>CM046432.1:22800277-23400277 GCA_025506505.1 Flaveria sonorensis | reverse complement strand
CCCACAATATTCAGTCGAACATTCACAAACACACATACCCACATAAAACAGGGGAACGCATATGGTTATAACATACTGGAAGTGGCAAAAATAATAATTTAGATGCATTTCAGCCCCAAAACAAGGTCAAAACAGAAAAAATGGGGATCTAGAACTCACTTACAGCAGCCTTCGAGTAAAACTCCTCCAAACTTGAGAGCACTTGGAGTTCAAACACCTAAACACACCAAAAACACCCAACCGAACACAGAGGAACACATAAGACTTGGTCTACAAGCTGAAAACCTAGCTGAAACCGAACAAACACACAAAAAAAACTAGCCTTCAAGACGATCTTCTTCTTCTTCTCTCTAGAAAACCGATGGCAACTCTGTTCTTTATCTTTTCGCGGTCGAAGCAGTTGGTGAGCAGAGGTGTGGGCAGTCATGCCCACTTTTTAAATATAATAATAATAAAGTTTGCCTCTTGCACAACTTTAACCCCTTAACTTGGGTTATTTCACCTTTCTTTCTTTATACTTCTCTTTTCTTTTCTTTTCTTTTCTTTTTTTTTTTTGTAACTTTTCGGCTGTTACAAAAATGGTACAATATTTGTTGAAATAACAATTAACTGTTGAATGGTTTTTCATATCACATATGTGATAATACTTGTAAAGAAACATTCTTCAGTCTTTTGATTGTATATATCACATATTTGACAGTACCTTTGTTGAAATTTAAACAACTATTGATTAACTTTAGATGTGGAAGCTACATTTGATCCTTGTTTTGATTTAGGAGTTACAAAGTTAATTTGTTGTTTTTGATTTGAGAATTTGTTCTTTTGATATTTGGGTTTTGACTTTTGTTCATTAACACCATTCTTAGATTCTTTAGATACAAATATTTTGTTGACAGCGAAAGACTTTGGACCTGAACCTGTTTTCAGATCAGAGTTAGATTTGTTCTTTGAATTTGATTTGATTTTTAGAATTGTGTTCATATCAAAAGTACCTGCAGACACAAATTTCACTAGTTTAAACTGATTAACTTGATTTGTTCTTTGATTTTGATTGTTTTGATTTTTGTTCTGAGAGGAGTTAGATTTAGCATTTTTTCTTCTCCTTCTTTGATTTCTTGATCTTGATGATCTTTGTTTGCATTGAGATTAAACATCTTCAGGAGAAAAATTCTTTTTCATTTTCTTTATCTTTTTGTTCTTTCTGCCATTTAATAAAGTCTGGATTGTTTAATCCATAAGAAAATGAATCTTTAGATGTTACTTCATAAAGTTTTGCTTTCTCTTTATTATTTGAGTTCTATTTGTCATTCTTTACCATCACTTCTTCAACAACAGGCTCTTTGTGTTGAAGCTCTTGGAAGATTAATATTTTGTCTTTATGTGTGTTTTGTCATAGTATAGGGACTTATTTTGTAAATATATGTTCCTTTGTTTCTTGATAGTATAAGAAGGATATTTTATGTATTATGTAGGGTAGACTAGAGAGTTGAGACTTAAGACATTTAAGACTAGAGAATACAGACGTAGGTGAACGAACTGTAACCCTTACACAATGTATCCTGTGCATTTGCTATCAATGAAATCTATGAATTTTTTGATGTAATTGCATGTGTTTGATTACTTTGTGTTTGAATTGATCATTGTGTTACGATATCATCACAGATTCGATCCTTTTGAATCGATCAAATGGTATCAGAGCCTTCGGTACAGTGATCAGAGCTTATCGACATTTTGAGCTCTTTGAATCACTTGAAATCAGTGATTGATTGCAATTTGATCGATTAATTGTTGTTTTCAGTTGTGTTTCATCCATAGAAACATGATTTGAATCACAATTAGGTGTTCAATTCGTTCAAATATGAGAAATTGATCAAATTAGTGTTCGAATAGTGTTCTTCATTTTGGACTTCAATTCAATCAGAATACTGATTTGTTGTTGTTGTTTGATCAAATTGAATATTGAGGATTGTTAATTGACCTAATTACTACCTAATTGGAAGTTTTTAGATCAATTGAACAAGTTTTGAAGATTTTCATAAGATCTGAGTTTGTCAAAGTTGATGAATTAGGCGCATTTGGTTGAAAACTGCTAAAAATTGTCCAAGTGTCTAGACGCATGACAACTGTTCAGGCGTTTTAACACTGTTTAGGCATTTTCAGTTCAGGCGTTTGACCACTGTTGAGGAGTTTTGTAACTGTGTGGACACATTGACTTGGCTGGAAAAAAGTAATTCTAGGCGCATCACAACTGTTCAGACGCTTGACAACTATTCAGGCGTTTTAGAACTGTTTGGGCGCATCAACAGTTGGGAGTTTTTCAGAATTCAACTAAGGCATTCCCTTAGGTGTTTCTACTTCGGAGTCAGGTGTTTCACAACTATTCAGGCACTTCACCACTGTTTGGGCGCATGATAACTATTCAGGCGCTTGAGCACTCAGACTTATCAGTAAACACTTAGAAATTTTTTCAACTACTAAAATCCAAAAATATTTTCATTTCATAGTTTTATTTCAAAACTTAAAAAACAAAAAAAAACAAGTCATTTTCTTAAATTCAAAAATACAAAATGGTTAAGTCTGAAAATTCTAAGAACAGGGTTCCAAAGCTAAAAAACAGAGCTGATTTCAAGAACTGGTCTCTTAGATTAAAGCATCATCTGAACTCTATTGACACTGACTTATGGAAGTCAATAGAGGAAGGACCACATATACCAATTACATCTGATGGTCCTAACAGAGAAGTTGTGTATACAAAAGACTCTCTAGAACCTTATCCAGAGGATGGTCTGCAGGTGATGACTTAAGAAAGGTGAAGAATGACATCAAAGCATACTCATTGATGTGCAAGGGATTACCATTGGAAGTCTTGACTAGACTTGATGGTTATCAAACTGGTTACACTATGTACAAGGCTTTGAAGATCATTTATGAAGGTGGTAAAGAGATACAAGATCTAAAAAAGTAGAAACTCAAGAGGCAATTAGAGTTATTTGAGCATCTTTCTGGTGAAACAATCAATCAGATGATGAACAGATTTGTGCAACTAACTACTGAGATGTCAACTGCTGGTATCAAAAATGATCTCAAAGATCTAAATTACAGACTTCTCAATGCTCTTCCATCTTCATGGAAACAGACAGTTACACTGTTAAAGCATACTGAAAACTTTCCTATGGATCTTGATCTTTTGATTGCGAAGATTGAATCAGTTGAGATTGATGAGAGCTCCAGAAACAATGATAGAGCTGCTTCAATGTCTCAGTACAAGTATGTTGCATCTCCAGCTAACACAGTGGAGAATGCTTTTCTGAAGAAAGATGATAACTCACTAGAAGACGAGGGTGATTTGTTCGTTGGAGCTGGTTTCTTTACAGATTCTTCTTACACTAGTGCTCCTGTTTATACAACTCAACCTCAAACTCAGTCTCCTCCTAAAACTCAAACTCCTAAACCTCAAACTGAGACTTCATCTTCTAACTCTGTTAAAACTAGCAAAGTTAAAGATGTGATTAACATCCTGTTACAGGATGATGAGTCAAAATCTGCTTTCACTGTATTTATGGCAAGTTTTCAAGCTTATCAAGGTAGTCATTTAACACAATTAGATCTTGTTTTGCTGGATTTGTTCGAGATGGATCCAGATGATGTGGAAGAAATGAATTTGGATTGGCAAATGGTGATGGTTGCTTACAGAACACAGAAACACTCTTATGTTAAAAGGAATTACAAGCCAAGTGCAAATAAGACTGTTGGCTTCGACAAATCAAAGTCAAGGTGTTTCAACTGCAACAGCTATGGTCATTTCTCAAGGGAATGTAAAGCTCCCAGAAATCGAGGAAATGGTCAAGCAGGTTCTAGCAGTTAATGATATCATCAGCAGTCTCAGAAAACCTTCCAAAAGCCTTATCAGAGTCTTCCTATGCCAGAACTTAAAGATGAATCAAAAGCATCTGAAGAGCCAAAGAAAGCTCTTGTTGTTAGCATCAAAGATGGATATGACTGGAGTGCTTATGCTAAACAATTTACAACTGATCTAACATCTAGTTTATCCCTTGCTGCGAATGTTCAAAATGAAGACTGGTCTGAAGATAATGACCCAAAGGCTGATAGTGATTCAGAAAATGATGATGAAGACTATGACTGGAGTGACAAATCTGACCCAAAAGAGGATTCAGAAGAGATTGCACTTATGGCTCAGTCTGACCAACCAAAGGTTGAGAATCCATCATCTGACTCTGACACTTCTTCTTCAAGTTATCCTAAAATTCCTGTTGAAGTCAGAGAGAAAATATGCACAAAAGCATGTTTTGATCAAGTTGAGCATTACAAAACATATTCATATAAGATCTATGATAAACTTAAACAAAAAGAAGTAATGCACAACAAACTAAAAAATGATCACAAAGTCTCTGATGAAAAATATTATCTTCACAAACCTCATGGAATAAAACTCTAAAAGAACTTGAACTTGTGAAGAAACAACTTGAGAAGATGATTAAAAATTTAGAAGAAGAAAAAATAGCTCATGCTGCAACTCAAGTGGATCTAGCTAAAGTTAAAAGTTCTAAAACTATTGTAGAACAGCTGGTAAGTGAGAGGAAAGATAAAAACAAAACAGGTCTAGGATTTACACATGAACCAATGCCTGAATCTATCACAAACACTTTGCCAAAAAACTTTAACACACATGATCACTCACCTGAAAACAAAGCTAAGCTAAAAGCCTTTCAAAACAAGAAAAAGAATTTTGAAAGTAATGAAGAGAAAACAAATGTTCAAATATTTGAGGAACAAGATTCTGAAAAGATTAAAAATGGTCGTCCAGTGAAAGTTAAATCTTACAAACCATGACCAAAGAATAAGAAAATGTTTGTTCTGAAAGAGCATGTTGTTGAAGAAATCATTGTTAAGAATGACAAACAAAACTCAAAGAATAAAGAGAAAGCAAAACTAGATGAAGTAACATCTGAAGATTCATTTTCTTACGGATTAAACAATCTGGATTTCATTAAATGGTAGAAAGAACAAAAAGATAAAGAAAATGCAAAAGAGTCTTCTACTGAAGATGTTCAATCCCAAAGCAAACAAAAATCATCAAGATCAATAAATCAAAGAAGGAGAAGGAAAAATGCTAAATCTAACTCCTCTCAAAGCAATCAAACTCAAAGAACAAATCAATCTAATCAGTTTAAACCAATAAAGTTTGTATCTACGGGTACTTTTGACATGAACAAAATTCCAGAAATCAAATCTAACTCAAAGAACAAATCTAACTCTGATCTGAAAACAGGTTCAGTTCCTAAGTCTTCTACTGTCAACAAAAGATTTGTATCTAAAGAGTCAAGAAATGGTGTTAATGAGCAAAAGTCAAAACCCAAGTTTCAACAGAACAAACTTTTAAATCAAAAACAACATATTAACTTTTCAACTCCTAAATCAAAACAAGGATCAAATATGGCTTCCACATCTAAAGTTAATCAATAGTTGTTAAATTTCAACAAAGGTACTGTGAAATATGTGATGTGTACAATCATAAGACTGAAGAATGTTTTTCTAACAGGTACTATCACATTTGTGATATGAAAAACCATTCAACAGCTGATTGTTATTTCAAAAAATATTGTACCATTTGTGATGAAAGAACTCATAAAACTGAGAATTGCTACCTCAGAAAGAACTCGTCGAGGAATGAATATGTTAATCCACAATTAAGGAATGGATATGTCAATCCATAATTTCAAAGAAATCAAAGTGTTGGTTTCCAAAGATTGACAAAACAACCTTCCTTAGGATTGAGATCTTTTCGAAGAAATGATTCTGATTATAATGATTCTTATGCTGTAAATTCAAAGCAATATAATCAAAGAAAATTCGTTCCACGATCTGTGAGAATGAACGGTGAGATGTTTGGTAATTAAAGCTTTTCTAAAAATGTTTCTTCTGATAGTTTGAATTATCTTGATGATGATCTTGAAAAACGTTATCATGCTTTAAGAACAAAACAAATCAAAGATAATAAAAAATGTGTTAGGAACAGAATTGGTAAATTTGTAAACAAGAAGCCTGATTTGAATACACTTCATTTTAAACAATTTACCATTGTTGATAAATTTGGCAAGCCCAAGACCATATCAACAGGTTGATAACTCAACTTAAATTTCTTTGAAATGCAGGTACGCCCAAGAAGACCTCTTAACACGTGGTATGTTGATAGTGGGGGTAGCCAGCATATGACTGGCAACCATGCCTTGTTGCAAGATTTTAAGTTAAAAGATGGTACACATGTTGCATTTGGAGGTGTTACAGGTGGAAAAATAACAGGAGAAGGAAGAGTGTCCAATGGGATTATTAGCTTTGATAAAGTCAACTACTATTCACAGTTAAACTTTAATCTTTTAAGTGTTTCCCAAATATATGACAAATCTTACTCAGTTCTTTTTGATGATTCGTTTTGTTATATTTTGAAGCCAGGTTTTTAGATAAGCAAAGAATGGGTAGTTGTTAAAGCTGTTCATGATCGAGATGTATACAAGTTAGATATGTCTCAAGTTGATCCTTCTACAGAAACAACATGCCTAATTGCTCGAGCATCAAATGTCGAAAGCCAGTTATGGCATAGACGTCTCGGGCATTCCAATTTCAAGAACATGATCAAGCTTGTAGCAGGAAATCATGTAGTAGGTCTTCCAACAAAGAAGTTTGCTACAAGATTTTCCAATTACTGTTTAGTTATCATTGGTGACTTTACAAGATTTTCATGGGTTTTCTTTTTGCATGCTAAATCTAAAACGGATAAATTATTAAAAGAATTCATCATTAAAGTAGAAAATCAATTAGAATAAAAGGTGAAAATAATTAGAAGTGATAATTGAACGGAATTTAAAAATGCTAATATTGACATGTTTTGTGCAGAAAAAGGAATTGCTCGTCAGTTCAATGCTCCTAGAACTCCACAACAAGATGGAGTTGCTGAAAGGAAAAATAGAACTTTGATTGAAGAAGCATGTTCCGTGTTAGCAGATGCAAAAATTCCAATCACTTTCTGGGATGAAGCCATATCCACTACATGTTTCGTGCAGAATAATACATTGATCGTGAAAGATAAAAAGAAAACTCCTTGTGAGTTGATGTTTGGCAAAAAACCTAATATAGATTTTCTTAAATCTTTTGGTTGTCCAGTTTTGATTTTAAACTCAAGTGACCAGTTAGGATATTCATCGGTTTCAAAATCTTTTAGAGTTTATAACTCTAGGACAAATGCTATCCTTGAAACTTTCAACGTTAAATTTCTTGAAAACTTTCCATCAGTTGCAAATGGTCCAGCTTGGTTATTTGATTTAGATTCTTTGTCAAACTCTTTTAATTCTAACTTGTTTGATTCTACAGGTCAGAAGAAGAAACAAGAAGGAGATCTAGGTTTCTTCAGCTATGATTCAGATTCTGATGATATGGATGACTCAAGCGCAGATTATCCATTTACTCTTTTATGAAAGATCCTATATTTCAGTCTGAAACTTATGATCAACCTCAACAAGCTCAAGAGCATCCCATTTCAGAAAATCCAAATGTTTCTTAACCTATTCCTAATGATGGTCCTGAAATTGTACAACTAGAGTCCGAAACGTCATCGATTTCTGATGATGTAGTTGTTACTGATAATCTTGATTACTTTATCAACTCACCGACTCAAGTTCCTAATTTCAATCCACATACTTCAAACTTATTGCATCAACTTTCTGACTTAAACCAATCTAATCTGGATGTTAATGTTCAAGGGAATGGGATTCCAAAGTTCGTATTCACAAGAACCATCCTACATCTTAGATTATCAGTCTATTGAATGAGAGAACAACGAGAAGTCATTCAAAACAAGCAAACCTCTGCTTATACTCGTGTTTTCTATCTCAAATTGTTCCTAAAAACATCACTGAAGCGTTAAAGGGCAATAGTTGGATTGAGGCAATGCAAGAAGAGTTATTGCAATTTTGTAAACAAGAATTGTGGAAGCTTATGGATTTACCAGAAGAAGAAAATGCGATAGGCACAAAATGGTTTTTCTGAAACAAGTCAACGATCGGGGAATTATTGTTCGCAAGAAAGCGAGACTCTTTGCACTAGGTTACACCCAAGAAGAAGGAATAGATTATGATAAAGTATTTGCTTTAGTTGCAAGACTTGAATCAATTCATGTCTTCCTGGCTTATGCATCATTCATGAAATTCAAGGTGTATCAGATGGAAGTTAAAGGTGCTTTCTTATATGGACCAATCATCAATAATGTGTATGTCAAGCAACCTCCAGGTTTTGAAGATTTAGAATTTCCTCATCGTGTGTACAAGCTTAGCAAAGCATTGTATGGTCTGCATCAAGCTCCTAGAATCTGGTATGAAACGTTATCACGACATTTGATCCAACATGGATACACGCGAGGAAAAATCGATCCTACCTTATTTATTAAGAAGGATGCTGATGATCTCTTATGTGTTCAAGTGTATGTTGATGATATTATATTTGGTTCTACAAGTCCAAAATTGTGCAATGAATTTGAAGAAATCATGAAGTCTCGTTTCCAAATGAGTTCTATGGGAGAAATTAATTTTTTTCTTGGTCTTCAAGTGAAGCAGTCTGCAGATGGAATTTTTATCAATCAAGAGAAATTCATTGAAAAACTCTTGAAGAAATTTAAACTGCAAGATTATCAATCTATAAGAACTCCAACTGACGTAAATACCAAGATTGAACTTGATTCAAAAGGAAAATCAGTTGACCAAACTCTAACAGATTTATGATCGGATCTTTGATGTATCTTACTGCATCTAGACCTGATATAATGTATGCTGTTTGTGTCTGTGCCAGGTATCAATCTGACCAAAAGGAATCTTATCTAATCCCTGTTAAACGAATATTCAGATATCTCAAAGGAAAACCGGCTTAGGGTTATGGTATCCTTATGAAGGAAACTTCGAGTTACATGGATATACAGATAGTGATTATGGGGGATGTTGTCAAGATCCGTAAATCTACAAGGGGTGGTTGTCAGTTTTTAGGTCCCAGATTAGTCTCATGGCAATCTAAGAAACAAACAAATGTCTCCGTTTCAACCGCAGAAGCTGAGTACATAGCTGCTTCTGCGGGATGTTCATAAATACTTTGGTTACAAACCAACTGCTGGATTACGGGTTCAATTTTCTTAAAACTCCTATTTACATTGATAACACTACTGCTATGTTTATTACAGCTAATCCTGTCCAGCACTCAAAAACAAAACATATTGAAATTCGATATCATTTTCTCAGAGATAACTCTGAAAAAGGTTTAATCATTTTGATTCAAATCACAACTGAAAAATAGTTGGCTGATCTATTCACAAAATCCTTTTTACCAGGTCGATTTGAATATTTGGTCGAGTCAATTGGACTTATTAATCATGTTTAACAAAAAAAACTTGTTTTGAGTTTAATTCAGTTGTTTGATTCATTAAAAATGATAAGAACCTTCCCTTAGCTTAATCTTGAATATAGAGAAACTGTCAAAGTTAACTGCCTGATTGTATATATTGTGTGTGTATGTTCAATAGAAAATGAAAAAGCAAATGCAAAAATAGAAAATTGTAAAATCAAAAGAGATAAATATAAAACAAAAACACAAAAATAGAGTTATTCTTGTTAGTTAAGTGTCTAGGACTGAATCTGTCTTTGCAATTTGTGAGAAATGATAGATACATTAGTTATGATCAGTGTTGCATACTTCACTCGCTACTAAAGTCTGAAGTGATCAGATATGATGTGCAGGTAAGCTCATGCAATTATACTAAAAAAGTAAATTCTTATGATCAAACTAAATCAATCATGCATTCAAGTGATCAGCTAGGAAAATTTGATGTAAAATCTGATGATGGATTTTTTGTTGGATATTCATCTGTTTCAAAAGCCTATCGAGTTTATAACTCTAGGACAAATGTTATACTTGAAACATTCAACGTTAATTCCTTGAAAACTCTTTTCCATCAGTTTCAAATGGTCCAGCTTGGTTATTTGATTTAGATTCATTGTCAAACTCTTTTCAATCTAACTTGTTTGATCAATCTAATTTGCTTGATTCTACAGGTGAGAAGAAAACTCAAGGGGATCTCGGTTCTTTTAGCGATGATTCAGATTCTGACAATGCAGATGATTCAAGCCCAGATTATCCTTTCTTTTCTTTTGTTAGAGACTCAATACTTCATTTGAATAATGATGATATTTCTTAACAAAATGAAGATCATTCTGTTTCAGAAAATCAAGATGTTTCACAACCTCTTCCTAATGATGGTATAGAAATTGTACAACCCGAGTCTGGAACTTCATCTATTTCTGATGATGTAGTTGATTCTAGTAATCTTGATTACTTTATCAACTCACCGACTCAAGTTCCTTATTTCAATCCACATTCTTCAAGCCTATTGCATTAGCTTTCCAACTTGAACCAAACCAATCTGGATGTTCATGTTCAAGAGAATAAGATTCTAACATCTCGTATCCACAAGAACCATCCAATATCTCAGATTATAGGTCCATTGAATGTGAGAACTACGAGGAGCAAATCAGAACAAGCAAATGTTTGTTTATACTCATGTTTTCTTTCTCAAATTGTTCCTAAAAATGTTACCGAAGTGTTAAAGGACAATGGTTGGATTGAGGCTATGTAAGAAGAATTACTTCAATTCCGCAAACAAGAAGTGTGGAATCTAGTAGATTTACATGAAGGAGAAAATGCCATAGGCACAAAGTGGTTGTTCAGAAACAAAATTGATGATCGAGGAATTGTTATTAGAAATAAAGCAAGACTTGTTGCATAAGGATACACTCAGGAAGAAGGTATAGATTATGATGAAGTATTTGCTCCAGTTGCAAGACTTGAATCAATTCGTGTCTTCCTGGCTTATGCATCATTCACGAAATTCAAAGTGTATCAAATGGACGTAAAAGGTGCATTTTTGTATGGTCCAATCACCAATGATGTGTATGTAAAGCAACCTCCGGGTTTTGAAGATTCATAATATCCACATCGTGTGTACAAGCTAAGCAAAGCTTTATATGGTCTATATCAAGCTCCTAGAATCTGGTATGAAAAATTGTCACAACACTTAATCCAACATGGATACACGCGAGGGAAAATCGATCCAACTTTATTCATAAGGAAGGATGCTGATGATCTCTTATGTGTACAAGTGTATGTCGATGACATCATATTTGGTTCTACAAGTCCAAAACTATGCAATGAATTCAAAGAAATAATGAAGTCTTGATTTCAAATAAGTTCTATAGGAGAAATAAATTTCTTTCTTGGACTTCAAGTCAAGCAATCTGCAGATGGAATATTCATAAACCAAGAGAAGTTTGTCGACAAGCTCTTGAAGAAATTTAAACTGCAAGATTGTCAGTCCATCAGAACTCCAACTGACGTAAACACCAAGATTGATCTTGATCCGAAAGGAAAATCTATAGACCAAACTTTATACAGATCTATGATTGGTTCTTTGATGTATCTCACTGCATCTAGACCAGACATAATGTATGTTGTTTGTGTCTATGCAAGGTATCAATCAGACCCGAAAGAATCTCACTTAATTATTATCAAAAGAATATTCAGGTATCTCAAAGGTAAACCTGCATTGGGATTATGGTATCCTTATGAAGGCAACTTCGAGTTATATGGGTATACTGATAGTGATTATGGAGGATGTTGTCAAGATAGAAAATCAACTACAGGTGGTTATCAGTTTTTAGGACCCAAATTAGTATCATGTCAATGTAAGAAACAAACAAATGTCTCCATTTCAACCGCAAAAGCTGAGTACATAGCTGCTTCAGCAGGATGTTCTCAAATCCTTTTGTTACAAAACCAACTGCTGGATTACGGGTTCAATTTTCTTAAAACTCCAATTTACATTGATAATACTGCTGCTATGTTCTTTACAACTAATCCTGTCCAACATTAAAAAACAAAACATATCGAGATTCGATATCATTTTCTCAGAGATAACTCTAAAAAAGGTTTAATCATTTTAATTCAAATTGAAACTGAAAAACATTGGCTGACCTGTAGGAACCTCTGAAGTTAAGAGGCTGATGCAACCAAAAGATACCAAAACAACCAAGTCTTCCAACATGCACTTTGGAACAAAGGTGAACTAGCTTCAGAAGTTTTACACACTCAAGAAAAATGCTAAGTGTAAAATCTTCCGAAGCCAAAGTTCAGAAGAAACTGTTGCGGAAGCTTTACACTGAACTTGGAAAATATTCCAAGTATAAAGTCTTCTGAAGCCAAAGACTCAACTCTTCCAACGGTAAAAGATGAAGTCTTCCAAAGCTCTCAAGACAAAGTCTTCCGAAGCTGTTTAAAGACAAGACTGATTTTCCTCTGAAGAGAGAGAAAATATACCTTTCCATCAACTTTATCATAAAGTAACCTACTCTCCGCTGCATGCTCTGGTAGTTCACCTGCTATCACTAGTTGGTGAAACTTCCATACTTTATGATAAAGTAGATAAGGTCTTCGCTTGCAAGTTTCTGTTTTTGTTCCTTCTTGGCTTTTTGTAATAGGAAAGTCAGTGAGCTATGGCTTGTCATAGTCACTAGTCAAAAGGCAATCTGTCTTTTGACTTTAGGTTGATCTTGTTGTCTAGATTAGTCACTTCCAACTGTCTTTTTGCATATTGACGGTTGTAGGATGTAGTATAAGTAGTCTCCGGTTCTTGTATTTAAACATACTTGTACAACACTTGTAATAGAACTAGAGAAGCAATATACAACTTCCTTGAAAACTTTATCTTGTGCTCTTGTTCTTGTTTTACTTGTGTTTATATTGTATCTTCAGTAAAGGTTCACAGTTCTCTATTTGAATTGTTAAGTGATCTTAAGATCCTCCTAAGTGTGTTAATTAAGTGCAAGCTTAAGTACCCTTTAATGGTCCTGCATTTGGTATCAGAGCATTCCAGGCTCTTGATTGTAAGATCTCACCATCTTCAAATCCTCTTAGTTACACACATCACTTAACTCTTCAAATGGCAGCTATCTCCAAAGCTGATATGGAAACTGGAACCATGACAAAGTCCCCACTGATCACTCCTGAGGATTTTGACACTTGGTGTCAAAGAATGGAAGCCTTTATCAAGTCTCAAGATTCCAGGATGTGGGAGTCTGTTGTTAATGGACCTCATGTACCATGAACCTCTTCAGCTGCTGCTGGTGGTGGCATGATACCAAAGGAGAGGGCTGACTTTTCTGATGAAGACTGGAAAAGAATTGATGTTGATCAGAAAGCTATGACAGCTCTCCAAACTCCATCTACAGAGGTTTCAAGAAATGCAAGACCGCTAAACAGCTATGGGATGCACTGAAACTAATGTATGAGGGTTCAAATGAAGCCAAGGAGAACAAGAAGGATCTCCTGAAGCAGCAGTTTGAAAATTTCACCTTCAAGACAGGTGAAATCATGACTCAACAATACTTTAGGTATGTTGAGATTGTGGATACTCTGGCTGATGTTAGGGTAACTATTGAAAACATGGATATTGTTAGGAAGTTCATGTCCTCTCTTCCAAGACAATGGACACACTACTGTGTGGTCATTAAGAGGACTGAAAACCTCAAGACCCATACTCTCACTGAGTTGTATGGGATACTCAGTAGATACCAGATGGAGATGAACATGCAAAATTCATCTGGTAACTCCAACACTCACTAGAGTTCAGCCCTTCATATGGTTGAAAGGGATAGTAGAGAACCACAGCATCATCTCATCTGCTACCCTGAAAACTCACAAAAGGGTCCTTTCATCACCTTCCTAGAGACACCCAGAGAGAGCTACATCCAAGGAAGTCCCTTCCATGAGACAAGTTCTTCTCAAGCTTTTGTCTCCACTGAAGAAAGTACAGGCAACTTTCTTTTCACTCTTGAAGACCTGGACTGTCCATCCTCACAGAGCCCAGGAGTTCTACAAGAGGACTGGAAGAAGGTTTCCTAGCAATGCTGCCAGTGGCAAGTTTGGGCAGGACAAGAGCAAAGTCAAGTGTTACAACTGTAACCAGATGGGACACTTTGCTAGAGAATGCAAGGCACCTAAGTCAAATTGTGGCCAAGCTTCATCCAGACCAAACTACACTAAAGGAGGGAACCAGAATAAGAAGCCAAGACAGCAAGCTGCAGTGGCTGTTAAAGAAGGAGGCTTTGACTGGAGCTTTCAAGCGGAAGATGCATCTCCAAACCAAGCACACATGGCTGATCATGATGAAGCCAAGGTACTTGAACATCTTTGCTCTCCTGAATGTATTGCTAAAGTAAATAGATACAGGTCCTACAACTTGGAAATAAGATCTGATATTAAGTCTTTAAATATTTTAAAAGCTAATTTTAAAAGAGCTGAAAATAACTATAAACTTAAGATAGAAGATCTAAAGAAAACAGATTCAACTCTTAAACATGAGCAGACAAACTACAGGACTCAAATTAAGGATCTCATTATGTAGTTAACTGAATGCTAGGCTGAGCTTGTGATCAGCAAAGCCAGGGCAAAAAAATGTGTTCTTGAAGAAAAGACCTTCAAGAACATGATATCCTCATCTTTGCATGCAAAAGTGTGTTATCAGAATAACAAGGACTGGGATCTAGTGAGATAGCTCCTCTACACACTCTACTATCAATCAGATCTCCTAGGTGTGGAACTGGTCAAGATGAGCTACCATCCATAGACCCAAGTGATGAAGAGGATGAAGAGGAGAAGGTGAGGGATGACTCTGTGATGAATAAAGAGAGTCAATCCAAAAAGGGTTACCATGCTCCTAAGGAGAAAAAAGAAGCTGGTTTGAGCAAAACCAAGAGAAAGAACTTGATCAGAAGAGCAAAGAGAAGATCCATAAAAGCTCAAGAGATCAAGACCACCTTTGATCCCAAACAGAAACGAGTATTTATCTCTGCAGGGTTCAAGGTGATGAAAGCTGAAGATCCTATCAAGAATTCTAGTACCAAGAGTTCTACTTCAGCTTCAACTCACTCCAGCAACAACAAGAAGACTGATCAGCTGTATGTCACTGCTACACAGCCTGAACCATCCATTTCAAAGAGTAAGCTTCACCCTAAGAAGCCTACTGCATCATCTGAAAAGGTGGAGAAAGAAGAGGAAAGTGTTCAAGCTCAGTCTTCTTTGGGAAAGAAGACTCTCAGAAGGAAAGAATTGGATTGTGTTATGTGTGGTAGTACTTCACATTTGGCTAAGGATTGTCAATACAATCCCAAGAGTACTATCCACATGATCAAAAAGAAAAACTTCTGAGAAAAAGAAGAAACAAACAGCTTCGGAAGGAAAATCTGTTTACTTCAAAAGCTCCAAAATGAAGAAGAAGGCAAGTAGGAAATTGCCTTCAAAAGAAAAGTTGGTCTCGAAAGAAAGGAATGCTTCCGAAGCACTAAAGCTTGCTGCAGTGAAAGCAAGAGCTTCCGAAGGATCCGTCTCCAAAGCTTCCGAAGCTACAAAAGCTTCCGAAGCTACAAAAGCTTTCAAAGTAGTGAAGGTCAAGCCCAATCTTCCAAAGGTGGTGTGGAAGATGAAGGAAGACCTTGAGACTGAAAGCTCCTCTTCAGCAACAGCAAATGATCCTCAAAGCCTAAACATAGGGTCACTTACTGTTTCATTGCTTTCATCTAAACTTTATAAGCCCAAGACCAATGAGGCTTGGGTTTCCAAATGTAACTAAATCATCTCTTTTGTGCAGGGATAGCCAAAGGCAAACAGAAATATGTGGATCATTGATAGTGGCTATTCCAGGCACATGACAGGCAATGAATCCCTACTTCAAAACTTTGAAAGAATTGATAGAGGACCAGTTGCTTTTGGAGGAGATGCAGGAGGTTACATTACTGGTAGGGTATGGTCTCAAATGGTAAGCTCAGCATTGAGAAGGTAAATTTGTCAAGGAGCTTGGATACAATCTTCTGAGTGTGTCCCAATTTTGTGACCAAAAACATCACATGCTCTTTACTGAGCATGAGTGCATTGTTCTCAAGCCCGGGGTCGACATTCCTCAAGAATATTTTGCTCAGAGCCCCCAGGAAAGGGAACATGTATAAGATGGACTTGCAGGAAGCATCTCCCTCTGGAGAGATTTCTTGCTTTCTATCTAAAGCAAATAGTGATGAGTCTTTCCTTTGGCATAAAAGAATGTGCCATGTAAACTTTAAGAACATGAATAAACTGATTAAGAATGATTTGGTAACTGGAATGCCAAAGAAAGAGTTTACAAGTGATGACCACTGTGTTGCATGCCTGAAGGGGAAGCAACACAAAGTGTCTCACAAGCCAAAGGAAATAAACTCTATCACTACTCCCCTACACTTGTTACATATGGATTTGTTTGGCCCCACTAGTGTAATGAGTTTAGGAAGGACCTCATACTATTTGGTGATCACAGATGACTTCACAAGATTTACTTGGGTGTTTTTCCTTAGAACTAAGGATGAAACTCCTGAAATCTTAAAGAATTTCAATCTAAAATTGAGAATCAATCTGATCACGAGGTCAAATCATAAGATGTGATCAAGGAACGAATTCAAAAACCAAATCCTTGATACATTTTGTGATGAAAAGGGTATTTTAAGACAATATAGTGCTCCCAGGACTCCTCAGCAAAATGGTGTTGCTGAGAGGAGAAACAGGACACTTATTGAAGCTGCAAGAACCATGTTGTCTGACTCTAAGCTGCCCATCACCTTCTGACAGAGGCTGTCAACACAGCCTGCTATGTGCAAAACAGAGTTTTGGTAGTTAAGACACATGGTAAGACTCCTTATGAACTGTGGCACAAAAGAAGACCATTCATTGGTTTTCTCAGAACATTTGGATGTCCCTGCACCATCTTGAATACCAAAGATCAAATAGCCAAGTTTGCTGAGAAATCAGATGATGGACACTTTGTTGGGTACTCTTCTCAAGCTAAGGCTTATAGAGTATACAATCACAGAACTAGAATCATTGAAGAGTCAGCCAATGTGACTTTCAATGAACACACACCCTGTGTAAAGGTTTTGGTCCAGATTGGTTGTTTGATCTTGACTTAGTTACCAACTATTTTAACAAATCTTGTGAGAATGTTTCAGGATCTACAGATAACAGGTCAATAGAAGATCCTGATCTAAGATTTGAGCTGAGAAGACCAGACAAGAAGATTACTTCAGCTCCTGTGGTGACTAACCCTGCAACTGAAGCTCCCATCAGCACTAGCATGACAAAAACTGCTGAATCAAATGAATTGCCTTCAAATTCCAGCTCAGGGGCTCAGAATTCAGGAGAAGGAACTTCAAATGCAGGAGGAGAACTGGAGGTGGTGACAGTGATCAAGAATTTTTGATGCTGAAAACACTCCATTGAAGACAACATGAATGATGTTACACACTCATTGGATCAAGTCTCTCTTGATAAGTGTGCTGATGTGGTGGGAGACACCTCATTGCCAGATCAGAATTTCTCAAATTTAGATCTGTCTAACCAACTTGCTGTGATCCCTCAACTTCGAATCCACAAGTCACATCCCACCACAAACATCATTGGAAATGTTGACTCAGGGGTAAGAACAAGAGGACAAGCTCATGACAGCGATGTTTGTCTACATTCTTGTTTCTTATCCCAGATAGAGCCGAAGAAGGTTGATGAGGCTTTGAAGGATGGATGCTGGATTGAAGCTATGCAAGATGAGTTGCTTCAAATCAGAAGACAAAAGGTTTGAACACTCAAAACCCAGACACTTGATATACCATTGATTCACTCATTTCTTGATTGATTTCTGATCTTGTCACTCATTTCGATTGAGTGGTATTGATTTGATTCAATGACGATCAAAATACAGAAATTTCATGTTTAACAGGTGATTGATTTGGATCATATCGGACCTATTCGGATGTTTTAAATCATTTTCATACTAACTTGAATGAAATTTGTCTTGAACAAGATCACTTAAACACTTAGAAATTTTACGTGCAAGTTAGTCAAAATGTTTAAAACATACTAAATCTTAAATTTCAATGAACTTTCAATTGATTTTAATTGTTTAATATTCAAGTTTATAAATCTCTTGTTTAATTTTTGCAGATGGCTGAGTTAAAGTTCGAGCCAAAGCATAATGTGGCAGCTTTACTAAATGAAGAACTACAAGAGGCTGTTAGCTATGAAGAGATGATTAGATTCCTGTTGAGAACTAAATGTATATGCCATATGTTATCAGCCAATCATATATGCAAGACTAATCAAGAAGTTCTGGAACACTGCATCTGTTGAAGTTAATGATGAAGGTAGAAAAGTAGTAAGAGGATTCATTACAAACTTCAGAATGATTGAAGTATCTGAAGAGTCCATAAGAGAAGCTTTAAATTGGGACCAAATAATCCTGAGGATTTAGCTGAATTGTCATTTAATGAATGTAGAGAGAGTTAGATACATCTTAGAAGCACCTAAGAACGAATTGTAACTGTTTTACTTTCTACACTTGTACTTTCTATGCATTCTATCAATGAAACTATGAATTTTTGTGATATGTTTGCTTAGATTTGATTACTTGTGTTTGTTTGATTGAATTGTATCACGATATCATCACAGATCGATCCATTTTGATCCTATCATCACCAGCTACACTTTTCAAGCTTACTGGCTTCTGTATGTTGTTATCAGGCCCGAGTCAATGGTATGTATGGTCCCTCGGTTATGCAAGTCCATAGGTCCGGTCTTGGAAAATGATCCATTTCTAAACATTATTTTCCATTGTTTAAATTAGCTTTGTTCTTGAGTCTTGAAGGTTTTAGACCACTGTTTGTTCCTGAAATTTCATCTGACATGATTGTTAAAATTTTTAACTTAAAGGTTTAAGGCAAATTTGATTAATTATTTATCTCGATGCTAAATTTGTTTTATCCTAAAGTCACTAGGATTTGTCTGTTAGTGTTTTTGTTGTTTACCAAATAAAGGAGATTAATTAATTTTATTGTCAAATTAATTAAAGTCCAATGATGTCACTTTCAAATCTTGGTGAAAAGAAAGGAATATTCTGTTAAGAAAGTCAGTCAGCAGTCAAAATCTTTAATGATGTTAGGTCAACAAAAGTCAAAACCCTAAAAACAAATATTTTGTTTTCCAAAGTTAACTTTTCTGATCCAAAAGTAACTTTTTCAAAAATTTAAAAGAAGATTATGTTTCTTCTTTGATTTTGATGATAACCAACAAAAATCATCGTATATTTTGAAGGATATGTATGAACAAAAACTAGGGTTTATCCTAGGTTTATTGGCGGCTGTAACAACTTCACCAAAACAACAATCGGTTAACACCCTTTGAAACCGATGAGGTTATTTGAGAGTTTTGTGATGAACACGTTTGAAATCATGGATGAATGATGTTTAGAGCTTTAAACACACAAAATCTTCTACAAAATGTGCGAAAATAGATTATTCAATCATATTGGAACATTGATGAATTTTTGAGTAGATGAAGGTTGTTGTGATGATTTTCAGCTCAAAATGTATGTTTTGTTGAAGCTAATAACCACAAATATCATGTTTGTTGAATGAGAGGATCGAAAATATGTGTAGGATTTGAGCCAAGGCTCTGATAGACCACCTGATGGAATCAAGATTCAACCAATATGACTGATTATGAACTTAGACAACATAAGAACATAACAGTTGACGTTGATTCCCCCAAGAATCTTTTCAAATCTCTCAAACAAATATAACAATTGATTGTTATACTTAATTCAACAACAATATATGGTGTGCAACCCATGATTAATGCTATGATATCAATGTGTGGGTTGTTTGTGTTGTGATTGCTAGTGATTAATGCTTTGAATGATAATAAACGGCTTGATTGTATTGATTGTTCAAATGCTTTACAAAGGATTAGGGTATTATGCTGATGGAATCAAGATTCAACCAATTATGACGATTATGAACTTAGACAACAATAAGAACATAAACAGGTTGACGTTGATTCCCCCAAGAATCTTTTCAAATCTCTCAAACAATATAACAATTGATTGTTATACTTGAATTCAACAACAATAATCATGGTGTGGCAACCCATGATTAATGCTATGATATCAATGTGTGGTTGTGTGTGTGGTGATGCTAGTGATTAAATGCTTGAATGATAATAAACGCTTGATTGTATTGATTGTTCAAATGCTTACAAGGATTAGGGTATTATGCTAGTTATAGCCTATACAGATAGCTATTTACAATTACAAAAATACCCTTATGTAATGAAAATTACATAAAAATCCTAAGTCTAAAGTGTCCGTGTGGATGCTAAGTCGTCCGCTGCGGATGTTGAGTAAGCTGTCCACTGTGTCTGGATGTTGTCCGCTGTGAAAACTTGATGCATGTTTGACTTATTAGTTGTCCGTTGTGGAGTGTTCATCCTGTGAGGATTGAAAGTCCGTTGTTGACTGTTCGTCAGCTGTGGGACTTTTGTTCATCCGTTGTATGTTTGTTCATCCGCTCTAGAACTTGGACTTGTTCCTTATCCGCTGCTGGACTTGGTCATCCGCTGTGGGCACTTCATCATCCGCTGCCGACACTTGTCAAATTTCTTTTATCTACAAACGTGAAAAAGAAATTTAAAAATAATTAGTGTATCTTATGAATGTTAATGATGCTAATTTGTTAGTTATGATTGTTTGGATGGTACAACACATTATGTTTGATTATCGCAAGCTTATCCTTTAATGCAATTGTTGAGTCCAACAGAGAGAGACACAGTAGAACAGCCTGGTGATGAAGACCCGTCCTCTCAGTTAAAGACTTTAAAGAGGTGGAAAAGGATGGCCATAAAGAGTGTTTCCAAGAAGAAGACCAAAGCATCCACCTCTACACCCTTAGGATGAGTCAGAGCATCCTAAGGTAGTGCAACCAACTCCAACTCAAGTAGAGGCTGCTCAACTAACTCCAACTCAAGTAGAGCCTCTTACAACTGGAAGACCCATCTTTTCTCGGATTTTTGTTGCTAATCCAGACAGGTGGTATGTCATTAGAGATTAAGGAGGTCAAGATGTTTATTTCTGGCAAGACATGCTTGATGTTTCTCTACATGATCTCCATGACATGAGAAGATATTATGAGAGTCTGAGGGATCCTAACCAGATGATGAAGAAAGGTATGGTCTTATTCTAAGTGTAAAATCTTCCAAAGCCAAAGTCCAAATCTTCCGAAGCCAAAGATGAAGTCCTTCCGAAGCTTCAAAGACAAAGTCTTTTGAAGCCAATGAATTGAAAACTGATTTCTTCTGTAGACAGAAGGACATGCTTTCTCTGATCTACTTTTCCATAAAGCTGACTTACTTTCCGCTGCAACTCCGATGACTCACCAACTTATACAAGTTGGTGAAAAGGTCCATGCTTTAGTAAATTGTAGATTATGGTCTTGAGTCTGTAACTTCCTACTTTGTACCTTTATCCTTTTATAATATATTAGAATGCAAGCTATGGCATGTCATAGTCACTAGTCAAAAGGCAATCTGCCTTTTGACTTTACATTGATCTTGTGTGTAGATTAATGTTTCTAGCTGGCCTTCAAAGTATGGCCGGTTATAGGATGTAGTATAAAGTATCTCAAGTCTTTGTGGTTCTTGTTATGCTTTGTAACACTTGTAGAAGAACTTGAGAGCAATATACAGCATTCTTGAAAACCATAGTTATCTTGTTCTTGTTCTCAGTTCTGTCTCATTACTTGTGTTCTTAGAATCATTTACACAAACTCGGTTCCCCATTTGATCGGTTAAGTGTTCTAACACCTCTCCTCATTGTGAGACTGATTGTATTGACCATCCCTTAACGGTCCTGCACAGGTCCACAAGAACCTATGGATGTGGTGAACCTAACCCTTAGCCCCAGTGCAAGAGGGTGATGCTACCAAAAAGGGGAGAAAAGTCCTACCTATAATCACAGAACCTGGAGTTCTACCTAGAGTATGGACATAGAGGATTCACCACCTTACTTGCAGTTGTACATACTCAACAACCTCTTGAGGCTGATATTAATGTGGATTGACTAATTCAAAGCCTGTTTAAGGATGATATACCAAGGGCAATGTCTACCCCATCCTACTCTGCTAAAAATCCAATAGTGGGTTGGAGGTATGATGCTGATAGGAGAGCCTTGGTACTCTTTGGCCTCAAGGACAACAAGAAGTCTTCAACTTTACAACCTGGGATACTATGAGAGCTTCTCTCTAGTTGACTTGCCACTTCCAACCCAAGTCAATCCAGGCAAGCTGCAAGGTTAGTTGAGAGAATTCAAGAAAGGGTACTTGAAGAGTTCAAGCAGAGATCGAAACTATATTGACAAAGGCTTGTAGGTAAGACTGTTGGTTAACTGTATGCTGAGGAGGACCTTAAGATTAGCTTCAAAAGAGAAACCTTGGCTGAAGGCCCAGTAGTTGAGCCTGTGAACCTTGAGACAAGAATTGCTTCAACAAGCATTACCCTTAGTGAGGCACCAGCTGGTGAAGTGTCTTATAGCCTCACTCTGGCCAGAGCTCAAGTGCAACACTGAGCAATAAAGGCAAAGCTCTCTCCACCCTGAGTCACACAGGCAAATGACTGACAAAGGGAAGAGAAAGATGACCTCTAAGGAAATTGAGAAGGAAAAGAGAGAGAGAAGAAGCAGAAGGCAAGGGGAGAGAGTTCAAGTGGGACCTCTGGCTCTATAGAAGCTGCTATTAGGGCTGGCCCCATGCCAAGCACTATAGAAAATGAGTTGAGGGCACCAAGGCTGAACTATCTTGGGTCTAGGAACTACAATATTGATGAACTCATCTCTCTCCACTTAATGAATTGAATGAAATGGCTGACATAGAAGTTTCAAAGGAAAGGAGGGAAGCCGAGGATGCAAAATTGCTCCTCAAAATTAAAGAAGAAAGGAAAGAAACAGACAATACAAAGCTCCTACCCTCTCCCCAGTTTAGGAAAGCCCTAAGGTAGAGGTGTGGCCACTGAGCAACAAACTCAAGTGGGTAGGAACAAGATAGGCAAATATGATTACCTACTGAGTGACACAGGTGTCTATCAGGAAGCAAACCTGCTGTTGTCCTCGTGATGATGATATAACAGTGCAATTGATGAATAAAACTTAGAAATCCTACTCAAACAACACAATACTCATAATAAGATAATGAATAAGTTTTGAATCTATTCATAATCACAAACAAAGGCTCAAAAGTAGTAACAAATATGCTTCCAGTCGGAAACATAGAGTTGCAACAATAATATTTCTGTATTAGGGTTTTACAAAACTTGCTTACAAAGATAGAACATGACAATATAAGCAGTGTTAGTTTCACTGATAGTTTTACTGGATAGCGAAACTGTCTTGACCATCAACTAGATTCACCCAATAGCGAAAGACAGTTGTCGGGTGACCTAGGACAGCTGACTACGAGGGAAACTATAGTTTCGCTCGTAGTTTCGCTGGGTCAGAGAAACTAAACAAATACAAAATACATAGAAATAAACTAACATTCATCCTATTACATAAAAGACAAATGATCCTAACAACTATGGTGAGTCCAACCTATACTGAATAATCTTTCAAAATCTCTTCTCTTTTCGGTCAATGATTGCCACGGTTGCTCTACGTAATTGAGCCATTCATCTACCTCAATATCCTCCAGTGGTACAATCATATCTTCATCAGCTAGGCATTTTCTTAGATGAGATACATGGATGTTGGATGAATCCCACATAACTCATCAGGTAGCTCCAACCTATAGGCCACCTCTCCTGACACTGGTACACCATGACGTGTCACAATATCTTTGATGAAGAGACCTGCCAACCTCCTCAGATAATATGCCCTCCGATCGGTAGAAAAGTGAGCACTCTTCGTTAAACGGTCAACTATCACCCATATAGCATCGTACCCCTTTGTCGTACATGGTAACTTTGTAATGAAGTCCATGGTGATGTGCTCCCACTTCCACTTGGGTATATCCAAAGGTTGGATCTTCCCATATAGCTTCTGATGCTTAGCCTTCACTTGCAAGCAAGTAAGGCACTTGCTCACATACTCCGCTACATCACGCTTCATACTCGGCCACCAGTAATTCTTTCTTCATATCGTGATACATCTTTGTAGCACCAGGATGAATGGAGTATCGAGTCTTATGAGCTTCATCCATGATTTTCGCCCGTAGTCTCCATAACGAGGGATCCACACCCGCCCGAAGCGGGTTCTAACTCCGAGAGTGTTCTCACCCAACTCCGAGACTAGACCTTTCATTCTTTCGGAGCTGATTCGGTCTTCCTTCAACGCCTCATTTTGAAATTCCTTGACCTGTGCCATTACATCGGAGGTCATCACCAACTGGTAAGCTTTCACCGGATTGGTTGGGTCTCTCCTTTCCGCTAAGGGCACCCGCCACTACGTTGGCCTTGCTCGGATGGTAGTGGATCTCACAATCATTATCCTTGATCCCTCTAACCACCTCCACTGCCCATATTGAGATCCTTTTGCTCAAAGAAATACTTCAAGCTCTTGTGGTCAGTGAAGATAGTGCACTTCGTCCCATACAAGTAGTGCCTTCAAATATTCAATGCAAAGACCACAACCGCTAGCTCTAGTCATGAGTAGGGTAATTAGCCTCATGGATTTTCAACTGTCAGGACACGTAGGCTATAACCCTTCCCCGTTGCATCAGCACGCAACCCAATCCTGAATAAGAAGAATCTGAATGGACCACCAAGTCTTCATTCCTTCGGGTAACGTCAAGACAGGAGCTTGAGTCAATCTTGTCTTTAACTCCTCAAAATCGTTCTCTTGTTCCAGACCCCATACAAACTTCACATCCTTTCAGGTCAGCTTGGTCAATGGTGAGGCTATCTAAAAAGGTCTTGAATGAATCTCCTGTAATAGCCCACTAAACCCAAGAAACTACGGATCTTAGATGGCGTCTTTGGAGACTTCCACTGCATCACCGCGTCCACCTTTGCCGGGTCTACCATGATCCCTTCGGAATTTCCACATGACCCAAAAACTAAACCTTGCATAACCAGAAAGCGCACTTGGAGAACTTAGCATACAGCTTCTCTCTTCTAATTGTCTCCAATACCTCACGAATATGACCGGCATGGTCTTCTTCACTCTTTGAATAATCAGGATATCATAGATAACACAATCACTGATTTATCTAACATCAGCTGACACAACCGATTCATCAAATCCCTAATGGCAGCTGGAATGTTAGTTAGACCAAATACATAACGAGAACTCGTAGTGTCCATAACACTTGCGGAAACTATTTTGGGGATATCTTGCTCCTTCAGCTTCATTAGATAGTAACCAGATCGGAGATCTATTCTCGAAAACCAACTGGCACCTTGGATCTCATTAAACAAGTCATTAATTCTGGGTAGTGGATATCGGTTTCTTCATCGTCAACTTGTTTAACTCATGATAGTCGACGCACATCCTCATACTACCGTCCTTCTTCATTTACAAACAAACTGGAGCACCCCAGGGAGAGATACTCGATCGAATGAACCCTTTGTCCCACAACTCTTGAATTGAACCATCAGTTCCTTCATCTCAATGGAGCCAATCGATACAGTGCCTTGGCAACAAGTGAGCACCAGGTATCAAGTCCGCAATCAATTGGATCATTTTCTTGGCGACACACATATTTGCCTCATAGGCCGCTAACCAATCCATTCCCAGAACCACATCAAACCCACCTAGGGCATCACGAACAATTTAGCGGAGAACCTATGGCCTTCCAACTCTATGTCAAAATTCTCTATCAGATCAGAAATCCTGGTAGACTTACCAATGGCATTTTCTACCTCGAAGGGCTTATCTATCTTTCTATTCCTAACAGGCAACTTAGCACAGAATGCAGTAGAAAAAACTTTTTACTATCACCAGAATCAAATAATACAGAGACATTAGTTTGGTTTACTAGGAACTACCTGACACGACATCGGGGTCCACCCTAGCCTCCTCCCAGGTCATCGTGAATGCTTTGGCTTTTGCTCTCTGCCCATCCTTCTCGGTCCCTATCTTTGCCCCAGAACTTTCAGCCCTCGGCTTCCTGCAATCTCTACTCATATGCCCCAGCCTCGCTATAATTGTACCACCTCATCACCCCACAATCCCTTGCCATATGACCGGGCTTCCCACACTTGTAGCAGAGATTCAGTCCCCACCTATACTCCCTTAATGTTCCTTCCCGCACTTACCACACCGCTTAGTCCCCGTACCTGCCGACACTACCCTCCGCTCATCCATCCTTGCCTTCTTGTAGCTCGGGTAAAACCACCATGACCAAACCACTTCCCATTCCAGTTCCTGTCACCACAACCCTTTTTGTTCACCTCCACCACTGCCACTTCTTCTCTCTCATAATATAACCTCCCTGCCAGATCAACCACCGACCTAAACGTACTCGACCGGGCGGGATCATGTGCCTGTGGATATCTGCCAACAAACTTTGGATATACCTCTTGATCTTCCTTGATACCAACGTCACCTGTTCTGGCACTAGCCTTGCCATCTCATTGAACTTAGTCATGTATTACTAGTGTGTCATGGTTCCCCCTCCAGCTGCAGGAACACTCTCTTAATCATGTCAAGCTCCCTGTGAGGACAAAACTCCTCGATCACCATCTTCTTCAGTTCACTCCAACTCATCCTCCCAACAGCATTGCTGCCCTCGGCTTGGACAATATTGTCCCACCAGCATAAGGCCAAGTCCACAAATGAGTGGGTAGCAAACTTCACCTTCTGATCCTCTCGACATCGCCTCTATTTCCCTCACCCATTGGTGAGCGGCAGCAGCATTACCATTTCCATCAAAAGTTGGGGGCTTGCATCTCTGGAATGCACCATAACTACACCCTTTGGCGGTTTCCTGCACCGCTTCCTCTTCATCACTGGAGACAATCATCTCAGTTTCTGATCACTCCCCTTCACCTGAACCTCTCCCAACAGTCCTCCTCCTCTCCTCTTCTCTTTCTTTTCATCCTCCCTCACGGCATGAATAACCTCGGTCACAACAGACGGCAGGATCATCTGCATGACCTGATGAACTTCCTCCATAACTGCCTCCTTCACAGCGGCTCTCAAATTAGCACTCTCATCACCACCATCCTGGTGATGAAGCTCAGGCTCTACAGGAGCTGTTCAGCAGCCTTAGCCTTGTTCCCGGTGACACATGGCCTAGCACCACGACCACCTTGTACACCTCCTCGAGAAGCCTTCGAAGATCTACCACCCGCCATCCACTAAACACTATAAGATTCAAACACCAACTCGGTCATTCAAGGTAATAGCTCAGATTATGTCAAGTATAGTAAGTCCCTAATTACAGTGGCCAGTTGTGATTAGCCACTTAATTTACTCTTCATCCCCCAAGCATTGCCTATCCTGACTACATCAGTATCCAAATCTACTAAGAGCACATAAGTCAGATAGCACGAGCACATAATACCGGTTAACCTTAATAAAGTAAATTACCTGATGGCACCTAGCTACTTGGGCTGGCATCCCTCCATTTGGTCCAATTCTCAGTTTAAGTTTAGGTTTTGAAAATATTTATCCATTTCTCTTAAACTTTGGCTCTGATACCAACTTGTAAAGCCTCGTTCCCGGAACCCCACAGTTGGTCAATCACAACCTCATTTATATGAAAACATATTAAGATTTATTAAGTAAATTAAATATTGCAGCGGAATAATTAATCAAAAACCATTTCATGCTTTAATAAATACATTTTCCAAGTAATACATCGTCATTTAAAAGATTACAAAATATTACTTAGTTGTATTACAAAACAACATCATTATCGTGCATGCAATGGATGCCAGTCTTTGTCCGCCAAGTAGCTTCACCCTCGTGCCATCCTCAGCAACAAGCTACCTGCTAACTGAAAATGCATAAAAAGTCAGCGTTGCTGAGTGAGTTCTAGTTTTAAATAATAAAATATTTTACCTTTAGTAAAAACCTTTCCTTTACTTTCGTTCGTGATCACACAACATACATACATCTTGATAATATCATTATTATCTTTCAACATTCTTTTCATTCATTTCGTACGTTTCGAACTTTCATCATTATCTTTCACTTTCATCTAGACCAATGTCATATGCTATACCCCAAACATTGTGCACGAAGCTGGTACTGGGCCGAAGTCTATTAATAGACCCCTAACATTGTGCATGAAGTTGACTCGAGTACGGGGCAAGCGACAAGGGTCCTGTTTCGTACTTATTGATCAATCAATAAGATTGACCCTTGTGTGCATCCTCATGGGTTAGCTAACCTGCACACAGTTGAGCTAACAACCCCTCAATGAGTTGTGAACCTCCTTTCAGTTTCTTACAAGACTATACATTCTTTCATTATGTTCCACTTCGTTAACGATGTCTTTCACTTTCATTATATAATACTTTACGTACAAGATTATTAACACACCATGTAAAGTCACATAATAATATGTAATAAGGAACATCAATAACAGGCCACAACATGCACAACATGAACAAACATAAGCCACCAAAACATTCCAGAGCTTAATCATTAATTTCTATTTCCCAAATTTCAGAAAAATTCTAAGGCAACCTAGGAGCATGAGCACTATGTGAGCGCCTGGGCACTATGTGGGCTCCTGGGCACTATGCAGGCACATGGAAAGTTGGGCACATGGGAACACTTAGGCGCATGCGGAAAAACTTAGGCGTATGGGCAAACACTTAGGCGCATGGGTACTATGTAGGCGCATGAGTACTATGCAGGCGCATGGGTACTTGGGCGCATGGGAAAACTTAGGTGCATGAGCAAACACTTAGGCGTATGGGCAAAAAAATTAGGCGCATGGGAACTATGCAGGTGCACGAGTACTATGCAAGCGCATAGGTACTTGGGCGCATGGGAAACTTAGGCGCATTGGCAGTTTGGGTGCATGGGCACTATGCCAAGAATAACTTATACAAATTTTAGTTCCCAATCATCATCCTAACGTATTCTTATCCCAAATCTAGCAAATTCAGCACTTAGAACAAGCATACACCCACAATATTCAGTCGAACATTCACAAACACACATACCCACATAAAACAGGGGAACGCATATGGTTATAACATACTGGAAGTGGCAAAAATAATAATTTAGATGCATTTCAGCCCCAAAACAAGGTCAAAACAGAAAAAATGGGGATCTAGAACTCACTTACAGCAGCCTTCGAGTAAAACTCCTCCAAACTTGAGAGCACTTGGAGTTCAAACACCTAAACACACCAAAAACACCCAACCGAACACAGAGGAACACATAAGACTTGGTCTACAAGCTGAAAACCTAGCTGAAACCGAACAAACACACAAAAAAACTAGCCTTCAAGACGATCTTCTTCTTCTTCTCTCTAGAAAACCGATGGCAACTCTGTTCTTTATCTTTCCGCGGTCGAAGCAGTTGGTGAGCAGAGGTGTGGGCAGTCATGCCCACTTTTTAAATATAATAATAATAAAGTTTGCCTCTTGCACAACTTTAACCCCTTAACTTGGGTTATTTCACCTTTCTTTCTTTATACTTCTCTTTTCTTTTCTTTTCTTTTCTTTTTTTTTTTGTAACTTTTCGGCTGTTACAAAAATGGTACAATATTTGTTGAAATAACAATTAACTGTTGAATGGTTTTTCATATCACATATGTGATAATACTTGTAAAGAAACATTCTTCAGTCTTTTGATTGTATATATCACATATTTGACAGTACCTTTGTTGAAATTTAAACAACTATTGATTAACTTTAGATGTGGAAGCTACATTTGATCCTTGTTTTGATTTAGGAGTTACAAAGTTAATTTGTTGTTTTTGATTTGAGAATTTGTTCTTTTGATATTTGGGTTTTGACTTTTGTTCATTAACACCATTCTTAGATTCTTTAGATACAAATATTTTGTTGACAGCGAAAGACTTTGGACCTGAACCTGTTTTCAGATCAGAGTTAGATTTGTTCTTTGAATTTGATTTGATTTTTAGAATTGTGTTCATATCAAAAGTACCTGCAGACACAAATTTCACTAGTTTAAACTGATTAACTTGATTTGTTCTTTGATTTTGATTGTTTTGATTTTTGTTCTGAGAGGAGTTAGATTTAGCATTTTTTCTTCTCCTTCTTTGATTTCTTGATCTTGATGATCTTTGTTTGCATTGAGATTAAACATCTTCAGGAGAAAAATTCTTTTTCATTTTCTTTATCTTTTTGTTCTTTCTGCCATTTAATAAAGTCTGGATTGTTTAATCCATAAGAAAATGAATCTTTAGATGTTACTTCATAAAGTTTTGCTTTCTCTTTATTATTTGAGTTCTATTTGTCATTCTTTACCATCACTTCTTCAACAACAGGCTCTTTGTGTTGAAGCTCTTGGAAGATTAATATTTTGTCTTTATGTGTGTTTTGTCATAGTATAGGGACTTATTTTGTAAATATATGTTCCTTTGTTTCTTGATAGTATAAGAAGGATATTTTATGTATTATGTAGGGTAGACTAGAGAGTTGAGACTTAAGACATTTAAGACTAGAGAATACAGACGTAGGTGAACGAACTGTAACCCTTACACAATGTATCCTGTGCATTTGCTATCAATGAAATCTATGAATTTTTTGATGTAATTGCATGTGTTTGATTACTTTGTGTTTGAATTGATCATTGTGTTACGATATCATCACAGATTCGATCCTTTTGAATCGATCAAATGGTATCAGAGCCTTCGGTACAGTGATCAGAGCTTATCGACATTTTGAGCTCTTTGAATCACTTGAAATCAGTGATTGATTGCAATTTGATCGATTAATTGTTGTTTTCAGTTGTGTTTCATCCATAGAAACATGATTTGAATCACAATTAGGTGTTCAATTCGTTCAAATATGAGAAATTGATCAAATTAGTGTTCGAATAGTGTTCTTCATTTTGGACTTCAATTCAATCAGAATACTGATTTGTTGTTGTTGTTTGATCAAATTGAATATTGAGGATTGTTAATTGACCTAATTACTACCTAATTGGAAGTTTTTAGATCAATTGAACAAGTTTTGAAGATTTTCATAAGATCTGAGTTTGTCAAAGTTGATGAATTAGGCGCATTTGGTTGAAAACTGCTAAAAATTGTCCAAGTGTCTAGACGCATGACAACTGTTCAGGCGTTTTAACACTGTTTAGGCATTTTCAGTTCAGGCGTTTGACCACTGTTGAGGAGTTTTGTAACTGTGTGGACACATTGACTTGGCTGGAAAAAAGTAATTCTAGGCGCATCACAACTGTTCAGACGCTTGACAACTATTCAGGCGTTTTAGAACTGTTTGGGCGCATCAACAGTTGGGAGTTTTTCAGAATTCAACTAAGGCATTCCCTTAGGTGTTTCTACTTCGGAGTCAGGTGTTTCACAACTATTCAGGCACTTCACCACTGTTTGGGCGCATGATAACTATTCAGGCGCTTGAGCACTCAGACTTATCAGTAAACACTTAGAAATTTTTTCAACTACTAAAATCCAAAAATATTTTCATTTCATAGTTTTATTTCAAAACTTAAAAAACAAAAAAAAAACAAGTCATTTTCTTAAATTCAAAAATACAAAATGGTTAAGTCTGAAAATTCTAAGAACAGGGTTCCAAAGCTAAAAAACAGAGCTGATTTCAAGAACTGGTCTCTTAGATTAAAGCATCATCTGAACTCTATTGACACTGACTTATGGAAGTCAATAGAGGAAGGACCACATATACCAATTACATCTGATGGTCCTGACAGAGAAGTTGTGTATACAAAAGACTCTCTAGAACCTTATCCAGAGGATGGTCTGCAGGTGATGACTTAAGAAAGGTGAAGAATGACATCAAAGCATACTCATTGATGTGCAAGGGATTACCATTGGAAGTCTTGACTAGACTTGATGGTTATCAAACTGGTTACACTATGTACAAGGCTTTGAAGATCATTTATGAAGGTGGTAAAGAGATACAAGATCTAAAAAAGTAGAAACTCAAGAGGCAATTAGAGTTATTTGAGCATCTTTCTGGTGAAACAATCAATCAGATGATGAACAGATTTGTGCAACTAACTACTGAGATGTCAACTGCTGGTATCAAAAATGATCTCAAAGATCTAAATTACAGACTTCTCAATGCTCTTCCATCTTCATGGAAACAGACAGTTACACTGTTAAAGCATACTGAAAACTTTCCTATGGATCTTGATCTTTTGATTGCGAAGATTGAATCAGTTGAGATTGATGAGAGCTCCAGAAACAATGATAGAGCTGCTTCAATGTCTCAGTACAAGTATGTTGCATCTCCAGCTAACACAGTGGAGAATGCTTTTCTGAAGAAAGATGATAACTCACTAGAAGACGAGGGTGATTTGTTCGTTGGAGCTGGTTTCTTTACAGATTCTTCTTACACTAGTGCTCCTGTTTATACAACTCAACCTCAAACTCAGTCTCCTCCTAAAACTCAAACTCCTAAACCTCAAACTGAGACTTCATCTTCTAACTCTGTTAAAACTAGCAAAGTTAAAGATGTGATTAACATCCTGTTACAGGATGATGAGTCAAAATCTGCTTTCACTGTATTTATGGCAAGTTTTCAAGCTTATCAAGGTAGTCATTTAACACAATTAGATCTTGTTTTGCTGGATTTGTTCGAGATGGATCCAGATGATGTGGAAGAAATGAATTTGGATTGGCAAATGGTGATGGTTGCTTACAGAACACAGAAACACTCTTATGTTAAAAGGAATTACAAGCCAAGTGCAAATAAGACTGTTGGCTTTGACAAATCAAAGTCAAGGTGTTTCAACTGCAACAGCTATGGTCATTTCTCAAGGGAATGTAAAGCTCCCAGAAATCGAGGAAATGGTCAAGCAGGTTCTAGCAGTTAATGATATCATCAGCAGTCTCAGAAAACCTTCCAAAAGCCTTATCAGAGTCTTCCTATGCCAGAACTTAAAGATGAATCAAAAGCATCTGAAGAGCCAAAGAAAGCTCTTGTTGTTAGCATCAAAGATGGATATGACTGGAGTGCTTATGCTAAACAATTTACAACTGATCTAACATCTAGTTTATCCCTTGCTGCAAATGTTCAAAATGAAGACTGGTCTGAAGATAATGACCCAAAGGCTGATAGTGATTCAGAAAATGATGATGAAGACTATGACTGGAGTGACAAATCTGACCCAAAAGAGGATTCAGAAGAGATTGCACTTATGGCTCAGTCTGACCAACCAAAGGTTGAGAATCCATCATCTGACTCTGACACTTCTTCTTCAAGTTATCCTAAAATTCCTGTTGAAGTCAGAGAGAAAATATGCACAAAAGCATGTTTTGATCAAGTTGAGCATTACAAAACATATTCATATAAGATCTGTGATAAACTTAAACAAAAAGAAGTAATGCACAACAAACTAAAAAATGATCACAAAGTCTCTGATGAAAAATATTATCTTCACAAACCTCATGGAATAAAACTCTAAAAGAACTTGAACTTGTGAAGAAACAACTTGAGAAGATGATTAAAAATTTAGAAGAAGAAAAAATAGCTCATGCTGCAACTCAAGTGGATCTAGCTAAAGTTAAAAGTTCTAAAACTATTGTAGAACAGCTGGTAAGTGAGAGGAAAGATAAAAACAAAACAGGTCTAGGATTTACACATGAACCAATGCCTGAATCTATCACAAACACTTTGCCAAAAAACTTTAACACACATGATCACTCACCTGAAAACAAAGCTAAGCTAAAAGCCTTTCAAAACAAGAAAAAGAATTTTGAAAGTAATGAAGAGAAAACAAATGTTCAAATATTTGAGGAACAAGATTCTGAAAAGATTAAAAATGGTCGTCCAGTGAAAGTTAAATCTTACAAACCATGACCAAAGAATAAGAAAATGTTTGTTCTGAAAGAGCATGTTGTTGAAGAAATCATTGTTAAGAATGACAAACAAAACTCAAAGAATAAAGAGAAAGCAAAACTAGATGAAGTAACATCTGAAGATTCATTTTCTTACGGATTAAACAATCTGGATTTCATTAAATGGCAGAAAGAACAAAAAGATAAAGAAAATGCAAAAGAGTCTTCTACTGAAGATGTTCAATCCCAAAGCAAACAAAAATCATCAAGATCAATAAATCAAAGAAGGAGAAGGAAAAATGCTAAATCTAACTCCTCTCAAAGCAATCAAACTCAAAGAACAAATCAATCTAATCAGTTTAAACCAATAAAGTTTGTATCTACGGGTACTTTTGACATGAACAAAATTCCAGAAATCAAATCTAACTCAAAGAACAAATCTAACTCTGATCTGAAAACAGGTTCAGTTCCTAAGTCTTCTACTGTCAACAAAAGATTTGTATCTAAAGAGTCAAGAAATGGTGTTAATGAGCAAAAGTCAAAACCCAAGTTTCAACAGAACAAACTTTTAAATCAAAAACAACATATTAACTTTTCAACTCCTAAATCAAAACAAGGATCAAATATGGCTTCCACATCTAAAGTTAATCAATAGTTGTTAAATTTCAACAAAGGTACTGTGAAATATGTGATGTGTACAATCATAAGACTGAAGAATGTTTTTCTAACAGGTACTATCACATTTGTGATATGAAAAACCATTCAACAGCTGATTGTTATTTCAAAAAATATTGTACCATTTGTGATGAAAGAACTCATAAAACTGAGAATTGCTACCTCAGAAAGAACTCGTCGAGGAATGAATATGTTAATCCACAATTAAGGAATGGATATGTCAATCCATAATTTCAAAGAAATCAAAGTGTTGGTTTCCAAAGATTGACAAAACAACCTTCCTTAGGATTGAGATCTTTTCGAAGAAATGATTCTGATTATAATGATTCTTATGCTGTAAATTCAAAGCAATATAATCAAAGAAAATTCGTTCCACGATCTGTGAGAATGAACGGTGAGATGTTTGGTAATTAAAGCTTTTCTAAAAATGTTTCTTCTGATAGTTTGAATTATCTTGATGATGATCTTGAAAAACGTTATCATGCTTTAAGAACAAAACAAATCAAAGATAATAAAAAATGTGTTAGGAACAGAATTGGTAAATTTGTAAACAAGAAGCCTGATTTGAATACACTTCATTTTAAACAATTTACCATTGTTGATAAATTTGGCAAGCCCAAGACCATATCAACAGGTTGATAACTCAACTTAAATTTCTTTGAAATGCAGGTACGCCCAAGAAGACCTCTTAACACGTGGTATGTTGATAGTGGGGGTAGCCAGCATATGACTGGCAACCATGCCTTGTTGCAAGATTTTAAGTTAAAAGATGGTACACATGTTGCATTTGGAGGTGTTACAGGTGGAAAAATAACAGGAGAAGGAAGAGTGTCCAATGGGATTATTAGCTTTGATAAAGTCAACTACTATTCATAGTTAAACTTTAATCTTTTAAGTGTTTCCCAAATATATGACAAATCTTACTCAGTTCTTTTTGATGATTCGTTTTGTTATATTTTGAAGCCAGGTTTTTAGATAAGCAAAGAATGGGTAGTTGTTAAAGCTGTTCATGATCGAGATGTATACAAGTTAGATATGTCTCAAGTTGATCCTTCTACAGAAACAACATGCCTAATTGCTCGAGCATCAAATGTCGAAAGCCAGTTATGGCATAGACGTCTCGGGCATTCCAATTTCAAGAACATGATCAAGCTTGTAGCAGGAAATCATGTAGTAGGTCTTCCAACAAAGAAGTTTGCTACAACAGATCACTGCTCAGCATTTTTAAAAGGAAAGCAACACAGAGCGTCTTATAAGTCCAAGCTGATAAACTCAAATTCCAAGCCTCTCCAGAAGTTGCACATGGACCTATTTGGACCAACAAATGTGCAAAGTATTGGAAAGAAATCTTACTGTTTAGTTATCATTGGTGACTTTACAAGATTTTTATGGGTTTTCTTTTTGCATGCTAAATCTAAAACGGATAAATTATTAAAAGAATTCATCATTAAAGTAGAAAATCAATTAGAATAAAAGGTGAAAATAATTAGAAGTGATAATGGAACGGAATTTAAAAATGCTAATATTGACATGTTTTGTGCAGAAAAAGGAATTGCTCGTCAGTTCAATGCTCCTAGAACTCCACAACAAGATGGAGTTGCTGAAAGGAAAAATAGAACTTTGATTGAAGAAGCATGTTCCGTGTTAGCAGATGCAAAAATTCCAATCACTTTCTGGGATGAAGCCATATCCACTACATGTTTCGTGCAGAATAATACATTGATCGTGAAAGATAAAAAGAAAACTCCTTGTGAGTTGATGTTTGGCAAAAAACCTAATATAGATTTTCTTAAATCTTTTGGTTGTCCAGTTTTGATTTTAAACTCAAGTGACCAGCTAGGATATTCATCGGTTTCAAAAGCTTTTAGAGTTTATAACTCTAGGACAAATGCTATCCTTGAAACTTTCAACGTTAAATTTCTTGAAAACTTTCCATCAGTTGCAAATGGTCCAGCTTGGTTATTTGATTTAGATTCTTTGTCAAACTCTTTTAATTCTAACTTGTTTGATTCTACAGGTCAGAAGAAGAAACAAGAAGGAGATCTAGGTTTCTTCAGCTATGATTCAGATTCTGATGATATGGATGACTCAAGCGCAGATTATCCATTTTACTCTTTTATGAAAGATCCTATATTTCAGTCTGAAACTTATGATCAACCTCAACAAGCTCAAGAGCATCCCGTTTCAGAAAATCCAAATGTTTCTTAACCTATTCCTAATGATGGTCCTGAAATTGTACAACTAGAGTCCGAAACGTCATCGATTTCTGATGATGTAGTTGTTACTGATAATCTTGATTACTTTATCAACTCACCGACTCAAGTTCCTAATTTCAATCCACATACTTCAAACTTATTGCATCAACTTTCTGACTTAAACCAATCTAATCTGGATGTTAATGTTCAAGGGAATGGGATTCCAAAGTTCGTATTCACAAGAACCATCCTACATCTTAGATTATCGGTCTATTGAATGAGAGAACAACGAGAAGTCATTCAAAACAAGCAAACCTCTGCTTATACTCGTGTTTTCTATCTCAAATTGTTCCTAAAAACATCACTGAAGCGTTAAAGGACAATAGTTGGATTGAGGCAATGCAAGAAGAGTTATTGCAATTTTGTAAACAAGAATTGTGGAAGCTTATGGATTTACCAGAAGAAGAAAATGCGATAGGCACAAAATGGTTTTTCTGAAACAAGTCAGACGATCGGGGAATTATTGTTCGCAAGAAAGCGAGACTCTTTGCACTAGGTTACACCCAAGAAGAAGGAATAGATTATGATGAAGTATTTGCTTTAGTTGCAAGACTTGAATCAATTCATGTCTTCCTGGCTTATGCATCATTCATGAAATTCAAGGTGTATCAGATGGACGTTAAAGGTGCTTTCTTATATGGACCAATCATCAATAATGTGTATGTCAAGCAACCTCCAGGTTTCGAAGATTCAGAATTTCCTCATCGTGTGTACAAGCTTAGCAAAGCATTGTATGGTCTGCATCAAGCTCCTAGAATCTGGTATGAAACGTTATCACGACATTTGATCCAACATGGATACACGCGAGGAAAAATCGATCCTACCTTATTTATTAAGAAGGATGCTGATGATCTCTTATGTGTTCAAGTGTATGTTGATGATATTATATTTGGTTCTACAAGTCCAAAATTGTGCAATGAATTTGAAGAAATCATGAAGTCTCGTTTCCAAATGAGTTCTATGGGAGAAATTAATTTTTTTCTTGGTCTTCAAGTGAAGCAGTCTGCAGATGGAATTTTTATCAATCAAGAGAAATTCATTGAAAAACTCTTGAAGAAATTTAAACTGCAAGATTATCAATCTATAAGAACTCCAACTGACGTAAATACCAAGATTGAACTTGATTCAAAAGGAAAATCAGTTGACCAAACTCTAACAGATTTATGATCGGATCTTTGATGTATCTTACTGCATCTAGACCTGATATAATGTATGCTGTTTGTGTCTGTGCCAGGTATCAATCTGACCAAAAGGAATCTTATCTAATCCCTGTTAAACGAATATTCAGATATCTCAAAGGAAAACCGGCTTAGGGTTATGGTATCCTTATGAAGGAAACTTCGAGTTACATGGATATACAGATAGTGATTATGGGGGATGTTGTCAAGATCCGTAAATCTACAAGGGGTGGTTGTCAGTTTTTAGGTCCCAGATTAGTCTCATGGCAATCTAAGAAACAAACAAATGTCTCCGTTTCAACCGCAGAAGCTGAGTACATAGCTGCTTCTGCGGGATGTTCATAAATACTTTGGTTACAAACCAACTGCTGGATTACGGGTTCAATTTTCTTAAAACTCCTATTTACATTGATAACACTACTGCTATGTTTATTACAGCTAATCCTGTCCAGCACTCAAAAACAAAACATATTGAAATTCGATATCATTTTCTCAGAGATAACTCTGAAAAAGGTTTAATCATTTTGATTCAAATCACAACTGAAAAATAGTTGGCTGATCTATTCACAAAATCCTTTTTACCAGGTCGATTTGAATATTTGGTCGAGTCAATTGGACTTATTAATCATGTTTAACAAAAAAAACTTGTTTTGAGTTTAATTCAGTTGTTTGATTCATTAAAAATGATAAGAACCTTCCCTTAGCTTAATCTTGAATATAGAGAAACTGTCAAAGTTAACTGCCTGATTGTATATATTGTGTGTGTATGTTCAATAGAAAATGAAAAAGCAAATGCAAAAATAGAAAATTGTAAAATCAAAAGAGATAAATATAAAACAAAAACACAAAAATAGAGTTATTCTTGTTAGTTAAGTGTTTAGGACTGAATCTGTCTTTGCAATTTGTGAGAAATGATAGATACATTAGTTATGATCAGTGTTGCATACTTCACTCGCTACTAAAGTCTGAAGTGATCAGATATGATGTGCAGGTAAGCTCATGCAATTATACTAAAAAAGTAAATTCTTATGATCAAACTAAATCAATCATGCATTCATGTTTGTCCATTTTAGTACCAATGAATAGTGTTGACGTCTCAGATTGATTGCTTGTTAAGTCATAAACACACACCTGGTGGTGATATGAATAACCATTGAGCTCTAATTATTTAAAGCATCTATTCACTTCTCTGTTATGAGTCATCATAGACCTAAAGTGACGAGATATCCTCTGTTGTAAGTCATTACAGACCTGGATCTCAGTTGATGCAAAATATGCCAATGTGCACAATCAAAACATGAGATCTGGTTATAAGTATATGTCAAGTTAACAAGTTGAGAAAAGTGATTTCTTGCATATCTTGATGAGAGTTGAACTCTCTAAGTCTAAGTGTGACTTACATAATGTCATATCTAATCATACCTTAATCAATCCAAGAACTGAAAAAGTAAGTGTGCTGTGTATCTTGCCAAAAGCACTCATTTTCTGTCCTTAGATCTCGTGTCTCCTTTGCTGCAGAAATGCTGACCTAGAACACACTTGATCAGGATTTAATCACTATCTATGACTATCCATCATTTATTTTCTTTTAATGTGCTGATCTTAACTAATATGATCTCACTACAGGCATGTGATTTAATTGTATATAGTAGATTTTTTTATTCTGCTTTATTTTTTTATTTTTGCATGATTTTTTGTGTGCAGGCATGTTGATAATGATCGGTTTGCTCTAATTGCAAAATAAAAGAAACTTTTAAGTTTGTAAAACTTTAAAGTTTAGGGGGAGTAAAAAAATGACAAAGAAAAAATAATTGAATTTCAAAAAGTGAAAAATAAAAAATAAAGTGTTTTGGATAAAATGGATGAAATTGAAATTTCTAGCATGTGTGTGTTTGATATGATGTAAAAATGAACTTGAAAAGAATTCCAAATCAGTGGAAAGCTTCTTGCAAACAAAATGAGACTATTTGTGTTGTAAAAATTAAATAGAGACTAAAATGACGGGAAATTAATTTTAAAAATTTAAAATAAAAATAAAGGTCAAAAATAAAAAAAATATAAAAGTTTGTTAAAAATATTAAAATTGAGGGAAATTAATGAAAATTTTGAGTGATAGTCAAACAATGTTGACTTAGTGTTAAAAAATTGAGTGTGAACAGTACTAATGTGTTTAAATAGTGTTCATATGGATGATGAGAAAAGTTCAAGTGTCAAGACTCATGGAAAGGATCCCATGTGACTGAACAGTACTCATAAGTTCAGATCAGGAGTATGGTGAATTTTTAGAAATTTGCACAAGTGTTGGGCATCTCAGTCTATACTCATGCGCCTAAACAATACTAAACTTCCAAGGGTTGGACATTTGAAGGGATAAATACCAAGTGTTAGGTGTTTCATCTAGTCTTATGCGCCTGAACAGTGCTTAAGCGCCTAAACAGTGCTTATGTGACTGAACAGTGTTCATGCGTCTAAACCCCATGCGCATGAACAGTCCTCATATGCCTAAAATTTTCACTTGTATATATACAACACTAGTGTAGTTTTCATTCACTCATTCACAAACTCAAACACTCTGATTCACTCACTCGAACACCTGATACACTCATTCATTCAACATTCGGTTGTTATCAGTTAATCTTTGTGATATATAGGTATATGAGGAGAATTTGATTGCCGAGGAGTCTTCACTCGAAGTTATCAAAGTTGTTGCTGATTCACTATTCATGTGCCAGATGAAGGTTTGGAAGATCAACAAAAATGCTAAAGTCCTTTATGAGATCTTTAATGCTGAGCAGATCATAAAATCTTTGAAAGAAGTTCAAGTCTGTATTCAAGAAGGCTTTGTGAGAGTTGGAACGTTACAAAGAGAAGTCCGTGTTAAAGATCAAAGATGAGACAAAAGAGTTCAATGTGGAATGAAGATAATGTGAATCTTAGGGGGAGTATTGTTGAAGCTCTTGGAAGATTAACATTTTGTCTTTATTTTTTTTGTCATAGTATAGGGACTTATTTTGTAAATATATGTGATATTTTATGTATTGTGCAGGGTAGACTAGAGACTTGAGACTTAAGACATCTAAGACTAGAGAATACAGACGTAGGTGAAAGAACTGTAACCCTTACACAATGTATCCTGTGCATTTGCTATCAATGAAATCTATGAATTTTTTGATGTAATTGCATGTGTTTGATTACTTTGTGTTTGAATTGATCATTGCGTTACGATATCATCTGTGTGCAGGCATGTTGATAATGATTAGTTTAGGGGGAGTAAAAATGAAAAAGAGAAAATAATTGATTTTCAAAATGTGAAAAAGAAATAAAAAATAAAGTGTTTTGGATGAATGGATGAAGTTGACATTTCTAGCATGTGTGCGTTTGATATGATGTAAAAATGAACATGAAAAAGAATTCAAATTCAGTGGAAAAGCTTTTTGCAAACATAATGAGATTATTTGTTTGTGTAAGACCCCGTTCCCGGAGACCTCACAGTTGGACAATCATAGCATTATTATATTAAACAATACACATTTCATAAAATATTGCAGCGGAATTAAGTTAACAAAAACCATTCATGCATATAATTAATGTTGCAAAATAATACATCGTTGTAAGTTAGGGTTACAAAATAATCAATTAGAAGCATTACAAAAAAACTAAATCATTAAGCATGAACGGATGCCAGTCTTGCCCCAACGAGTAGTTTTCCCCGAGTGCCATCCTCAACAATAATTACCTGCCAACTGAAAATCCATAAAAGTCAGCGTTGCTGAGTGAGTTCTAGTTTTAAAAGTATAAAAATACCTTTATTTATATACGAAAATATCATTTTTCTTAAAATACTTCCTCTTCATAACATTCATTACTTTCGTACGTGATCACACATCATACGCACAACAAGATAATATTCATTATTATCTTTCATCATTCATCTCTTTCATTATTATCTTTCACTTTCTACCGGACCAATATGCAATACCCCGACATTGAGCACGAAGCTCGTGCTGGGCCTGAGGTCTATAAATAGACCCCGAACATTGTGCATGAAGCTGACCTAGTCACCTGAGGCAAGCAACAAAGGTCCCTGTCAATCTCAAAGATTGACCTGACCCTGCGTGCATCCTCATGGGGTAGCTAACCCGCACACAGTTGAGCTGACAACCCGTGGCTGTGAACCTCCTTTCATTTTGCTTGCAAGACTTTCATTCATTCTTTATGTTCCACTTTTCATTAATATTAATCTTTCACTTGATTAATAATGATACTTATAAGCATAATCACACCACATGAAGCCACATAACAATACATAATATGGAACATAAAAACAGGCCATAAACATACATGGAATAAACAAATACAACCATTAAATCAATCCAGGGTCAAACCGTAAAATTTCTATTTTCCTAAAATTTCAGAAAAATTTTCTAAGTGTTCTAGGCGCATGAGCACTATACAGGCGCATGAATCCTGCTTGGGCGCATTCACACTATGTGGGCAGATGAACCAACACTTAGGCGTCTAGGCACTAACTTTGGGTGCATGAGATACTGTTCAGGCACTTGACCTACACTTAGGCACCTGAATAAACTGGTTGGGCGCATGGGGTACTATTCTGGTGCCTGACCTACACTTAGGCATTTCTGGGCATTGGGAGCATGGGAATGAAAGGCGCATGAATAACTTTTGGGCGCATGGCCAACTGTTGTTCATTTTTCAGAATCAAATTCAAACCCAATTAGCATATGAACCTATTCTAAGCTTATTCCTATCATTCTAAGAAACAACATCACATAAACAACCATAAAACATGAAAGAACAAGCATATATACATACGGTTATACATGTAACAGTAATACAACATTATAACATGCATTTTCAGCCCCAAAATGTTAAAAACACATACGGGTCTAGAACTCACCTATTGCAGCCAACAAGTAAAACTCCTCCCAACTTGTGTGCACAAGAGTTCAAACACCTAAAACACAACCAAGCAAACAACCAAGCACAATGAACACATGAAAATCAGTTCTAAGGTCGAAAACCCCACAAACCAAACCACAAAATGCAAAGAACACTCACCAAAGTGCGAATTTTTAGCCTTTCTTCCTTGAATATCCGAGAGAGCAGCTTCTTCTTCTTCTTTCTTCTCTTTTCAGTCGAACATAGAAGTGGGGGAAAAGATATATGGGCGGCCATACTCTCAAATATATTAAAATATTTGAGTTTTGTACTCTTTACACTTTGGCCCCCTATACTTTGGCTCGTTTTCCCTTTTTGCAAGACACTTTTATTTTCTTTTCTTATTGCTTTTCTTTACTTTTATTTTGACAAAATTTCAGGTGTTACAAGTCTACCCCCCTTAAAGAGGTTTCATCCTCGAAACCTGTAACTCTTCGAACAATTGTGGGTAATGCTATCTCATTTCTTCTTCAGTCTCCCATGTAGACTCCGAACCCTTTCGGTGATTCCACTGCACACGCACTAGTGGAACCACTTTATTTCTCAATCTCTTCTCATTCAGATTGATGATTACCACTGGTTGCTCTACATAATTTAGCCGTTCATCCACCTCGATGTCCTCCAGTGGTACAATCATATCTTCATCAGCTAGGCACTTCCTCAGATGAGATACATGGAATGTTGGGTGAATTCCACTTAACTCATCAGGCAGTTCTAATCGATAGGCCACCTCTCCTACTCGTGCGATAATCCAGAAAGGTCCTATGTATCTTGGACTGAGCTTACCTCTTTTCCTGATCGAATGATCCCCTTCCAAGGTGAGACCTTCAACATGACTCTATCGCCCACGTTGAACTCAATTGGTCTACGCCTTTTGTCGGCATACGACTTTTGTCTATCCTTGGCCGCCTCATAAATGCTTTGATCTTTTCTAACTTCTCTGTCATAGCCTCGAACACCTCAAGACTTCCCAACTCCTTCTGCCCGATGTCTCCCCTACACACGGGCATTCTACACCTTCTACCGTATAGCATCTCATATGGTGGCATACCAATGCTAGCATGATATCTGTTGTTGTATGAGAATTCCGCTAACGGTAGGTGATCATCCCAACTTCCTCCAAAGTCAATCACGCATGCTCGGAGCATATCCTTAAGCATCTGAATCGTCCTTTTAGACTGGCCATCTGTCTGGGGATGGTAAGCCGTACTAATGTGTAGCCTCGTCCCCATCGTATCATGAAATCTTTTCCAAAACTTTGATGTGAACCGGGTGTCACGGTCTGACACTATAGATTCCGGTACACCATGACAAGCTACAATCTCTTTAATGAAAGTCTCTCGGATTAATACGTCTCACAGATCGGTAGGAAGTGAGCACTCTTTGTCAGACGATCAACTATTACACATATGGCATCATACCCCCTTGTCGTGCGGGGTAACTTCATTATACAGTCCATGGTGATGTGCTCCCACTTCCACTAAGGTATATCCAACGGTTGGATCTTCCCGTACTGCTTCCGGTGCTCTGCCTTCACTTGCAAGCAAGTACGGCACTTACTCACATACTCCGCCATATCATGCTTCATACCCGGCCACCAGTAATCCTTCTTTATGTCTTGATACATCTTGGTAGCACCAGGATGAATGGAGTATCGAGTCTTATGAGCTTCATCCATGATCCGCCCCCGTAGGTCTCCATAACGAGGGATCCACATCCGCCCAAAGCGGGTCCTAACCTATGGGTATTTTCTCCCAACTCCATGACTAGACCTCTCATCCTTTCAAAGTTAAGGTGATCTTCCTTCAACGCCTCATTTTGGAATTCTTTGACCTGTGTAATCACGTCAGAGGTCATCACCAATTGATAAGCTTTCACCCGGATCGGCTCAGGTCTCTCCTTTCGACTGAGGGAGTCGGCCACTACATTGGCTTTGCCCGGGTGGTAATGGATCTCACAATCATAGTCTTTGATCAATTCTAACCACCTTCTCTGCCTCAGGTTGAGATCCTTTTGCTCGAAGAAATACTTTAAACTTTTGTGGTCCGTGAAGATTGTGCACTTTGCCCCGTACAGGTAGTGCCTCCAAATCTTTAGTCTGAAAACCACAGCCGCTAGCTCCAAATCATGGGTGGGATAATTGACCTCGTGAGTTTTCAACTGTCGGGACGAGTAGGCTATTACCCTTCCACGTTACATCGACACGCAACCCTGTCCCAAGTGAGAAGCATCCGAATACACCACTAAGTCTTCACTCCCTTCGGGTAATGTCAAAAGAGGAGCTTGAGTTAATCTTGCCTTTAACTCCTCAAAAGTATCCTCCTGTTTCCGACCCCATACAAACTTCACGTCCTTGCGAGTCAATTTAGTCAAAGTTGAGGCTATTTTGGAAAAGTCTTGAATAAATCTTCTGTAGTAGCCCGCCAATCCTAAGAAACTTCGAATCTCGGATGGCGTCTTTGGAGACTTCCATTGTATCACAGCCTCAACCTTCGTCTGGTCCACCATAATTCCTTCAGAATTCACCACGTGACCCAAAAATTGAACTTTGCGCAACCAAAAAAGCACACTTAGAGAATTTAGCATATAGCTTCTACCTTCTAAGTGTCTCCAACACTTAGCGTATGTGGCCGGCATGTTCTTCTTCACTCTTTGAATAGATCAGCATATCATCAATCACTGATTTATCTAACATTAGCCGACACACTCGATCCATCAAATCCATAAAGGCAGCTGGCGCATTAGTTAGACCAAAATACATAACGAGAAACTCGTAGTGTCCATAACGCATGCGAAAAGCTATCTTAGGGATATCTTGCTCGTTAACCTTCAACTGATGGTAACCAGATCGGAGATCTATTCGCGAGAACCAACTGGCACCCTAGAGCTGGTCAAACAAGTCATCTATTCTGGGTAGGGGATATCGGTTCTTCACCGTTAACTTGTTCAACTCTCGGTAGTCGATACACATCCTCATACTACCATCTTTCTTCTTGAGAAACAAGATCGGAGTACCCCAAGGAGAGATGTTCGGTCGTATGAACCCCTTATCCATCAACTCCTGCAGTTGAACCATCAGTTCCTTCATCTCAGTCGGAGCTAATCGTTACGGTGCTTTGGCAACGGGTTGAGCACCGGGTATCAGATCAATCTGAAACTCAATCTCGCAGTCCGGTGGCACACCTGGTAAATCTTCTGGGAACATGTCCGGAAAGTCACACAACTGGTACATCAGACAATTATGGTACTGACGCGTCCACATCCTTCACATAAGCCAGGTAGGCACTACATCCGCATTTCATACACTTCTCCGCCACCGCCATCGAAATCACCTTAGGAACCGTTGTCACTCGATCACTGTAAATCGTCACCGAACTTCTATCGGGCGCAATTAATCGAATCATCTTCTTGCGACACATAATATTTGCCTCATAGGCTGCTAACCAATCCATTCCTAGTACTTTATCAAATCTGCCTAGGGTCATCACAAATAGTTTAGCAGAGAACCTTTGGCCTTCTAGTTTTATGTCGCAACCTTCTATCATATCAGAAATTCTGGTAGACTTACCAATAGCAGTTTCTACATCAAATGGCTCATCAATACTTCTACTACTAACAGACAACTTAGCATAGAAAGCAGCAGAAATGAAGCTCCTACTAGCACCAGAATCAAATAATACAGAGGCATAAGATTGGTTTACTAGAAACATACCTGACACGACGTCGGGGTCCACTCTGGCCTCCTCCCGGGTCATCGTGAATGCTCTAGCGCTTGCCCTTTGCCTTTCACTCTCCATCCTCTTCTTCACCCCAGAACTCTTGGCCCTCAGCCTCTTGCAATCCCTGCTCACATGCCCCTCCTTACAATCCTTCACAATATGACCAGGCTTCCCACACTTGAAGCATACATTCGATCCCCACTTGCACTCACTAGTGTGCTCCTTCCTATATTTGCCACACTTTTTCATGCCCAAACTATTTCCCGCTCTAGTTCTTGTCACCACCACCTGTCTTCTTCACCTCAACCACCGCCACCTCTCTCTCATCGTAAAACCTCCCAGCCAGATCCACTCCCGACCTAAAAGTGCTTGGTCGGGCAGCAATCAAGTGCCTGCGGATATCAGCCGGCAATCCCTGCACATACCTCTTATACTTCCTCAACACCGGCGTCACCTAATCCAGCACCAGCCTCGCCATTTCATTGAACTTGGTGGTGTATTACTGGTGGGTCATGGTTCCCGCCTTAAGCTGTAGGAACTCCTTCTCAATCTTATCAAGCTCTCCGTGAGGACATAACTCCTCGATTACCATCTTCTTCAACTCTCCCCGTCTCATCTTTTCGATGGCTCTGCTGCCTTCGACTTGGACAATGTTGTCCCACCAACACAAAGCCGAGTCTACAAAAGAGTGAGTGGCGAACTTCACCTTTTGGTCCTCCCTGCACTAGCTGATCTCTAGGACAACCTCCATCTCTCTCACCCATCGGTGAGCAGCAGCAGCATTACCATTACCGTCGAAAGTTAGGGGTTTACACCGTTGGAATGCCCCATAGTTGCACCCCTTCGCGGTCTCCCGCACTACCACCTCCTCCTCATCACTAGAGGCTGCCATCCTAGCATTCAGTTCCTCCTCCTCACCATGATCTCCCTCATTCTCCTTTCTCCCGGTCATCTTCTTTCTCTCCTTCTCCTTCTCCTTCTTCTCATCCTCTCTCACAGAACGGATGACTTCAGTCACTACAGACGGTAAGATTGTCTACATGACTTGATGCACTTCCTCCACAACTACCTCCTTTACTGAGGCTATTAAGTTAGCACTCCCATCCATACCCTCCGGATGATGAAGCCTAGGCTTAGCAGGAGCCGTCTCTACAGTCCTTGTCTTGTTCCTTGTGGCACGTGGCCTAGCACCACGACCACCTCGTACTCCTCCTCGGGAAGCCTTCGATGATCTACCACCAGCCATCCTCAATCACTATAAGATTCAAACACTAACACGGTCATTCAAGGTAATAGCTCAGTTTAAGTTAAGTATTGTAAGTCCCTAATTATAGTGGCCAGTTGTGATTAGCCACTTACTTTATGTTCATCCCCCGAGCATTTCCTATCCTAACTACATCAGTACTTAAATCTACTAAGGGCACATAAAATCAGATAGCACACGCACATAATATCGGTTAACATGAAGAAAAGAATTACCTGATGGCACGTAGCTACTCGGACTGGCATCCGTCCATTCGTACCCATTCTCAGTTTAAGTTTAGGTTTTTGAAAATATTCACCCACTTCTCATAAACTTTGGCTCTGATACCAACTTGTAAGACCCCGTTCCCGAAGACTACATAGTTGGACAATCATAGCATTATTATATTAAACAATACACATTTCATAAAATACTGTAGCGGAATTAAGTTAAAAAAAACATTCATGCATATAACTAATGTTGCAAAATAATACATCGTTGTAAGTTAGGGTTACAAAATAATCAATTAGATGCATTACAATACAACAAAATCATTAAGCATGAACGGATGCCAGTCTTGCCCGACGAGTAGCTTTCCCCTAGTGCCATCCTCAGTAATAATTACCTGCCAACTGAAAATGCATAAAAGTCAGCGTTGCTGAGTGAGTTCTAGTTTTAAAAGTATAAAAATACCTTTATTTATATACGAAAATATCATTTTTCTTAAGTTACTTGCTCTTCATAAAATTCATTATTTTCGTACGTGATCACACATCATACGTACAACAAGATAATATTAATTATTATCTTTCATCATTCATCTCTTTCATTATTATCTTTCACTTTCTGTCGGACCAATGTGCAATACCCCGACATTATGCACGAAGCTGGTGCTGGGCCTGAGGTCTATAAATAGACCCCGAACATTGTGCATGAAGCTGACCTAGTCACCTGAGGCAAGCAACAAAGGTCCCTGTCAATCTCAAATATTGACCCTGCGTGCATCCTTATGGGGTAGCTAACCCGCACACAATTGAGCTGACAACCCGTGGCTGTGAACCACCTTTCATTTTGCTTGCAAGACTTTCATTCATTCTTTATGTTCCACTTTTCATTAATATTAATCATTCACTTGATTAATAATGATACTTATAAGCATAATCACACCACATGAAGCCACATAACAATACGTAATATGGAACACAAGAACAAGCCATAAACATGCATGGAATAAACAAATAAAACTATCAAATCAATCCAGGGTCAAACCCTAAAATTTCTATTTTCCCAAAATTTTAGAAAAATTTTCTAAGTGTTCTAGGAACATGAGCACTATGCAGGCGTATAAATCCTGCTTGGCGCATTCACACTATGTGCGAGCATGGTCCAACACTTAGGCGTCTGGGCACTAACTTTGGGCGCATGAGATACTGTTCAGGCACATGACCTACACTTAGGCACCTGAATAAACTGGTTGGGCGCATGGGGTACTGTTCAGGCGCATGACCTACACTTAGGCATTTCTGGGCAGTGGGCGCATGGGAATGATAGGCGCATGAATAACTTTTGGGTGCATGGTCAACTGTTGTTCATTTTTCAGAATTAAAATCAAACCCAATCAGCATATGAACCTGTTCTAAGCTTATTCCTATCGTTCTAAGCAACAACATCACATAAACAACCATAAAACATGAGAGCACAAGCATATATACATACGGTTATACATGTAACAGTAATACATCATTTTAACATGCATTTTCAGCCCTAAAATGTTAAAAACACATAGAAAACCGGGGTCTAGAACTCACCTATTGCAGCCAACAAGTAAAACTCCTCCCAACTTCTGTGCACAAGAGTTCAAACACCTAAAACACAACCAAGCAAACAACCAAGCACAATGAACACACGAAAATCGATTCTAAGGTCGAAAATCCCACAAACCGAGCCAAAAAATGCAAAGAACACTCACCAAAGTGCGAATTTTTAGCCTTTCTTCCTTGAATATCCGAGAGAGCAGCTTCTTCTTCTTCTTTCTTCTCTTTTCAGTCAAACACAGAAGTGGGGGAAAAGATATATGGGCGACCATACTTTCAAATATATTAAAATATTTGAGTTTTGTACTCTTTACACTTTGGGACCCTATACTTTGGCTCCTTTTCCCTTTTTGCAAGACACTTTTATTTTCTTTTCTTATTGCTTTTCTTTTCTTTTATTTTGACAAAATTTCGGGTGTTACATTTTGTAAAAATTAAATAGAGACTAAAATGACGGGAAATTAATTTTGAAAATTTAAAATAAAAATAAAGGTCAAAAATTAAATATATATATATATATATTTAAAAGTTTGAATTTCAAAAATGTTAAAATTAAGGGAAATTAATGAAAATTTTGAGTGATAGTCAAACAATTTTGACTAAGTGTTGAAAAATTGAGTGTGAACAGTACTAATGTGTTTAAATAGTGTTCAGATGGATGATGAGAAAAGTTCAAGTGTCAAGACTTATGGAAAGGATCCCATGCGCCTGAATAGTACTCATAAGTTCAGATCTGGAGCATAGTGAATTTTCAGAAGTTTGCACAAGAGTTGGGCGTCTCAGTCTATACTCATTCACCTAAACAGTACCAAAACTTCCAAGGGTTGGACATTTGAAGGGATAAATACCAAGTGTTAGGCGTTTCATCTAAATCTCATGCGCCTAAACAGTGCCCAAGCTCCTAAACAGTGCTTATGCGACTGAAGAGTGCTCATGCGTCTAAACTTCATGCGCATTCAAAGTGGTCATGAGTCTGAAAACTTGGTGTGAAATTCAGTCTCATGCGCCTTCACAGTGCTCATGCGCCTAAAAAATTTACACTTGTATATATATAACACTTGTGTAGTTTTCATTCACTCATTCACAAACACAAACACTCTGATTCACTCACTCGAACACCCGATACACTCGTTCATTCAACATTTGATTGTTATCTGTTAATCTTTGATATATAGGTATCATAAGAGAATTTGATTGTCGAGGAGTCTTCACTCGAAGTTATCAAAGTTGTTGCTGATTCTCCTATTCATGTGCCAGATGAAGGTGGAAGATCAACAAAAATGCTACTAACCTTTCTGAGATCTTGAATGCTAAGCAGATTATAGAGTCTTTGAAAGAAGTTCAAGTCTGCATTCAAGAAAGCTTTGTGAGAGTTGGAACTCTACAAATAGAAGTCCGTATTCAAGATCAAAGATGAGACAAAAGAGTTCAATGTGGACTGAAGACAATGTAAATCCTAGGGGGAGTATTGTTGAAGCTCTTGGAAGATTAACATTTTGTCTTTATGTGTTTTTTGTTATAGTATAGGGACTTATTTTGTAAATATATGTTCCTTTGTTTCTTGATAGTATAAATAGGATATTTTATGTATTGTGCAGGCAGACATCTAAGACTAGAGACTTGAGACTTTATAAATCTAAGACTAGAGAATAAAGACGTAGGTGAACAAACTATAACCCTTACACATTGTATCCTGTGCATTTGCTATCAATGAAATCTATGAATTTTTTTGATGTAATTTCATGTGTTTGATTACTTTGTGTTTAAATTGATCATTGTGTTATGATATCATCACATATTCGATCCTTTTGAACCGATCACTTTAGGAACAAACATTTTCTTATTCTTTGGTCGCGGTTCATAAGATTTAACTTTCACTGGATGACCATTTTTAATCTTTTTAGAATCTTGTTCCTTAAATATCTCAACATTTGTTTCTCTTCATCAATTTCATAATTATTTTTCTTGTTTTGAAAGGCTTTTAGCTTAGCTTTGTTTTCAGGTGAATGATCATGTGTGTTAAGTTTTCTGGTAAAGTGTTTGTAATAGATTCAGGCATTGGTTCATGTGTGAAACCTATACCTGCTTTTTGTTTGTCTTTCCTCTCACTTACCAATTGTTCAACAATTGTTTTTGAACTTTTAACTTCTGCTAGATCCACCTGAGTTGCAGCATGAGCTATTTTTTCTTCTTCTAAATTTTTAGTCATCTCCTCAAGTTGTTTCTTCACAAGTTCAAGTTCTTTTTAGAGTTTTAGTCCATGAGGTTTGTAAAGATAAGATCTTTTCATCAGAGATTTTGTGATCATTTTTCAGTTTGTTGTGCATTACTTCTTTTTGTTTAAGTTTGTCACAGACTTTAAATGAATATGTTCTGTAATGTTCAACTTGGTCAAAACATGCTTTTATGCACATTTTCTCTCTGACTTTGACAGGAATTTCAAGATAACAAGAAGAAGAAGTCTAGAGTCAGATGATGGATTCTCAACCTTTGGTTGGTCAGACAAAGCCATAAGTGCAATTTCTTCTGAATCCTCTTTACCACCTTCACAAATGATCTTCAAAGCTCTATACATAGTGTACCCAGTTTGATAACCATCAAGTCTAGTCAAGACTTCCAATAGTAATCCCTTACATATTAGTGAATATGCTTTGATGTCATTCTTAACTTTTCTTAAGTCATCACCTTGCAAACCATCCTCATGATATAGTTCTTGAGAGTCTTTTGTATAAACAAATCCTCTGTTAGGACCATCAGATGTGATTGAAATATAAGGTCCTTTCTCTATTTACTTCCACAAGTCGGTATCAATAGAATTTAGATGATGCTTCAACCTTAAAGACCAGTTCTTCAAATCAGCTCTATTCTTTAGCTTTGGAACCCTGTTCTCAGAATCTTCAGACTTAACCATTTTGTATTTTTGAATTTAAGAAAATGACTTGTTTTTGTTGTTTTTAAGTTTTGAAATAAAACTATAAAATGAAAATATTTTTGGATTTTAGTTTTTGAAAAAATTTCTAAGTGTTTAGTGATAAGTCTGAGTGCTCAAGCACCTAAATAGTTCTGAAACGCCTGACTTTGAGGTAGAAACACCTAAGGGAATGCCTTAGATGAATTCTGAAAACGCCCAACTAGTGATGCGCCTAAACAGTTGAGAAACGCCTGAAGAGTTGTAAAGCACCCAGAATTACTTTGTTCCAGCAAAGTCACAATGTGTCCAAACAATCACAATGCGTCCCAACAGTGGTAAAACGGCTGTACTGAAATATGCCTAAACAGTGCTAAAAAACCCAAACAGTGGTAATGTGTCTAGACACTCGGTTAATTTTCAGCAGATTTTCATCACATGCGCCTAATTCATCTTTTCCAACGAACTCAGATCTTATGAAAATCTTCAAAAAATTGTTCAACTGATCTAAAAACTTCCAATTAGGTAGTAATTAGGTCAATTAATAATCCTCAATCTTTAATTTGATCAAACAACAACTACAAATCAGTTTTCTGATTGAATTGAAGTCCAAAACTAAAGAACACAGTTCGTACACAAATTTGATTAATTCCTCAGATCTGAACGAATTCAACACCAAATTGTGATTCAAATAATGTTTCTATAGATGAAACACAACTGAAAACAACAATTAATCGTTCAAATTACAATCAATCACAGATTTCAAGTGATTCAAAGAGCTCAACAATGTCGATAAGCTCTGATCACTTAACCAAAACTATAATACCAATTGATCGGTTCAAAAGGACCGAATCTGTGATGATATCATAACGCAATGATCAATTCAATCACAAAGTAATCAAACACATGCAGTTACATCAAAAATCCATAGATTTCATTGATAGCAAATGCACAGGATATAATGTGTAAGGGTTACAATTCGTTCCGTTCTAACTATTTCTTACTTCACTAACTTTTCTCACTGACTCACTGACTCACTCCATCCCTACAAAATACATAAAATATTCTATTTATACTATCAAGAAACAAGGGAACATATATTTATAAAATAAGTCCCTATACTATGACAAAAAACACAAAGACAAAATGTTAATCTTCTAAAAGCTTCAACATCTACTTAAACCTATCCAACCCCAACTCGAAGTACAACTTTTTCCAAACGAATCTAGCAAATTTAAGGTGATTTTAGGTGCTTTCAAGCTTCCCAACTCCAAGAAAATCATCATTGATCATCACATAATCAATATTGAAGATTCAATGAAGACCATGAGGGGCTAGTTCTTTCTTGATTGCTTTCGGGATTACAATTCATGTTAAGTAAAACAATTGGTATGTTTGATTAGGTTTTTGTATTGAACAATGGATTAGTGAATGAAGTTTTATGTTTTGATTAAGTTAAAAGGGTTTACTTATAAATAAGTTGTGTGCTTGATTATCAGTTTTTGGTTTCCTTGCATCGTGAGCTCATTAAGAAAAGTAGACAACATGATATAGGTGAATTAGTAACTTTGTGAATAATCGAGTCTTAAAAGATTGTTCTTTTGTTACTACTTTAATCAAAAGCTAAAATCTTGAAGTATTGTTTCTTACAAACCCTAATTTAAAAGTATCACTTGTGGATCTTGCAGAATTGGAAACCCGAAAGTAATTGTTTTTCATTGTTTAAGTAAATTTGTTTCAAAGTTCTTTGCTTTATGCTCGTTTGTTCATTCATTCATCCAAAGTTTTAATCTTTAATTATAAGGTTTGTGTCTTTAAGTTTACTTAGTCATATTCATTAAAGACTTTCCACATATTCCCTGTGGAGACGACCTTACTTACCCTTACACAATAAAGGTAGCTAAGACTGATATAATAACTTCTTTTGATCGAGTCTCGACAGCCAGATCATGGGGCCAAAGAGATCGATATGTAATAAGTGTATGGGAGTAGCGATGGAGTTCATTTCCTTTGGCTTGTAAGACACCTTGTGTTGCTTCCCTTTCAGGCATGCAACACAATGATCATCATATGTAAACTCTTTCTTTGGCATTCCAATTACCAATTCATTCTTAATTAATTTATTCAATGTTCTTAAAGTTTACATGGCACATTCTTTTATGCCAGAAGAAAGACTCATCATTATTGGCTTTAGATAGAAAGCAAGAAACTTCTCTTGAAGGGGATGTTTCCTACAAGTCCATCTTGTACTTGTTCCCTTTCCTGGGCGCTCTGAGCAGGATATGCTCTTGAGTAATGACCACACCGGGCTTGAGAAAAATGCACTCATGCTCAGTAAAGAGCATGTTGTGACTCTGATCACAAAATTGGGATACACTCAAAAAATTATATCCAAGCTCCTTAACAAAATTTACTTTCTCAATGCTGAGCTTACCATTTTTGACCCTGACCCTTCCTGTAATGTAACCACCTGATTCTCCTCCAAAAGCAATTGGCCCTACATCAATTCTTTCAAAGTTTTTAAGGAAAGAGCCATTACTTGTCATGTGCCTGGAACAGCCACTATTAATGATCCATACATTCCTTTGGTCTTGAGCTATTCCTGCACATGAAGAGATGGTTAGTTACATTTGGAAACCCAAGCCTCATTGGTTTGGGCTTGTCAAAGTGCATTGAAGATAATGCAATAGTAATTGATCCTATAACAAGTTTTGAGGATCATTGTTGTTGTTGATAAAGAACTTTGAGTTACATGGCCTTCATTTATCTTCCATACCATCTCCTCTTTATCTTCAACGTTCTCTTGGATAGGATCAATAGAAGGCAGCTCATCTTGAGATTTTCCACACCTTGGAGATCTAACAGATAGGAGTGTGTGTGGAGGAGATATCTCACTTAACCTTAGTCCCTACCTATTTTGGTAATAAACTTTTGCATGCAAGGATGAGGCTATTATGTTCTTGAAGGTTTCCTCTTCAAGAACCAATTTTTCTGCCTTAGCTTTGTTGATCACAAGCTCAGCCTAGCATTCAGTTTACTTGGTTATGACATCTTTGATTTAAGTCCTGTAGTTTGTGTGTTCATGTTTAAGAGTTGAAATAGTTTTCTCAAAATCTTCTATTGTAAGTTTATAGCCATTTTTAGCTCTTTTAAAGTTAGCTTTTAAGATATTTAAGGACTCAAGATCAGATCTTACTTCCAAGTTGTAGGACCTGTACATGTTAACTTTAGTAATGCATTCAGGAGTACAAAGATGTTCTAATACATTGTCTTCTTTATGATCAGCCATCAGTGCTTGGTTAGGAGAAGTATCTTTTACCTAAAAGCTCTAATCAAAGCCTTCCTCTTCAACAGCTACAGCAGCATGTTGTTTATGGCATGGCTTCTCAGTTCTAGGAGCTCCATCAGTGTAGTTAGTCTGGATTGTGCATGGCCACCATTTGTCCTTGGTGCCTTGCACCCTCTAGAAAAGTATCCTATTTGGTTACAGTTGTAATACTTTACCTTGCTTTTATCCAGGCCAAACTTTCTACTGGCCGCATTGCTTGGAAACTTCCTTCCTACCCTCTTGTAGAAATTCTTGGCTCTATGAGTGAGGAGAGCCATCTGTTGAACTATCTCCATGTACTTGGATCATCAGGATGGATGCAGTCCAAGTCTTCAAGAGTGAAGAGAAAGTTTCCACAACTTTCATCAGTAGACACAAAGGGTTGAGCAGTGCTTGTCTATTGGAATGGGCTTCCTTGGATGTAGTTCTCCCTTGGTGTCTTAGGAAAGTAATAAAAGGACCCTTTTGTGAATTTTTAGGGTAGCAGATTGCATGATGTTGTGGTTCTATGCTATCCCTTTCAACCACATAAAGGGCTGAACTCTGCTAATTGTTGGTAGGGCTGCTTGATCGATTTTTCATATTTATCTCCATCTGGTAGCCACTAAGGATACCATACAACTTTATGAGAGTAAGGGTAGAGAGGTTTTAGTTCTCTTAATGGCCATATAGTAGTGAGTCCATTGTCTAAGAAGAGAGAACATGAACTTCCTCACAATGTCCTTATTCTCAAGTTTTACTCCAACATCCATTAGAGTATCCACAATCTCAACATACCTTAAGTATTATTGAGTCATGGTTTCATCTGTCTTGTAGGTGAAGTTCTCAAACTACTGCTTTATACGGTCTTTCTTGTTTTCTTTGGCTTCCTCAAAAACCTCATTCATAAGCTTAAGTGCATCCCAGAGCTGCTTAGCAGTTTTGCACTACTTGAAGGCTCTGTAGATAGAGTTTGGGAGAGCAATTTAGAGAGCGGTCATGGATTTTTGATCTACATCAATTTTCTTCCAGTCTTCCTAGAGTAGTTAGCCATTTCCTTTCGAATCATCCCACCTCCAGTAGTGGTTGAAGAGGTGCTTGGGATGTGAGGTCCTTCAACAACAGATCTCCACATCATGCTGTCTTGAGACTTGATGAACTCTTCCATACGTTGGCACCAAGTATCAAAGTCATCAGGAGTGATCAGTGGAGACTTTGTCATAGTATCGATTTCAATATCAGTCTTAGAGATAGCTGCCATTTGAGCTTATAAGTGTTTTTGTGAAATTAAAGAGATTTAAGATGGTGAGATCTTACAATCAAGAGCCTAAAACGCGCTAATACCAATTGCAGGACCGGGTGGGGGAGGTTAATGCAATAGTTTCACAAGGTTGAGAGACTTGGAACACTTATCAGATCAAATAGGGAACTGATGTGACAAACGTCATCTAAATAGGTGTGTTGACCTTTGACTTTGAATTTTATTTTGACAGATTTGGGCATGGTCTTAATTGATGTTCGTATCAATGCTGATCTGAAATTTTGCTTAGTGGGCTTATGTTATAGTATTGGGCCTAGAGTTGTTGTAAGTATGATGACCATTGGGCTTGCCATCGCACATTGTCCTGTGCATTAAGCTTAATCAAGGATTTTCAAAAGGTGAAATGCTAAAATTTAAGTTAAAACATGCAGGACCATTAAAGGGTGGTCAATGAAATAGTTTCACAAGGTGGAGGGAGTTTAGAACACTTAGTAGATCAAATAAGGAACCGGTTAGGATGATGAAACAATGAACACAAGTAAACGAACATGAACAAGAACAAGATAATATGGTTTTCAAGAATGTTGTATATTGCTCCCAAGTTCTTACAAGTGTTACAAAGCTTATTTCAAAAATACAAGTACTTGAGATACTTTATACAACATGCTACAGCCGGCCATACTTTAAAGGCCAGCTGGAAACACTAATCTAGACAACAAGATCAATGTAGAGTCAAAAGACATATTGCCTTTTGACTAGTGACTATGACATGCCATAGATCATATCCTAATATATTACAAACAGGATAAAAGTATATAGTTGGAAAGTTACAAATAAAATACCATAATCCACAGTTGACAAAAGCATTGACCTTTTCACCAACTCATATAAGTTGGTGAGTAATTAGAAGTGGCAGCAGAAAGTTGTTTAGCTTTTGTCAAAAGGTGATTCAGAGAAAGCATGTGTTCTCTTTCTTCGAAAGAAATCAGTCTTTGGCTTCGGAAAACTTTGTCTTTAAAGCTTCGGAAGACTTTGTCTTTGGCTTCAGAAGATTTGACCTTTTTGGCTTCGAAAGATTTGATACTTAGCATAATTCACTGAGCTATATCAAATCTTCCTAAGTAACTTCCTTGTACTTCACATGTGTATGCTGAGAGCTCTGTTGGTTGTATCAGCCTCTATGTGTAATCCTTAAAAACTTCTTCAACATTGTGTCCACATATTTAGACTGATCTATAAAGATTCCATCTTCTGTTTGTTGTACTTGAAACCCTAGAAAATGATTGGGTTAGACATAATAGGATCAAATATATTGAATGAATTCTATGATCAATCGTAGCGGAATTACAACAATTAAAGATCAAACATAATAGAAAGTACTAAAATGCTTATATATTGTTGATCGGTTCAAAATACAATGAGGGTTTTCTGTTTGTAATGATTGTTGTGTAGGGTTACAAAAAGTGTAAAAATTGTATCTATTTATAGGTGTCATATAATGACCTGTATATTTACTTAACTACACTAATAGATGATCTAGAATAACTAAGTATAAATAACTGTATAAGTATTTGTTTTCTTCTTCAGCCGCATTTGTATTAACACATCCCCATTAACTAATGCTGGTGTGTAACACTTGGCTGCATTATTCAAAATGTACATAAGTATTTGTTTTAAATCACCCGCATTAGTCTGTGCGAGTAGACAAATGCTCATCCACATTTTTCAAAGTCACTCATATATGACTAATGCGGATGACCAAATACTTAGTCATCCTTCACTAGCATATCGTCTTCTTCAGTAGCATTTCTCTCAACACTTGGTAAAATTTCCATCCAAAGCAACATTCCAGTCACCAATTGAATTGGAATGCATAGTCCTTTCAGGGTCCAATAGAAAGAATATGAGTTTCCCTATAGCACTCATTTAGAACTTAGAATGCATAAGATCTTCAAACTCCTTACAAAGTTGCTTGTTTGTTGAATAAAGATGACATCATCCATGTAGATTTACACTAGTAGCAACTCATGTCCTTTCATCTTTCTAAACAAATTATGGTCAATCTTTCCTCTCTAGTACCCGTGTTCGAGTAAAAATGATGACAATGTTTCATTCCACATTCGGGGTACTTAATAAAGACCATACAAAGCTATGCGAAGCTTGTATACCTAATGAGGGAAATCCGGATCTTCAAAGCCTGGTGGATGACTAACATAGATTTCTTTAGAATCTTCTTGTAGACAAAGGCACAATTTACATCCATTTGGTACACGGTGAACTTCATGGACACAGAGTAGGCAAGGAATAGTCTGATGGCCTCAAATCTAGCAACAGGTGCAAACACCTCATCACAGTCTATCTCTTCTTCTTGAGTGACCCTAGGCTATTAATCTTGCTTTATTTGTTATGACAATCCCTATATCATTAGTCTTATTTTTGTATAGTCATCTTGTTCTGATAGAATATTGTCCTTCAAGAAGCTCAATCAATTGCCATACATCTTGTATTCTAAATTGAAGCAACTGTTCTTGCATTACCTTTATCTAGTTATTATCTTGAAGAGGTTCCTTAATGATCTATAGCATATTCTAACATAGAAAAAAGGAGAATGGATAAATGTTGGCAACACTTGACATGTTTCTAGTCACTCTTTCACTAAGATCACCAATAATGTTAGATACTAGATGATCTTTGTGTATCTTTGAAGTAGGAATGGCATCAACTTGAATGGATACATCAAGGTTGGTGACATTCAGGTCAGATTGATATGAAACAGCTTCTGGATTGAAGTGTGTGGGTGAGTCATGGAAGTAATTATAAGCTTCCTCATGTTGAACATCTAAATCGAAAGGACTTTAATAATTCTCTTCATTTGGATTTACTACACGATCAATAAGTGTTGGGCCAGGTCCATGTTGTTGTATGTGTTAGGTGAAGTTGTAGGCATTGAACTTGGACTACCTCTATTGATACATTTCCAATCTATGTTGGTCTAACTGGATCAACTTCTAAGGAACATCTAGAGCTGGGACGTGTGTAGATGATAGAGGACTCACTGGAAAATCATCTGGTGCGGCTTCAATTGATTCAGATCCATTGCTTTGCTGATTTTCTATACTTAACATGTTAAATTGATTAAATGATTAAGTAAAAGAGTTAGTATCAAACAAGCACTCAGGACCATTTGATGACTTTTGAAGGAATGCTCATTAAACTCAACATTTGTGGTTTTATCAGTTATTTTTAATCTAGGAGTAAACACTCTAACTGCTTTAGATACTGATGAATATTCCATAAAGAACCATTCATTTGATGTAGGAGCAAACACTCCCAAATGATCTCGGGTGATTATTATTAAGACAGGACTACCAAATGCATTATAGGAACCAATGAAAGAATTTATATGAAATACAAATTCAAAAGGTGTTTGATGAAACACAATGAATCTGATTAATGAACTTAAGAACAAAAACAATAATAAGATTGTGTTTCCCTGAGGATCTTTTCAAATCTCTCACAATATAACAACAGATTGTTATATGTATTCAACACTCAATAATCATGGTGCCGAAACCCATGATTAATAATATGATATCAGTGTGTGTGTGTGTGTGTGTTTATGTGTTTGCTAGTGATTGAATGCTTGAATGATAATAACTGCTTGTTTGTATTGACTGTTTAAAAGCTTACAAAGGATTAGGGTATTATGCTATTTATAGCCTAAACACAATAGCTATATACAATTACAAAAATACCCTTATGTAAACAAAAGTTACATACTATCCTAAATCTATAAGTCATCAGCTATGGATGATTAGCTGTCCGTTGTGGATAATAGACTGTCTGCTGCGGATGTTGAATACTTGTCCGCTGTGCTTTGGATGCTGTCTGTTGTGAACACTTGGTGTGTGTGTTGTGTTGTTGTCTGTTGTGGAGTGTTCATCCACTGTGGATGTACATCCACTATGGATTGTTCATCAGCTATGGACTTGGTCATCTGTTGTATGTGTTTGTTCATCTGCTGTACTTAGACTTTATTCTTCATCCGCTGTGCCTTCTTGTTCATCCGCTGTGTTGTTCATCCGCTGTAGGCAGGTCTTCATTCGCTGTGGACACTTAGCAAAAATTCCTTTTATCTACAAACATATAAAAGAAATTTAAGCAATAATTAGTGTATGTTATGAATGTTAATGATGCTAATGTGTTAGTTAATGATTGTTTTAATATTAGAACACATTATATTTGATTATGGCAAGCATTATCCTTTTGTAGACTTATTGAGTCCAATAATACTCCCTCTAAGGATGATATTGTGAACTTTAATGTTTGCTAGTTAATGTTATGTTTGTTAGAAATAATGTGTGTGTTTGTGTTTGATTTGACTGATTGCATGTTTGTGTGATTGACTTAGAATGTTGGATTGTATGATTAAATGATTTGCATGATTGAATGACTTTTATTATTGAATGATTTGTATGTTTGAATGATTTGTATGATTACATGTATGTTTGAATGATTTGTTTGTTAGAATGATTTGCATAATTACATGTATGATTGAATGATTTGCATGATTGAATGATTTTTGTTGTATCATTGATTGATTACATGTATGATTGCTTGGTTTTATGATTAACTGATTATGTATGATTGGTTGTTTGTTTGATTAAGCAATTACACATGCGTAATCAGATTGCATTGTATGTTATCAATCATATATGTTTGCTTGTAGGACTTGTTGTTGTATGATTGTTGTTATGATTGATGATAAGTATGAAATTGATAAATGATTGATGCTCTGATGTGTTTGTTGTTTGTTATGTATGTTTGGTTGTTTTGCTTGTTTGAAAGGTTAGATATGTTTGTTTGCTTTTGTTTGTTTGTTTGTAAGATAACCTTTAAGAATGAGATGGTCCAACTTCATCAACACTCTTTTGAACTTCAACTGAGGCCTTCAGAGATTCTTCAGGATCCTTCTTTGTGATTTGATCTTTTTTAGCTTCCTTGACTTGGTCAGTCAAAGGAGTGATCTTTAATGCATTTTGGCAGTTTACAATATGCTCAGCAAAATATTGTATAGCACTATTTTGATCATCATATTTGCAATGTATGGAGAGATGAATCATCTGTTCTAGGGTTGCAAAATCCAAGCTTTGCACATCAACGTTGCTAGCCAAAGTGGTTACAACATGGTTCCCCTTTAGAACTTCTAGGTTGTTGTTATCTGAGATCCTAAGGCCAGTGATTCCTTCTATGTGTGTTAATGATTTTTGATTTGTCTTAATTCTTTGCTTAAGAGCAGCATTCATATATACAGTTCCTAAAATTCTCAACATGTGAATGAAATAGCAGCAATCACCCTTGCATAGAACATCTTCTACAGCAGGGAATGACTTGGTTTTAAAAAATGAGACATAAGAAGGATGTAGGAGTTTGATCTTAACAGGGTCAAACAACCTAATGTCTGAAGCTTCTTTCCCTTCAAGCTTTCTCTCCAACACCACTTCAAAGTGGTTTTCATCATAATACCACTTTGTGATTGGGTGGTTGTATTGATCTCCATCAATTTTCTTCATAATGAGCTTAAGATCTGATGGTCTTAGAGGATATCCAACCCTTTCTAGAATTTCACTGTCAAGCTGAGTTGGAGGTTCTTTGTTTCTTTTGCTTACTTGCCAATTGTTGCTCTCTTCTCAACTTGGTTAAGTGAAGCTTGTCCTCTCCGTCAGCTTTGGATTTCACCTCATGATAGTTTCTATTCATGTAAGATCTCATAATATGATAGAAATCAACTCCCCTAGGATTACTAGTATGATTAACCATCCTCAATTGCATCAGGTATAATTTATCTTCATAGCTCAAAGATCCTAGTTGGGATATGTATGATAAGTATTCGACTAAGCTAGATACTCTCTTGATAAGCATTGCATCCTAGATTTCATCATATTTCCATGCAACTATTTTTCTTTCATCAGCAGATGCAGTCAAAGTTATTTTGTCATACAACTTAACAAGTTGGTGTTTGCATTGATCATGTCCCTCACCTTATTACCTTCTAGCCAAAGCCTGCGAAGCATGAATTGTCTAGGTTCTTTAATTGGATATAGCTCAGGGGGGCTTGATGATATGTTGATAGAGATGAAGCTGGATGAGGTCTAGAGATCTGTGGCTTCAAAGTACTAGCCAACATGTTCTTGTAAATTTCTCTAGCCATGTCCTTTATCTGGGAGAGAGATCTGCCAACATATGACCTGTATGGTACTCTTGTATGACTCAACCAGCTTTTCACCTGGGAGTAGGTCATTTTGTTAATTTTAGGGTCTTTGGGCAGATTCTTTTCAAACTCTTATTTATCCTTTATCTCTTTATACCTTCTCTATGTTTGCTCAGATTCATTTTTCATTACATCTTGGAAATCCTTAAGCAAGTCTTTAACCTCTGAAAGGTTAAGGAGCTTGAAAGAGTCATAGGGAAATCCCCTTGTTGCATGCTCTATTGCCATAAGGGTTTCAGGATCATTAGGGTGTAAATCTTGAATTTTTTCCATCTCAATTTCATCTTGTTCTTCATTTTCTTCATCAGAATCACTTAAGATGATGATGGACTCTGTTTGCTTATCTGTTGTCTGATCAATCTCACCTTCTTCTAACACTACATCCTCTGTTTGTTTATGTCTTTGTTCATCTTCATCAATTGGTTCAGCTTTAACTTTGAGAACTTTGAGTGGTGGAGACACAGGTTTATCCAACTCTTGAACCTTCTGTTTTCCTTACTTTAAAGATGCCAAATACAGTCTTTCTTTGAGAAGTTTGAGTGATGATGATGCTTGATTCTTTGATGGTTGTGTTTGCTCCTTTACGGATTTTGCAAATTGTTTGATTAATTTCTTATGTTTTTCTGATAGAGGATTAACTGGAATGATGTTTGTTTGAGCATGTTGGATGTCTTGTGTATGAAAATACTGTCTAAGGATAGGTGAATAGTGTATGTTTTCAAATGGATTCAACTCTCCAAAGAGTACATCTATTGAAAAAGACTCTTCAGGGATTATAATAGCCTTTTCAGCATCCCTTGGGCTGCTTTCTTTGGCATGAGACATGATTTCTTCATCAAATTCATCACTCAGGTCTTGTTCTAGACCTTCTGAATGTTCTTCGTTATTCAAATGAGGGTCAACTTGATCCAATTCTCTGTTTAGCCTTTTTATCTCTTCTTCCTAAGCATAGATCTTCTTCTTCAACTCATCTATCTTAGAATCTTTTGCATCTATCTGCTCAGTCAGATAGGCTACATCTAACCTTATACTGTTCAGATCTTGATCCTTTGCTTTCACTTCATCCCTTGATTGATCTACTTGTTGTTCTAGAAATCGAACAATCAACTTCTGTGCTTTTTGATCAGCAGAAAGTTTCTTAATCTCCTCATATTTACTCTTTAATTTGTCTTTCAACTTCCTTGCTCTGTTGTTTGATTTTTCAATCAACTTGTTATATTCAGTGAACAGAAAAACCTTTGAGTACTCTATCTCTTCCTCAGTAGGTACTTCACTTGCTTATTCTTCATGTTTAGAATGCTCAACATTAACACTTTGTTCTTCTTGCTCATGTTCTTGCATGGATGATGTACGAACTTCTTCTTGATGAGTTGCTTGTTCAGCTAGTGAAGCATCAATGTCTCTCAACAAAGATGATAATGTTTGTTGATCAGAATAGGCTAGGCGTTGTCGTGGAGGAGGCATGTGATGTTTAAAATAAAGATGCTCTTGTTCTTATGTTTCTTCTTCAGCTTGTTCTTGCTCATTGATTGGTTCTGGGATGGGTGCAACTTGTTCTTCTTGTACTATTGGCTCTTGTATGGGTGCAGCTTCTCTTCTTGAATGATTGGTGCATGTTGAATTATAGGATCTTAGTGAATCATATATTGGAAGAGCATGTGAGGGTCACCTTGACCAGGAATCCTCAAATATACTTTAGGTACTAGAAGATCATGATCTATCATATAAGGTGGAACAGGAACCTCATCTCCTTGATAAAGGCTTGACTTGATTCTGTTAAAAACATGTTCATTAAAATGAACTAGTTGGAAGATAGCTCATTCTCTTAGAATGTTTGGTAAAAGATCATCAATGATCTGAATGATCTGGGATACATCTGAACCTTTTTCCTCACTTCAGTCAAGTTATAGATCATCCCATTAAACACTTGAGCTGCAAAATTGAAGGGTCTTTTAGCAATGATGCTTGCTATGGCGGAAGAGCTCTTTAAGAAAGTGGCATCCCAGCCAGTCTTCCTATTTGTCATGGTTTTCTGATATGTGTGCATAAGGAACCTGAATTGGGCACACATATAGGACTTTTTTATCTGCTTTTTGTCTATGGTACATGTGTACCAAATCTGTCTAAAGACATGCAGGACATAATTCTCATCAAATTCAACAGATCCTTCTGCATCTTCATCTCCAAGTTGCAAAACTCTTCTAATGACTGTTTTAGAGATGATGATATGTTGATCATACACAGTAGATACTACTAATTGTTGATCATTCATCTGCTCTAGATGTGCATGTGTCCAAAACTAGACAATATGGTCCTCATTTATCTCTGGCCTGGCTGCCATAGCATGGACCAACCTAGTCTATCTGATTGCTTGTATGATATTTGTATAGTTCTCAGCCTTTGGTGAGTTTGGGTTGACAAATGCACAGAGATTATGACCTCTGACAAATAATAAGTTTGCCATATCTGTAATGATGAAGAATGTGTTAGTAACTGTGTGATATTAATATGTAATGTTTGATCTGATGAAATGTTGATCATGTGTTCATTGGGCAGATGTATGACATGAGATGATTGAATCATGTATATTAAACCCATTGATTATGTCAAAATATTTGTTAATTTACAATTATCAAATTATGAGCAGTCTGACTCTTAAAAGTCAAATTTGATCAACTTTAAACTTGCAAATCTTGTTGTTTTACAAGTCATTATGATTCAAATTGTTTTGCAACATGTTTGTTTTATCATAATAAGTTGTTTGTTTCAAATCATGTTTTGATTTAGTTCATAACAACATCAACTATGTAACACCCAGAAATTTCAGAAAAAGAAAAGAAAAGAAAAGTAAAGGGAGCAAACTAATTATTATTTCAAAAAGCAAGGATTAAGAGTGTGCAATGGCCAAACTGGCCCATAATGGGTTTAAAAAGGAGAAATGGCCGCCCGTACTTTCTCTCCCACGCACTAACTTTCGGCTAGAGAGAGAAAAAGAAGCTCCCATCTAGTTCTAGGGAGAGAAAGTGGAAGAAATCTTCTAAAGGTAAGATTTTAAGGAGTTTTCTTCTCGGTTTCAGTGGGTTTAAGCTTCCGAACCGATTTCTATGTGTTTCTATGTGTTTAGTTGCTTGTTTTCATGTGTTTAGGTGCTAGAACTCTAGGTTTTCTCTCGGGTTTGTTGTGTTGGCTTGAAAGCTATTTAAGGTGAGTTCTAGATCCCCTCTTTTACATCTTTTCTACTTGTTTAGGGCTGATATGTGTATTACAAAGTTGTTTCCTGTACAAAAATTATGTGTTTATGAAAATGATAAGTTTATACAAATATTGCATGTGCTTCCTTGATTTTGTGATGATAAATGAGTGTACTAAGTGTGAATCTGATAGATCTATGCTAAGTATACGTTTAGAAGTGTTGTATGGAACTAGAATTTACATGAGAAGAACATAAGTATTTGGACGATTGTCCACTGTGGGCTTTGAATGTCCGCTGTGTACACTTAAAAGGATAATTCATGCCTTCCGCTGTGGACATTAAGTATCCGCTGTGGACACTTGTATTCTAGACCGTCCGCTATGGACATTGTTTGTCCGCTGTAGACACTTAAGTATTCATGCATGTCCGCTGTGGACATTAGTCGTCTACTATGGATCTTTTAAATACTTTAGACTGTCCATTGTGGATTATGGTTGTCTGCCATGCACACTTGTAATGTCTAATTCTTCCTCTTTGAACCTTAGTCATCTGCTGCGGACACACGTAGTGTCTTATTCATGCGATGTGGACCTTTAGCCGTCTGCTGTGGACTTTGGCTGCCTACTGTGTGCACTTAGTACTTAAGTCATCCGCTGTATACCTTATTCATATGTAGTAAACACTTAAGTTTATTCTGAAATTTTTGGAATAGAATTTAAGTGCTAAGTTCTTATGTTTAATGGAAGTTCATGCTTGTTTGCTGTTATGAATTATAATATTTCATGTTATGTATTATGATGTGACTCTACGTGGCATGATATGTATATGTACGTAAAGTATTATGTAATGAAAGTGAAAGTTAACGATAATGAAAAGTGGTACGTAATGAACGAATGAAAGTCTTGCAAGCAAAATATATGGAGGTGCACGACCATGTTGTCGTTAGCTCAACTGAAGTGAGGCTTAGCTAGCCCATGAGGATGCACTTCAGGGGTCCAATCCTTGAGATTGACCAAAACGATACGGGATCCTTGTCGCTTTACCCCGATACTGTAGTCAGCTTCATGCATAATGTTTGGGGGTTTATTTATAAATCTCAGCACAGTACCAGCTTCGTGCACAATGTTTGGGGTTTTGCACATGATAGGATCCAGATGAAAGTGAAAGATGTTAATGAATATAAGTACAAAAACGAAAGGATGAACGATGATGAGAGATAATAAATAATTATTTTCAAGATGTATGTATGATGTATGATCACGTATGAAAGTAAAGGATAAGTTTATCGAAAACAATTTATTTTATAATAAAACTAGAACTCACTCAGCAATGCTGACTTTTTATATGCATATCAGTTGGCAGGTAATTGTTGATGTTGATGAGGTGCAAACATGGATGCATAAGCTACTGGGGATAATCCGAGTCTGGCATCCATATTTTTGAGAATGATATTGTATTAATACAATTTTTGAGATGTAAATGAAACGGTGTGATAATTTGACACAATTTAATTTATTAAAGAAAAGATATATTTCCGCTGCAAAATGATGTGTTTTAAGTGTTTTATGCGATGATTGACCAATTGTAAGCGTCCCGGGAACAGGGCGTTACAAATTGGTATCAGAACCAAAGTTTAAGAGAATTAGGTAAAATATTTTGAAAAACCTAAAACTTAATCTGAAAATGGGATGAAAGGGAAGGGATGCAGTCCTAGTTGCTACATGCATGCAGGTAAAGGTTTTATGTAAACTTTTTATGTACGTTAATGGAAAAAGGAATTATGTGAGCGTGTTATTTGATTTATGTGCCCTTAGTAGATTTGGATATTGATGTAGTCAGGATAGCAAATGCTTGAAGAATGAAGAGTAATGTAAGTGGCTTATCACAACTGACCACTGTAATTAGGGACTTACTATACTTGACATAATCAGAGCTACTACATTGAATGACCGTGTTGGTGTTTGAATCTTATAGCACTGAGAGATGGTTGGTGGTAGATCTTCAAAGGTTTCTCGAGGTGGAGTACATGGTGGACGTGGTGCTGGGCCATGGGTCACGAGGAATAGGGCTAAGACTGCCAAAACGGCACCAGAAGAGCCCGAGCTTTATCACCATGAAGGCAGTGATGGGAGTGCTAATCTGAGGGCCTCACTGAAGGAGGCAGTAGTGGAAGAAGTTCATCAAGTCATGCAAACGATTCTACCGTCTGTGGTGACTGAGGTTATTAGGGCGGTAAGGGAAGAAAGAGGTTCAAGGAAAAGGGAGCAACCTGAGACAGAGACGATGTAGGAAACTACAAAGGGGTGCAATTATGGGGCATTCCAGAGATGCTAACCCCCGACTTTCGATGGGAATGGGAATGTTGCTGCTGCTCACCGATGGGTGAGGGAATTGGAGGCTGTGTTGGATATCAGCGAGTGCAGGGAGGACCAGAAAGTGAAGTTTGCTACCCATTCTTTTGTTGATTTGGCCTTATGCTGGTGGGACAACATTGTCCAGGCCGAGGGTAGCAGAGCGATTGGAAGAATGAGGTGGATTGAACTAAAGAAGTTGGTAATTGAGGAGTTTTGTCCTCACAGGGAACTTGACAAGATTGAGAGGGAGTTCCTGCAGTTAGAGGCGGTAACTATGACACACCAGCAGTACATGACTAAGTTTAATGAGATTGCGAGGCTGGTGCTAGATCAGGTGACACCCGTGTGAGGAAAGATCAAGAGATACATCCAAGGTCTGTCAGAAGATATCCGTAGACATCTGATTGCCACCCGGCCAGGTATGTTCACGTCAGAGGTCGACCTGGCGAGGAGATTGTATGATGAGAGGGAGGAGGTGATCGTGGTGGAGGTGAACAAGAAGGGAAGTGGAGAGAGGAACTGGGTGGGAAACAATTTGGCAGTGATGGTTTTACTCCCAAGAACAAAAAGGCAAGGGTGGATGACCGGAAGGTGGTGACAGTAGGTACATGGACGAGGATGTGTAATAAGTGTAGGAAGGAGCATGCAAGGGAATGTAAGTAGGAATCGAACATCTATTTCAAGTGTGGGAAGGAGGGCCACATAGCAAGATATTGTCATGTGGTGAGGTGTTACAACTGTGGTGAGATGGGGCACATGAGCAGGGACTACAAGAAACCAAGGGCTGAGAACTCCAGGGTGAGGCTGGGGATCGAGAAGAAGAATGAAGGGTAGAGGGCTAAATCCAGGGCATTAACTATGACCTGGGAGGATGATATGGTGGACCCCGACATGGCTTCAGGTACCTTCCTAGTAAACCAAACTTGTGCCTCTGTGCTTTTCGATTCTGGTGGTAATAGGAGTTTTATTTCTGCTACCTTCTATGATAAGTTGCCCATTAGTAGTAGAAAGATTGATGAGCCCTTCGATGTAGAAACTGCCATTGGTAAGTCTACCAGGATTTCTGATATGGTAGAAGATTATGACATAGAGTTGGAAGGCCATAGGTTCTCTGCTAAGTTGTTCGTGATACCCTTAGGCGGATTTGATGTAGTCCTAGGGATGGATTGGCTAGCAGCCTATGAGGCAAACATTGTGTGTCGTAAGAAGATGATTCAATTGACCGCGCTCGATGGGAGTTTCGGTGATGATTTACGGCGATAGAGTCAGTACGGTCCCGAAAGTAACTTCGATGGTTGTGGCGGAGAAGTGTATGAGGCGTGGATGTGGTGCCTATCTGGTTTATGTGAAGGATGTGGATGCTTCAGTACCATGATTGTCGGACGTACCGGTCGTGTGTGACTTCCCAGACATATTCCTGGAAGATCTATCTGGTGTGCCTCCTGACCGCGAGATCAAGTTCCAAATCGATCTGATACATGGTGCCTAACATGTTGCTAAGGCACCATATCATCTAGCTCCCTCCAAGAAGAAGGAATTGATGACTCAGCTACAAGATTTATTAGATAAGGGGTTCATTCGACCGAGTATCTCTCCGTGGGGGTGCTCCGGTCTTGTTTGTGAAGAAGAAGGACGGTAGCATGAGGATGTGCATCGACTACCGTGAGCTAAATAAGTTGACTATAAAGAACCAATATCTGTTACCGAGGATTGATGACTTGTTTGATCAGCTCCAAGGTGCTAGTTGGTTCTCGAGGATAGACCTCCGATTTGGTTATCATCAACTGAAGGTGAAGGAGCAGGATATTCCTAAGACAGCTTTTTGTACGCGTTATGGACACTACGAATTCCTCATGAGGTCCTTTCGTTGAACTAAAGCGCCAACTGCTTTTATGGACTTGATGCATCGGGTGTGTCGGCCGATGTTGGATAAATCAGTGATTGTGTTCATTGATGATATCCTGATTTATTCGAAGAGAGAGGAGCAACATGCCGGTCACATTCTGGAGGTACTGAAGACGCTTAGAAGGGAAAACCTGTACGTTAAGTTTCCAAATGCGCATTCTGGTTACGCGAGGTTTAGTTTTTGGGTCATGTAGTTAATCCAGAAGGGATCATGGTGGACCCGGCGAAAGTTGAGGCGATGATGCAATGGAAGTCGCCAAAGACGCCATCCAAGATCCGTAGTTTCCTGGGTTTGGCGGGCTATTAAAGAAGATTCATCCAAGACTTCTCCAAGATAGCTTCACCATTGACCAAGTTCCCACAAAGATATGATGTTCGTATGGGGTCTAGAGCAGGAGAATGCTTTCGAAGAGCTAAAGACAAGATTTACTCAAGCTCCTGTCTTGATGATACCCAAAGGGAGCGAAGACTTGGTGGTCTATTCGGATGTTTCTTATTCGGGATTGGGTTGCGTGTTGATGCAACAGGGGAAAGTTATTGCCTATGCATCCCGAAAGTTGAAGATCCATGAGGCTAACTACCCTACTCACGATTTGGAATTCACGGTGGTGGTCTTTGCATTGAAGATTTGGATGCACTACTTGTATGGGACGAAATGCACTATCTTCACTGACCACAAGAGCTTGAAGTACTTCTTTGAGAAAAAGGATCTCAATATGAGGCAAAGGAGATGGTTAGAGTTGACCAAGGATTATGACTGTGAGATCCACTATCATCCGGGCAAGGCTAATGTGGTGGCGGATGCCCTTAGCCGAATGGAAGATTCGAGCCAATTCGGGTAAAGGCTTATCAGATGATCATGACCACTGATGTGATGAAGCAGGTCAAGGAATTTCAGGACGAAGCTCTAAAAGAGGATCGAATTAACTCCGAGCGGATGAAGGGCCTAGTCGCAGAGTTAGGTGAGAACACTCTTGATGTTAGAACCTGCTTCGGATGGATGTGGATTCCTTGTTATGGAGATCCGCAAGGGAAGATCATGGATGAGGCTCACAAGGCTCGATACTTAATTCATCCTGGTGCTACAAATATGTATCAGGATATGAAGAAAGATTACTGGTGGTCGGGAATGAAGCGCGGCGTAGTGGAGTATGTGAGTAAGTGCCTTACTTGTTTGCAAGTGAAGGCGAGCATCAGAAGCCATACGGGAAGATCTAACCCTTGGATATACCCGAGTGGAAATGGGAGCACATCACCATGGACTTCATCAAGAAGTTACCGCGTACGACAAGGGGGTACGATGCCATATGGGTGATCGTCGATCTTCTGACAAAGAGTGCTCACTTTTTGCCGATCCGTGAGACATATTCGTCAAAGAGGTTAGCGGATCTGTTCATCAAGGAGATTGTAACTCGTCATGGCATACCAATGTCTATCATGTCTGACTGTGACACTCGGTTTACATCTAAGTTTAAGAAGAGATTCCATGATGCGATGGGGATGAAGCTACATATCAGTACCGCTTACCATCCTCAGATAGATGGTCAGTCGGAGAGGACGATTCAGATGCTGGAGGAGATGCTACGAGCATGTGTCATTGATTTTGGTGGAAGTTGGGATGAACACTTACCATTAGGCGAGTTCTCATATAACAACAGTTATCATGCCAGCATTGGTATGCCTCCTTATGAGTGATACCAATTGCAGGATCGATGTTGGTCACTTAACACAAGTTTTGTATCTCACAAACTCACTAAGTTTCACTCGGTTGATGAAGAGGAATCTCTAACTAAGTTGACAATAATATAATAAGTTGATGAACGCAAGAAAGGTTTTCAAGATACTTGTATATATTATTTCTCAACTTAGTATTACAAGACTCTTACAAGCATGGTTACATAATTTACAATGAGAAACTATATATGCTACTATCTACAGCCGGTTATACTTGGAAAACCAGCTGGAATTTACCGCTAAGTAAATACTACATTGCTAGAAGTAAAATATCTAAGATAAAATAATATCCTAGATTAGGTAGTCATGGCAGGTCCATGACTTACCTTTTGTCACCAAATAAGTATGGTAACTATACTAACTGAAAAAGGTAAACAATGGATTAAAGTATCGTCAACTACATGGGAGTAGGAAAACCCCATGCAGTGTATCAGAGTTGTCAGCGGATGTCAGACAGACCATACTTATATCCACTGGTTCATAGTTGATTCTTCCGAAGGCAAAATGGCTTCGGAAGAATAAGTTCTTCCGAGGCCATATATACTTCGAAAGAATCAACTTCTTCCAAGTCTTCTGCAAGTCTTTGTGACTTCATTCTTCGGAAGACTTTGTCTTGGATCTTCTAAGTGTGAATGCTTCAGAAGGAGAATTACTTGGTCTTCGGAAGACTTGGTTCTACTTTTGGAAGTTCTTCATATACTTCGGAAGTAAAAGTACTTAGTCTCAGAAGATTTAGTTTTTCCTTCAGAAGTTCTTCATACTTAAGCTTCAAAAGATCTTCAACTTGTCTTTGGAAGAGCAGCTTTAGCTTCGGAAGGTTTTTTCAATTGTACTTCAAAGCTATTCTAAGTGTTGTTTTGGTTGCACCAGCCTCAAATGATCTAACAAACTGCCCCTAGGCTGATGCTACCCAAACTCCACTTCCTTCTGCTCCTTAAAGTCTTCAACACCAGGGAAAGAAGATATTTATGTATTTCCTTGTTCTTCCCTGATGTGATGGTGAGGAGCTTGGACAAGCCATTCGTAGATAGTAGATCAAGTTTGTTGTTTTGAATGACATGTACCCTTTGTTGCGTCCCTCTGAAGAGAGTTAATTGATGGGAATTGTAGTCATACTCCATCTAACTATAGGATCAGAAGTTGAGCCTTCAACCATCTAAAGGAATGGTTTTCCTTTTGTAGTTGTGCCTTCTTCCTCATCCTTTGCTCTCCTCTTTAACTCTTCTTCAGTCCTGGCCTTCTTTGTGAGCTCAGCCAGATGAAGACTGCTCAGATGATTTCTGATGTGAACAGTAATCTGAGAGTTGGAGGGATTGGAGAATGGTTTATTTGCTAACTCAGCAAGGTCAAATCTGCTGGACTGTAGCAGAGAACAGGTATCAACCCTGTTTACCTTACCATTCTCTCTTTCCATAACAAAGATGTGGGAAGATTCATCGAACCTCCATTGTACTATTTTTTTTTCTATGATAGAGGGGTTTGGATGAAAGGTTGTCCCCCTTCCTAGTGTCTAGTAGAGTCACCAGCCTCCTCCTTAACTTCTTCGCTTCTTCCGTAAGAATATCTGAGTTGGTTGCAAGAAGTTGGAGAGCTTGGTCCAGTGCTCCCCTAGGTAGATCAAGGAATTCATCTCTCGTGAGGGAACTGGAAGAGCCATAAGTATATTTCAGGTTAATTAACTCTTCCACACAAGATATGTCGCTCAATGTTGTGCAGTTGATGAGCTTCCTCTTGATCTCTATGAATTCTTCTAAGGTCAGGGGCTTAGAAGGTTCAAAAGAAGGTTTGGGTAAAGATTGGGTTCTGGGTTGTGTTTTGGGTTTAAGGATAGGTTGTGATGGTGGTTATTAGGAAGCAGTGGGTGAGGGTGTAGATAAGGCTGATGGTGTGGGTTCAGGGGTATAAGGTTTAGGGGTTGGTTTGGTTTTGATGGGGAATGGAAGAGGTATGGGTGCAGGTTGTGCTGGTTTGGGTGTTGGTGTTGGTTTGGATGCCTTCTTCTGAACACTTGATAACTAGCTTACCTCCTGCCTTCTTCCTACGCGAATGTCAGCCTTGATGTCACTGACATGTCACTGTAGGGTCTTCTCAGACATAGGACCCACTTGCCTACCAGTGAAGCCATAGGCTTTGAGATAGGCTTTCATCCACTCCTTATCTCCCACCTTCTTGGTAGCGGCAAGTTGTGCCTCTTCCTCTTTCTTTCTCTCCCTCAGCTTTTCCCTGGTAGTCTTGTTCCTCTCTTTGTTGATTTGATCTTGCTTTTTGTGGAAAAGAAACAAGATCGTGTCATAATCATGAGGTGCCAGCTCCTCTTGAGAATAGCCTCTTTAGTAGAGAAAGGCTATTCTCTCCTTCCTTTCCCTTTCCGTATCCTCTTCCTTCCTCTTCCTTTTCTCCTCCTCTTCGGCCAACCTTGCTACTTCTTCTTTTTTCCTTTTGTAGCAAGGTTGCCTTCTCCAGCCTTACAAGCTCATCAAGTAGAAGTAGAAGGATGTCTTCATTGACTACTCCTAGGCTGATGAGGCTGTCAATAACCTCCACTATCCTCTTGTTGTTGATATTTTCTTAAGCAGCTGCTGCTTCTTGTATCCAACAGCTTCCCAGTATCAATTCTTCCCTTCTTTTTAAGCTTTTCCAACCTTTCCTACTCTAGAAGCTCCACAACAGTGAGCTTTCTCTTCCCCTTAGGATCAGAGGAAGATGCAGCCTTTGGAGACTCTAATTTAGAAGATTCAGGTTGGGGAGAGTGGGGTTTGACTTGTGGTGTTTGGGAGAGAGGGGTTGTAAGGAATTCCTCATTGTTTACCTCAAATGCTAGGTCCAGAATAGCCTCTGTGATGAACAGATCATTGGACGATGAAGACAGTTCAATTATTCCTTCCACAGCTTGTATTTCTACTTCAGAAATAATTAGAACTGCACTACCTGTCCCTTCCAAATTGGTTGCTAGCCATGAGTCTGTGTATCCCCTTTGAATTTAATCTCGGGTTCAACAGAGACCTTAGGTTGACCAACTTCCTTTTTAGAGGTAGGTGGTGCACTCAGTCTTTGAAGCTCCTCAGCTCCAAAGTAGGCAACGGCTACATCAGGGGAAAGTTATTCAATGGATGAGCTTATAAAAAATGTGGTTAAAAACCTGTTGAGGTCTATAAGCATTTTTGGATCCACTTGAATAGTAATGGGAGCTGGTTGAGGGAAGGTGGTTGTCGGGTGTTGCTGTGTGGGGTACAAAAAAGATATGGCATCAAAGGAAGTTGTTGTAATGGCAAGGCAGGGTTCCTCATGTCTTTGTTTCTGTACATTCTCCCCCTTTTTGGTAGAATCATCTTGACAAGTAGATGAGCTAGAGGAAGAACTTAAAGAAACCTGAGTATGTACATGCCTAATAGACTTCTCAATCTGTGTCTCAACTAGTTGGGCCTTGAGATCTTCAATCTCAGGTTGCTAAGTGGCAGACCTGTCCTCTAAAGTCTTAACCTTTGATTCAAGGTTTAAGACTTTAGAAATCAGGGCTCAGATAATGAGTTTCAGGCTACCCTCATCTTCTTTCCAAGAATCATCAAGAGATGAGATAACATACCTGGTATGTTCATCGTCACCACCAGGACTGATTTCTCAACGCCCTGGATACCCTTGCTTGCTGATTTCTCTTTCAGAGTCATCAAGAGGTAAGGTTGCCGTAGACTCAGTCCCACTTATGTTACCACTGTCCTGAGAGGTTATTAAAACACTCTTAGTAGTGGCAGTTGAGCCTACATGAGTCATCTCCACACTAGTTTGACTCACCTCAGTTAGGTATTGCTGATGTGGGCTAGATATTAGAGGTTCCCTGGGGCTCAGTTGATCTAAAGAGTGTGATGAAATCAACTTAAACACATGTTGAACATGAACATATTAGAACAATATTCAACATGAACAGGTTGATTCCCCTAAGGATCTTTTCAAAATCTCTCAATAATCAACAAACATGAACCATGGTGCGGAAATCCATGATAGATGCTATGAAATCAGTGTGTGTGATTGAATGCTCGAAAATAATAATAACTGCTTGTTTGATTGATTGTTCAAAAGCATACAAAGGATTAGGGTAGAATGCTATTTATAGCCTATACACATAGCTATATACAATTACTAAACTACCCTTATGTAAATGAAAATTACATAAAAAATAATCCTAAGTCTACAAGCTATCCGCTGTGATGATTGGCCATCCGTTGTGGATGTTTTGGTCATCCGCTGTGGAAGAAGATGACTTGTCCGCTGTGCTTTGGATGCTGTCCGCTGTGAAGTGTTTGCATTGTTTGTTGTGCGCTGTGGGATGTTCATCCACTGTGGATGAACATCCGATGTGGAATGTTGATTGTTGTCAGTTATGGAATGTTCATCCGCTGTGGACTTGTATCCGCTGTCTGTTGTTTATCCGCTATGGGATGCCTTCATCCGCTGCACACACTTAGACTTAAATCTTCATCCACTGCATGTTGACCTTCATCCGCTGTGAACTGCTTCTCATCCGCTGTGGATACTTGTCAAAAATTTCTTTTACCTACAATTCTGAAAAAGAAATTTAAACAAATATTAGTGTTTGTTATGAATGATAATGATGCTAATGTGTTAGTAAATGATTGTTTGGATATTAAAACACATTATGTTTGTTATATGTTTGATTATGGCAAGCATCATCCTTTAAAGCATTAATCCATTAATGCACTTGTTGAGTCCAACAATACTCCCTCTAAGGTGATGTTACCATCTATTTAATGATTGCTTATTAATGTTTTGTTTGTTAGAAATGATGTGTGTGTGTTGGTGCTTGTTAATGATTTGCTTGTTAGGAAAATGTGTGTGTGAGTTTGATATGAAAGATTGTACGTTATGAAATGGTTTGTTTGTTCACAGCGGATGAACATTTTTTCATGCGCTGTGGACCCTTGAATGATTTTTGATTGTTCACTGTGGATGAACATTTGTTCATACGCTGTGGACACTTTGAAAATTTGTTTGATTGTACACAGCGGATGAACATTTGTTCATGCGTTGTGGACACTTGAAAATGATGTGTTAATGTTTACAGCGTATGATTACCTGTGTACATACCCTGTATACACTTGTACTGTTTCTACAACGGATGACTTATGTTAGTCATCCGCTATGGAATGGCACTGTATTCATGGCGGATGTCTTGTCAACATCATGCGCTGTGAACACTTGTATGTTCACAAGTGCATAGCGGATGTTTGTTTGCTTTGTCCGCTATATACACTTGGTGTATTTTGCATGTTATGATGGTTATTGTAGCTATAACAGATGTATGTTTGTGTGTCCGTTGTGACAACAGTTTTCAAAAATTAAAAAAAATTCAGATTTTTGTTTGTTTTGAAATGCTTTCTTCCGAAGCATATGTTTGATAAATTTACTTTCGAAAGAAAATTTTGTTTGCTAAAACTTGTTTAAATCAAAATGTTTGTTTAAATCTTTGATTTAAAATGTATGTTAAAATATTTAATTTTAACATATTCAATATATGTTAAGATATCACTCATAAGCAATATTGTGCAATATTATAAAAAAAATATATGTGTGTCAACCTGCTGTTTGTTGGTGCTGGCTTGACATGACTTTGTTTAATACACAATTTTGAAAATTTCAAATTTTAAAATGTATGAATCATGCACAATTCTGCTGTCTTTGATATTTCCATGTTCAATTTTTCCCCCTAAATTTTTGCATAGTTATAAAAATCTTTTATAAAAATAGTAAAAATTTATATGTGTGAGTGGAAATCAACAAAGTCCAATTTTGCTTGTTTGTTAAACACTTAGTAAGATCATATTGAATCTTACTAACAAATGAATGTGTTGCTTGGTTGAATCATGAATCAGTGTCACATACCATGAGATCATACTAGTCTTAAATTCTCACTGAGTGGTTTGAATGTTTTTGAGAATAGACATGGACTAATACAATGTTGATTGTAGATATTTGATCCACTTAAACTCATGTGTGGTATTAATGATTAATTGAAACAGTGAGTGATTATCATGTTTTGAGTTGATTGATATGAGTTGTATGTACCCCACATCTAATTGTATGTTTGGTACAACCCTCCTCAAGATATGCTAGAAAGCACTTTCAATACTTAAGACCTAACTACTTAGGAGTATAAATGCTCAATTTGATCCATGATGTTTGATCCTTATTGGGATTCTTTTTCACTTCACTTTGGAAGTTGATCCTCTTTGGGATTCTTTTGATTCATTCACAAGGAATGTAGTCTTAAAGACTTTATTGATTTTTCATCCATGATGGATGTGTTCCTCTTTAGGAATCTTTTTAGATCATGATTTAGGTCATTTAGGTCTGTGCTTAGCACACCAAAGAATGCTTGGTGTACTCCAGGTCTATGATTATCATAACAGAGGAGACATTTGTATGATTGAGCAATTTATAAATTGTTTCACTTGGTGTATTGTAGTTACTTTACAAGCAACCTATATTGGATAGATTAATACTTACCATAAACCAAGATGTGTTGTTTGACCACACAATCATGAGAATTTAGTTCTTCACTGTTGTATGTGATGTTAGGTGTCCCATGATGAGCCTATCCACATATCAAACAAAGTACAGTCAGTCTTTATTAGTGGAAAATAACTCAAGTGAAGAATATGCTAGTGTAATATCATTTCTCATGAATAGTATGTATGATTCAATAAATTTAAAATATGATGTGTTTGTTTGATATCTTGATTTTGAAAGATACATGTTTGATGTTAAACTTTGACTTTGACAAAATCAAGCTTGTTTGATTTTAATGTTTTTAAAAACATTACTTGTTTGATTCAAAGTTGATCATACCAAGTGACTGAACCAAAAATTCAAATCTTGTTGAATCAAATGGTTTAGTAAATAGGTCAGCCAATTGATTGTCTGTATGGACTTTGATCAACTTGATCAGACCCTTTTCTGAGCAATCTCTCAGAAAGTGATATCTGATCTTTATGTGTTTGGTTTTTGAATGTTGAACATGATTGTCAGTGATAAACATGGCAGCAGAATTGTCAATATGTATGCGTGTTTGAAGAGAATTAAAGCCATAGTCAACCATTTGGTTTTGAATCTAAAGCACTTAAGAACAGCATGCAGAAGCAGCTATGTATTCTGCTTCAGCTGTTGACACAAAGACATTTGTTTGTTTCTTGTACTGCCAAGAGATCAATCTTGATCCAAGAAACTGACAATCTCTGGTAGTGGATTTTCTGTTTTGATTACATCCACCATAATCATTGTTTGTGTATGCATATAAAGAGAAATCTCCATCTTTGGGATACCACAAACCAAGAGTTGGTTTGCCTTTCAAGTATCTAAAGATTATCTTTACTGCATTGATGTGTGATTCTTTGGGATCTGCTTGATATCTTGCACACATGCAAACTGCATACATGATGTCTGGTCTGCTTGCTGTTAGGTACATCAGGGAACCTATCATGGATCTATAAAGTTTCTGGTCCACTGATTTTCCTTCTGGATAGGGTCCAAACTTTAATCTAGTTGCAAATGGTGTTTTGCTGGATGTGCAATCAGACATGTTGTATTTCTTCAATATCTGATTCATATATTTGCTTTGATTGATGAAAATTCCTTCAGCAGCTTGTTGAACTTGAAGACCAAGGAAGAATGTAAGTTCTCCCATTGAGCTCATCTGGAATTTTGATTGCATAAGAGTTTCAAACTCTTTGCAAAGATGTGTGTTTATGGATCCAAAGATTATGTCATCCACGTAGACTTGCACTACTAACAAGTCTTGTTCTTTTCTTTTTAAGAACAATGTTTGGTTGATTTTCCCACGGGTGTATCCATTCTGTAGTAGAAACTTTGATAACGTTTCATACTACTTCCTGGGTGCTTGATGAAGACCATACAGAGCTTTATCTAACTTGTAGACTCTGTGAGGGAATTCATGATCGTCAAACCCCGATGGTTGAGCAACATATACCTCTTCATCTATCTTACCATAGAGGAATGCACATTTGACATCCATTTGGTAGACAGTGAAACTCTTAGATGAGGCATAAGCAAGGAATACTCGGATGGCTTCCAGTCTTGCTACAGGAGCAAAGACATCATCATAGTCAATGCCTTCCTCTTAAGTATAACCCTAGGCTATTAGCCTTGCTTTGTTTCTTATGACAATCCCTCTATGATCTGCTTTGTTTCGGAAGAGCCACCTTGTGCCAACTGTATATTGACCTTCAGGTAGATCAACCGGCTTCCATACTTCTTGCTTCTTAAATTGTTGTAGTTCCTCTTGCATGGCTTCTATCCAACTATTGTCTTTGAGTGCTGCAGTGATGTTTTTGGGTACAGTTAGGGATAAAAAGCAGGAGCACAGACACATGTTTGCTATATCAGATTGACTTTGAGTTAATCTGGTATTGAGGTCACCTATGATATTTTCTATGGGATGGTTTTTATGAACTCTTGTTGTTGTAATCTGATCAACATGAATTTTTGGATCAAGATTGGTGATTGTTTGAGAAGGGGGTGATGGTTGAGCAAGAGTATCAGGAATTGTTTGTTTATCTGGCTGAGGGATCTCATTGAATGTTTGAGGTGAATCATGAAAGAAATCTAAGATTTCATCTTCATTATGTGTGTCTGGTAGTGAATGGTAATCATCATCTTCTTTTGCATTGGTTGGTTGATGTGGTTTTGTTTGGTTGTGTGGTTGTGGTTCGGTGGTCATAGGAGAGAAAGATGATGGCATGTTTGATGATGTTCCTTTTGATGTGTTTGTTTGTTCTGGAGAAGTTGAAACTGTTGTACTTGAAGGAGTGTTGTTAGTTCTCCTTGGAGGATCAGCAGTCAATGGACACATAAATGGTTATTAGTGGAACCATTGGATACTCATGGTTAACCTTGGTATCTGAAACATCAAAATAAGATGTGCAAATGATTTAGTTAAAGCATTAATATCAAACAGCCAGCTTGATCCAATGACTTTCTTAGTGAAAGAATGTTCATTAAAAACAACATCTGTTGTTTCTTCCACTATATTTAGCCTTGGATTGTATACTCTATAAGCTTTTGAGCTTCCAGAGTATCCAACAAAGAATCCATCATCTGCTTTTGGAGCAAATTTGGATAATTTTTCTCTAGTGTTTAATATTGATACAGAACATCCAAGTGCCTTAAGAAATCCTTTGAATGGTTTTCTTTTAAACATTAATTCATAAGGCGTTTTGGAATGTTCTTTGATGATTAATGTTCTGTTTTGTATGTAGCAAGTTGTGTTGATTGCTTCAGCCCAAAAGGATATGGGCAATAGAGAGTCAGCTAGCATAGATCTGGCTGCTTCTATCAATGTTCCGTTTCTCCGTTCAGCTACTCCATTTTACTAAGGAGTTCTTGCTACGCTGAATTGATGACTAATTCCTTTTTTTGCATAAAAAGAATAAATGTAGTCATTCTTAAATTCAGTACCTTTATCACATCTTAAAATTTAACTTTAAGATCTAATTGATTCTCAATCTTTGATAATCTAGTATAGGTTGGACTCACTATGGTTGATAGGTTTATTTTGTTATATAATAGGATAAATGTTAGTTTTCTCTTGTATTTTGTATTTTTGATTTACTTTTGTGTTCCAGCGAAACTACTTCTGATCACCCGGCGAAACTGTAGTTCGCTGTCGGGTGAATCTAGTAGATAGTCAGGCAGTTTTGCTAGTCAGCGAAACTGCCAGCGAATCTAGGGTTGCTTATATATTGTAAGTTTTCTATCTTTGTAAGTAACTTTTAGCAAAAACCCTAATACGAAATATCATTGTTGCAATTATGTGTGTGTGGCTGGAAGCTTATTATCATTATAATTGAGCCTTTTGGTTGATTATTATTGTTTAGATTCAAAATAGTTCATTATGTTATTGAGTTTATTGTGTTAAATCAATGGGAAATCTTTGTTATACATCAAGTGCACTGTTGAATCGATCATCAGGACCAACAATATGGTATATGCTCTTGATTAGTTGGTTTTTTTGCTATATCAAAGACTAGTTACTGTTCAATCGATTTTGACTACTGATTTGGGTGTTTTTGTTATGAAAATTGATTGAGGATTGTGAGTTTTGAATGTGCGAAGCTACTGTATTCATCAGATTTCAAATTCGTTGTGTTTTGAATGAGATAGGGTTGATTTTGTTTTAAAAAGGCTTTTCAGATTCATCAGGCGAATTTACAATTCGTCCAGCGAATTTACCAGCGAATCTAAGGATTTGGTGATTTTCAATTCAGGTGTTATTGTCAGCGAAAGTAGCCCACTTTTGAACAAAAGTTCAACTTCCTGCTAGTCATTACAAGTGAAAGTGTTGGCAAATTCATTTTAGAATGAAAGTTCTACTAGTCTCAGCGAAAGTATCGCCGAAACTTGAGTTCTCGATCATTGGTTGGGGCGAAACTGTTGCTTGTTTGCCAGCGAATCTAGGAACGAATTTGTTAGCAAAGTTACCAGCGATTCTACAAGCGAATTTACTAGCGAAACTGCTTTTTGTCAGCGAAACTATCTCCTTTTAGCAAATGATGTCCACCAATATCACCATATGTGACTTAGAGAGTGTTGCTCCTAATAGGCCACCGAGGCTTATAAATGGTGATAACTTTGAGGACTAGAAAAGATGTTTGAAAGCTTTCTTTTACTATACTAATCATAATCAATGGGAATCAATTGTAAATGGTCCTCACACTCCAACTATCACTGTCCGTCAAGTTACTTCACCAAACACCGATCCATCTACCTTTACTGAAAGAGATCTCAAGCTAATTGATCGTGATCAGAAAGCTTTTGGAGCTTTAACTCTCTGCTTATCCCAAGATATCTATAACCGCTTTGCTGAACACAAGAATGCAAAATCTTTGTATGACTCCTTGTGTGAATTCTATGATGGAAATGAGGATCTGAGGAAAGACAGGAAAGCTCAAGCTGAAAAGGAGTTTAATTCATTTGTAGGACACAAAAATGAAAGCCATACTGACATAACAAATTGATTTTTTTCCATCTCAAGCACCTTAAAGAAATATGATGAGCAGTTGGGAAATCATGAACAAGTCTCTAAACTCTTGGACTCACTCCCACCACAATGGAGCCTGCAAGTTAGGATGTTGAAGCAGGAAAGAAATTTACTGATTACAAACTTATGGATGTAATCAACAAATTGAAATCTTTTGATTTGGATTTAAAAAGGACAGAATACAATCAATCCATGATGCCAGCCACTGTATATCCACAAAATGCTGCATTAATGTCATTCGCTGCAAACTCGTCTATGTATGGTTCAGCTTATGGTGGTTCTACAGGATTTGGTGTTTCAAATATGTCCAGTGGGGGGTCTATAGGTGTTGGTTCAAGCTCAAAGCCATCTGTCATTGCTCAGATTCCATCAGATACTATGGCATTATATGGGATGTTTGTGCATAGTTATGAGGCTCTAGTTGTTGGGGAGTTAAAGGGAAAAGGAATGACCGTTGAAGACATGTATCAAGTCGATCCAGATGACTTAGAAGAAACAGACATCCAATGGCAAACGGCCATGCTCACACTACGTGCAAGAAGATTCATGGAACGAACTGGTAGAAGGAGCTTCAGAAATCAGAATCAGAATTCTAAGCTTTGTTTTGATAAGTCAAAATTAAGATGTTTTAATTGCAAACAGCTGGGGCACTTTAAAAGAGAATGTCCAAATGATGGAAATGATCTGCCCAAAATACCTATTGAGTTGATGTGGCTAGTATGTCATGATCCAAGTCGGGTCATACCCAATAACGAGCTAGACAAACACCAAAAATATTTGTTTTATGATATGATCATATAAATAAATATTAACACTTAGAATATTTGGAAATTGGGTTTCCAAACATTTACACTTGTGTTGTATATAAATTATATGGATAATTTATTTCAAAGAGAGAGGAATATTAATTCATCTGCATTCGTTTAACACAGCCGCATTTGATGTGGTTGAACAAATGCGGATGATGTTCACTCATCCGCATTTACAAATGCGGGTGAACAAACCCTGTTCGCATTTGTTTTGGAACAAATGCGGATGAGCATTTCTGGAAATGCTGATGGAAACATACATCCGCATTAACTAATGCGGATGACCATTTGCAAATGCGGCCGAATTACTTCACCCGTATTTACAAATGCGGGAGAACAACTTCATCCGCATTAACTAATGCGGATGTTGTTCTGAGAAATGCGGATGGGTTAAGGGGCTGGGCCCCACCCACTTTTCTCTCTCCTAAACTTTATGTTTCCAAGGACATGCCATATAAGATTGCTTGCAGATCTCTCTAAACGACGACTTGAGAACACGAAAAGTGTAAGAACCCGTTTTCTCTTGATCGGTCTAGAGAAATATAAAAGGGAGTTGTATAAGTGAAAATCCTAGCAACCGGTGTTCTTGTTGGTGGCTCGTGGGTAGACCAGCTTGAGGCTTCTTGCTTTAGGAGCTGCCATCCTCGTTCACCTCCTCCCGACCTCATTGTTGAAGGTAGTTCTTCGTACCTTCTATGGTTATTTGTAAGCGTGATTTCATATATCTATCCATATGGGTTTTGACTGATTTTATATAAAAATGTTTTATATATATATTAGCTCACTGTAACAAGTTTAAAATTTATATATATTCCGTTGCGTTCTTCTATTTTATAAGGATAAAAGGCTGAGTTCTTGGAAGCTAAGTTTCTTATGGAAGAAACGACGTATAGAACAGTGGAAATTGATGAGGATCAAGAACCACAAGCCAATACACGTTTGGTTGAAATTAGCGATCAACAAGAGGTTGTTGATAATGATCAAATGGTTGATCAATACACATAAAACGTTCGCAAATCTGGTAGAATTAGCATTCCACCTGAAAGATATGGATTTTTCATGAATGGATGCTATGTGGTTGACTCGGATGAACCAACTACATACCATGATGCAATGTCTAATTCGGATTGTGACAAATGGCTAGAAGCCATGAACGTTGAGATGCAATCCATGTATGACAACCAAGTATGGGAATTGGTTGAACCACCACTTAACTCCAAACTGGTTAGATGTAAGTGGGTTTTCAAGAAGAAAACCGATATGCATGGAAACTTGGATACTTATAAAGCAAGACTTGTAGCAAAAGGTTTCACTCAAACTCAAGGGGTTGATTATGATGAAACATTCTCGCCTGTGGCAATGCTAAAGTCAATTAGGATATTATTTACCATAGTTGCATATTATGACTATGAGATTTGGCAAATGGATGTCAAAACCGCTTTCCTTAATGGACATCTCGAAGAGACTGTCTATATGGTTCAGCCTGATGGTTTTGTCGATCCAAAACATCCTAATAAAGTATGCAAGTTAAAGAAAACAATCTATGGATTGAAACAAGCATCGAGAAGTTGGAATCAACATTTGGATTCATCAAGAACGCTGATGAAGCTTGTGTGTATAAAAAGGCTAGTGGGAGCACTATCACATTCTTAGTATTGTATATTGATGACATACTACTATTTGGAAATAATGTTCCAACCATGGAAGGTGTTAAAGCCTGGCTTGGAAGTTGCTTTTCCATAAAAGATCTTGGTGAAGCCGCCTATATTTTGGGAATAAAGATCTATAGGGATAGATCAAGATGGTTGATAGGTTTAAACCAAAGTGCATACATTGATAAAATCTTGAAAAGGTTCAAGATGGAAAACTCTAAGACAGGTATGGTACCTATTCAAAGAGGGACAATATTAAGTACATCTCAATGTCCGAACTCAAAGGATGAGCAAGAAAGAATGAAGGAAATCCCATATGCATCTGCTATAGGATCCATCATGTATGCAATGATATGCACTAGACCGGACGTGTCATGCGCATTAAGCATGACAAGTAGGTATCAACAGAATCCAGGTAATAGCCATCAGATGGCTGTTAAAAGTATATTGAAATACATTAGGAGGACTAAGGATATGTTTCTAATATATGGATCTCGTGAGGAGGAGCTCGTTGTAAAAGGTTACACGGATGCGAGCTTCCAGACTGATCGAGATGATTCTCGATCACAATCGGGGTATTTCTTCATTATGAATGGAGGGGCAGTGTCCTGAAAGAGCTCAATGCAGGACATGGTAGCATTGTCCACTACAGAATCCGAATACATCGCCGCTTCATTGGCAGCTCAAGAGGCTACATGGTTAAAGAAATTCATTGCCGATCTAGGGGTAGTCTTTACCATTCAAGACCCCCTAGAGATCTTTTGTGATAACGAGGGTGCGATTGCTCAAATCAAGGAACCCCGTGCACATCAAAAGACAAGGCACATTGAGCGGAGATTCAACTACATAAGGGATGAAGTTGAAAAGGGAAAGATATGTATTTGCAAAGTTCACACATATTAAAATATTGTGGATCCACTCACGAAGCTCCTTTAAAGGGCAAAGCATGAGAATCATACTTGTGCCTTAGGACTTCGATATTCTAGTGATTGGATTTGATCTGTTTTGTATTTTAACTTTGGAACGAATGTAATACTAACTCTTTGTATAAATTATGACATTTTGAGTTATGTTCCATTTTAGCATGTTTACATCCATGAATATGTTTATTATTCTAAATGTCCGTAGTCGGTTATATTTGTGGGAACAAATATGAATGTAAGAATATTATGAACATGGATTGGTAGATATTCATAAGGTATGAATATAGAGCAAAAGGTTGCTACCAAGGTTCATAGATATTTGTGGGATACAAATATTGGACTGACCCGCTCTCAAATGTTACTGCATGGAATTTTATAATTGATCATAGGTAAATTTGAGTAAAGGCGAATATTATAGTGTCCTCTGACCTGAAATACATATTGGGTTTTGATATTCACCTAATATTATACCTTGATCTTCTTCACTGTTCTGAAATAATGGACAATACACAAGGCTATGTTCAGGTGTGATACAAGGTGATTGTGAGAAACGTATGTAGTCAAGATGGGAATTGTTCCTCTTATTCATTGAGAGTATGATGTCTAAGGCCTGATAAAGTTAAATCAACTGGGAATGATCATTCTGTGTCCCTAGATTGAACATGACATCTGAAACAAAAGGATATATGATTAGATTCACCTAAATCAATTCAAGTAAGGGACTTGAAAGGAATGATGTTATTGAATGGCACTTAGTCATGTCTATTAGGGGTAGTAAACCGTTGTTAGGCGGTATTTGCTACTTGCATCAATCCTCTATGTATCTTGTGCAAGTGGGAGATTGATGGAAATGATCTGCCTAAAATACATATTGAATTGATGTGGCTAGTATGTCATGATCCAAGTCGGGTCATACCCAATAACAAGCTAGACAAACACCAAAGATATTTGTTTTATGATATGATCATATAAATAAATATTAACACTTAGAATATTTGGAAATTGGGTTTCCAAACATTTACACTTGTGTTGTATATAAATTATATGGATAATTTATTTCAAAGAGAGAGGAATATTAATTCATCCTCATTCGTTTAACACAGCCGCATTTGATGTGGTTGAACAAATGCGGATGATGTTCACTCATCCGCATTTACAAATGCGGGTGAACAAACCCTGTCCGCATTTGTTTTGGAACAAATGCGGATGAGCATTTCTGGAAATGCTGATGGAAACATACATCCGCATTAACTAATGCGGATGGCCATTTGCAAATACGGATGAATTACTTCACCCGCATTTACAAATGCGGGAGAACAACTTCATCCGCATTAACTAATGCGGATGTTGTTTTGAGAAATGCGGATGGGTTAAGGGGTTGGGCCCCACCCACTTTTCTCTCTCCTAAACTTTATGTTTCCAAAGACATGCAATATAAGATTGCTTGCAGATCTCTCTAAACGACGACTTGAGAACACGAAAAGTGTAAGAACCCTTTTTCTCTTGATCGGTCTAGAGAAATATAAAAGGGAGTTGTATAAGTGAAAATCCAAGCAACAAGTGTTCTTGTTGGTGGCTCATGGGTAGACCAGCTTGAGGCTTCTTGCTTTAGGAGCTGCCATCCTCGTTCACCTCCTCCCGACCTCATTGTTGAAGGTAGTTCTTCGTACCTTCTATGGCTCATGACTGATTTTATATAAAAATGTTTTATATATATTAGCTCACTGTAACAAGTTTAAAATTTATATATATTCCGCTGCGTTCTTCTATTTTATAAGGATAAAATAGATCAGTTTAACTTGTGAAAACCCAACACCAAATCCTATCATTACTGAACCAGGAACTTCTGGAACTTCTAAAGTTATCCCAATCACTGACAAGAAGGAAGTCAAGTCAAAGAAGGAAACAGCTCTCATCTCAAACTTTGATTGGAGCGCTGAGATTTAGGAAACTGAAGAAGAAATCAATCATGCACTAGTGGCTGAGTTAGTGAACAGTGATGTGGATTCTATTGAGGACTTTTATCTTTTTAGAGAGTTCAAGAGTGAGACTAAAAAGGTTATTGGTGAAAGTAACGAGCAAAAGGTTCAGGTTGAACGGATAAAGTTTGAGAAAGTGGAAGTTGAAGAGAGAGGATATGAGAAAGCTGGTGTTATAGTTGAAAAGAAGGTAATAGTTGGTGAAGATTATGGAAAGAAGATAGGTGAATCAAAAGAAGAATCAAAGGAGGAAAGTGAAGCTAAGGAGATTTGCAGGAAAACAATGGAGGATGAAGAAAACAAGAAGAACACTCCGGTTTGTCAGTATGACAAGGCCCTGGTCGCTGAAAAGGTAGTTATGGGTCTCCCTTATGAGGTAATTTAAGACATGTGCTCTCCTCCATGCAAAATTCGTTTATTTGGGGTTTATAAGGCAAACAGACTGCTATTAGATAATGAAAAAGAATTAAAACAAATTAATAAGGAACTTAAAACAAATGAGTCTAAATATTTTGTTAAGTTAAATAAAGCGTTAAAAGAAAATGAGCATTTAAAAAGAAATCTTTTGGAAAGAAATGTTGAAATAAATGCTTTAACTGAACGTGTAGTACTTGCTGAATTTGAAACAAGCAAATTAAAAACCAAACTTGAAAAATGGACAATCTCTGGGATGAAACTTGAGGAGCTTTGCAAGAATCAAAGGGGGGCTAGAATTAAGACTGATTTGGTAAGCAAAGAAACCACTCATGTTTATCCTCCACCTAGCATTTATTGTTATTCTCCTATGCCTACACCTCATCCAACTAATGAATTAATTCAAAAAGATACTGACAGTTTGTATGCAGGTTTAGAAGGAGTTAATCATTAAGGAGATTTGAGAGGAATATAATTATGGTGCAAGTAGTGGTCTGGGTAGCTCTAGTTTTAACATTTCAGATTCCAAAAAGTCTTCCATAGACAATAGTTTAAGTAGATTTGTTTCCCAAACATCTGTTATAGACAATAGTTTATGTAGTTCTAGTTCTAGTTCATCTTGTTTATCGTCAGATGTTGTTGAGTCAAACGATGATGTTTTAGATTCTCTTGTTAATGGTAATGATAATTGTTTAAGTAAAGGTTCAAATAGATATTCTCACCCAAATTATTTTGAAAAATTCCTTTCTCATCCTATCCCATCTTTCACACCAAGTTAGATTTCTAACCCTAAAGATATTGAGACAACTTCCTCAAACATTAACAATGTTAACGAAAATGAATCAGACTTTGTTAAAATAAAGGTCACAAAGGAAATATTAAAAGAATCATATGACTCGTGTAGCAATTCAGATTCTCACACGTCTGAATATAAGGAAGAAATCTTAACTGATCAAGCATCTATTTTAAAATATATTAAGAAAGGTTTAAAGTCTCGATGTTTTAGATGTGGAAAGGATGATCACATTATTAAAACTTGTCCTGCTTTTGTTAATAGAAATATAAATAATAGTTCCTAGGAAGTAGATTAAATCACTTTGTAAATAATTTCTTTTGTAAAAAGTCTTCTGTTTCAAGACCTAAGTCAGTCAAGACTTGGGTCTCAATTTCCAAGTCTTAACATATTTTTTTTATGCCAGGAACATTCCAGAAGAGCTATCAATAGTTTTTGACATGTTGACAATGGATGTTCAAGGCATATGACCAGGTTGAAGGACTTACTCACAAATTATCGAATAATTAATGGAGGATATGTCGCTTTTGCTAGAGATAAGAAGGGTGGAAAAATGATTGGTCAGGGAGAAGTCTCAAATGGTTCCTTAACTCTGGAGAAAGTAAAGTATGTTCCTAAATTAGCATTCAATCTACTAAGCGTACCACAAATTTGTGATAAAGATATACCAGTGCTATTTATGTCAAATGAATGCTTGTTTCTTAAACCAGAGTTCATTATTCCAGAAGATTTAGTGATCATGCGTGCTCCAAGAAAGAATGATACTTATCTTCTTGATATGGGATCACAAGAGTGTACATTCACTGTGACATGTCTTCTGTCCAAAGCCTCTTATTCGAATCCTTCTTGTGGCATAGAAGATTAGGACATGTTAATTTTAAAAATATAAATAAATTAGTTAAGAACAATCTTATGAGGGGACTACCACTTAAAGATTTTTCAGTGGTAGAAAAATACATGGCTTGTGCTCAAGGCAAACAGCATAAAAAGCCACACAAGCTTAAGCTTGAAAACACAATTTCAAAACCCTCGAATTATTACATACTAATTTATTTGGTCCTATCAGTGTTAAATCAATTGCTAAGAAATCTTATTGCTTGGTTGTTACAGATGATTATTCCAGATATTCTTGGGTGAGATTTCTAGCAAGCAAGGGAGATACTGCCGAAGAGCTTCAAAAGCTAATCCTTTCTATTGAGACCGTCCAACAAAAGGAATGTTATAGCCATCCGAAGCGATAATGGTACTGAATTCAGGAATCATATCTTTGACTCATTCTGTGCAAGCAAGGGGATTCTCAGACAATTCAGTGCTGCCAGGACACCTCAACAAAATGGTGTTGCTGAGCGAGAGAATCAGACACTCATCAAAGCAGCAAGAACTATGCTGATTGAGTCAAAGTTTCCAATAATTTTCTGGGCTGAAGCTGTCAACTGTGCTTCTTATGTACTTAACAGGGTTCTCATTGTGAAAGAAAAAATGAAGACTTCCTATGAGCTTCTTCATAAATAGAAACCCTTGATTAACTTCTTTCGCCCTTTTGGTTGCTCATGTACCTTGCTAAACACTCAAGCTCAGAAGTCAAAGTTTGGTGCAGTTCTTGATGAATGTTTCTTCGTTGGCTATTCTTCCTCACAAAAAGCGTATCAGGTCTACAACAAAGAACGGGTGTTGTGCAGGAATCATTCTATATTGAATGGCAAGAGTCAAATTCTCCTAACATGGGATCTGATCCTGCATGGTTCTGTGACTCAAATACTATCTTCAAATCTTTCAATCTTTCAGTTTTTGACGATGATGTTGTTCCTCAAACCAATGTAGAAATCATACCTCCAACTGAACCCCTTCCACCTGCACCTCATCCACAACCACCAATCGACCATCACCCTCAACCTCCATTTGATGTTCCATCTACACCTCCACCATAACCACCTTCTCCATTTGATGTTCCACCTTCTCCTTCACAACCCACTTCCCCATCACAGCCTTCACAACCCACTTCCCCATCACAACCATCACTAACCACCTCCTCATCTTCATCCAATCCGTTAACCCTTAACACTAATTTCAAAACCTTAAAAGATCACCCACACGATTACATCATTGGTTCCATTACTGATGGAGTGAGGACATAGAGTCAATCTGGATTGATAAATGAATGTCTTTATGCATGTTTCTTGTCTCAAACTGTTCCCAAAAATGTCTCAGCAACACTTCAAGACCCAAGTTGGGTTGAATCTATGCAAATGGAGCTTTAGCAGTTCAGGAAACTAAAAGTTTGGCAACTAGTTGATCTTCCTCCAAACAAGTTTCCTATTGGTACTAAATGGCTATTCCGGAACAAACCAGATGATCGGGGTGTAATAGTTCGAAACAAATCCAGGTTGGTTGTTCAGGTTTTGCTCAGGAGGAGGGAATTGACTATACTGAAGTGTTTACTCCAGTTGCTCGCATTGAAGCCATCAGAATCTTTCTTGCTCATGCGGCTCACAAAAATTTTAAACTTTTTCAGATGGATGTGAAATGCGCATTTCTCTACGGGAACATCGATGAGGAGATTTATGTTTGTCAACCTCCAGGTTTCGAGGATCCAGATTTTCCAGACAAAGTGTATAAACTTGACAAATCCTTATATGGATTACATCAAGCCCCTCAGATCTGGTATGAAACTTTGACACAGTATCTACTTAGCAAAGGTTTCTCTCGTGGTTCGATAAACATGACTCTGTTCAAGAAAGAAGTTGATGGTGAAATGTTGATTGTTCAAGTGTACGTTGATGACATCATTTTTGGGTCAACAAATGAGAAACTATGCAGAGAATTTGAAGAGGTCATGAAGGATTGTTTTGAAATGAGCATGATGGGGGAGTTATGCTTTTTCTTAGGATTACAAGTTGAACAAAAGCAGTCTGGTATTTTGATTCATCAAGAAAAGTACGTACTGGAGATTCTCAAAAAGTTGAAAATGGATGATTCTTCTCCAGAACTTACTCCATTTACTGCTCAGAATTGTTTAACTCCAGATGATAATGGTAAATCTGTGGATGCTCATTGCTATCGTTCTATGATCGGATCCCTCATGTATCTTACAGCCAGTCATCCTGATATTACATTCGCTATGTGCTATTGTGCTCGTTTTCAGGCCAACCCAAAAGAATCTCATGAAAAAGCTGTTAAAAGAATTTTTCATTACTTAAAGGGTTCCTCTCGTTTGGGTCTTTGGTACTCAAAAGGAGGTAACTTTGACTTACATGCATATTCTGACAGTGATCATGGTGGTTGCAGGGTCAACCGGAAATCCGTCACCGGTGGATGTCAATATCTGGGAGATTGTCTTGTTTCTTGGCAAAGTAAGAAGCAAACTACAGTATCTTTGTCTACGGAAGAAGCTGAATATGTTGCTACCTCCAGTTGTTGTTGCCAAGTGCTGTGGATACAACATCAAATGATGGATTATGGGATAAATTTTCTTCATACACCACTTTTCTGTGATAATGAAGCTGCCATTGGGATTGCCAAAAATCAAATTCATCATACTCATACCAAGCACATTGAAATGAGAATTCATGCTATTCGGGACGCTCAGGAAAAGGGTTTTATAGATATTATTCCGATTAACACAAAAAATCAACGAGCGGATCTTTTCATAAAAACATTTGATAAACCGCGTTTCTATGAATTGATCTCTATGTTGGGTCTAATATCTTTTTAAAACCTCTTTTCTAACCATTTTGTGTATAGTTCTGTAAATAACTCTTTTTTTTGTTTATAAACTTTTACTGATAAACTTCTGAGTCCCATATGTCTTCACATCTTTGCTTTGTTTGTTTCAACTTACATTAAAAACACAAAAAAAAAATTAAGGGTAGAAAATTTCTTTTTTTTTCGTGGCTGCTAAAACGAAATTTCGGGGGAGAATAAAGATTTATTTTTTATCTTCTCAGGAACTTCATGGAAAAGAAGTTTAAAGGAGAATCAATAGCATTGTTTGGGATATGCATGGTAGGCTCAGCCTGATATCAAAGTAAACAATGATTGTGTAGCTTAATTAAAGTATAAGAACTTGACAAGGATTATCCTCATGATATCTCAGCCTGCACAAAGCTACAACGCCTTGTCTAAAATGGGTTGAGAGTTTCAAATCTTTGCTTTGATGCAAAAAAAAATATTTTTATAAAATGGGTGACATATCTCGTGCTTATCTCCTCTGCTATGTGTGAACATTGACCTGGAGTGATGATTTCCTCTGTTATACGTGAGTATAGACCTGGAGCTCTCATCAGCATATTCTGATGATCTTCTTTGTTATACGTAAGTATAGACCTGAAGCTCTCATCAGCGAGATAAAATGATCATCTGTTATACGTAAGTATAGACCTGGAGCTCTTATCATCTATCCCCAAAATAAAGACACAACGATTCTTAAATTATAATCATTGTTGAAATATTTAAGATTTCAAGCAAAGTGAATTATATTGCTTAATAAACCATGAAGAACAGCTAGTACTTTGCTAAATATCTATGGGAACCAAGTCATCTGAGTTTATCAAATGAATCCAAAACATGATAAAATAGCTGCAGATTACTTGTTGAAAAGAGGAAGGCATGGGTTTAAAATGACAAACATATCAGCAATCCTGCAAATCTTTAACTCTCTGGACCAATGTCTTGAAAACGAAGTTTCTATATCCTTTTACTTTTCTCTCTTATGTGTTTTATTTTCGTTTTATTTTTGTTTTGTGCTGATGTTGTGGGATGAAGGATGTTTTTCATAAAGGTTTTATAAATTCAAAAATTTATTTTAATTTAATTTTTTTAAGTTTTAGGTTTCAGCAAAACTACAGTTTCGCTGGCTGTTTAGCCAAGCGCATCTATAGATTCACCCGACAGTATCGCTGTTCACTGAACACATGATTTCTTTTGAGATGCCGAGCGAAACTATAGTTTCGCTACCAGCGAAACTAGGACTTATATATTGCACAGTGTGAAACTCGTTTCACATAATTTTGTGCAAATCTAAACCCTAGTTTCTCTGTGAACAAAACTACTTGATTTCATTTGCAAGATTTTCGTCACGTTTGTTCAATTCTAAGCTATCTGGTAGGCATTGTGACTCTGTTTCTATGGTTTAATCACGGTTTTAATCCTTAATCAGTGGTTTTATATTGATTCGCTGGTTCGAAAGTTCGCCTGATTCGTTCAGCGAATCTATCAAACTTTCCAGCGAAACTGAACGAAAGTTCATTGTTGTGAGCGAATCTATCTTGTTATGCTGTCCAAGCATATTTGACAGTTTCGCTCGAACAATGCCAGCGAAACTATACATTCGCTCAGCACATAATCTGTTATGTTGGGCTCAGCAAACTTACAACTTCGCTGTTGTATGAATCATAAGCTTGTCCTCAGTGAAAGTGTAGAATCGCTTAAACTCATGGTCTAGGGCTGAGTTACAGCGAATGTAAACTTTTGATTGATCAAAACTTAGGTTCAATCAACAACGAATCCATTAAGTTGTGCCTGGTGAAACTACAGTTTCGCTTGTCAGCGAAACTGTTGAACTTAATTTCATCCACAGCGAAGCTGTCTTGCTGTGCATGGTGAAACTACAGTTTCGCCATGACAACGAAACTATTTTTTTTTGTTTTTGTTGTTTAATTGTCTTTATGTTATAACTAACTTACCTATGTTTATATTTTACAGTTCACATGGCAAACTTAAAGTTCGACGAGAAGACTAATCTTGTGGCATTATTAGACGACAGCAATCCAAAGACTGTTGGATTCCAAGACTGTCTAAGATGGTTGAAGCAGTCTCCCATTCACTATGCCATATCTCATTTACCCACGATCTATGACATTCATATAAAAGACTTCTGGGTAAATGCAGAATGTGATCTGGGATCAACTCCACACAGAATTACTTCCGGAGTCCTTGGGGAGGATATAGTTGTTATTGTTGAGACTGTTGTAAGGGTTTTGAGGTTAGAAGAAGACTATGGTGATGAGGTTATCATGACAGATGCTGAAGTCCTTAACGCTTACAGAAGTATTGGGTATGAAGGACCTTCTTTTGGATCCAAGAAGGAAATCAAAAAGTCTTTTCTATCCAAGGAGTGGAGATACATTGCTCATGTGTTTATTATGTGCTTGGATCATAGAAAAGGAGGATCAAATGGATTGAATGCACACTGGGCTAAAGCTATGATTGTATTCTGTAGAGGGCAAAAGGCCAACATCGCCAGACTAATCTTTTACTATATGACTGAGGATGTTATGGCTTTAAAGAAGGACAAATGGCTGTTATATCCAAGGTTTATCCGGATGATCATTAATGACGAGAAACCTAATTTGCCAAGACATGGGGAGGTTAAGAGGCTGATGCAGATGAATACCAGAATATTTGTAGATTGCTCAGCAGTTAGGCACGACTTCAGTGGGAAAATAACTTATTTGCTGGAAAACATGTACCCAGCTAAGAGGTGGAAGTATATTAAAAGGCTAATTGATAATGAAAACAAGAATGTTGAAGAAAACCGGGAAAAAGAAGCTGAAGCAATAAAGAATAGAAAGAGGTATGCAAAGGAGAAGAATATGATCTAGAAGCTGAGATTGATGACGTTGAAGAGGAGCTACGGGCTCAAAGAAAGAGAAGGTCCAAAAAGAGGTCTGATCAAGGGGAACCAGCTCATGAAACTAAAAGGAGAACCAAGCATAAGCAGCCAGTGTTCGAAGAAAGGAGGGATTCCCGACCTGAATTGGACCAAGATATCATTAGAAATGTGAATGCATCGTTGGCAAAGGAATTGAGCATGATAAAGACTAAGCTGGTTAATCAAGAATTAAGAGAAAAAGAGAAAGATGAGCAAATTGAAAGCATGAAAAGAATGATGATTGATCAACAGGAATTGATTAAAAAACTATTGAAGGAGGTTAATGAGCTCAAGGGCAAAGTTGGTCTGCCAAACCAGTTATCACAAGAGGAGCTAGATGATCTGATCGACACATCTAAGTATTCATTCCTGAAAGTAGGAAAGTCATCTGGGATAGGGGGAGAAGTAAGTACAGCAGGAGGTGATGCAAGTGGTAGTGGTGATGGAGGTCCAAAGGTTGTTGAAACAGAGGCTGAGAAGAGAGTTAGTGAAGGAAGTAATTTGAGAGAGGAGCTTGTGATTGTTGAAGCTGAGTTTCTTGATTTGGTGTTTGACATAGAAACAGACTTGACTGGGGCTGAGGTGCTTAGAGAAGATACTACTAAAGGAAACAAGAAGGATATAGGGAAGAGCCTTATTGATGAAGAAGAATACGAGGAACATGATTCAAAACCTGAATATTTTGAAGTGGATGAGCGTCCAATGATGTATATGGCACAAAGGGGTTATGTTGAAGGAGATGTTTTTGAATTGAGTAAAGAAGACTGGTTCGAATTGAAAATGTTCATGATTAAACGAAGGGGTGGGGATATCTCTTATATGCATAAAAGGAAGGCGTTCAAGACCTTGCTTAGATGGGATTTGAGGAGATTATCTGAGATTCCACTTTTTGATGAACATTTGAGTGAACGTGCTATGATGTTGGAGAAGAATATCAAGGCAGGAATGAATGACAATTTTGAAGCTTTTGGGTTTATGAGGACTGAAAGAAAAAGGTCGAAGAAAGACTTGGATTGGGCAACTGGCAAAGGAAAGATTGTTTTGAAACTAAAGCCATCTAAAACTGTGAACAGGATAAGAGTGCCCAATCCACTTCCCTCGGAGACTACAAAAGTTTGAGAAATGGTTCTATGACAACAATACTGGGGAAGCAGTAATTAAAGTGCAAGGTGGAGCTGAGATTAAACTTTTTGATCCAATGGAGGTGTTTTCTTTTTGTGATGAGGACTTAGTGATTCTATGTGAGAATCACATCAAAGCGGGAGCTGGAGCTGAAATAAGAAAATAAGCTAGTTTGTTTATGAACGTGGTGAATAAAGCTCGTGGAGTCAAGGCAGAGGTCAGGGAGCTAACTGAGAAAGTATCTAAGGCTGACGAGTTAACGTTGGACATGCAGGATCTTACAAGACAGTTTGCAAGGGCAAGTGCAAGGGCTGAAGAGGAGAGTACAGTAGAGCAAATCAAGAAACATCTGATAAAGCTGAAGAGGAAGCAAGAGAGGAGCCAGAAGACCGAGAGTGAGGTCCAACCTAGGGGGAGAATTGATAATCTAGTATAGGTTGGACTCACTATAGTTGATAGGTTTATTTTGTTATGTAATAGGATAAATTTTAGTTTTCTCTTGTATTTTGTATTTTTGATGTACTTTTGTGTTCCAGCGAAACTATGGGCGAAACTATAGTTTCGCCCGGAGTAAGCTGTTTCTGATCACCCGGCGAAACTGTAGTTCGCTGCCAGGTGAATCTAGTAGATAGTCAGGCAGTTTTGCTAGCCAGCGAAACTGCCAGCAAATCTAGTGTTGCTTATATATTGTATGTTTTCTATCTTTGTACGTAACTTTTGGCAAAAACCCTAATACAAAATATCATTGTTGCAATTGTGTGTGTATGGCTGGAAGCTTATTATCATTATCATTAAGCCTTTTGGTGGATTATTATGGTTTAGATTCAAAATAGTTCATTGTGTTATTGAGTTTAATGTGTTAAATCAGTGGGATATCTTTGTTATACATCAAGTGCACTGTTGAATCGATCATCAGGATCAATAATCTTAGTGATAAAAGATTTTATTATGTAAGTTGTTTCTGACTTATGTAGTTGAACGAAAACCCATGTGAATCTGGTATAGTCATCTATTATAACAAGACAGTATTGCTTCGTTCCTATGCTTAGGATGTTTGTTGGGCCAAATAGGTCCATGTGAAGCAATTTGAGTGGTGTGTTGTTAGAGTTTACTAATTTGGACTTATGAGACACTTTGTGTTGTTTGCCTTTCAAACATGCAGTGCAGTGGTCTGTATAGAAAAATTCCTTTTGTGGTAAACCTATGACTAGATCACCTTTTACAAGTTGATTCATTATGTTATAATTTGAGTGTCCCAAACATCTTTGCCACAATTAGGAAACATCTTCTGATGCTTTTGATAGTAAACATGTTTTAGTGGTTGATGCTGAAACAATATTCATATCAACAATGTATGTGTTGTTATGATGGGGTATTTTCAAAAGGATACAATCTTCAGGTATTTGAAAACCCGTCTTGAGGATGTAGCAGTTGTTGGAGTCAAATAAGGTGGCATATCCTTTATCATAGATTTAGGATACGCTGAGAAGATTAAACCTGTCTTATCTCCTCCAAAGGCTACATTTCCTCCATGATTGCTTTTAAAATCCCGAATGAGGGAACAGTTGCCAGTCATATGTTGGGAGCATCCACTGTCAACATACCAAATGTTGTTAGGCCTTCTTTGATGTCCCTACAAAAGAAAAGAAATTAGTTAGTTGGTGTAACCGAAGCCATGATGGTCTTGGGTTTTCCGTCTTTCCCAATAACACAAATTTCTTTTAATATGGCACTGTCTGATGGTTTAGGAACTCGAGGTACACTAGTGTTCCTTTGGTTGTGTTTAGCTCTATCAGGAGAAGTACTTTAAGCCCTTCTCCTTTGAGAGTTAATGCCTGGTGACTGTCTATTTTGAGACTTATGTCTCCTTGTTTCTTGTTTAAACTTTTCATAAAATGTTTTGCCACTGTTTAAAACAACTTTTTGGTGAGGAGTTTGTCTTGAAACTCCTCCTTTGTTCTTAATTTGAACACTTGTTTGTTTTTCAGTTGATTTCTTAACTTGAGCCTGTTTGTTTTGCTTTTTATTTGTTTTTTATTGAAAAACCAATTTGCTGTGTTGTGGTTATTTCTTTCACAAATTGAACAATAGTTATGAAAATGGCATGTTTCAGTACTGTGATTATTCATGTTACAGTACTTACAGTATTTACGATACTTGCATTTTTCAGTGGAGTGTGTGTATTGATCACAACACTCATAATATGGTAACTCTAATTTTGTTTGTTTGTTAGTAACTTTTGTCTTCAAATTTGATTTTGAGGGAATTTCAAAAGTTACTGTTTGTTGTTTTGGCTGAAATGTGGCTTTGTCTTTCCCTTTATTTACCTGTTTGGGAGAGACAATGGAAGTTATAGTTTTCCTTCCACCAGAATAGATATGAAAACCTTTAATCTGTTTCGTTTGATTGTTTGATGTATCAGCCACACTTGAAACCTTTTGAGTTTCAGTAATTGGCTGAGTTGGCTCACCATCCAATAAATCATCTTCATCATCATCTGTTGTTTATTCATCAAATTCATTATTCTCTCCTTGATAAAAGTCAGTTGATTTGATTTGTGGTGATACTGAACTTTTAACAAATTTTATAAAAGGTGATTTTGATGTTAATGGTGATTTTGATGATGATGATGATGATTGTTTGGAATCATCAGTCTTTTCATGAGTGTCAGGAGATTCATCCTGTTTGTTGGTCATCAAGTCAGGTAAAGGAATATAATTATCATTATAAGGTGGGCTGACCTTGTTATATCCTAAACTTGACGGGTCTTTGAATACCCTTTGTTGAGCAAGTTCTTCGAACTTCTTGTTGCTTACCTGAAACTTCTGAAGTTTTACTTCAGTTTCTGCATGCAATGCTTTTGATTCAGTTAATGATGCAGAGAGATGCTCAACTTGAGCTGCTAGTGTTAATTTCTCAGACATTAGTTTATCCAAGTCATTTTGTAATGAAAGCATTTTGGTTGCATATTGTTTATGTTCTGATTTTAAACTTTCATTTAAAATGTTTGTTTCAATAACTTTCTTCAAAAGTTTGTGAACTTGCTCTCTATATCTGCTGACCTCATCAATACATGCCTGTGTGCAGAGGTGCTCCTTTACCTCTTTCAGGATGTCTGATATTTTATCTTCAATATCTGCCATAAGGGCATGATTTGGAGATGGAATTTCAGCCTCATACAGGCTCCGGTCACATTCACCATCTTGTTTGATTATCATTGTAGAAGATTTTGAATGTTGATTTGGACTGTACTATATGATTTGTGATGGGGTTGGTGCAGCTAGAATGCTAATTGGAGGTTGTACCTGTTTGTTAGAATTATAACCACTGGATGTTTATACCTGATGTGTGTTTTTGTCAACTCTTGGCTGTTGACATTCTCTTGAAAAATGTCCATAGAGTTGATAATTGTAGCACCTCACTTTTGTCTTATCAAAACCAATCATTGTTTTCTTGTCCATGTTCAGTCCCCGATTTCTTTGCAGAAACCTTTTAGATCTATATGCAATCATAGCCATGGACCATTGAAGATCTATTTCTTCTACCATATCTAGTGGAAGTTCATCCAAATCTTGCTGAATGATCTTTGATGGTGTTAGACTTGCACCTAAAAATGCTTCAAAGCTTGTAGAAAAGGCTGCATAAGATGCCTTTTGCTCTTCACTTTGCAGGATTATAGTAAGAGCATCCATTGGCTTTTCAAGTCTATGTATGTTGTTGGTTTGAGGTTTTGGCTGTTTGTTTGAGCTAGAGGTATATGGATGTTCTTTACTTTGAGGTGTTGCTTCATATGAAGCATGCACACTAGTCATTTTAGACTTATGTTTGTTGCTGGATTATTCAGGTGCTAAGAAGAATGATGTATCACTGGAGTCCAAAAATTCTTCATCTTCTTCTTCTCCAGTGCTTGTCAGAAATGCACTGTTTGTTTACTGTGGTTCTTTGAATTTGTAAGCCTCTACATGTCTGATGTGATTGTTATTTCTGGATTTTTCATCTATTTCCAGAGCTTCAACCTTGGCTACCAGAGAGTCAAGGGATAGGGCTTCCAAATCCAATGTTGCCTTCATCAAGGAACTGACTGAGTCCAGCTCTCAGGCAGCGTGTACAACATCTTCTTGTTGATTTCAACAGCTTCATATTTCAGTCCATATACAATCATTTAATTTACTAACTGGACATATCTATGTAGCTGTTGTGGGATAGATTCTCCCTGGATGTGATAGAAAGTTTCATATTGGGTTCTCAGTTTCTCTTTCTTGATTTCCCGTATTTCTTCACTTCTTTCTCACGTTGTGTGAAGAACTTTCCACAATTCATGAGCTGTTTTGAAATTTTCAACTCGAGTCAAAATTTCAAAAGGCAATGTCATTGCTAGTATACTGTATGCCTTCATGTCTGTTTTGACCCTCTTAAGGTCATCACCAGCTACGTTTTCAAGCTAACTAGCTTTGTATGTTGTAATCAGGTCCAAGAGTCAGAGGAATAAAAGGACCCTCGGTTATAGAAGTCCATAAATCAAGGTCTTGAAAAATTATCCAGTTCCTGAACATGATCTTCCATTGTTTGAAGTCTGACTTGTTCTATAGTCTGGGTGGTTTTAGACCACTGTTTGTACCTGAAATTTCACCAGCCATGATTGTTTAATTTTAACCTAACGTTTTAAGTTAAATTTGTTTGTTTGATTTTAGTCCGGTGCTAACTTTGTTTAATGCTAAGGTCTCTAGGATTTGTTTGTTGTTGATAAACCCTTTTTAATTAGATTTACCAAATAAAGGAAATTAATTAATTAATTAAAATCCAATGATATGTCACTTTCAAATAAAAGGAATGTCAACTTTCTAATTAATGCGGTCAATAGAAAGTCAAAACTCTAAAAACACAAAAATTGTTTTTAACAGATTACTTTTTGAATCAAAAAGTAACTTTTTGAAAAAGTTCTAAAGAAGATTTAGGATCTTCTTTGAATTTTCTGATGAACCAACACAATCTCCGTAGATTGTGAAGGTTTTTGCAAAATCAAAACCTAGGGTTTGTTCTAGGTTTTTTGGTGGCGGCTATGCTGTTCTTCACAGAATCAACAATCGGTTTGTTGATTGAAGAACAAAAACTGATGTTAGTGACTTTTTCACTAGAATATGATGATTTTGAACAATCTGAATGGTTCAAACTGTTTAAAACAATGTATCTTTTGATGAAAATTGAATGAAACAGTACTTGAACACTTTTTATCAAAAACCCTTTAAAACCGATAAGGTTTTAAGGTAATGAGATGATTTTTGTGTTAAAAACTGTTGTTTAATGTTGAAACAGATAGAACAATACCCGTGTATTGTTATATCAAAGAATACCCGTGTATTCTAATGGGTTTTCAGAGAATGTTTGATGATGAACACAATGAAAACTTGTGTATAAATGATGTTTAAGCTTAAAAATCACAAACACTTCTTCAAAATGCACAAAAACAGATTATCAAATCATGTTTGTAGCATTCAATGAATGTTGAGAGTAGAAGAAGATGATTTTGATGATTTTTCAGCTTGAAAATGTATGTTTGAAGCTAATGAACCACTGAACTCAAATTGTTGATTGAGAGGATCAAAAATCAATGATGATTCGAGCCAAAGCTCTGATACCACCTGATGAAATCAACTTAAACACATGTAGAACATGAACATGTTAGAACAATATTCAACATGAACAGGTTGATTCCCCCAAGGATCTTTTCAAAATCTCTCAATAATCAACAAACATGAACCATGGTGCGGAAACCCATGATAAATGCTATGAAATCAGTGTGTGTGAGTGATTGTGTGTGATTGAATGCTCAAAAATAATAATAACTGCTTGTTTGATGGATTGTTCAAAAGCTTACAAAGGATTAGGGTAGAATGCTATTTATAGCCTATACACATATATACAATTACTAAACTACCCTTATGTAAATGAAAATTACATAAAAATAATCCCAAGTCTACAAGCTATCCGCTGTGATGATTGGTCGTCCGCTGTGGATGTTTTGGTCATCTGCTGTGGAAGAAGATGACTTGTCCACTGTGCTTTGGATGCTGTCCGCTGTGAAGTGTTTGCATTGTTTGTTGTGCGATGTGGGATGTTCATCCGCTATGGATGAACATCCACTGTTGATAAACATCCACTGTGGAGTGTTGATTGTTGGAAATGATCTGCCCAAAATACATATTGAATTGATGTGGCTAGTACGTAATGATCCAAGTCGGGTCATACCCAATAACGAGCTAGACAAATACCAAAGATATATGTTTTATGATATGATCATATAAATAAATATTAGAATATTTGGAAATTGGGTTTCCAAATATTTACACTTGTGTTGTAAATGAATTATGTGTATAATTTATTTCAAATAGAGATGCATATTAATTCATCCGCATTTGTTTAAAACAGCCGCATTTGATGTGGTTGAACAAATGCAGATGTTTACTCATCCGCATTTACAAATGCGGATGAAGAAACCCTATCCGCATTTGCTAATGAAAGAAATGCGGTTAAGCATTTTTGGAAATGCTGATGGAAACATTCATCCGCATTAACTAATGCGGATGAGCATTTTTGGAAATGCGGCCAAATTACTTCATCCGCATTTACAAATGCGGGAGAACAACTTCATCCACATTTACAAATGCGGATGATATATGAAGAAATGCAGATGGGTTAAAGGGGCTGGGCCCACCCACTTTTCTCTCTCCTGAATTTTATGTTTCCAAGACATGCAATATAAGATTGCATTCTAATCTCTCTGAAAAAATATACCTTTTGGTAAAAACGAAAAGGGTAGAACTCCCTTTTTCTCTCGATCGGTCAAGAGAAAAATAAGAGTTTTCACAAGTGAAAATCCTAGCAAACCGTTGTTCTTGTTGGTGGCTCGTGGGTAGACCTGCTTGAGGCCTCCTATTTTGAAAGCTGCCATCTTCATTCACCTTGTGCCGACCTAACTGTTGAAGGTAGTTTTTCGAACCTTCTATGGTTGTTTGTAAGCATGATTTCATATATCGATCCATACGAGTTTTTAACAAATAAATATAAAAATGTTTTATATATATGCTAACTGTAACAAGTTTTAAACTGAAATTCCACTGTGTTTTCTATTTTATATGGATAAAATAGATCTGATAAACTTGTTCAAACCCCAACAATGGCATCAGAGCCGGTTATATGGATACTTGCTTCATTTGGACTGAAAATTCGATTTCTTGGTGATGTTTCACCAAAAGGCCGAGAGGCTTAGTCCTAGCATCCCCTGTTTTTCAAGATCTCTTTAGCATGCATATTGTAATCTTGAAAAATTTAAATCATTTGGATGATTATGTTATTTGGAACAAAACCATGGTTCTCGGTCATTTATGCCTAAACCAAGAATCTATGGTTCAAGGGGATGCTCCTGGGATTTTACTTACATATTTGGATATGTGTTTTACTTGTTCATAACCAATGCCGAGACCCTATGGATGAATGTGTTATGATTTGCATTTGGTTGTTCAAATGGTTTGTAATTGTTTAAATGTATTTATTCTTCCTATTGGGTATGTAATTTATTTATTTTTCATTTGGTATGTAAAATAAATAGGTTAGTTGCATTTTACATTTACTAGAAAAATGTATTTAGGATATATTTTGTAAAAGAAGATGCAACAAAGCTGCCTTTCTCGGTTTTAACCGAAAGGAGATGATGAAGGCCCAAAGGATTTTGGTGTGGAAGTCACAGCGTACTTGGAAACCCAAATGGAATGGAAGAGTCACAACACAAGGTGGACACTTGAAGCATTTGGATGCGGGATCAAGTGGGAGTTCACTAACACAAATGTTGTGTCATTTTCACCCTTAGGAATGACCTTATTAACTCACTTGTTTTGGTCAACAAGTGATGTTAAGTTTAGTAGGCTACGGTTATGAACTCATGTGATGCTTATGTGGTTGATTTATTATTGCTTTGTGATATATGGATATGCATGTTTAAACAATTTAATATCAACAACAAGCATAAAATTGGTTCTTATGAAACATTAACATGGGTAATAAAAGGATTTATTAAAAGTTAATGTGTTCACAATAAAAATTGGGTTTTATTGAAAGAACCTTGAAAAATTGTTTACATATTAGCACCACACATTTGAATGCATGCAAATGTTAGGTACAAAAGGTTTTCAAAAACTAGAATTAATGGAAACTGAAATCCCTTTTAAATAAGTTTAACACCATCCTTTTACACAACACTCGAATCACTTGGGAACTATTTGTGGGATAAAGGTCACCTAACCACATTTAGGAAACTTGTGCGTTTGAGGTGGGGTTAACATATTTGTGGGATAAAGGTCACCTAACCGCTTGTATGTGTAAACTCACACGTGTGTGTAAGTAGGACGACTTGAGTTGGAAACCATGTGAATAGGGTCACCGAAGCATGGCGTACAATGGTGTTGATGGGATTAAACATGCCAACTTAACATAAAGATGTTTGACAGATCCCATAAAACTAGAAGTTGCAAAGGGTTGCAATTGTCAAGTATTGACTACCTTGTTAATTTAAATAATGGGATAAAGGTCATCTAACCATTATTTAAATGTAACGTTGGATTCTAGATTTTAATTATTAATTGTCTATGAGACGTGAAAGGGTATTAATAATTAAAATTTCTTTTTTGGAAATACTAAAATTGAACTTTGTTAATATTTCTAGAAATGGCCGCAAACAACAACGCTACCACCCCGACTGTCCATAACCTATCACTAAGAACTATCTTAGAAAGGGATCGTCTTAATCACAACAATTTTATGGATTGGTTTCGAAACTTGAGAATTGTTCTCAAGCAAGAGAAGAAATCCTATGTATTAGACGATCCCATTCCTGATGAACCCGACGTTAATGATGTTGATGCCTATAACGATTAGGTTAAGCACACAGAGGATTCTGTGCAAGTTTCTTGCCTTATGTTGGGATCTATGATTCCCGAGCTCCAAAAGGATTTGGAGCATCATGGGGCATACGACATGATTACCCAGTTGAAGGAAATGTTCCTTCAACAAGCAAGGGTAGAGCGCTTCGAAACGGTTTGAGCGCTTCATGCATGTCGCATGGAAGAAACTCAATCGGTATCGTCTTATGTGCTTAAGATGAAGTGCCACATTGATCGCCTGGAAAGGCTGAATTGTCCCGTCTCAAAAGAGTTGGCCACGGATTTGATCCTCAATGGTCTAACCAAAAGGTTTAAGACATTTATCATGAATGATAACATGAATGGTTGGGATAAGAGCATTGGTGAACTCCACGCAATGCTCAAAACAGCCGAGGCGATGATGGGTAAAAGGGTTTTACTGGTCCTCACGATCAATGAGGGAGGCAACAAGAAAAGGCAATACCCCGATCCCAAGGCAAATGTTGCAAAAGGCACAGGGTACATCAAAGGGAAGGGTAAGGGAAAGGCTAGAGCCGAACCTCCAAAACCAAAGCTTAAGAAGCCAAAGGTGACGGAGAACGATCCATGCTTTGAGTGTGGTGAGATAGGACATTGGAAGAGGAATTGTCCAACCTATCTCAAGGAGTTGAAAGCAAAGAGGGATGCGGGGCAAACCTCAGGTACAACTTTCATGATCCATATTGATCTAAATGTTATTTCTTCTAACACATGGGTATTAGATACCAGATGTGGAACTCATATTTGCAATTTATTACAGGGGTTCAAAAGAAATAAATATTTCAAGAAAGGAGATACAAGTCTATTCATGGGAAACGGAGCAAAAGTTGACGTCGAAGCCCAAGGAGACTACATTTTGAAGCTTTCAAATGGTTTGGAAGTTGTTTTGAAAAACATTTTGTATGCTCCTAGTTTGACTAGGAACATTATCTCTGTTTATCTTTTAAGACAATATGGTTATGATTTGAAGTTTGTAGACAATGGTATTTGTGTTTTCATGAATGATGTCTTTTATTTTAAAGCTATGCCGTGTAATGGCATTTATAAATTAGTTCATGATAACACATCCTTTTATAACTCGTTGTACCAATCAAGCACCAAGAAACTCAAAATGGATTTGAGTAAGACTTATCTTTGGCATTGTCGCCTTGGTCACATAAACAAAGATCGCATACACACACTTCAAAAGAATGGTCTTTTGGAATCAAATGAAGATTCATTTGATAAGTGTAAGTCTTGTTTACAAGGAAAGATGACCAAGAAACCCTTTAGTGGAACTAATAAGAGGGTAAAAGACTTATTAGGTATCATACATTCGGATGTATGTGGGCCTTTTAAGGCAATGACAAGGAATGGTGAAAGATACTTCATTACCGTTACCGATGATTATAGTCGTTATGGGTATGTGTACTTGTTAAGACACAAAGATGAAGCCTTTGAAATGTTCAAAGTCTTCCAAAATGAAGTTGAAAATCAACTTAATAAAACCATCAAAGTACTTCGTTCGGATAGAGGGGGTGAATACCTTAATGATGCCTTTCAAGATCATCTTAGGAGTTGTGGAATTATCTCGCAACTCACTCCACCAGGAACACCACAACATAATGGTGTGTTCGAAAGGAGGAATCGAACTCTATTGGATATTTTTCGATCTATGATGGCTAGAAGCACATTGCCTCTATCATTTTGGGGTTACGCATTGCTCTCGGCAGTCTGTATTTTAAATATGGCCCCAACCAAGAAAGTAGACAAGACACCTTTTGAAATATGGCATAGAAGGGTTCCATCATTATCATATTTAAGGGTATGGGGTTGTGAGGCTTAGGTCAAACGCAAAACCCAAAACAAACTTGAAATTCGATCTACTAAGTGTATCTTTGTAGGATATCCCAAAGACTCTATGGGATATTACTTCTACAACCCAACCGAGCAAAATGTGTTCATTGCTCTAAAGGCTGAGTTCTTGGAAACTAAGTTCCTTATGGAAGGAACTGATAGAACGGTGGAACTCGAGGAGGATCGAGAACCACAAGCCGATACATGTTTGGTTGATACTAGCACTCAACAAGAGGTTGTTGAAAATGATCAAATGGTTGATCAAGACACACAGAATGTTTGAAGATCTGGTAGAATTAGTAATCCACCCGAAAGATATGGATTTTTCATAGATGGATGCTATGTGGTAGATTCGGATGAACCCACCACATACCATGATGCAATATCACAATCCGATTGTGACAAATGGCTTGAAGCTATGAACGTTGAGATGCAATCCTTGCATGACAACCAAGTATGGGATTTGGTTGCACCGCCTCTTAACTCCAAACTAGTTGGAAGTAAGTGGGTTTTCAAGAAGAAAACCGATATGCATGGAAACTTGGATACTTATAAAGCAAGACTTGTAGCAAAAGGTTTTACTCAAACTCAAGGGGTTGATTATGATGAGACTTTTTCGCCCGTGGCAATGCTAAAGTCAATTAGGATATTATTTGCCATTACCGCATATTATGACTATGAGATTTGGCAAATGGATGTCAAAACAGCTTTTCTAAATGGATACCTTGAAGAAGATTTCTATATGGTTCAGCCCGAAGGTTTTGTCGATCCACAATATCCTAATAAAGTATGCAAGTTAAAGAAATCAATCTATGGATTGAAACAAGCCTCTAGAAGTTGGAATCACCATTTTGATGATGAAGTCAAGAAATTTGGATTCATCAAAAACGCTGATGAGGCTTGTGTGTATAAGATAGCTAGTGGGAGCATCATTACTTTCTTAGTATTGTATGTTGATGACATACTATTGTTTGGCAATGACATTCCAACCATGGAAGGTGTAAAAACCTGGCTTGGAAGTTGTTTTTCCATCAAGGATCTTAGTGAAGCTGCCTACATTTTGGGAATGAGAATCTATAGGGATAGATCAAGGCGGTTGATAGGTTTAAACCAAAGTGCATACATTGATAAAATCTTGAGAAGGTTCAAGATGAAGAACTCTAAGAAAGGTTTGGTGCCTATTCAAAGAGGAACAATATTGAGTGCATCTCAATGTCCAAGCTCAAAGGATGAGCAAGAGAAAATGAAAGGAGTACCATATACATCGGCTATAGGATCCATCATGTATGCTATGATATGCACTAGACCTGATGTGTCATGCGCTTTGAGCATGATAAGCAGATACCAGCAAAATCCGGGAAATAGCCAATGGATGGCGGTTAAGAGTATATTGAAATATCTTAGAAGGACTAAGGATATGTTTCTAATATATGGCTCTGGTGAGGAGGAACTCGTTGTAAAGGGTTACACGGATGAGAGTTTCCAAACTGATCGAGATGATTCTCGATCATAATCGGGATATGTTTTTGTTATGAATAGTGAAGCAGTCTCTTGGAAGAGCGCAAAACAAGATGTGGTAGCATTGTCCACCACTGAATCGGAATACATCGCCGCCTCATTGGCAGCTCAAGAAGCTGCGTGGATAAGGAAGTTCATTGCCGACCTAGGGGTGGTCCGTACCATTCAGGACCCTCTAGAGATCTTTTGTGACAACGAGGGTGCGATTGCTCAAATCAAGGAACCCCGAGCACAACAAAAGACGAGGCACATTGAACGGAGATTCAACTATATAAGGGATGAAGTTGAAAAAGGAAAGATATGTATTCGCAAAGTTCACACCGATCAAAACATTGCGGATCCACTCACGAAGCTCCTTGAAACGCCGAAGCATGAGGCTCGTACTTGTGCCTTAGGACTTCGATATTCTAGTGATTGGATTTGATCTATCTTGTATTTGGATATCGGAACAATCGTTATTATGACTCATTCATATGATTAGGGTTTATGAGCATGACTTTTGAGTTATGTTCCATTTTAGCATGTTTAAATCCGTGAATAAGTTAATTATTCTAAATGTCGTAGTCGCTCATATTTGTGGGAACAGATATGAAGGTAAGACTATCATGAACTTGGATTGGTGGATATTCATAAAGTATGAATATAGAGCGAGGGTTCGCTGCTAAGGTTCGTGGATATTTATGGGATATAAATATTGGACTGACCCGCCCTCAAATATTACTATATGGAATCTTGTGATAGATCATAAGTAAATTTGAGTAAAGGCGAATATCATAGTATCCTCCGACCTGAGATACATATTGGGTTTTGATATTCACCAAATATAATACCTTGATCTAGTTCTTCGCTGTTCTGAAATAATGGACAGCACACAAGGCTATGTTCAGGTGTGATACAAGGTGATTGTGAGAAACGTATGTAGTCAAGATGGGATTTGTTCCTCTTATTCGTTGAGAGTAAGATGTCTAAGGCCTGATAAAGTTAAATCAACAGGGAATGATCATTCTGTGTCTCTGGATTTAACATGACATCTGAAACAAAAGGATATATGATTAGATTCACCTAAATCATTTCAAGTAAGGGACTTGAAATGGATGATGTTATTGAATAGCACTTAGTCATGCGTATTAGGGGTAGTAAACCGTTGTTAGGCGGTATTTGCTACTTGCATCAATCCTCTATGTATCTTGTGCAAGTGGGAGATTGTTGGAAATGATCTGCCCAAAATACATATTGAATTGATGTGGCTAGTACGTTATGATCCAAGTCGGGTCATACCCAATAACGAGCTAGACAAACACCAAAGACATTTGTTTTATGATATGATCATATAAATAAATATTAGAATATTTGTAAATTGGGTTTCCAAATATTTACACTTGTGTTGTAAATGAATTATATGTATAATTTATTTCAAAGAGAGATGAATATTAATTCATCCGCATTTGTTTAAAACAGCCGCATTTGATGTGGTTGAACAAATGCAGATGTTTACTCATCCGCATTTACAAATGCGGATGAAGAAACCCTATCCGCATTTGCTAATGAAAGAATTGCGGTTAAGCATTTTTGGAAATGCTGATGGAAACATTCATCCGCATTAACTAATGCGGATGAGCAATTTTGGAAATGCGGCCAAATTACTTCATCCACATTTACAAATGTGGGAGAACAACTTCATCCACATTTACAAATGCAGATGATATGTGAAGAAATGCGGATGGGTTAAAGGGGCTGGGCCCACCCACTTTTCTCTCTCCTGAAATTTATGTTTTCAAGACATGCAATATAAGATTGCATTTTGATCACTCTGAAAAAATATACCTTTTGGTAAAAACAAAAAGGGTAGAACTCCCTTTTTCTCTCGATCGGTCAAGAGAAAAATCAGAGTTTTCACAAGTGAAAATCCTAGCAAACCGGTGTTCTTGTTGGTGGCTCGTGGGTAGACCTGCTTGAGGCCTCCTATTTTGGAAGCTGCCATCTTCGTTCACCTTCTGCCGACCTAACTGTTGAAGGTAGTTTTTCGAACCTTCTATGGTTGTTTGTAAGCATGATTTCATATATCGATCCATACGGGTTTTTAACAGATAAATATAAAAATGTTTTATATATATGCTAACTGTAAGAAGTTTTAAACTGAAATTCTGATGCGTTTTCTATTTTATATGGATAAAATAGATCTGATAAACTTGTTCAAACCCCAACATTGATTGTTGTCAGTTATGGAATGTTCATTCGCTGTGGATGAACATCTGCTGTGGACTTGTATTCGCTGTCTGTTGTTCATCCGCTGTGGGATGTCTTCATTCGCTGCACACACTTAGACTTAAATCTTCATCCGCTACATGTGCCGTTATGAACTGCTTCTCATCCGCTGTGGATACTTGTCAAAAATTTCTTTTATCTAAAATTCTGAAAAAGAAATTTAAACAAATATTAGTGTTTGTTATGAATGATAATGATGCTAATGTGTTAGTAAATGATTGTTTGGATGTTAGAACACATTATGTTTGTTATATGTTTGATTATTGCAAGCATCATCCTTTAAAGCATGAATCCATTAATGTACTTGTTGAGTCCAATAGAGTGGTGTGGTAGATCAACATCACGGCCTGGAAAAAACATAATGTCCTCATCAGGTAGGGTTGATAGGTCAATGAGGGATAAAGAGGTTAAATCTAATGACCCGGGACCTTGGTCAGCACCTACGGGTTCTTCTACGAGAGCAGATGACCCAATGATGTTGGTGTACCTTTTTGGTTGCTCAGGGGAGTGTTGGGACTCACCCTGAGGGCTAAAGGCTTGGGTTGTGGGCTCTTCAGCTTGAGACTAAGGAAACTTAACGCTGATATTGAGGTCAATGGTGGAGGATGGTTGGACCTCTGGCTGAGTGGGAGCCCTGAGTTCCACTCAAGCCTTTTGGGATAGAAGAGAGGGGATCTGACCAATCAGAGTAGATTGATCAGGGGTTCATTTAGGGCGTCTAGTGTATGTAATCTTGATTGGGTGGGAAGAAGTGATTGGCATTTGAGTTGTGTTGTCTGGTGTGGGTTCTTCACCTGCTGGGCTTGCAGGGATGAGCTGTTGGCTCGTACATACCTAGAAGAAGATCGGTGAATCTTCTAGAGAAGTTAGTGGACACCTTCTTCATGGTCTTGAAGATGCCAGGCCGCATGTGATAGACCAACAGAACATCTGCACAATGTAACCTATCCTGGTCCAGCTCACAGTTGATTATGTGCTGAATGAACCGGGGATACATGTAGAATGGATCTCGGGTGAGATTGCCACTTAGATTGTTCAGCACAAATCTTGAGTAGTTGAAGCGCATGCCCTTTACCACCTGTGGACGAGGCTACCCAAATCATATGGGATTTGATCCCATCCCCCAGAATTATTGGATAGGCATTGCAGGAAAATGTGCAACAAGAACTTCTAATTATAAGAGAAGTTAAACTTGTAGAATGTGGATTTGTGCACATCGCCGCCATATCCCATCTGAGTGTAAGTGTCTTCCAACTCAGATTTAGGGAACTCAGTAGGGGGGCCACATCATGAAGCTCCAGATGCTCCCTGATGGTTGATTCAGCAATGGTGATCTCTAGTCCGCAGATCCTCGAACGGATGACCCTTTCACCATTTAGCATTTCATCTTGACCATTGGCCCAGAATTCAGTCATGTGGTTAGAGTAGATGGTGGGGTTCCCGATGAGGGCTGTGAAGTATGCTGATTGGGACAGAAACTCGATGATAGGGGCAAAGTCGGCATCCTTTAAAGAGTCAAGGATAGCGACCTGATTATGTTGGGGATTTAGGGCCATTGTTAAGAGGTAAGGTAGGAATGAAGAAATTTGAGAGTGAGTGAAGAAGATGGTGGTAATTTGGGGCTTTTGTTGTGGTAAAGAAAGTAAAGAGAGAGAGTCAGAAATTTTAAATGGGGGTTAAAAAGAAAACCGATAAGGTGAAAACAGTTTAGGTTTCGATTTGATAGAGGCGGTAAGATAAAACATTTAAAATATTCCATCAATCGTCACTAAAATCTTACTTTTTACAGAGTGGAGCCCAAAGATTTCCGTTACACAGTAAAGATGTTCTTCCGAAGGTAAACTTGCTTTCGAGAGAAAACACTTGTGTTTCTTAATATTGTCTTCTGAAGTCATTCTTACTTCCGAAAGCAAACCATGTCTCAATGACAAGTTTGCTTCCGAGAGTACAATCTTCTTCCGAGAAAAGAAGTTAGTAAGCTTCAGAAGTAAATTTGATCTATGATCAATTGTTCTTCCGAGGCTAAAAACTCTTCGGAAGATAATATTTGGCAGAGGAATTTGCCTTCGGAAGAAGAATAAAGATTTCTTCCGAGGGTAAATTTCTCTTCGGAAGTATTTACACTTAGATTTTTTTTAAAATGTCTTTTTGTAACAGGGCTTAGATTGTAGTTAGACAACATAGACAATACATATTTTAAAAAGGTATTTCAAAAGAGAAGAACTAGTCAATGTTAAACATCCCAATAGTTGTAATTAAATATTTAAATCTTTGTTCATCAAAGGCTTTGGTGAACAAGCCAACATATTATTCATTTGAACTCACTTTGAGTAGTTTTATATTTTTCTCATGAATATCTCTAATGAAATGATACCTGATGTCGATATGCTTTGTCTTGGAGTGCTTGACCGGATTTTCTGTGATAGAGATAGCACTCTTGTTGTCTATGTGGATAGGAGTCTGCATGAAGTTGAAACCATAGTCCAGCATCTAATTCTGAATCCATAGCAGTTGAGCAGCAGCTCGCAGCAGCAATGTATTCAGCTTAAGCAGTTGATGTTGAGACACATGAGTGCTTCTTGCATTGCCAAGAGATAATTCTTCCACCAAGAAATTGACATCCTCCGGATGTAGATTTCTTGTTGATGTTGCAGCCACCATAATCACTGTCAGTGTACACATAGAGATTACAGTCCTTATTCTTAGGATACCAAAGACCCAGTTTGGGAGCTCCTTTAAGGTATCTAAGAATTCTCTTGGCAGCAATTAGGTGAGACACCTTGGGAGCAGCCTGATATCTTGTACAGATGCAGGTTGCAAACATGATATCAGGTCTACTTGCAGTGAGATACAACAGAGATCCAATAATCGCCCTGTACTGATGCTGATCAGTATCCTCCCCCTTGGAATCAGGACAAAGATTGTGATTTCTGGGTATGGGTGTCTTGGCTGGCTTATAATCTTTCATCTCAAATCTTTCTATGATGTCCTTGACATACTTAGATTGATTGATGAAGAACCCTTCTTCTATTTGCTTCACTTGAATTCCAAGGAAGAAATCCATCTTTCCCATTAAACTCATCTCAAACTTCTTCCTCATGATGCTTTGAAACTCTTTGCACATTTGCTTATTTGAGGAACCAAATATGATGTCATCAACATAGACTTGAATAAGCAGCATGTCCTTCCCGGACATCTTTATGATCAATGTCTTGTCTATGGGGCCTCCGGTGTAGCCATTCCTAAGAAAAAACTATGACAGGGTCTCATACCATAACCTAGGTGCTTGATACAACCCATAGAGAGCTTTATCCAGTTTGCACATATAGTTGGGGTGTTGTGGATCTTCAAATCCAGGTGGCTAACACACATAGACTTCTCTATCAATATCCCCATATAAAAATGCACATTGACATCAAGTTGATAGACAGTGATGTTCTTGGATGATGCAAAAGCAAGGAAGATTCTCACAGCCTCACGTCTTGCAACAGGTGCAAAGACATCAGTGTAATCTATTCCCTCCTCCTGTGTGTATCCTTGAACAACAAGTCTTGCCTTGTTCTTAATGATCAAACCTCTATCATCTCTCTTATTTCTGAACACCCACTTGGTGCCAATGGGGACTTGGCTAGGTGGCAATGGACACAAGTTCCATACCTTTTCCCTCTTGAACTGAAGCAATTCCTCTTGCATAGCTTTAATCCAATTGTTGTCTTTCAGGGCTTCTTCCACCTTCTTTGGTTCCATTTGAGAGAGAAAGCACGAGTACATGCAGACATTCCTATTGTGGGTCTGACTCCTAGTTCTCACACCTTTTGAGACATCCCCAATGATGTTATCAACTGGGTGAGTGTTGTGTATCCTGAACCTAGGTATCACATCTAGTTGCATAGATAGATCCAGATTTGAGAAGTTTTGCTCAGGGTTTTGAACACCATGACAAGCTGATGTCTCACACTCATTCAATGAGGACTGATTGAATGAATGTGTGACACCATCAATGATATTCTGCTGAGAAGTAGCATCAACTGTTTCCTATTCCTCCTGATTACTGTCTTCATCAGCTTGGTGTTGAATGCTAGAGTTGTCAGCTGATGAGTTTTAAGGCTCAGTAGGCTGATAACTTGTTGAAGCTCCATGATTTCCTATGATGTACAAGCTTTCAGGACTTCCAGTAGTGGGAGCTTGTTCTTCAATTCCTCTTGGAGAACTAGAAATAGGTCTGGGTAACTCAAACATTTGATCTTCATAGATGTCACTTTGAGTTCCTGTTCCAGCTGAAACATTCTCACATGATGGTTTAGAATAGTTTAGAAACAATTCTAGATTGAAGATATAATCAGGTCCATTCCCTCTAACACAAAGAGTGTGCTCATTAACAACAATGTTGGATGATTCCCTAAATTGTTGATTTTTAATATTATACACTCTATAAGCAATAGAGTTTGAGAAATATCCAACAAAGATAGGATCATCTGACTTTTCAGCAAATTTTGCTAAATTGTCTTTTGTGTTGCGCATGGTACACCTGCTGCCAAAGGACCTAAGAAAGCCAATGAACGGTGGCCTCTTGTTTCATAACTCATAAGGGGTTTTTCCATAGGGCTTAACAATGAGAACCTTGTTCTGCACATAGCATGCAGTGCTGACTGCCTCTGCCCAGAAAGTTAGAGGCAGCATTGAATCAAGTAACATGGTTCTTGTAGCCTCAATAAGTGTCATGTTCCTCCTCTCAGCAACACCATTTTATTGAGGAGTTCTAGGAGCATTGTATTGTCTAGCGATCCCTTTTCAGTTGCAGAATGAGTCAAGAACTTGATTCTTAAACAAAGTCCCTTGATCACTTCTAATGATTTTTACCTTGTGATCCTTTTGATTTTTTATTTTAAGAATAAAAGATTTTAAAGGTTCAGCCGTTTCATCTTTAGTTCTTAAAAAGGATACCCATGTAAATCTTTTAAAATCATCAACAATCACAAGGCAATATGATTTCCTTCCAATGCTCATTATACTTGTAGGATCAAAAAGATCCATGTGCAATAAGTGTAATGGAGTGGTGACGGAATTAACTTCTCTGGATTTGTGAGAAACCTTGTGTTGCTTTCCTTTCAGGCAAGCAACATAGTTTTCTTTACAGAAAAATTCCTTTTTAGGCACAACATGTACCAAATTATTTTTAACCAACTTATTTCATGGTTTTAAAATTAACATGGCATATTCTTTTACGCCAAAGAGTTGACTCATCACCATTAGCTTTGGAAAGAAAGCATGACACTTCACCCAGTGGAGAAGCATTGTTCATATCAAGCTTGTACATATCCCCTATCCTGGGAGATCTAAGAAGCACCAATTCCTAAGGAATTGTCATCCGGGGTTTGAGGATAATGCACTCATGTTCTGTTAAAAGCATTTGGTGCTTTTGATCACAGAATTGAGAAACACTCAAGAGATTATGTTCAAGCTATTTGACAAAGTTTACTTTGTCAATGTTTAACTTACCATTGGATACACTACCTCTACCAGAAATGTATCCTCCGTCTTCACCTCCAAACTGAACAGGACCTCCAACAAAATGATCAAATTATTATAGGAGAGATCTGTTCCCTGTCATGTGCCTGGAGCATCCACTATCCACAATTGAGACATTTTCATTCTTGTCATGTGGATGTCCCTACATATAATGTGAAATGATTAGTTATTGTCGGAAACCCAAGCCTTGTTGGTCTTGGGTTCTTCCATCGTCAATGATATAACTGAACCAAGCTTGGGGGCTCAATTATAGTTTGTGAAGAAGAGGCTTGGGATGCAGCATCTTTTTTGGTCTTCCATTCCATCCTATGGTTGACTTGTGTTGATGAGCCTGAGGAAGCTTGTGCAGCATGACTTGTTTCTGAAGCTTTTTTCTTTTCGAAAGAAGTATTCACCACCTTTTTTTTGAAGCAGCCTTCTTCCTGGAAGGTTTCAAAGAAATGTTTTTGTTTCTTTGTTTGTTCTTTGGATTGTCTTCCGAAGCTATTTTCCTTTCGAAAGAATGAGTTTCTTCTGAAAGCAACTTGGCTTTAGAAACAGGCTATCCTTTCCTTAACAATTGGACCATATGGTATGGTCCAAATGTGAAACCATCCTTGACTCATTCTTTCTTAACACCGGTTGCATAATGTGTGCTTGCTGGATTGTAGTAACAATCTTTAGCCATGTGGTTATGCAGGCCATAGATTATGCACTCAATGTTAATCTTGGTTGGACATGTGGGCTGCTGTTTCTTGCACTTCTTCTCTTCTTCAACAGTCTTTCCCTTTAGTTTCTAATCCTTCAGCTAGATAGGAGTGCTGGTACTACTCTCGTTTCCTGGATCAAAACTTCCAACCACTTGGAATCCAGCTGAGATGAATAAACCCTTTTGCCTTGGGTCTGTTTTCATCTTAGTCTCAGCCACCTTTTTGGCAGTTTTTCTTGCTGCCCTGATCTGGTTCTTTCTTGCTTTGGTGGTCAAGGGTTTATCAACTGTGAGGATAAGATTTTCTACCTTATCCTTCTCTGTGGTGGTTACCATTATAGCATCATTCTTCTGCTCACTAGGTAGTGGGTCAGCAGTTGGAACCTCTTACTCATCAGTACCACATCTTGGCTGTATAATAGACACAAAAGAGTATGGTGGAGCAATTTATTAGATCCCAACCAACTTTTGTTTTGATAGAATACCTTGGAGTGGGAGGATGATGCTATAATGGTGTTGAAGTATTGCTCTTGAATAGCATACTTCTTTGCTTTAGCCTCAGCTATAACTAGCTGGGCTTGAGCTTTAGTCAACTTGGATATTAGATCTTTTATTTGAGTCCTATAGTTGGTATGTTCATGTTTTAAAGAGGACACAGTTTTCTTTAACTCTTTTATTTTGAGCTTATAGTCAGATTCTGCTCTCTTAAAATCAGATTTTAGGATATTTAAAGACTCAATATCATATCTAATTTCCATGTTGTAGTTCTGATACAATTTAACCTTAGCAATATAGGCTGGAGTACAGAGATGTTCATATACCTTGCTGTCTTCAATTCCAGACATGAGAGGTTAGCAGGAGTGACATCTTGCACCATAAAGCTCCAATCAACCTCTTGAGCAATAGCAGCAGTTTGTGGCTCAGTGGGTTTGGTTGTAACCTTTGAGGTAGCAGGATGTTAGGAGGCTTGAGCTGCTCCAGGAATAGATCTTAGAGCTTTACATTCCCTAGCAAAGTGACCAAGCTGGTTACAGTTGTAGCATTTGGCCTTGCTCTTGTCAATCCCGAATTTGCTATTGGTTGGGTTCAGAGGAAATTGCCTTCCGGTTCTTTCGAAGAACTTCTTTGCTCTGTATGTTAAAAGAGCCATTTGTTGGACAATGTCCATATATTCAACATCATCTTGGCTGAAATACTCTAGATCATCATAACAGTATTGAAAATCTCTAGAGTGCTCACTCCCTGAAACAAAGGCACAACTCTCCTAGAAGGGAGTGTGTTGAGCCTGTTGAGACTTAGGTATCTTAGGGAAAGTGATGTATGGCCCAGAAGAGGATGATGGCTGCTGGGGGTAGTTCAGGGACAACTGAGGCGGGGGAGTTCTTGATCCTTCAGCAACATGTAGAGCATTATTGACTGCAGGATTTAAGGGTCTATTCATCTGTTGGCTCTTCTGAGTCTCCATATCCATACGATATCCATCAAGGATTCCATATAGTTCAGTCATAGTGAGAGTGTTGAGATTTTCGGTTCTCTTGATTGAGACACAGTAAAAAGTCCACTCATGAGGAAGTGCACTCATGAATTTTCTAACTATGTCTCTTTTCTCAAGAGCAACTCCCATAGTCTAAAGAGAGGTGATCAAGTCCGTATACCTGAAGTATTGTTGGCTCAAGGTCTCACCAACAACATAAGTGAAGTTCTCAAACTTTTGCTTCAACATATCTTTCTTGTTTACCTTGGATTCAGTGGAACCATAGTACACCAGCTTCAAAGCATCAAAGAGTTCTTTGGTGGTCTCGTATTGCTTAAAGCCTGCCATTATGGAGTTTGGTATGGCAGTAAGCAACATGGTTATCGCTTTGTAGTCGATGTCCATCCTCTTGAAGTCTTCATCAGAGTAGTCTTCAACAGCTTTCTCAATCACAACACCATTACCAGCCGGGTCCGCCTCCTTTGGCTTGTAAGGACCATGAGTGACAGATCTCCACATGCAGCTGTCTTGATACTTGATAAAACCTTCAATACGTTTGCACCAGGTTCCAAAATCATCAGGGGTGATGATAGGAGCCTTGGTCATGGTTCCCATCTCGGACTCAAAAAAACTTTTAGTTAAGAGCCATTTGATTAAAGTGAGTAAGTGTGAAGAAACGAGGGTGATTTGTGATGGTGAGATCTCACAATCAAGAGCCTAAAAAGCTTTGATACCAATTGCAGGATCGATGTTGGTCTCTTAACACAAGTTTTGTATCTCATAAACTCACTAAGTCTCACTCGGTTGATGAAGAGGAATCTCTAACTACGTTGACATTAATATAATAAGTTGATGAACACAAGAATGGTTTTCAAGATACTTGTATATATTATTTCTCAACTTAGTATTACAAGACTCTTACAAGCATGGTTACATAAGTTACAATGAGAAACTCTATATACTACTATCTATAGCCGGTTACACTTGGAAAACCAGCTGGAATTTACCGCTAAGCAAATACTACGTTACTAGAAGTAAAATATCTAAGATAAAATAATATCCTAGATTAGGTATTCATGACAGGCCCATGACTTACCTTTTGTCACCAATTAAGTATGGTAACTATACTAACTGAAAAAGGTAAACAGTGGATTAATGTATGGTCAACTACATAGGAGTGGGAAAACCCCATGCAGTGTATCAAAGTTGTCAGCGAATGTCAGACAGCCCATACTTATGTCCACTGGTTCATAGTTGATTCTTCCGAAGGCAAAATGGCTTCGGAAGAATAAGTTCTTCGGAGGCCATTTATACTTCGGAAGAATGAACTTCTTCCAAGTCTTTGTGACTTCATTCTTCGGAAGACTTTGTCTTGGATATTCTAAGTGTGAATGCTTCGGAAGGAGAATTACTTGGTCTTCGGAAGACTTGGTTCTACTTTTGGAAGTTCTTCATATACTTCGGAAGTAAAAGTACTTAGTCTTAGAAGATTTAGTTTTTCCTTCAGAAGTTCTTCATACTTAAGCTTAAGAAGATCTTCAACTTGTCTTCGGAAGAGCAGCTTTAGCTTCGGAAGACTTCTTCAATTGTACCTTAAAGATATTTCAAGTGTTGTTTTGGTTGCACCAGCCTCATATGATCCAACAGATGCTATACGGTAGAAAGTGTAGGACGCCCGTGTGTTGGGTGATATCGGCCAGAAGGAGTTGGGGAGCGTTGAGGTGATCGAACCTACGACCAAAAAGTTGGATAAGATCAAGGCCATTATGAAGGCAGCAAAGGATAGAAAAAATTTGTATGCCGACAAGTGACATAGACCGATCGAATTCAAGGTGGGCGATAGAGTTATGTTGAAGGTCTCGCCTTGGAAAGGGGTCATCCGATTCAGGAAGCGAGGAAAGATAAACCCAAGCTATATAGGGCCTTTCCGAATCATTGCTCGAGTAGGAGAGGTGTCCTATCGATTGGAGCAACCCAATGAGTTAAGTGGAACTCATCCAACGTTCCATGTATCTCATCTGAGAAAGTGCTTAGCCGATGAAGATATGATCGTGCCACACAAGGACATCAAGGTGGATGAACGGCTTAATTATGTGGAGCAACCGGTGGCCATCGTTGATAGAAAGGAGAAGAGGCTTAGGAATAAAGTGGTCCCACTTGTTCAAGTACAGTGAAGACACAGGAAAGGGTCCGAGTCTACATGGGAGACTGAGGAAGAGATGAGACAACACTATCCGCAGTTGTTCGAGGAGTGACAGGTTAGGGGGTGGACTTGTAACATCCGAAAATTTCAAAAAAAGAAAAGAAAAGAAAAGTAAAGGGAGCAAACAAGTTATTATTTCAAAAAGCAAGGGTTAAAAGAGCCAAACTGGCCCATAATGGGTTTAAAAAAGAGAAATGGCCACCCATACTTCCTCTCCCACGCACTAACTTTTGGGTAGAGAGAGAGAAAAAAGCTCCCATCCGGTTCTAGAGAGAGAAAGTGGAAGAAATATTCAAAAGGTAAGATTTTAAGGTGTTTTCTTCTCGGTTTCAGACGGGTTTAAGCTTTTGGGCCGATTTCTATGTGTTTCTATGTGTTTAGTTGCTTGTTTTCGTGTGTTTAGGTGCTAGAACTCCAGGTTTGCTCTCGGGTTTGTTGTGTTGACTCGAAAGCTGTTTAAGGTGAGTTCTAGATCCCCTTTTTTACATGTTTTCTACTTGTTTGGGGTTGATATGTGCATTACAAAGATGTTTCCTAAACAAAAAAATATGTTTTTTTATGAAAATGATAACTTTATACAAATATTGCATGTGTTTCCATGATTCCGTGATGATAAATGAGTGTACTAAGTATGAATATGATAGATCTATGCTAAGTATATGTTTAGAAGTGTTGTATTGAACTAGAATTTACATAAGCAGAACATAAGTATTTGGACGACTATCCGCTGTGGGCTTTGAATGTCCGCTGTGGACACTTGGGAGGATAATTCATGCCATCCGCTGTGGACACTAAGTATCCGCTGTGATACTTGTGTTCTAAACCGTCCGCTGTGGACATTGTTTGTCCACGGTAGACACTTAAGTATCCATGCATGTCCGCTGTAGACACTTAAGTATGCATGCATGTTCGCTGTGGACATTAGTCATCTACCGTGGATCCTTTAAATACTTTAGACTGTCCGTTGTGGCTTATGGTTGTCCGCTGTGGACACTTGTAATGTCTAATTCATCCGCTATGAACCTTAGTCATCCGCTATGGACACACTTAGTGTCTTATTCATGCGCTGTGGACCTTTAGCCATCCACTGTGGATTTTGGTCATCTGCTGTGGACTTTGGTTGTCCGCTGTGGCACTTAGTACTTAAGTCATCCGCTGTATACCTTATTAATATGCTGTAAACACTTGAGTTTATTCTGAAATTTTAGGAATAGAATTTTAGTGCTAAGTATTTATGTTTAATGGAAGTTCATGCTTGTTTTAATGTTTCTAATGTTTTATCTGCTTGTGGGCTGCTATTATGAATTATAATATTTCATGTTATGTATTATAATGTGACTTTACGTGGCATGATATGTATATGTACGTAAAGTATTATGTAATGAAAGTGAAAAATAACGATAATGAAAAGTGGAACGTAATGAACGAATGAAAGTCTTGCATGCAAAATGTATGGAGGTGCACGACCACGTTGTCGTTAGCTCAACTGAAGTGCGGCTTAGCTAGCCCATGAGGATACACTTCAGGGGTCAAATCCTTGAGATTGACCAAAACGATACGGGATCCTTGTCGCTTTACCTCGGTACTGTAGTCAGCTTTGTGCACAATGTTTTTTGGGTTTATTTGTAAATCTCGACACAGTACCAGCTTTGTGGACAATGTTTGGGGTTTAGCATATGGCAGGATCCAGATGAAAGTGAAAGATGTTAATGAATGAAAGTACGAAAATGAAAAGATGAACGATGATGAGAGATAATAAATAATTATTATGTAGATGTATGTATGATGTGTGATCATATATGAAAGTAAAGGATAAGTTTATACGAAAACAATGTATTTTATTATAAAACTAGAACTCACTCAACAACGCCGACTTTTTATATGCATATCAGTTGGCAGGTAATTGTTGACGCTGAGGAGGTGCAGGCATGGATGTATAAGCTACTAGGGATGATCCGATTCTGGCATCCATATTTTTGAGAATGATATTGTATTAATACAATTTTTGAGATGTCAACAAATTAGGTTTGATTGCGTAGATATTGTGTTAATATTATTGCACATATGATAAATTTGTATGAATTTGTAACCTTTTATGCCACCATGCTTTTATATCTTTATAAACCTATGCTTCTCACCAACAATTTTGTTGACTTGTTTTACTTTACATGTTTCAGATGCTGATAACTAAAAACTTGAAAATTCACTTAGGAATGCTTAAGGACCTAGAAAAAAAATATTTATTTTGTTATATTTTGGTTGTTTGTTTCGTTTGAACAAATGTTTGTAAAAGTATGAAATTTAATAAAGTTGTGTCGCCTAGGTATTTTTTATGGCTTGAGCTATGTACTATATGTGTGACACCTTGCAGTTCCGCTTTGGCAGGGTGTGAAATATTCTCCTGAGATAGGTTCACATCTATATACATATCCTTTGGTTTGTTTTATTTTTGTTTGTGCTTGTATGGAATTTTGTAGTAACTTAGTAATGTTATGCACACGGATCGTTTGATATATTATCAATAGGAACTAATGATCCTTTATTATACAACCTAGAAAGGAAACTGCACATCAGAGGGAAACTATCATTTTAAATTGATTTATACCATACATACTGTAGGACAAGTTTTTAATTCTTTAAATTTTCAGGACGGGTTAAAATTGTGATGTTAGAACAAAAGCTTTGAGTTGCAAGCAGTTTACCTACTTGCAGGTACATGTGTATGTTGCGTGAAAGGTATATACAGTATAATAAATGCATATTTTCAAATTTCCTTGCTATATCTAATGGTTAATTAAAAAAAAGAAGATAGTTTACTCCAGCTTGTTGCAGCATTTGGATTATGAACCTATGATTACCGAAAGGCTGGGGAGTTGATTGCAAATTACGAGATTGAAGTGGAGGAACGAAATTGCATATGGTATCATATTATATAGTAATTTCAGATGCTGAACCGCTCACCAATTGTTGGGTCCGATTTTAAGTTTGTATTATATACTATTTTAATGTATATAGTTTTATTTTTTCAGCCTCTTAGATGCGTGAAAACAAAAACCCAATAGGATGATTTAAATACATAAAATGATACAAGATTAATGTATTTTAGCCTACTTGGTTGGTATGATATGCAAATATCAAGAATAATCTTCTGATTTTGACCATTATAGGAATGCCCTGCATAGGAATGCCCTGCATTCTGCTTCTTGGGTCCTTTTTACATGTTTGTTTAAAATTCCTAAACATGATGAACGCTTAAATTTTTATTTATTTTTGAAACATGTCAAATGGTTAATTTAATTGAACGGGTCAAACGGGTAATTTTTAAGCTATTAAATTAGTGCAGATTTGTGCTGTTTATTGCTGTCAAATTAGTGTGGTCTTTATGCATATAGAGATATTAAAACAGCGCAGGTTTGTGACCGGTCTTGTGGGGGCCATTAATAGGGCATTTAAATTGTACTATTGTTTAGAATTTATATAATTTTAATATTTTTATATAGTTAGGGTAGGAAGGTACTTTCACATTCACTTAACATATTTTTTTAACCATCCAAGACAATAGGACAATAGTCTAAGTAAGGTGTTATGATTTTTCAGAGATCAAAAAAATAATTTTTCAAACATAAGAAAGAAAAGTGAATTCTTAACATACCTTAGGGACCACCTGTGTAACACAAATACTAATAAACCAAAATGTCAAGAAGCCATATGTCATTTGTCTTACACTATCCACCTAGTCTTCACATAGATATGAACACATGTTATTACTAGAATGAAAGTTAATCATTTAATGATAAACTAAATGCTAATAATTATTTATATACTTTTCAAATTATAAATCAGATCTTTTAGTAAATAAAACATTTTTTATTTAAAAAATAATTTTTTTAAAAGAAAATTTAATGAAATATAAAGTTTTTTTAATATAAAGAACTTAAAAATGACATTGTTTAAAAAAATAATTTTTCAAAAATTTAGTGTTAAAAAAGAAATTTTTAAAGCAAAAGTTTTTTAAAGAAGAAAGTTTGGAAAAATGATGTTATTTTTTTGTTACCTAATGTAATTAATTATATGTAATTCAATCATATGTTATCTCAAAATATTATTTTATAATTTTAAATATTAATAAATAATTATTATATCAATATTTTCATTCATAAGTACAAAGATTTTTTAAACTAGTACTCTAACGATCAAGTAGAAGAATAAGCTTCGATATGCCATTGAAATGCTAGTGCCATGTTTTTAGATAATATATAAAACTATTACTTAAACGCATACAGACCTCTAACATCAAGCATTACAAGAAAAATTCAAAGCACAAAGGAACAGAACAATAGCCTCACAGAACTGAAAAAGAAAAAGAGAGACCATATATGTGTTTGCATTTGCAGCCTTTAAAACTTTAGTTAAAAAAACTTTTATAGCAAGTACCTATGGTGAGGGATTTCGTGTTCAACTTTTTGCTTGGCCACCCAACAAAGTGTTTGCAAAACTCATTTCTTCAGTAATTTCATGACATCACCAACCAAATGTAATGAACCTGTTACAAGAACCTGGCAAAAGAAAGTCGGTCAAATACATATGTGGGCTCTAACAAGAAACAAAAACATATGGATGGCAATTATAACCCATTTAACGGTAGATTCAAGTTATGCTTGGATGGCAATTATAACCCATTAACGGTAGATTCAAGTTATGCTTCATCTTTAATGGATTTAATAAAAATGAGCAAATTATAAATTTCCTTAAACTAAGGGGGTTTATAACAAATTAAGTCCTTTTCGTTTAGTCATTTAAATAAAAGTAGGTTAAAAAGAACAAGGGTGAGTTAAATAGGATATGATATTTATTTGTTGGTGGGTCCCATTAATTCTTCTGCTTTTTGTTTTTTATAAATAAAAGTGGTTTAGTCATTTAAATGAACGTTAACAGAAAATAACACCAGTTAGTGGAAATGACGTAATTTGTTAAAACCCTTTAGTTTAAGGACTTTCAGTGTAATTAATAAAGATTAAAGACCTATTATATAATTATACATACATAAAGGACGAAATCTGTAATTTGCTCAATAAAAAAACTTATAATAAAACAAGTATGATTGATTACCTGCATTCGAACAGACCTATTTTGTTTAGCAACATCCCTCAACCACTTAATAGCCAATGGAAGTGATGAAAACACGACACTGTTTTCACAACTTTTAACAATCATTTCACTATAATCTTTGTCCTCACCAGGAACCAAGTCACCAATATTCGTATTTCCTGAGAATCATCGTCCTCATATACCAAACTTACTTTTACCCATGCACCCATGTTTCATATTGAATAATTCAAACAATAATGTTTAAATGATACCTCTTTTACCAAATTTGATATTCTCCCATACTCTTTGAAGTGTGAGCTGCCATGACAGATCAGATACAGAGTCACTTGATGACAAGGATGAGGTTGATCCAACTTTGGTGTAAAGGGACATGTTTGGTACAAACAGTGCCTTATCAAAGTTAATACCTGAAACAACAATATTAATGTTAATATATAAACACACGCGTGCATGCTGCATAAACTATGATTCCAGATGACATGATTGATGACAAAATGATGCTTTTGACAGAGATAAGTATTAATTACCATGACCACTACATGTATTCAACAGCCGAGGAAGAAGCAATTGTGGATCCCTCACTGACATACAATTGAACAATAATATCTACAAAAAGTTAAAATAATCCAAAATGATGCTTTAGTAAGTTAGAACTATTGTTTAGTTTTTACAACTGAAGAGATGCATATTATGTGTTGTGTATAACCTGTGTGGAGTACTTGTTGGTGGTTCCACCATGGTTGAGAGGTACAAGTTTATTTGAAGATCTTTGTTGTCTGTCAGCTTCTTTGATAGCAAGAGAAAACCAATTTGCACAAACTTCCATGCTTTCAGGACTATGGGCCCCGTCCAAATAAAACACAAGATCCCCCGCACTTTCAATATCAAGTGATGGGTCAGGAATGATTTGGGCCCGCCCTTGTAATGTTGCTGCTGTCAGCCCTTTGATGAACTGCTGGGGCAGAGAATTCTGTATCCAAGCATAAAATTACATTTTTTGTAGATCAGTTATTGCAAATTGTTTTTATGTCACTTACATTCTGGTCAATGGAATCAGGTTCTAGATGACCAGTGCTTTCAAGCCATGTGGAGCATAACTTGATGGCAAGCCCAGCATTTACATATTGGTGATCACCAAAAAGCCCAAGACTAGATCCATTCAGCAATTTGCTATCCAATGGATTTGCTACTTGAAGTGACACCTGTAATGCCAGGACTTTCATACATGTAACCTTTTGAATATAAGTATCTAGGAGTTCATATGCATTATTAATAAAATTTCGGCGACTTCCAACTTCTTCAACTTATTTGGCCCTTTTTAGCTAATCTTTTTTATTTTTTATTTTTTATTTTACCCTATTGAACCATTAGTAATATACCATAACCCGAATCAAACCATTTATAAGTAAACATGCAATGAAAGAGCGGAATTGATAACGAGAAGTGAATTACATCTAACTGTGAAGCCTTCTCCTTGAGCACTTTCATAGCTTCATCTGGTTGGGGAACAGTAAATGCAGGAACACCTTTCTGCATTAAAAAGTATGCACAAATTAGACATTGACATAAATACAAATAAATGTAATTCAGGAAGCACCTTGAAGGGGAAAAACGGTAAAACAAAACCAGCAAACAAAATAAATTTTCAGAAAAAAGTAAACATAACTGACAGGATTTTAGAAAGCACCTTAATGATACCAGCCTTCTCCCCAGCAATTGCTCCAAGAGTGTTTCCTAAAAAGTTGACACATTCATGATTTATCTAATATTCACACTTGAGGCAAATTTATGATTATGACTTATGAGTAATATATGAATATACATATGTCAAAACTAACCTAGAATTTCTGTGTGGTCATACCCGAGGGATGCAATGCCAACTACAACAGGTGCCTGAACCTGAAAACTCATGCACAACACCTAGATAAATCCATATAACTATTTGAAGTTACAATCTAATATAGTGCATACGCCATATCTTTGCATACCACATTTGTTGCATCAAACTTTCCACCTAACCCAACCTCCATAATGGCGACATCTACCTGCATCCAGAACACAATTAGAGTGGAATGTGAAGTTAGTTAGATAAACAGGTCACATACCTGCTCTGCTGCAAAAGTTTTGAAAGCAAGTAAAGCAAGGAAGCGGAATAAATTTGGCATTGGTATATCATCACTGCATTTTTCCTGCGTCATAAACAGAAGCAACTAAGAGACATCAAGTTGATCTAGAAGACACAAGTCTATAAAGGTCCACCAATAGGTTATGACCATATTACCTTTATCAGGATCAATGGAAATAAGTTATAAAGTGTGGGAGAACCGTCTGAATGGATATGGGGTTTACAAAAGATAACAGTTTGAGAAGAGGATGCCACAAATAATGAAACAATAAAATAGGTAAATTACATTCAGAATGATAATGGATCAGAAAACATGCCTTCAGTCTATTCCAACACCACCAGAAGTATGCCAAAAACTTCTCTTCACATATATCCACACTGACAAAAATATAGAAATTGAAACCTTCTGAAGTGTAAACTTGGGGCATATTGACTAAATCTAATTAGGCTTTGCTTTAAAATTTTAGAAGATTACATGTATGCACCATTTAAGCATATATCTGATAGTTACAGAAGAAAAAGAAGCTCACCCATCCAACCGAAATCTTTCCCGCACATCAATAAGGTGAGGAGACGTGAAAAGCCCTGTGCGAAAGCCACAATTGAGCAGTATTGCCTCAGTAAATGCGCATGTTGATCCCTACAAGTAATAATAATTATAAACATATACAAGTATTGCAGACATGTTAAATATTATATGGTTAATGATCAAAGCAAGACTAACAACACGTTACCTTTCCTTTAGTGCCTGCTACATGTATGATCTTCATCTTTGAAAGGGACTCCTCCAAATCCAAAATCTATAACAAAAAGTTAAAGAAATTCAACTCAATCTGTTGAATATCAGATGTATGCAGCTCTTTTCTCGGAAGGGGATCATCTGCTAGTTGTATGTAGCTACCTTAACGTAGTCAAACATCAGCTCAAATCTATGGCCGGCGTTGGTCTGGTCGGCACGACTCTTTTGGGTAATCAGAGATGACAGAGCGTCCATTGCTTCATCATAACTACTGCATCGGTGTTCATCACCTTCGCCGACGCCTATAAACATAATGCCAATTTCAATCTTGTAACTAAAACACATGAATCATAGATTAATTCGATTAAAGATGAAAACAAGTATGAAATGAACAAATTTAAACTTGATTGCTTAGGTCCGTTTCCAATTGCAGACTGAAACGAAGGGCGTAAGAGAGATAAAATACCTTGGGCCATGATTGTTTTGTTAAGCACCGGATCAATACTAATATTATATGCGAAACTGAGCTGAGGATGAAGATAACGGTGGTGGCAGATTAATACCCGAGTTAGACGATGAGGATATTGTGGGTGAACAGGATTGATTGTCTTGGTCCGAAACACCTGTATATAGTAAAAAAAAAAAAAATTACCCTGTGAATACAACCTAAACTCCAAAATATACACACAAATTCAAAAATATCCCCCTACTCTACTCACTAACAATATTTAAAAAAATACCAAGTGATATTTATTATGTTTCCTCCTCATCCTCTTCGGATTGTTCCGATTCTAACGGGTTGTAATTTTTAAGTCTTCTTGCCGAACACGTCGATGAAGGTGAAAGTTCGAGAAAAAAGATTTTGAAACATGATCGTGTTGGGGCTAATAACGTCATTATGAACAATTATTTTATGGAGAACCCAAAATATACATATGAGATGTTTAGAAATATGTTTCGGGTACCTCGAGATTTATTTCTACGCATTATTACGGAACAACTTTCCATGGTTCCGAGAAGGATTCGATGGGCGGTGGAAAGAATGTTTTACGGCAATTCAAAAGGTCACTTCCGCAATACGTCAACTCGCAACAAGTAATTCACCCAACACATACGACGAATACTTAGCTATGTTTGCTAGGACTTCTCATGAATGTCTTGAATATTTTTGCAACGTTATTGTACGCTGCACATCAATGTCTTGAATATTTTTGCAACATTATTATACGATGATGAATATTTATGAAGGCTTACTAGTCATGACATTGCATTATTGTACGTTGCACATCAATATAGACATGGCCTTCCAGGCATGTTCGGTAGTATTGATTGCACTCATTGAGAATGGAGAAATTGTCCTACACGTTTGCGAGGACAATATCATCGAGGTGACCATGATGGTCCTACGGTGATTCTCGAAGCCGTGGCGTCACGAGATTTGTGAATTTGGCATGCTTATTTTGGTGTAGCCGGTTCTAACAACGACACTAATATTCTCGATCAATCTCCAATCTTTACGCAAGAATTGAATGGAACTGCCCCGATATGTCCGTTGGATGTTAACGAACATCGATATAAACGTGGTTACTATCTAGCCGATGGTATATATCCTTCCTTGTTGACTTTTGTGAAGTAATATTTGTAAGATCAAGATGATTATCTTAAAGGTTGATGCTAACCAAAGATCTTCAGCATGCAATGAAGTACAAGGAAGGAAGTGCTTCGGAAGATTTGACTATATACAAAGAAAATAACTCAGTGTCAAATCTTTCAAAGCCAAAGAGATAAATCTTCAGAAGCCAAAGCGAAGTCTTCAGAAGCATAAAGACAAAGTCTTCCGAAGTTTGAAGACTGAACTCTTTCGAAGCTTAAAGACAAAGTCTTTCGAAGCTTGAAAACTAAACTCTTCCGAAGACTGAACTCTTCCAAAGACTAAGAAGACCTGTGTTTCTTCCAAAGTCTAAAATCTTGGAAAAAACGCACTCTGACATACTTTTTGTAACACCCGGAAATTTACAAAAAAAAAAAAAGAAAAGAAAAGAAAAGTATAAAGAAAGAATGGTGAAATAACCCAAGTTGAGGGGCTAAAAGTGTGCAAGAGGCAAACTTCATTATTATTATGTTTAAAAGAAGCATGGCCGCCCACTTCTCTGCACACCAACTATTCTCAGCTGCAAAAAGAAGAAAAGGAAGTGTTCGACCAAAGAAGAAGAAGAAGACCTACTTGAAGGTGAGTTTTCTTGTGTTTTTGTTTGGTTTCAGCTGAGTTTTCAGCTTCTGGACCGGGTTTTATGTGTTTCTGCATGTTTAGTTGCTTCTTTACGTGTGTATAGGTGTTTGAACTCCTTGTGCTCTCGAGTTTGGTGGAGTTTTGCTCGAAGGCTATAATAGGTGAGTTCTAGATCTCCGGTTTTTATGTTTTGAACTTGTTTTGGGGCTGAAAATGCATGTAACTAACTTTTTATAACTTTTAGCATGTCTATATTCCCTGTTTGTACGGGTGGGTGTATGTTTGGGTATGCTTGTTTGTGTTTCATGCTTATATGTTCGTTTTAAGTGCTTAGTATGTTAGTTATGAGTTAAGAACATGTTAGAATGATAATTTGAGTTTGAAATAGTGTAAGTTCGAATTGGACACTGCCCATGCGCCCAACATAGTTCTCATCCACCTAGAAATTTTGCCCTTAAGCCTAAGTGTTGCCCAGGCGCCCAAACAGTACCTCATGCTCCCACTGCTCATACGCCTAAGTGCTCATGCGCCTAGGTGAGGCTCATGCGCCTAGGTGAGGCTCATGCGCCCAAGCAGCGTTCATGCGCCTAAGTCTGCTCATGCGCCTAAGTGCTCATGCGCCCATTGCTTATGCGCCTAAGTTTCCTCATGCGCCTAAGTCTTTCCCATGCTCCTAAGTGTTGTGCGCCTGCATAGTACTCATACGCCTACAAAGTGCTCATGCGCCTAATGCCTTAGAAAATTTTCTGGAATTTTGGGAAATAGAAATTTATGATTAAGCCCTGGGATGTTTTGGTGGTTATGTTTGTTGGTGTTATGCATGTTTGTGGCCTGTTGATTATGTTCCTTATTACGTATTATTACGTGACCTTACGTGATGTGTTTATGCTCTTACGTAAAGTATTATCATAATGAAGCGAAAGATTAATGATAATGAAAGTGGAACCTAAAGAATGAATAAAAGTCTTGCAAGCAAAATTTTATAGAGGTTCACAACTCATTGCGAGTTGTTAGCTCAACTGTGTGTTACATAGCGTGCGATTTGGCTAACCCATGAGGGTTCACACACAGGAGGGTCAGTCTTTGTGACTGATCGAGATGTTCGAAAATGGGATCCTTGTCGCTTGACCCCAAAAGGTAGTTGCTTCGTGCACGATGATGGGCATAGCATAAGACAGATCTAGATAAAAATGAAAGATAATAATGAAAGAAAGTGCGAAAACGAACGATTATGAACGATGGTGGAAGATAATAAATGAATGTTATCTAGTTGTATGTATGATGTATGATCACGTACAAAAGTAAAGAAAGTGTTTTTTGGTAAAAGTAAAGTATTTTAATTATAAAACTAGAACTCACTCAGCAACGCTGACTTTTATTCATTTTCAGTTGGCAGGTAAATCGTTGCTGACGATGGCACGAGGGTAAAGCTACTTAGCGAGCAAAGACTGGCATCCATTTCGTGCATAATAATATTTTTGTTTTGTAATACAACTGAACGATTCTTTTGTAACCCTAAAAATACAATGATGTATTATTTGGCAACATCATATATTAATGCATGAATGGTTTTTGGATAAATCAGTCTGCTGCAACGATTTTATGAAATGTATTGTATTTTTATATGATAAATGTTGTGATTGACCGATTGTGGGGTCTCCGGGAACGGGGCCTTACAAGTTGGTATCAGAGCCAAAGTTTAAGAGAAATGGGTAAATTATTTTAAACACCTAAACTTAAACTGAGAATGGGACCGAATGGAGGGGTGCCAACCCAAGTACCTATGTGCCATCAGGTGATTTATTTTCTTAAAATTAACCGGTATTATGCGCGTGTGCTATCTGATTTATGTTCCCTTTGTAGATTTGAATACTGATGTAGTCAGGATAGGAAATGCTTGGGGTATGAAGAGTAAAGTAAGTGGCTAATCACAACTGGTCACTGTAATTAGGGACTTACTATACTTGACATAGTCCGAGCTATTACCTTGAATGACCGTGTTGGTGTTTGAATCTTATAGTGTTTAAAAGATAGCTAGTGGTAGATCATCAAAGGCTTCTCGAGGCGAAGTACGGGGTGGCCATGGTGCTGGACCACGTGTCACGAGAACAAAGACTAAGACTGCTGAGACGGCTCCTGCAGAGCCCGAGCTTCATCACCAAGAGGGCGATGATGAGAGTGCGAACTTGAGAGCCTTAGTAAAGGAGGCAGTTGTGGAGGAAGTTCATCAGGTCATGCAGATGATTCTGCCATCTGTAGTGACCGATGTTATTAGAGCCGTGAGGGAGGATGAGAAGAAAGAGAAAGAGGAGAGAAGGAGAACCGCCAGGCGAGGGGGCGAAGGAGTAGGTCTAAGAGAGATGGAGCAACCAGATACTGAGATGGTTGTCTCCAGTGATGAGGAGGAGGAGGAGGAAGCAGTGCAGGAGACTGCGAAGGGGTGCAGCTATGGAGCATTCCAAAGATGTAGACCCCCAACTTTTGATGGCAATGGTAACGCTGCTGCTGCTCACCGTTGGGTGAGAGAGATGGAGGCTGTGTTGGAGATCAGCGAATGTAGGGAGGATCAAAAGGTAAAGTTTGCTACCCATTCATTCGTGGACTCAGCTTTATGTTGGTGGGACAATATTGTCCAGGCCGAGGGTAGCATGGCTATCGGGAGGATGAGGTGGAAAGAACTGAAGAAGATGGTGATCGAGGAGTTTTGTCCTCATAGAGAACTTGACAAGATAGAGAGGGAGTTATTGCAGTTAGAGGCGAGAACCATGACACACCAGCAGTACACGATGAAGTTTAATGAAATGGCAAGACTGGTGCCAGATCAGGTAACACCGGTGTCGAGGAAGATCAAGAGGTATATCCAGGGATTACCAGCAGATATCAGCAGGCACATGATTGCTGCCCGGTCGAGTACCTTTAGGTCGGTGGTGGATTTGGCAGGGAGATTGTATGATGAGAGAGAGGTGGCTATGGTTGATGTGAGTAGGAAGGGTGGTGGTGACAGGAACTAGAACGGGAAACGATTTGGTCATGGTGGTCTCACTCCAAATAACAAGAAGGCAAGAACGGATGACCGGCGGGTGGTGTCGGTGGGTATAGGGGCAAAGAAATGTGGTAAGTGTGGGAGAGACCACGTGGGGGAGTGTAAGTGGGGGTTGAAAGTCTGCTTCAAGTGTGGGATATGGCAAAAGATTGTGGGGTGATGAGGTGCTATAATTGTGGTGAAGAGGGCCATCTGAGCAGAGACTACAAGAAGCCGAGGGCTGAGAGCTCTGGGGCAAAGAAGAGGATCGAGAATGAAGGGCTGAGGGCAGGTGCCATGTAAGGCCCCGTTTCCGGACACCCCACAGTTGGTCAAGCATTGCATAAAAACATGAAAAAGATACATCATTATCGCAGCGGAATTTAAAAACTTCTTATTTATAAGTTAAAACATATCATATCATTACATCATTCATGTAAATTTCAAAATACAACATCATATCAAAATGTGAATGCCATCCTCGAAGCTGACACAGTACCGGGGAGAGCAACAAAGATCTCATCACTCTCACACGCCACACCCCCGACTCATGCTCGAAAGCTGATACTGTGTCGGGGCCTATAAACAAACCCCCGACTCATGCTCGAAAGCTGACACAGTACCGGGGTGAGCGTCATAGGTCTCATCGTTCATTACCTCCATTCGCGATTTCACTTTGATTACATAATACTTTACTTATGCACTCATACATAATAGGTAAAGCCACAACATACACAACACGAACATCATCAACAACACACAAACATGCATAACATAACCGGCTTAACCATCAAATCACAACAGAACTTAGCACAACCACCTACCTCTCAGAATTCCCAGAAATACCTAAGTCTACAAAGAAATACAAATGAACATCTTAGGCACATGAGCATCTAAATTCGGATGAAAACAGTCTAGGCACATGAGCACTGCTTGGGCGCATGAACCATACTTAGGCATTTGGGCAGTAGGCGCATGGGGTACCCTGGGCGCATGGGCACATCCTGGGCGCATGAGAAATGCTAGGGCGCATAAGCCCTGCTTGGGCGCATGAGAACTGCTGGGGCGCATAAGCCCTGCTTGGGCGCATGAGTAGTAGGCGCATAGGGTACTTGGGCGCCTGGGCAACTCTGGGCGTATGGGCACTAGTTGGGCACAAGAACACTTAGGCGCATGAGGTCAGTTAGGCGCATGGAAAACAATCTGGGCGCATGGGGACAATCTGAAATATAACCTATGCTACAAAAAACTCCCAAACATCATTCTAACACATCCTAACATAAATCTACTATGCTACAACACTTAAACATGCTAAACATCAAACATAACCCAAGAACCACTTCTAAAATAAGCATCAACAGGGCACAGTCGAACATCATGCTGAAAACTCATGGTTTGCTTTAAAAACTTCTGCTCGGTATGCATAATAGCCCCAAACACTTAGAAAACCAGTAAAAAGAGGGGATCTAGAAACTCACCTTGAACAGCCTTCGAGTAGAGCACTGCAAACCCGAGACCCACCTGCAGTTCACACCTAAAATCCACGAAAACGAGCGCTAAACACCAAAAATCTCGGTCCAGAACTCGAAAATCCAGCTGAAACCGAACAATTACCCAAGAAAACTTTCCTTTTTCAGATTCTTCTTCTTGTCTCTCTAAAACCGATGAAACTCTTCTTCTTTCTTCTTTGCAACCGAGAACAGGAAGTAAGTGGGGGCATGGGTGGCCATGCACTCCTTTTTAAACACAATTATAATAAAGTTTGCCACTTGCACACAAGTGAAACCACCCTTCTTCTTAGCCCTTCTCTCCCTTCTACCAGTAATGGCCACCGGTTGCTCCACGAAGTTAAGTCATTCGTCCATCTCGATATCCTCTAGTGGCACGATCATATCCTCACCGATTGAGCACTTCCTCAGATGAGATACAGGGAACATCTGATGAATTCCACTTAACTCATCAGGTAACTCCAGTCGATAGGCCACTTCTCCTACCTGACAGACAATTCGGAATGGCCTTATATACCTCGGTATTAGCTTTACTTGCTTTCTGAATCGGATGATCCCCTTTCCATGGAGAGGCCTTCATCATTACTCCATCGCCGTAGGTCGGCACCAAACTCTTGTTGGGCACTGTTGATCAAACCATCTTCTTGCGACACTCGGTATTTGTCTCATAGGCTGCTAGCCAATTCATCCGAAGGCGTACACCTATCCACCTAAGTTTGTCCAAAACAGGCTAGTAGGAAACACATGCTCTCACAATTCTATCACACAATCCTCTAGGGCATCAGGTAACCAAGTGGACTTACCAATAGCAATTTCTACATTGAAGGGCTCATCGACCTTCCTACTTCCAACGTGCAACTTATCACAGGAGGCAGCAGGAATGAAACCACTACTAGCACCACAATCAAAGTACACATGCATAAATATAATTTACTAGAAATGTACCTAACGTCATGTCGGAGTCCACTCTAGCCTCCTCCCGGTCATAGCGAATGCTCTAACCTTCATCCTCTGCTCTCCTTCTCAGCCCCTTCCTTGCACCAGAGTTCTCTGCCCCTGACTTCTTACAGTCTCTGTTCATATGTCCAGTCTCGCCACAGCTGTAACATTTAGCCATGTGGTAGTTCCTCGCCCTGTGGCCCTCTTTCCCACACTGAAAGCAGATATTTAGTCCCCACTTGCACTCCCCCTCATGGCCTCTACCATACTTCTTGCATACTTCCTCTCTCCCTGTTATCATTTTCCGATCATCGACCCTCATCGTCATACCTCCAGCCATAAATCCACCATCATTGTCCCGCCTTCCATTCCTATTCCTAACATTGCCCCGCTCCTTCTCCACATCCACTATCGCCACCGCCTCTTACTCGTCATACAATCTCCCTGCTAGAACGACCACCGACCTAAACATTCCTGGCCGAGCGGCGATCAGATATCTGCGGATATCTGCCGGCAGACCTTGAATGTACCTTTTGATCTTTCGTGACACAGGCGTCACCTGATCTGGCACGAGTCTTGCCATCTCGTTGAACTTTGTGGTGTAGTGGTGGTGCGTCATTGTTCCTGCCTCCAACTGCAGGAACTCTCTCTCAACTTTTTCAAGCTCCCTATGAGGGCAAAACTCCTCAATTACCAACCTCTTCAGCTCATTCCACCTCATCCTCCCGATTGCCCTGGTACCCTCGGCTTGGACAATGTTGTCCTACCAGCACAAGGCCGAGTCCATAAATGAGTGGGTAGCGAACTTCACCTTCTGATCCTCTCGGCACTTACTGATATCGAGTACTACCTCCATCTCCCTCACCCAACGGTGAGCAGCCACAGCACTCCCGTTCCCATCGAACGTAGGGGGCCTGCACCTTTGGAATGCCCCATAGTTGCATCCCCTCATAGTTTCCTGCACAACTTCCTCCTTCTCCTCATCGTCACTGGAGACAACCATATCAGTCTCTGGTTGCTCTTTTCCCTTCCAACCTCCTTCCTCGCCTCCTCGCCTAGCGGTCTTCCTCTTCTTACCCTCCTTCTTCTCATCCTCCTTCACAGCTCTAATAACTTCGGTCACTACAGACGGAAGAATTGTCTGCATAACCAAATGAACTTCCTCTGCTACTGCCTCCCTCATTGAGGCCTTAGGATTAGCACTTTCATCCTCACCGCCCTGGTGACGAAGCTCGGGCTTTTCAGGAGCTATCTCAGCAGTCTTAGCTCTGCTCCTCGTGACACGCGGTCTAACATCACTTCCACCCCGACCTCCACCTTGTGAAGCCTCAGAGGATATACCACCAGCCATCACTAAACACTACAAGATTCAGACACCAACACGGTCATTCAAGGTAATAGCTCAGATTATGTCAAGTATAGTAAGTCCCTAATTACAGTGGCCAGTTGTGACTAGCCACTTACTTTACTCTTCATTCCCCGAGCATTTCCAATCTTGACCACATCAGTACCTAAATCTACACAAAAGCACATAAACCACGTAACACGCGCACATAATTCCCTTTTTCATTAACTTACATAAAACGTTTATGTAAGACCTTTACCTGCAGGCATGTAGCTACTAGGACTGGTATCCTTTTCCTTTGGTCCCATTCTCAGTTTAAGTTTAGGTTTTTGAAAATATTTACCCAATTCTGTTAAAATTTGGCTCTGATACCAACTTGTAAGGCCCCGTTTCCGGAAACCCCACAGTTGGTCAATCATTGCATAAAAACATGTAAAAGATACATCATTATCGCAGCGGAATTTAAAAACTTCTCATTTATAATTTAAAACATATCATTTCATTATATCATTCATGTAAATTTCAAAATACAACATCATATCAAAATATGAATGCCAGCCTCAAAACGCTCCCAGTAGCTTATGCATCCATGCCTGCACCTCCTCAGCATCAACACAAAAACCTGCCAACTATTATGCATACAAAAAGTCAACGACGCTGAGTGAGTTCTAGTTTTATAATTAAAATACTTTACTTTTGTTAAAATAAACATTTTACATTAGTTCGTGATCACACATCATACGTACACCTTGGTAATAATTATTATTATCTTCGTCATCGTTCAACATCATTCAATCATTACATCTCTCACCATCATCCAGATCTTGTCTCATGCAATACCCCCGACTCATGCTCGAAAGCTGATACTGTGCCGGGGCCTGTAAAGAAACCCCCGACTCATGCTCGAAAGCTGACACAGTATCGGGGTACGCGACAAGGATCCCATCTTGTATGCAACACCCCCGACTCATGCTCGAAAGCTGATACTGTGCCAGGGCCTGTAAACAAACCCCCGACTAATGCTCGAAAGCTGACATAGTACCGGGGTGAGCAACAAAGATCTCATCACTCTCACACGCCACAGCCCCGACTCATGCTCGAAAGTTGATACAGTGTCGGGGCTTGTAAACAAACCCCCGACTCATGCTCGAAAGCTAACACAATATCGGGGTGAGCAACAAAGATCTCATCACTCTCACACGCCACACCCCCGACTCATGCTCGAAAGCTGATACTGTGCCGGGGCCTGTAAACAAACGCCCAACTCATGCTCGAAAGCTGACACAGAACCGGGGCGGGCGTCAAAGGTCTCATCGTTCATCACCTCCATTCGCGTCATTCGTTATGTTTCACTTTCATTATGTAATACTTTACTTATGCACTCATACATAATAGGTAAAGCCGCAACATACACAACACGAACATCATCAACAACACACAAACATGCATAAAACAACTGGCATAACCATCACATCACAACAGAACTTAGCACAACCACCTACCTCTTAGAATTCCCAGAAATACCTAAGTCTACAAAGAAATGAAGATGAACATCTTAGGCGCATGAGCATCTAAATTCGGATGAAAACAGTCTAGGCGCATGAGCACTGCTTGGGCGCATGAACCATACTTAGGCATTTGGGCAGTAGGCGCATGGGGTACTCTGGGCGCATGGGCACATCCTGGGCGCATGAGAACTGTCGGGGCGCATAAGCCCTGCTTGGGCACATGAGAACTGCTGGGGCACATAAGCCCTGCTTGGGCGCATGAGCAGTGGGCGGATGGGGTACTTGGGCGCCTCGGCAACTCTGGGCGCATGGGCACTTTTTGGGCGCAAGAACACTTAGGCGCATGAGGTCAGTTAGGTGCATGGAAAACAATCTGGGCGCATGGGAACAATCTGAAATATAACCTATGCTACAAATAACTCCTAAACATCTTTCTAACACATCCTAACATAAATCTACTATGCTACAACACTTAAACATGCTAAACATCAAACATAACCCAAGAACCACTTCTAAAATAAGCATCAACAGGGCACAGTCAAACATCATGCTGAAAACTCACGGTTTGCTTTAAAATCTTCTGCTCGGTATGCATAATAGCCCCAAACACTTAGAAAACAAGTAAAAAGAGGGGATCTAGAAACTCACCTTGAACAGCCTTCAAGTAGAACACTGCAAACCCGAGACCCACCTGCAGTTCACACCTAAAATCCATGAAAACAAGCATTAAACACCAATAATCTCGGTCCAGAACTCGAAAACCAACTGAAACCGAACAATTACCCAAGAAAACTCACCTTTTGCAGATTCTTCTTCTTCTCTCTCTCTAAAACCGGTTAAGCTCTTCTTATTTCTTCTTTGCAGCCGAGAACAGGAAGTAAGTGGGGGCTTGGGCGGCCATGCCCTCCTTTTTAAACACAATTATAATAAAGTTTGCCACTTGCACAACTTTAGCCCCTCAACTTGAATTATTTCACCTTTCTTTCTTTATACTTTTCTTTACTTTTCCTTTTAATAAATTTCCAGATGTTACACGCCAGAGCATTTACGATGACCAGGGAGGAGGCCAGGGTGGACCCCAATGTCGTGTCAGGTACGTTTCTAGTAAACCAAACTTGTGCCTCTGTGTTATTTGATTCTGGTGCTAGTAGGAGTTTCATTTCTACCGCTTTCTGTACTAAGTTGCCTGTTAGAAGTAGAAGCATTGATGAGCCCTTCGATGTGGAAACTGCCATTAGTAAGTCTACCAGGATTTCTGACTTGATAGAGGGTTGCGACATAGAACTGGAAGGCCATAGGTTATCTGCTAAACTATTTGTGATGCCCCTAGGCGGATTTGATGTAGTTCTAGGGATGGATTGGTTAGCAGCCTATGAGGCAAATATTATGTGTCGCAAGAAGATGATCCGACTGACAGCGCCTGATGGGAGTTCGGTGACGATCTACGGTGATCGAGTTACTACGATTCCAAAGGTGATTTCGATGGTGGTGGCAAAGAAGTGCATGAAACGCGGATGTAGTGCCTACCTGGCTTACTTGAAGGATGTGGAGGTGTCGGTACCACAATTGTCCGATGTACCAGTTGTATGTAACTTTCCAGACGTTTTCCCAAAAGATTTACCAGGTGTGCCAATGGACCACGAGATCGAGTTTCGGATCGATTTGATACCTGGTGCTCAACCTGTTGCCAAAGCACTGAATTGATTGGCTCCGTCAGAAATAAAGGAACTGATGGTTCAGTCCTAAGAGTTGATGGACAAGGGTTTCATTCGACCGAGTATCTCTCCCTGGGGTGCTCCGGTCTTGTTTATAAAGAAGAAGGATGGTAGTATGAGGATGTGCATCGACTATCGAGAGTTAAACAAGTTGACGGTAAAGAACCGATATCCACTACCATGAATTGATGACTTGTTTGATCAGCTCCAAGATGCCAGTTGGTTCTCGAGAATAGACCTCCAATCTGGTTACCATCAATTGAAGGTGAAGGAGCAAGATATCCCCAAAACGGCTTTTCGCATGCGTTATGGACACTACGAATTTCTTGTTATGTCCTTTGGTCTAACTAACACGCCAGCTGCTTTCATGGATTTGATGAATCGGGTGTGTCGGCCGATGTTGGATAAATCAGTGTTTGTGTTTATTGATGATATGCTGATTTATTCGAAGAGCGAAGAAGAGCATGCGATCATATTCAGGAGGTATTGGAGACACTTAGAAGAGAGAAACTGTATGCTAGTTCTCCAAGTGTGCTTTCTGGTTGCGCGAGGTTCAGTTTTTAGGTCATGTGGTAAATTCCGAAAGGATCATGGTAGACCCGGCAAAGGTTGAGGCGGTGATGTAATGGAAGTCTTCAAAGACGCCATTCGAGATCTGCAGTTTCTTGGGTTTGGTGGGTTATTATAGAAGGTTTATCCAAGACTTTTCCAAGCTAGCCACACCATTGACTAAATTGACCCGCAAGGATGTGAAGTTTGTATGGGGCCTAGAACAGGAGAATGCTTTTAAAGAGTTAAAGGCAAGACTGACTCAAGCTCCTGTCCTGGCATTACCCGAAGGGAGCGAAGACTTAGTGGTTTATTCGGATGCTTCTTATTCGGGGTTGGGTTGCGTGTTGATACAACGAGGAAGAGTAATAGCCTATGCGTCCCGACAGTTGAAAATTCATGAGGTTAATTACCCTACTCATGACTTGGAGCTAGCAGCTGTGGTCTTTCCATTGAAGATTTGGAGGCACTACTTGTATGGGACGAAATGCACTATCTCCGCTGACCATAAAAGCTTGAAATACTTCTTTGAGCAGAAAGACCTCAATATGAGGCAAAGGAGGTAGTTAGAATTGATCAAGGATTATGATTGTGAGATCCACTATCATCCGGGCAAGGCCAACGTAGTGGCAGATGCCCTTAGCCGAAAGGAGAGACCCGAGCCAATCCGGGTGAAAGCTTACCAGTTGGTGATGACCTTCGATGTGATAACACAGGTCAAGGGGTTCCAAGATGAGGCATTGAAAAAAGATCGCCTTAACTCTGAAAGGATGAGAGGTCTAGTCATGGAGTTGGGTGAGAATACTCTCGGAGTTAGAAACCCTTTTGGGCGGATGTGGATCCCTCGTTATGGAGACCTACGGGGGCAAATCATGGATGAAGCTCATAAGACTCGATACTCCATTCATCCCGGTGCTACTAAGATGTATCATGATATGAAGAAAGGTTGGATCTTCCCGTATGGCTTCTGAAGCGTGATAGGACGAAGTATGTGGGTAAGTGCCTTACTTGCTTGCAAGTGAAGGCAGAGCATCAGAAGCCATACGGGAAGATCCAACCTTTGGATATACCCGAGTGGAGATGGGAGCACATCACCATGGACTTCATTATGAAGTTACCACGTACGGCAAGGGGGTACGATACTATATGGGTGATAGTTGACCGTTTGATGAAGAGTGCTCACTTTCTACCGATCCATGAGACATATTCATCTGAGAGGTTGGCAGATCTTTTCATCAAAGAGATTATGACCCATCATGGTGTACCAGTGTCTATCGTGTCTGACCGTGACACTCGGTTTACATCTAAATTTAGAAAAGATTCCATGATGCCATGGGTACGAGGTTGCATATCAGTACGACTTACAAACCTCAAACAGATGGTCAGTCAGAAAGAACTATACAGACGCTTGAGGATATGCTCCGAGCATGCGTCATTGATTTTGGAGGAAGTTGGGATGAACACTTACCGTTAGCTGAATTCTTATACAATAACAGTTGTCATGCCAGCATTGGTATGCCACCATATGAGATGCTATACGGTAGGAAGTGCAGAATGCCCGTATGTTGGGGTGACATCGGACAGAAGGAGTTGGGGAGCGTTGAATTGATCGAGGCTATGACTGAAAAGTTAGAGAAGATCAAGGCCTTTATGAAGGCGGCAAAAGATAGGCAAAAGTCGTATGCTGACAAGAGGCGTAGACCGATTGAATTCAAGGAGGGTGATAGAGTTATGCTGAAGGTTTCACCTTAGAAGGGGATCATTCAGTTCAGAAAGCGGGGTAAGCTGAGCCCGAGGTATATAGGACCTTTCCGAATCATTGCTCGGGTAGGAGAGGTTGCCTATAGGTTGGAGCTACCTGATTAGTTAAGTGGGATTCATCCAACATTCCATGTATCTCATCTGATAAAGTGCTTAACTGACGAGGATATGATTGTGCCACTGGAGGATATTGAGGTGGATGAACGGCTCAATTATGTGGAGCAACCGGTGGCCATCATTGGCAGAAAAGAGAAAAGATTACGGAATAAAGTGGTTCCACTGGTGCGAGTACAATGGAGGCACAGGAAGGAATTCGAGTCTACGTGGGAGACTGAGGAAGAAATGAGACAGCATTACCCACATCTGTTCAGGGAGTGACAGGTTTCGGGGACGAAACCTATAGAAGGGGGGTAGACTTGTAACACCCAGAAACTTACAAAAAAAAGAAAAGAAAGGATAAGTATAAAGAAAGAATTGTGAAATAACCCAAGTTGAGGGGCTAAAAGTGTTCAAGAGGCAAACTTCATTATTATTATGTTAAAAAGAAGCATGGCCGCCCACTTCTCTGCACACCAACTATTCTCAGCTACAAAAAGAAGAAAAAGGAAGTGTTCGACCAAAGAAGAAGAAGAAGACTTGCTTGAAGGTGAGTTTTCTTGTGTTTTTGTTCGGTTTCAGCTGAGTTTTTAGCTTCTGGACAAGGTTTTATGTGTTTCCATGTGTTTAGTTGCTTCTTTACGTGTGTATAGGTATTTGAACTCCTTGTGCTCTTGAGTTTGGTGGAGATTTACTCGAAGGCTGCAATAGGTGAGTTCTAGATCCCCGATTTTTATGTTTTGAACTTGTTTTGGGGCTGAAAATGCATGTAACTAACTTTTTATAACTTTTAGCATGTCTATATTCCCTGTTTATGCTGGTGGGTGTATGTTTGGGTATGCTTGTTTGTGTTTCATGCTTATATGCCCGTTTTAAGTGCTTAGTATGTTAGTTATGGGTTAAGAACATGTTAGAATGATAATTTGGGTCTGAAATAGTGTATGTTCGAATTAGACACTGCCCATGCGCCCAACATAGTTCTCATGCGCCTAGAAATTTTGCCCTTAAGCCTAAGTGTTGCCCAGGTGCCTAAACAGTACCTCATGCACCCACTGCTCATACGCCTAAGTGCTCATGCGCCTAGGTGAGGCTCATGCTCCCAAGTAGCGTTCATGCTCCTAAGTCTGCTCATGCGCCTAAGTGCTCATACGCCCATTGCTCATGCGCCTAAGTTTCCTCATGCGCCTAAGTCTTTCCCATATGCCTAAGTGTCGTGTGCCTGCATAGTACTCATACGACTAGATAGTGCTCATGCGCCTAATGCCTTAGAATTTTTTTTTAGAATTTTGGGAAATAGAAATTTATGATTAAGCCCTGGGATGTTTTGGTAGTTATGTTTGTTGGTGTTATGCACGTTTGTGGCCTGTTGATTATGTTCCTTATTACGTATTATTACATGACCTTACGTGGTGTGTTTATGCTCGTACGTAAAGTATTATCATAATGAAGCAAAAGATTAATGATAATGAAAGTGGAACATAAAGAATGAATGAAAGTCTTGCAAGCAAAATTTTATTGAGGTTCACAACTCATTGAGAGTTGTTAGCTTAACTGTGTGTTACATAGCGTGCGATTTGGCTAACCCATGAGGGTTCACACACAGGAGGGTCAATCTTTGTGACTGATCAAGATGTGTGAAAACAGGATCCTTGTCGCTTGACCCCAAAAGGTAGTTGCTTCGTGCATGATGATGGGGCATAGCATATGACAGATCTAGATAAAAGTGAAAGATAATAATGAAAGAAAGTGCTAAAACGAACGATTATGAACGATGGTGGAAGATAATAAATGAATGTTATCTAGTTGTATGTATGATGTATGATCACATACAAAAGTAAAGAAAGTGTTTTTCGGTAAAAGTAAAGTATTTTAATTATAAAACTAGTACTCACTCAGCAACGCTGACTTTTATACATTTTCAGTTGGCACGTAAGTCGTTGCTAAGGATGGCATGAGGGTAAAGCTAGTTGGCGGGCAAAGACTGGCATCCATTTCGTGCATAATAATATTGTTGTTTTGTAATACAATTGAATGATTCTTTTGTAACCCAAAAAATACAATGATGTATTATTTGGAAACATCATATATTAATGCATGAATGGTTTTTGGATAAACCAGTCCACTGCAATGATTTTATGAAATGTATTGTATTTTTATATGATAAATGTTGTGATTGACCGACTGTGGGGTCTTCAGGAACGGGGCCTTACACTTTTGACAAAAGCAGAAGAACTTTCCGATGTCAGCTTTGAAGACTCACCAACTTATGTAAGTTAGTGATTACCTTTTTACTTTTGTCAACTGTACAATAAGGTCTCTTTTCTATAATTTCCTACTTTAGTACTTTTATCCTTATTGTATTACCATAGGATCGGAGCTATAGCATGTCATAGTCATAAGTCAAAGGGCAATCTACCTTTTGACTCTACATTGATCTTGTTGTCTAGATTAGTGTCCGACTAGCCTTCAAAGTATGGCCGGCTGTAGGTTGTAGTATAATGTATCTCATGTATTAGTCTAAGGACTAAGCTTTGCAATACTTGTAAACACTTGAGAACAATATACAGCATCCTTGAAAATATATGTTTCTATTCTTGAGTAATGTTGTTCATTGTTTCACTGCCTGGTTACCTATATGATCTAGTAAGTATGTTTAGTTGATAATCTCCAACTACGAAACTGTTGTTTGAACCACAACCGGTCCTGCAATATTCTTATCTAGTTGAATACAAAGAAAAGAAATTTAAAAAGGTGCAAGAGTTTGCAAGAAAAGACGTAGCTTTCGGTGTTTTAAAAGCATGATGGCAAATAATTGCTCTACCGGCTAGAGCGACGAAGGTCGAGAGGATAAGAAGTCAAATGTACACGTGCATTATACTTCACAATATGATTATAAAGAATGACGGCAATGCTATTCTCCCGTGCATATTCGAGATCCACCGACGAATCCAGGTGAGACCGAAAATACAATTTTGGAGTTACGCGATAAAAACACATTTTAGATTTTGATTCAATCTCGTGGAATACGTTGCGGATAATATGGATATTGTTAGACTATTTGAAGATGATACTTACCAAAACCCAAGTGCCGAATCTCATGATGATTACCAAAACCGACACGGTGAAGCTATGCTAAAAATATGATCAAAACGAAGAAAATTGACCAAAGTCAAACTTGGTCAACCTTGGTCAAAGTCAACAGTCAACATCAGCGGTCGTCCCGAATGATGTTAGCACCTGGCAGTCACGCATCAGCAACAGAGAATTTATCAGACTTAGAACAATATTTGTGTAATCAATAGGGCTTAAATGTAATTTTGTTCACTTATGTAAAGAGTATAAATAGACTAAGTGTAGCCATTTTATACTCTAAGCATTGCTAAGCATTGCAAAGCATTGTAAGCACAACAATAACAAAGAAGAGAGAATTAGTCTAGTAAGAGAATCAATCAGGTTGAGTGTGTGTGTGACAGAGAATTCTCTTACAAACTCCCTTTGTAATCTCCTAGCATCATCATCCATATGAATGAATGAAATTCTTATGAATATGTGTTCTTGATTGTTCATCATTTATTCATCATCATACATTAAATCTTACAACAGAGTTTCACTTAAAATCATCAACAGGTCTATGAGATTTTGCACCACAGATCTGATAAACGGCAACAATACGATTGCAATATTCGATCCACGAGTATCGAATTTCCACAGTTGGTATCAGAGCCTTGGCTCCTTGTTCTTTAAATTTTTCTCAAAAATTTGAACCACAAGTTTGATTTGCAAATTGTTGTTTTTTGATGAAATCAATCTACCATTAGCTTAGATTTGTTATTTCGTGAAGATCTGCAAGTTTTCACATCAATTGAAGTTCATTTGAGCCATTAATTTAAAGAGTTAAACAAACATGTTCTTCAAGTCTTCAAAGGCCCACGAACATGAAATTTTGATTTGTTGTTGTTTGATCGAATTTAAGCTTCTAATAGCTTTAGTTTGTGATAACTAACACATCTGCAAAGTTTCATATCAATTGAACATCCACAACTCTTGAATTTGAAGATTTTTCAAAATTTTATGTTCTTGAGAAAAGTTCATCGTTCTTGAGAAAAACTCATCAAAAATCATGAATATGATGTTGTTTAGCTGAAACTAATAGTGGTTTTAGCTTAGAAACATCAAATCTAAGGTTCATTTATCATTTTCAACAACCAAATCATCCATTTTTGAACATTGATTTTTATATCTCGGTTTTTGTTATTCATTGTGTTTTTCATGTGTTCATCATCTAAATCCGACTTAAGATGATGATTATATGAAATTGATTGTTGTTTTAGCTTAGAATAACTTATTTATAGCTATTATAACATTTGATTTTATCAAATTCCATCAGAAATCCAAGAATTAAAAGTTTGTTCATTCAAGAACATGAAGTTTGACTTTTTCAAAGTCAAACTGTTTTGAAATCTCAAAAATCAACCAAATCTTTGATTTAATTCAGATTTTGATTCGGTTGTTCATCATTCAATCATTCAAGTATCATTCACAAATCATCCATAGCTGATGAACAAAACTTTCCACAGCTGATGTGTTAAGTTTCACAGCTTACACATTGGTCCACAGCGAACATACCATCGGTCCAAAGCGGACGAGTAAACAAATCCACAGCGGACATACCATCTGTCCACAACGGACGAGTTAAATTCATAGAAATTCAAATCAATCTTACACACAGCAGATGACTTAGAATAAACACAATCAATCATATTCATTTTGTCCACGGCGGTCGTGTTGGAAGAAAACAAGATCAGAGATAAAGAAAGTCCACAGCGGACGTTTAAGAAAGTCCACAGTGGACGCTTAAGAAAGTCCACAATGGACGCTTAAGAAAATCCACAGCGGACGTTGAATCATCACGTCCACAGCGGACACACACCTTTACATTTGTCCATAGCGGACAAGAGAGAAAGTCCACAACGGACATTGACCACACCAACTTAGTCCACAGTGGACGAGTTGAATCAGTCATACAAAACAGGTCCACAACAGACACACTCAAATCAATCGGTCAACAGCGGACAAGTTGAATCAGACGTACACAACAGGTCCACAGTGGACACAATAGGTCCACAACAGACATTCATTTGTCCACAGCGGACGTGTAACTTCGTAGCAGACAAACAAACAACCACGTCCACAGCGGATGTTGAACAAAACACAACAACTTACAGCGGACGTGTAAACATCATAGTATCAAAAGTTTGTTCTCGGTAGTTGAAGTGTTCTTAAAAAGTTGAGGTGTTCTGGGAAGAAATTTCACTTTGACTATCATTTGTTTATTTTGAACGTCACATATCCGGCATATATTCATTCAAACAAACAAATTAACAGTAATTTTAATCGTGCCACAAAATCATTTAAATTTTAATTGAAATGATCCAAATATTGTTACTTTTAAATTAAGCTAGATTAATCTTAGTCCAGCTTAACTAAATTGTAATTAAACCGAGTTAACTCTTTAATTAGGCCGATCTAATTAAATTGAGTTTTGACGTTCTTTGGATTCGATTAAAATTATAAAATTTGATTTTGATTTAAACACAAAAACAATTTTCAAATCATTTTTGTTTTTAAACAAAATGGAAAATTTAACATCATTCACTAACACTCGTGTTTCGAGAATCCGAGCTATCTTTCTTACTGTATGTAGAAAGAAGTTTCAAGAATTCAAACAAAGCAAACCAAGCTGCAACCAACCAAACAACAACAGCAAATCAAACAAAAGCTGCAACCAACCAAACAACAGCATCAAATCAAACAAAAGCTACAACCAACCAAACAACAGCAGCATATCAAACAATAACAACAATTCATTGTTTGACAAGACAAATATTCAGTTGTACATTAGTCACATTAAGAAAGAATTGATGCATTTAAATTTGTGTGATCTTGCAAACTCAAACAACACATTGTCTAATATTTGATCAAATGCAGGTCAGAGATGGAACAATCTCAAAGAAATGATCAAGCACAAATCAAGACATTGAATCAACAAAACATCAGTTTAGCTCAAGAGATGAACAAGTTGCAAGACAAAATGGATCAACAACAAATCAAACTTGAAGAGTTAGCTGCTAAGCTTGCGAAAGCCATAAATAACAACAACACAAACATTCCTCCATTGCCTGAAATTCCTGAAGATAGAAAGATCAATCTATGCTCATTAGCATGCATAGATAAAGTACAAGCATATCGGAAATATTGCAACAATCTAGCATACATGATAAAGGAGGAAAGAGCTTTACATGCAGGGAAATTACAAACTTATGCAAATCAAATCAGTTAACTAGAGAAAGAAGTTGATAATTTGCTTAGAGAAAACCACAAGCTGAATGCTCATGCATTTGAACTCTCTGTGAAGTTAACAAACACATAGGTTGAAGTTGAAGACAAAATATCAAAAGCAAGTACAACCAAAACAATCAATAACTTGCAACATTACATTGAGCGTCCAAATCAAGCAATCAATAGAGAAAAGGCTACAAATGCAGAATTGAAGATACAACATAAAGCCTTTGAAGATAAAATCAATTCTTTGCTGAAGGATGTAGACAAACTCCTTGGAGAAAGATTTAGTCTTCAAGCTCAAGTTAAAAGCCTCACTGAGTCTCTAACAAAGACAAAAGAAAATCATGCATCAACAAAAATTGAACTTGAGAATTTAAAGCTGACTACTAGCAAGTTGGAAGAACTACTTGATGCACAAAGAGATCAGAAGAAGAGTGCTGGAACTACATACCATGTTGTTCCTCCTCCTTAAAATTATAACTACACAAAAATGCCAACTTCAATGACAAGTCCAGTCAAAGAAGATTCAAATATATGTTCATCCACCATCCACTATCACTCAAATCACTTCTCCTGAAGCAGCATCAAAGCTGTGCCTCAAACCAGAATCACCACAGAATGAAATCTTTCATTCCTGTGATGGTTAAGATGGAGATCCTGCAAGTGATGATAGTGTTGAAGAAACCAACCAACCAAACAAAGCAACATTGACATGTACTAACCATGCCATTGAAGAAATCAATTCAAAACAAGCACAACCACAAAAATCCAAAGCAGCAAAGCCTGACAACAAACAAAAGGCTATGGTTCTCTATGAGAAATTCAAACCAGCCGGATTTCTTGAACCAGAATTAATGAAGGCCAAACTGAAGGCAAAGATTAAGATGGAGTTAAAGAACAAGTAGAAGCCTGAGGTACAAGAAATCAAAGACTAGGTCAAGAGGAAGAAAACCAGATCTAAAAGAAAGAAGAAAAATCAGACCAAGTCTTCTACACCTGATCCAAGCCAACCATCAACCTCAAAAGCTACATTAGAAACTCCAAAACAACAACCAATTCTCTACAAGACATGCAATTCAGATTCATATAACACGTCTGACTGTAAAAACATTGAGAATGATACATATATATGTCCTCATAAGAGAAAGAAACAAAAACAACCAAAACAAAAGGCTGTGAAGTTCCAATCAAATCTAACTTCATCATCCAAGCCTAAGGGAAGAAGATCCAGACCATCTCCTTACTACTTAAATTGTGACATGGAGAATCATACCACTTCAGAGTATTCATATAACAACTCTCCAACATCACAACACAGAAGAGGTCAAAGATCTTATCATCCATCAGAGTCGTACTCACTGAGATCGGAGCAAGAGTACAACAACAGACGTCATAGCTACTCTTCTCCTCGATCACATCAGCATGGGTATGATTTTAAACATTAGGATATTTATGATTATTGGGCACCAAGAAACTATCCTTGGTCATACACACAACATAAGTATGACAGATATAGGAATAATACTTAGCATAATGGGTATCATAGAAGATCACCTCCATCAAATTATTATAATCATGATTATAATTCTTATGATGAATATGATCACATGCCTAGAAGAAACAAACATGATCATGCACACAGATACTTTGCCACACCTCCACAAAACATTCAAAAGCAAACCAAAAGATTTTCAAAAGCCAAACAAACTCCTTTTGTTAAATAAACTAAAGTTGAGTCAGTTGGTTTAAAATCAAAACAATGTTGGAGAAAGAAAACAATTTCAGGAGGTGAATCTGATACATCATCAGATAAAGCAAAATCATACACATACCAACAAGTCACATATAAAGATACTAATGGACAGCTCAAGATAGTAATGACATGGGTTGAAATATCTAACTAATTTGCTAGTGTAATAGGGACAGTTATGGAGGCCTGCCAACCCAAGGGTTGAAATCCCTTCCCATGACAGGATCGTTCTTCCTACTCATGATGTTTATGATGTAACTGAGCCAAATAGAGCATAAATTAACCATGATTCAATGCAGGACATCAATCACTCATAGAAACTATGATGGCAATGCAAGAAACAGTCGATGTTTCATTCATCTGCTTAGTCTGATTACATTGCTACATGGACTAACTATTGTTTATCTCTATTGATTTGATAACACATATGCCATTTCTTTATTTTCTCAAAATCAAAAATCCTAAAAAGAAATTAGAAAATCAAGAAAAATCAAAAATATTACTATTGAATCTTCCTGCATTTACATGAGAAATGATAGTACACTCATCTACTATCTTCTACATTTATTTTTCAGATCAATAAAGACTGACAAGACTCTGTTTGATATGTCAGTAGGCTCAGCTTGGATTCAAAATAAGCATATTTGTGATGAACTAAATTAATATGCATTGTGGACCAAAACCATCTTAGGGTATTTGTAAGAAATGATTTTTCCAAGTGTTTGCTTATGTGGTTACCTAAACACACCATGTGAAAATGGTATATAAATTTCTCATTAATAAAGGCATCTGTTTCTCCTTTGTTGTATGTAAATACAGACCTGGAGTAAATATAAGGACAATTTCAGTTGTGCTGAGCACAGAGCTAGTTGACCTTGCACTAAAAGTGTTGATGCATGCCAAAAAGGCAAAGAAAAGAATCCTAATGTGGATCAAAGCTAAAAGAATCCCAATGTGGATCAACTTCTAAAGTGAAGTGCAAAAGAATCCCATAGTGGATCATATGATGAGAATTTATACTCTAAGTAGCCTGGTTCAAGTTGTAATAAAGTGTCACCTTGCATTTCATGAGGAGGGTTATTCTTCCAAACTTCTGAGTGTGGGGTACTCAATTAGCATATCTAATCAAACTTAAACATGATAAATATCACAAAGTGTTGAAAATAGATCCTTACAAGAGTTTAAATGGACAAACATACTTATAGTCAACTTTGTTCTTTGTCTATATCTATTCCAACTTTAAATTCTTAGACGTAGAGGATTTTGGATTAGTATGATCTCATTGCAGTTGAAGGATTCATGCTTGTAAATATCATAATTTTGAAAAATCTAAAATTGCAAAAAGATTTGTAATTTTTAGTATTTTTCTTAGTTTTGGTAGATTTACATGTGTTATTGATTTAGGAGTGAAACTTCCATGCAATACCTCTACCGAGAGGATTTAGACTTTTGCAGGTGATGAATTGCACAACATGCCTGAGTTTCTCATTTAGTTCTAGATGTTAACTGAGCACTCCTGCTTCTTTCAAAGATCTCCTGCTAGTTGCTATGAACTAAGAATCCTCCTCTTGGTGTCTCATACACAAAAGTTTCTCACCCTTTAAAGCTTTTGTTGAGGGAGAGTATATGTCAAGTCTATAGAATGTCTGATGCTTCTCCTTCACTTCTGAAGTTGAGATAAAGCTGCTGATATTGCTACCTGTGCAATCCACAGTGTTTGCAAATGGGTGTATTTTCAAGTCTTCAAAATAAGACTAGAAGATCAAGTTGATGAAACATCCATCAAGTGCCAAAACAAAGTCTTTACGTGCTGAAACAAAGTCTATTTCTCAATGGCTTTTTCTAAAGCTTCTAAGAAGATGCTACCAAAAAAGGGGAGAAGACTGCACTCCAAGACTGCACATCAATCAACATCCAAGGTTTTGATAATCATGAGGTTTTGCCAGCATCATCTTAAGGGGAGTATTATTGGACTATTTGAAGATGATACTTACTAAAACCTAAGTGCCAAATCTCATGATGATTACCAAAACCGACATGGTGAAGCTATGCTGAAAATATGATCAAAACAAAGAAAATTGACCAAAGTCAAACTTGGTCAACCATGGTCAAAGTCAGCAGTGAACATCAGCGGTAGTCCCGAATGACGTCAGCACCCGACAGTCACGCATCAGCAACAGAGAATTTATCAGACTCAGAATAATATTTGTGTAATCAATAGGGCTTAAATGTAATTTTGTTTATTTATGTAAAGAGTATAAATAGACTAAGTGTAGTCATTTTATACTCAAAGCATTGCTAAGCATTGCTAAGCATTGTAAGCACAACAATAATAAAGAAGAGAGAATTAGTCTAGTGAGAGAAACAATCAGTGTGTGTGAGAGAGAATTCTCTTACAAACTCCTTTTGTAATCTCCTAGCATCATCATCCATATGAATGAACGAAATTTTTATGAATATGTGTTTTTGATTTGTTCATCATTTATTCATCATCATACATTAAATCTTGCAATAGATTTTCACTTGAAATCATCAACAGGTCTGTGAGACTCCGCATCATAGATCTGATAAACGGCAAAAATACGATTGCAATATTTGATCCTATGATTATCGATTTTTCACGTATATCCCGGTTTCGAATGACGAAGAATAATTTGTTTTTACTATTGTTGTTATTTTTCTTGTATTATTTTAGTTTTAAACTAGTGTTTTATTTTAATGTAATTTTTAATTTTAATGTAGCATTAAAAAAAATAAAATGGTGTGGTGTAGTGCGGTGTGTGTGCCTGTTGGACTCAACAAGTGCATTAATAGATTAATGCTTAAAAAGGATAATGCTTGCCATAATCAAACATAATGTGTTCTGACATTCAAACAATCATTAACTAACATATTAGTATCATTAACACTCATAACATACACTAATATTGCTTAAATTTCTTTTTTAGGTTTGTAGATAAAAAGGAATTTTTGCTAAGTGTCCATAGCGGATGAAGAGTTTTCCACAACAGATGACTAAGAAGACGCAGCGGATGAAGATCAAGTCCAAGTGCCCACAGCAGATGAACAACACACACAGCGGATGCCTAAGTCCATAGCTGATGAACTGTCCATAGCGGATGTTCATCCACAGCAGATGAACATTCCATAGCAGACAACATATAAGCAAACACACAAGTGTTCACACCGGACAGCATCCAAGGCACAGCGGACATATTATCTGACTTCCACAGCGGACAGCTTAACATCCACAGCAGACAGCTAATCATCCACAGCGGACAGCTTATAGACTTAGGATTATTTATGTAATTCTCATTTACATAAGGGTAGTTTAGTAATTGTATATAGCTTTGTGTATAGGCTATAAATAACATACTACCCTAATCCTTTGTAAGCTTTTGAACAATCAATACAATCAAGCAGTTATTATCATACAATCACTAGCAATCATACACACACTCACTGATATCATAACATTAATCATGGGTTTCCACACCATGATTAATGTTTGTTGATATCAAATATAACAATCTGTTGTTATATCTTGTTTGAGAGATTTGAAAAGATCCTTGGGGGAATCAACTTGTTTATGTTCTTATTGTTCATCAAGTTCATAATCAGCATTTGTTGATTTCATCAGATGGTATCAGAGCCTTGGCTCAAATCATACACTGATTTTCAATCCTCTCATTCAACAATATGATATCTATGGTTCATTAGCTTCAAAACATACATTTCGAGCTGAAAATCATCACAAACACCTTCTTCTACACCAAACATTCATCAAATGCCTAAAACATGATTTCTTAATCTGTTTTTGTGCATTGCGAAGAAGATTCTATGTGTTTAAAGCTAAAAACATCATTCATACATGATTTTGAATGTGTTCATCACAAAACTCTGTAAACCTCGTTGGTTTCTAAGGGTTTTTGGATAAAACAGTACCCGGTTATTGTTCTATCCAGTTTACATCAAACAAACACTCATTTGAATAATTTGAATTCATTCATTGTATTTAAACATCATATTTGAGTTCTTCATCACTCAAAACAGGCGATTAATCTTCTACAAACAACAAACCGATTGTTGTTATGTTCAAGTTTTCATTGCCGCCAACAAACCATAGGATAAACCCTAGTTTTTGTTCATACATATCCTTCAAAAATCTATGGTGATTTATCATCAAAATCATAGAAGAAACATAATCTTCTTTGAATTTTCTGAAAAAGTTACTTTTTGATCCAAAAAGTTAACTTTTAAAAACATTTTCTGTGTTTTTAAGGTTTTGACTTTCATTGACTGACATCATTAAAAAGTTGACATTCCCTTAACAGAATATTCCTTTCTTTTCACCGAGATTTGACAGTGACTTAAAATTGGACATTAATTAATCTGAAAATAAAATTATTTAATTTCTTTTATTCGGTAAAAAAACAAACACACTAACAAACAAATCCTAGTGACATTAGGATAAAATCAAATTTTAGCACCAAGCTAAAATTATTAAAGAAATTTGACTTAAAAATGTTAAGTTAAAAAAAATTAGCAAACATGTCTGATGAAATTTTAGGAACAAACAGTGGTCTCAAACCACTAAGACTCAAAATCAAAGCTGATTTCAAACAGTGGAAAATAATGTTCAGAAATTGGATAATTTTCCAAGACCCGGACCTATGGACATCCATAACCGAGGGACCATTCATACCTGTGACTCTTGGGCCTGATTACAACATACAGAAACCAGTAAGCTTGAAAAACATAGCTAGTGATGACCTCAAGCTTGTCAAAACAGACATGAAAGCATACAACATATTGGCAATGACTTTGCCATATGAAATTTTAACACGGGTTGAAAATTTCAAACTAGCACATGACTATGGAAGGTATTTCACACCATGTGTGAAGAAAGTGAGGAAATCAAGGAAATCAAGAAAGAAAAATTGAGGACCCAGTATGAAATCTTTCACCACGTTCAGGGAGAATCAATTCCACAACAACTTCACAGATTTGTATAGTTGGTAAATGAGATGATTGTTTATGGTCTCAAGTATGAATCTGTGGAGATCAACAAAAAAGATGTTGCATACACTGCTAGAGAGCTGGACTCAATCAGTCTCTCTGATGAAAGCAACATTGGATCTTGAAGCATTGTCCCTAGATGCTCTAGTTGCTATAGTTGAAGCATTAGAACAATCAGACATGTAGAAGATATTCTAGAAAGCACTTTCAATCAGATGTGGGGTACATACAACTCATATCAATCAACTCAAAAACTTGATAATCACTCACTGTTTCAATCAATCATTAATACCATGCATGAGTTTAAGTTTGAAGCAATGCAGGAGGAGCTGCTTCAATTCAAGAGACAAATGGTTTGGAATCTATATCCTTTTCCTTATGGGAAGACTACCATAGGTACCAAATAGGTATTTAGCAACAAGAAGGATGATAGAGGACTTTTCATCAAGAACAAGGCTAGACTAGTTGTTCAAGGGTACACACAAGAAGAAGGGATTGACTACATAGATGTTTTTGCTCCTGTAGCAAGACTTGAAGCTGTTAGGATATTCTTGGCTTTTGCTGCATCCAAGGATTTCAAGGTCTACCAACTTGATGTCAAGGTGCCTTTTTGTATGGGGTGATTGATGAGGAAGTGTATGATAAACAACCACCTGGCTTTGCAGACCCAGATCATTCTGATTATGTCTGCAAGCTTGACAAAGCTCTTTATGGGCTGTATCAAGCTCTAAGGAAGTGGTATGAGACACTATCACAATATCTCTGTCAACATGGGTATAAGAGGGTACTATTAATGGAACACTCTTCATCAAAGGAACAGGAAATGACTTGATGCTGGTTCAAGTTTATGTAGATGACATGATTTTAGGACAACTAATCCAAAGCTCTACAAAAACTTTGAGAGCTGATGAAGAATAGATTTGAAATGAGTGCCATAGGGGAACTCAATTTCTTTTTAGGAATTCAAGTGAAGCAGGTTGACAATGGAATCTTAATAAACCAGTCCAAGTATGTATAAGACATGCATACCAGATTTGATATGACTGAATGCAAGGTTGCTAAGACACCAATAGCCAGAAACCACTCCCTATGACCAGATCTTAAGGGGGAGTGTGTTGATGAATATCTATACAGGGCTATGATTGGTTCTCTTATGTACCTCACAACCAACAAGCCTTAAATCATGTTTGCTATATGTTTTTATGCAAGATATCAAGCCAACCCCAAGATGTCACACCTGGTTGCTGTTAAGAGAATACTCAGATATCTTATAGGTGCTCCAAACTAGGCATTTGGTATCCAAAGAACTTTGACTTCAATCTATATGCCTATACATATACTGACTATGGTGGCTACAATATGACTACAAAGTCTACATCAAGGGGATGTCAATTTCTTGGTGGAAGGATAGTCTCATGGCAATGCAAGAAACAATCCTATGTGTCTACATCAACTGCTGAAGCTGAATACACTGCTGCTACAAGCTACTGTTTTCAAGGGCTTTGGATTTAGAATCAGATGCTAGACTATGGATTCAACTTCAAGAAGACGCCCATCTATATAGACAATAATAGTGGTATAGAGAATCTTGTGCAACACTGAAAAGAAAAGCACATCAACATCAGGTATCATTTGATTAGAGATAATTTTAAAAAATGATTGATAAATCTAGTCAAAGTTAACACAAATGAACAATATGCTGATCTGTTCACAAAAGCTTTTGATGAGCAGAGATTTAAATATTTTTATCAGCTATTGGGATGATTAACTTTGAGTAGATTTTTCTTAAACTAAACTCAAGATTGTTTTTAACAATAAGTGTGTCTTAAGTTGCATATATCATCACCATATAAGCCCAGTTTACTTTGGAAGAAACTTTTCAAAAACTGATATCCCATAGAATTTTGAGAATTTTGAATTTCTCTCGAAAGACATCAAGTTGTCTTTGGAAGAAAATTATGTCTTCAAAACAAATAACTACTTCTGAGAAATTAACCTTCAAGAGAAATCCTAGTACATCTTCCGAAGCATATTTTTTCTCACCAAGTACTATATGTATTGAAAGACCATTTACTTTTGAAAGTAATTAAGTCTCGAAAGCTTTTGTTCTCTCTTTGAATAAATTTTTTAATATTTGATATCTTGCGAAGCAAAATTTATCTAGGAAGTAAAAATTCTCTAAGTAATTTTCTTCTGAAGCAAATTCTTGATAAGCTAAAGAATATCTTTCGAAGCCAAATTGGCTTCGGAAGTTTTCTTAAAACTTCCAAAGACAAATTACCTTCGGAAGATTTAGACTTCCAAGAAAACTACCTTTTGGGCACTTTTTCAGAGGTGGACCGACATTCGGATTTCAAAGTTTATCTCTTTGCATTAACTTTGTCTCAAATCCATACCATATATATTCATACAATGGTTCCCCCTCTTTCACTTTCTCCTTCATCTGTAAAGATTCAAACCCTAAATTCACCTATAAATCGACTTTGTTCTTACCTTTCTTCACTTCAATCTACTTAAAATGGACAACCTTGATCCCCAAAACCAACCAGATTTCTCCGTGCAAATACACAGGCAACACAATCAAGTTGTTGTGTTGTCGTATGAGAAAGATCCTAGTTTCTCAAACGTTTGCCGTTTCCTAGCTCTATCCAACTATCTTATCGCCCTCACAATAGACCCTCCATTATATGAAGATCAACAGTTAGAGTTCAGGAGAACCTGACAAGAGGTCATCTTGGACGGTGAGAAGGCACTGACTGCCATAGTGCCTGGAGGACAATTTTCATCACACCAGCCACCATCAACACTCATCTAAGGCTGGATGATGAAGAAGGCGACTTGTCCTTCCCCAAGCCTGCTATGAACCATTAATTCCGACAGATGGGCTATGAAGGGGACTACTCCGTAAGAACCTTTAAAAAGGGGAAGGTCTTATCCAAATGGAAGTACCTCCTCCATGTAGTTATCCACTCTTTGTCTAACAAACATGGAGGTTGGGATGAAATTCCTGAAGACCTTTCCTACATAGTCCATGGAATGGTACAAGGGGTCAAGTTCAGGTACTCTCAATTTTTTTATACTAATTTACTTGTAAACTTGGCCTCCTTAGAATTTTATATGTTCCCTAGATATGTCCAGTGCATTGTTAACTATGAACTTGGCTGACAGTTAAGGGGAACAGGTAATATTCTTAAATTGGGACAGATGAAGCCTAACATCTTTAAAATAATAAGAAAGCCAACTGTTGGCTTCTTAGGGGTAGAAACAACCCTGGTCCTAAAATTTTTAGAGCTCATTGCCCAATGTCACAACTTGGCAACAAAATCCAATGTTAAACCCATACCTTCTACATCTGCACCACCCACACAACCCCAAATCACCATCACCTACCAAAGAAAATCCAAACAAACCCCTGCTCAGTTACTCAGGTTGAGCAGGACCCAAATCACCTACCATGCAGAAAGAAGTGGACACTGGAGCTCCCACTTCTCTTGAGGTGCATACCACTACCATTATTTCTATGATCAGTGCTGAGGTTCTTCATGCTCAGCCTGATGAGCTTATAACCCCGGCCTTAAGCCTTCACTTTAAGTCTTAAAACTCTACTGATCAACCTTCCTGGGAAAGTTACCATCCCTAGCTGCTTGACCTCAACCAACCAATCCCAAGCCTAGAATTCTATGACGATGAAGATATTGGCTTCAGTAAGTACCATGAGTCTCTATTCTCCACCCCTACTCAAAGAGAGATGAGTGCTCCTGCATCACCAATATCTAGCCCACATCATCCACCTACAACTGAGGTGGACCTTCTTGAACTTGTTCAGGAGGCCCATATGGAAGAGTATCTCACTTTTGCAAGTGATTACATTATTAAGACCTCAAACATAGCAACTCAGTCCATTGACACTTCCTTTGAAGCTATCAGTGTGCAAGGGAAAACCAGCAGGCAAGAAACATAAGCTGGTGATGAGGAAGAAGACCTTGGTCCTATTCTCTTATCCCCCTATGATTCTTCTGATGAAGATGTGGGGAGTTTGCAACTAAAGGTGCACAAATTGTCTCAACTCTACACCTATTTAGTTTCCAAGGTTAGTCACCTAGAATCTTAGGTGACTACCTTACAAAGAAAGGTCAATGATCATCAACATGAGATCACCGATCTCATGGGCAAGCTACTGAGAGACCCATTTAGAGGACTCAACCAGGTTCAAAAGAACCTGTGGACGTGATGGATCGATCTCAAGGGCAAGAGGGTGATGCTATCATAAAGGGGGGAACAAGTCTTAATTACAATCACAGAACCTGGGAGTTCCTCTCATAGTATGGACATAGAGGACTCACCACCCTCACTTGTAGTTGTCCATACTCAACAACCTCCTCAGGTCCATATTGATGTGGACTCACTCATTCATAACTTGTTTGACAAGGGTATACCAAGGGCTATGCCTACTCCATCTCACCCTGCTAAGAAACCAATAGTAGGATGGAGATATGATGATCAAAAGAGAACCCTGGCATTCTCTAGGTCTCAGGGACAATAAGAGATCTACAACTTCTACACCCTGAGATACTTTGAGAGCACCTATCTAGTTGACCTTCCACTTTCCAACCCAAGTGAAAACAGGCAAGTTGCAAGGTTGGCTGATAGGATTCAATAAAGGGTTCTTGAAGAGTTCAAGCTGGGAACAAGATTATATAGACAGAGGCTAGCAGTCAAGACTGTTGGTCAATTGGATGTTGAGGTGACCCTAAGATTTGCTTCGAAGGGGAATCCTTAGCTAAAGGCCCAGTAGTTGAGCCTGTGAACCTTGAGACAGGAACTGCTTCAGCACCAATTACCCTTAGTGAGGCACCAGTTGGTGAAGGTGTCTCGCAGCCTCTCCCTAGCTAGAGCTTAAGTGCAGTACCTAGCAATGAAGGCCAAAGCTCTCTCCACCCTGAGTCACACAGGCCTATGAGTGACAAAGGGAAGAGGAAAATGAACTCAGAGGAGATTAAGGAGGAGAAAAGAGAGAGAGAGAGGAAGAGGAAGGCAAGGGGAAAGAGTTCAAGTGGGACCCCTAGCTTCATGGAAGCTGCAATCTGGGTTGCCCCCAGGCCAAGTACTCAAGATGATGAGATAAAGGCAGCCAAATTGAACTATTTGGGGTTTTGATGAACTCTTCTCTATCCTTTTGGAGGAGTTAAATGAACTGGCTGACATGGAAGTGTCAAAGGAGAGGAAGGAGGTTGAGGATGTAGAACTTCTCCTTAAGATCAAGGAAGAGAGTAGAAGAAAGAGAATCTACAAAGCTCCTATCCTCTCCCTAGTTCAGGAAAGTCCTAAGACAGAGACTGTGGCTACTGAGCAACAAACTCAGGTAGGTAGGGAACAAGATAGGAAAAACATGATAGCCTACCTGAGTGCCACTGGTCTCTATTAGGCAGCAGACCTTCTTCCCTTACCATATGACTACAATGAATTTGAATACCTCAAGCAGCTTGAGCAACAAGTGCAAAAAGAGCAAAAAGTTACTATGAGGAAGATGATGGAAGAGGCTGCTAAGTCAAGAGCCATCATCCGAGCCAATCAAAAGAAGTCTATTGACAGACTAAAGATGGTGAGCTTCTTGAAGCTCTATGGATTCTCTAGAAGGAGACTTGGTCTAATGTCTCTATTCACCATGGATGAGGACATTAGAGTGATCAAGCAGAAGTCAAGAGGGGTGAGCTTGTTAACTTGCATTCTCCACCAAGTCAGGCTGCACCTGAAGCTGAGGTCAAGGTTGAACCCTAAGAGACAACACAACCTGAACCTAGTGTTGCCTCATAGCCAGCTTCATCTATTGATCCATATTAGGGTCCTGATCCCTCTCCTTCTAAACTTGTGAAGGACAAGGACCCAAATAAGGAAGACAAGCAAGAACAATCTGGTACTGCAGGCCAGTCTCCCTAGTTAAAGTATAAAAAGAGGAAAAGGATGGCCATTAGAAGGGACAACAAAAAGAAGAAGAAGTCCAAGGCATCCATCTCTATACCTCATGATGGGTCAGAACATCCTAAGGGTGATCAAGAAGAGGCTGCTTATCCAACTCCCATTCAAGTAGAGCCTCTTGCTGCTGAGAGACCCATCATGTCTTGGTTGTTTGCCACCATTCTAGACAGATGGTATGTCACTAGAGATTAAGGGGTTCAAGATTTGTACTTTTGGAAAAACATACTTGACCTTCTCTGCATGATCTCAATGACCTGAGGAGGTACTTTAAAAGTCTGAGGAATCCTGACCAACTGATAATGAAGGGAATAATCTTGATTCTGATGAGGACTGTAATAGATGAAGATCAAGATTCAAAGGTCTTTTTAGTTTTGGTAGCATCAGCCTAAGAGGAGTTTGTAAGGATTACACTTAGAGGCTGATGCAACCAAAAGAGCTCTCAGCATGCACATGTGAAGTACAAGAAAGTTACTTCAAAAGATTTGATATAGCTCAGTGAATTATGCTAAGTATCAAATCTTCCGAAGCCAAAGACAAAGTCTTCCGAAGCTTCAAAGACAAAGTCTTCCGAAGCTTCAAAGACAAAGTCTTCTGAAGCCAAAGCCTAATTTCTTCTGAAGACAAGACTTCTCTAAATCATCTTTTGACAAAAGCTGAACAACTTTATGCTACCAATTCTAATCACTCACTAACTTATATGAGTTGGTGAAAAGGTCCATGCTTTTGTCAACTGTAGATTAAGGTCTTTTGTCATTAACTTTTCAACTATGTACTTTTATCCTTTTTGTAATATATTAGGATGTGAGCTATGGCATGTCATAGTCACTAGTCAAAAGGCAATCTGTCTTTTAACTCTACACTGATCTTGTTGTCTAGATTAGTGTTTCTAGCTGGCCTTCAAAGTATGGCCGGCTGTAGGATGGTATAAAGTGTCTCAAGTACTTGTATCTTTAGATAGGCTATGTAACTAATAGAAATTGAGAGCAATATACATCATTCTTGAAAACCATATTATAGTGTTCTTGTTCTTGTTACTTGTGTTCTTTATTTCATCTTAACCGGTTCCCTATTTGATTTAGGAAGTGTTCTCAACTCACCCCACCGTGTGAAACTGTTGGGTTGATCATACCCGGTCCTGCAATCATTTCTTGTATATACCTTATTTTTCAATTTGAATTTTAATTTTATTGTCTCTTTCATGGAGCATGGATATGATCAGAAAGAGGTCGTGGGTCTTGTGAATGGATATGCGTGGTAGGTTCAACCTGAAAAATATACTAAACAATAACTGTATAGCAAAATTAAGCTTCAAAAGAGCTTGGTAACAAGGGTTATTTCCATGACATTTCGGCCTGCACATAGATTAAGTCTTATCTAAAAGGGGTTGAGAGTTGAGTTCTGTTTCCAAAACCAAATTAGCAAGAGTAAGCGACATCTTCTTAAAAAATCAGGAATTTCACAGTGAAATTCGCTCAAATTGAGAGTTGGTAACAAGCTGTAGTTGCTGTTGAAGAAGGAGGCTTTGACTAGAGCTTTCATGTTGAGGATGCTTCTCCAAACCAAGCACTAATGGCAGATCATGATGAAGCCAAGGTATTGGAACATTTTTGTACTCATGAATGCATTGCTAAAGTTAATAGATACAGGTCCTATAACTTAGAGATAAGATCTAATCTTGAGTCCTTGAATATCTTAAAAGCTGACTTTAAAAGAGCTGAAAATGATTATAAACTTAGGATAGAAGATCTAGAGAAAACCATTTCAACTCTTAAGCATGAGCATACAAACTACAGGACTCAAATCAAAGATCTCATCTCAAAGTTAACTGATGCTAGTCTGAGCTTGTGATCAGCAAAGCCAGGGCAGAAAAATGTGTTCTTAAAGAAGAGACCTTCAAGAACATAATATCCTCATCCCTACATGCAAAAGTTTGTTATCAGAATAAGCAGGGACTGGGATCTATTGAGATAGCTCCTCCAACACTCTATTATCTATAAGATCTCTAAGGTGTGGAACTTGTGAAGATGAGCTTCCCCTCATAGACCCCATTGTTGAGGAGGATGAAGAGGAGATAGTGAAGGATGAATCAGAGAAGAGTGAAGAAGGTCATCCTAAGAAGGGTCACTATTCTCCTGAGGAGAGGAATAAGTCTAGAATGACCAAGTCAAAGATAAAGAACTTGATTAGAACAACTAAGAGAAGATCAAAGAAGGCTCAAGAAATCAAGGCCACTTTTGACTCAAAGAAGAAACAAGTGTTTATTTCTATAGGTTTTGAAGTGGTAAAGACTGAAGATTCAACTATGAGCTCTAGTACCAGGAGTTCTAGTTTAGTTCCAAATCATTCCAGCAAGAAGAAGAAGATTGACCAGCTGTGTACCACTGCTACATAACCTGAACCATCCAGCTCCAAGAGCAAGTCTCTCCCTAAGAAGCTTGTTGCATCATCTGCAAAGATGAAGGTGGAGAAGAAAAGTGATCAAACTCAGTCTTGCTCTCAAAAGAAGACTCTCAGAAGGAAGGAACTCAACTGTGTCATATGTGGTAGTACTTCTCATCTGGCTAAGGATTGTAAGTACAATCCCAAAAGTACCATCCACATCACCAAGAAGAACATTTTTTAGAAGAAGAAGGAACAAATAGCTTCGGAAGGAAAATCTGTTTCCTTCGGAAGCTCCAAAATGAAGAAGAAGACAAGTGAAAATTTTCCTTCGGAAGAAAAGTTGGTCTCGAAAGAAAGAAATGCTTCCGAAGTACTGAAGCTTGCAGCAGTGAAAGCAAGATCTTCCGAAGGTCTAGTCTCCAAAACTTCCGAAGTTTTCAAAACTTTTGAAGCTTTGAAGGTCAGGCCCAATCTTTCAAAGGTGGTGTGGAAGATGAAGGAAGACCATGTGACTAAAAGTTCTTCATCAACAATAGCAAATGATCCTTAAAGCTTGAATATAGGATCACTTACTATTACATTGTCTTCAACTCATTTTAATAAGCCCAAGACCAATGAGGATTGGGTTTCTAAGTGTAACTAATCACCTCTTTTTATGCAGGAACAGCTAAAGACCAAGAATAATGTTTGGATTATTGATAGTGGTTGTTCCAGGCACATGACTGGCAATGGTTCTCTGCTTCAAAAGTTTTAGAAAATTGATGGAGGACCAGTTGCTTTTAGAGGGGATTCTGGTGGTTACATTTCTGGAAGGGGCAAAGTCACAAATGGTAAGCTCAGCATTGAAAAGGTAAACTTTGTCAAAGAGCTTGGATACAATCTTCTGAGTGTATCCCAATTTTGTGATCAGAAACACCATATGCTCTTCACTGAGCATGAGTGCATCGTTCTCAAGCCTGAGGTGGCCATTCCTCAAAAGCATATCCTGCTCAGAGCCCCTAGGAGAGGGAATATGTACAAGATGGATTTACATGAAACATCTCCCTCAGCAGAAGTTTCTTGCTTTCTGTCTAAAGCAAATAGTGATGAGTCATTCCTTTGGCATAAAAGAATATGCCATGTAAACTTTAAGAACATGAATAAATTGATTAAGAATGATTTGGTAACTGGAATGCCAAAGAAAGAGTTTACAAGTGATGACCACTGTGTTGCATGCCTGAAAGGGAAGCAACACAAAGTGTCGCACAAACCAAAGGAAATGAACTCCATCACTACTCCCCTACACCTATTACATATGGATTTGTTTGGCCCCACCAGTGTAATGAGTTTAGGAAGGACCTCTTACTGCTTAGTGATCACAGATGATTTCACAAGATTCACTTGGGTCTTTTTCCTTAGAACTAAGGATGAGACCCTTGAGATCTTAAAGAATTTCATTCTGAAAATTGAGAATCAACCTAATCACAAGGTCAAAACCATAAGATGTGATCAAGGAACAGAATTTAAGAACCAAATCCTTGATACATTTGGTGATGAAAAGGGTATTTCAAGACAATATAGTGCTCCCAGGACTCCTCAGCAAAATGGTGTTGCTGAGAGGAGAAACAGGACACTTATTGAAGCTGCCAGAACCATGCTGCCTGACTCTAAACTGCCCATCACCTTCTGGGCAGAGGCTATTAACATAGCCTGCTATGTGCAAAATAGAGTTTTAGTGGTTAAGAATCATGGTAAGACTCTTTATGAGTTGTGGCACAAAAGGAGACCATTTATTGGTTTCCTCAGGTCATTTGGATGTCCTTGCACCATCTTGAATACCAAAGATCAAGTAGCCAAATTTGATGAGAAGTCAGATGATGGACACTTTATTGGATACTCTCCCAAGCTAAGGCTTATAGAGTATACAATCTTAGAACTAGAGTAGTTGAGGAGTCAGCCAATATGACCTTCAATGAGCACACTCCAAGTGTGAAAGGTTCTAGTCCAGATTGGCTATTTGATCTTGACTTAGTTACCAACTGTTTTAACAAGTCTTGTGAGAATGTTTCAGGAGCTACAAAAAATACATCAACAGGAGATCCTGACCCAAGATTTGAGCTGAGAAGTCTAAGCAAGATTATGACTTTAGCTCCTTTGGTGACTAACCCTGCAAATGAAGATCCTATCAGCACAAACATGACAAATTCAGCTGATACATCTGAGGTACCTTTAAATTCTAGCTCAGATGTTCAAAACTCAGGAAAAGGAGCTTTAAATGCAGGAGTAAATGGAGGAGGTGATAGTGATCAAGAATTTCTTGATGCTGATAACCACTCCATAAAGGACAACATAAATGATGTCACACATTCATTGGATCAAGTCTCACTTGATAAATGTGCTGATATGGTAGGTGACACTCCATTACCAGATCTAAATTTCTCCAATCTGGATCTGTCTAACCAACTTGCTGTGATCCCTGAACTAAGGATCCACAAGTCACACCCCACCACAAACATCATTAGAAATGTTGATACTGGGGTGAGAACAAGAGGACAAACCCATGATCAAAATGTTTGTCTGCACTCTTGTTTCTTGTCCTAGATTGAGCCAAAGAAAGTTAATGAGGCTCTAAAGGATGGAAGCTGGGTTAAAGCTATGCAAGAAGAGCTACTTCAAATCAAAAGATAGAAGGTTTGGAACCTATGTCCTCTTCCTCAAGGGAAGACTATCATAGGAACCAAATGGGTTTTTAGGAACAAAAAGGATGATAGAGGAATTGTCATCAAGAACAAGGCTAGACTGGTTGTCCAGGGATACACACAAGAAGAAGGAATTGATTACACAAATGTCTTTGATCCTGTAGCAAGACTTGAAGCTGTAAGAATATTCCTGGCTTATGCTACATCCAAGGATTTCAAGGTCTACCAGCTTGATGTAAAGTGTGCCTTCCTTTATGGGGTGATAGATGAAGAAGTTTATGTCAAACAACCACATGGCTTTGCAGACACAGATCATCCTGATTATGTTTGCAAGCTTGATAAAGCTCTATATGGACTGCATCAAGCTCCAAGAAAGTCGTATGAGACACTATCAAAGTATCTTTGTCAACATGGATACAAAAAAGGTGCTATTGATGGGAGTCTCTTCATCAAAGAAACAGGGAATGACATAATGCTAGTTCAGATATATGTAGATGACATTACATTTTGTTCAACTAATTCAAAGCTCTGCAATGACTTTGAAATACTGATCAAGAATAGATTTGAAATGAGTGCCATGGGGTAACTTAACTTCTTTCTAGGAATTCAAGTGAAGCAGGTTGAAAATGGCATCTTCATTAGTCAGTCAAAGTATGTACAAGACATACTTACAAGATTCAAGATGACTGATTGTAAGGTTGCAAAGACACCCATAGCCAGAAACCACTCCCTTGGTCTTGATCTTGAGGGGGAGTGTGTTGATGAACATCTCTACAGGGCTATGATTGCGTCTCTTATGTACCTTACTGCTAGCCGGCCTGATATTATGTTTGCCATATGTATATGTGCAAGATATCAAGCCAGTCCCAAGATGTCACACCTAGTTACCATCAAAAGAATTCTCAGATACCTCAAAGGTGCCCCTAAACTTGGCCTTTGGTATCCAAAGAATTCAGACTTTAATCTGTATGCTTATACAGATAGTGACTATGGTGGCTGCAACATGACTGCAAAGTCCACATCTGGGGGATGTTAATTCCTTGGTGGAAGGATAGTCTTTTGGCAATGCAAGAAGCAATCCTATGTGTCTGCATCAACTGTTGAAGCTGAATACATTGCTGTTGCAAGCTGCTGTGCTCAAGTGCTGTGGATTCAGAATCAGATGCTAGACTATGGGTTTAATTTCAAGGAGACTCCTATCCATATAAACAACAACAGTGCCATCTCTATTACAGAGAATCCTGTGCAGCACTCAAGGACCAAGCCCATCAACATCAGGTATCATCTGATTAGAGATAATTTTGAAAAAGGATTAATCAAACTAGTCAAAGTTAACACAAATGAACAATATGCTGATCTGTTCACCAAAGCCTTTGATGAACAAAGATTTAAATATCTTATATCAGCTATTGGGATGATTAACTTTGAATAGATTTTCTTTAAACACTTAATCAACCTTATTTCTTAAAATTGTGTGTCCTTAGTTGTCTTTTAGATCACCCTCGCAAGCCCAGTTCTCTTTGGAAGTAAATTAAAATTTTGAATGATATTCCTTAGATTTGTGAAAATTTATTATTTTGTCTCGGCAGAACTCAAATTACCTTCAGAAGAAATTTATGTCTTTAAATCATTTAACTATTTATCAGAGTTTACCTTCGGAAGAAATTCTTGGAATATCTTCCGAAGCTTAAATATGCTTATAAGTACTTAAATGCAGTCAAAGAACAAATGTCTTCCGAACGCAATTAAGTCTTGGAAGATTTATTATCTAAGGATAATAATTTTCTTAGACTTAGTTCTTCCGAAGCAAAATATATGTCGGAAGAAATTTCTTTAAGTATATTTCTTCTGAAGCAAAATTTTCATAACTCTTTGAAATATCTTCCGAAGCAAAATTGCCTTCGAAAGTTTTGCTGAAAATCTTCCGAAGCAAAAATACCTTCGGAAGATTTGCAACTTCCATGAAAACTAACTTTTTGGGCACTTTTTCAAAAGTGGGACTTGCGGATTTCAAAGTTTATCTTTTTGTCTTAACTTTGACTCAAATCCACAGCATATATCTTCTCAACGGTTCCACTTCATCTCTCTACTCTCATAAATCTTTAACCTAAATTCTCCCAAAATTCACCTTCTTCTTCCTTTCTTCACTGATAAGCTTCACCTAAATGGTCAACATCGATCGTAGAAATGACCCAAACTTCTCCATGCACCTACACAGGCAATACAATCAAGTTGCCCTGTTGCACTCTAAGAAGGATCCAAGTTTCTCCGACGTGTGTAGGTACCTTTCTTCATCTCACTACCTCACCTCCCTTACAATCGATCCTCCTCTCTATAAGGATCAGTTGCTTGAATTCTGGTGGACCTGTTAAGAGGTCACCATGGATGGGGAGAGGGCACTATCTGCTACAATGCAGGGGAAGACTGTTTTCATCACTCCGACCATCATAAACACCCATTTGCAGCTGGATGATGAAGCAGGTGAACTGTCCTTCCCAAAAGATGCTGTCAACCATTCCTTCCAGCAGATGGGCTATGAAGGTGACTTGTCAGTCAAAACCTTCAGGAAGGGGAAGGTCTCATCCCAATGGAAATACCTCTTCCATGTCATCATACATAGTTTATCTAACAAACATGGTGGATGGGATCAAGTTCCAGAAGACCTCTCCTTCATAGTCCATGGGATGGTACAGGGAGTCAAGTTCAGGTACTCTCAATTTGTTTACACAAATTTGCTTGCTAACTTGGACTCCTTAGAGTATTACATGTTCCCCAGGTATGTTCAACACATTCTCAACTGTGAATTGGGCTCACAGTTGAGGGGGACCAGTGATATTCTTAAATTGGGACAAATGAGGCCCGACATTTTCAAAATCTTGAAGAAGCCAACTGTTGGCTTCTCAAGGGTAGAAACAGCCCTTGTCTCATAAATGTTTGAGGTCATTGCTCAGGGTGACAACCTAGCAGCACCAGCTAATGTTGATCCCACACCCTCCACCTCTCAACCACCTCAAACACAGCCTACCATCACCATCACCTACACTAGAAAGCGTAAACGAACCCCTGCACTTGCTACTGAGCATGTGCAGGCACATATATCACAACCCATACAGGAGGAAGTGGAATCTCGAGCTCCAACTTCCCCTAAGGAGCAGACCACTCCCATCCTAGAAATGATTAGTGCTAAGGTTCCTCATGCTCAACCTGATGAGCTCACAACCCCACAAACAGCCTTAAGCCATCACTCTGAGTCTCAACACTTAAGTGATTAACCTTCTGGGGATAGCTACCATCCCCAACCTCTAGACGTTAACTGACCCATCTCCAGCCTTGACTTTTACTCTGATGAAGATTTGGGCTTCAGTGAGTACCATGAATCTCTCCTCTTTTCCCACACTCTAGGAGAGATGAGTGTTCCTGCTTCTCTCACTTCTAGCCCACATCATCAACCCCCTACTGAGGTGGATCTTCCTGAACTTGTTTAGGAGACCCATATGGAAGAGGCTCTCAATTTTGCAAGTGATTACTTAACTAGGACCTCAACCATGGCAACCCAGCCTATTAACACTTCTCTGGAAGTTGTCATGAGGCAAGGAAAATCCAGCAGCCAAGAACCACATGCTGGTGGTGAGGAAGAAGACTTAGGACCAATTCTCTCATCCCCCAATGATTCTTCATCTGAAGATGAGGGGAGTCTGAAACAAAGAGTGCACCTACTGACAAATACATGCACTTACTTGGTTTCAAAGATAAGTCACTTGGAAACTCAAGTGATTTTCTTGCTAAAAAGGGTCAATGACCAGCAACTTGAGATTACCGATCTCAAGGGCCAGTTAGCTGAGAGACTAATGAGGACAACTTAACCAGGCCCACAAGAACCTGTGATTGTTATGGATCAGTCTCTCAACTCACCTATGCAAGAGGGTGATGCTACCAAAAAGGGGATGGGAATCCTGACAGTCATAGAACCTGGGAGTTCTTCACAAAGTATGGACATAGAGGAATCACCATCCTCTCTTGCAGTTGTCCACACTCAGCAACCTCCTCAAGTCAGAGATCTAGACTTGCTTTTTCAACATCTGTTTGAGGAAGGAATCCCAAGAGCAATGTTTGCCCCTTCTGAGAATCCAATCATGGGTTGGGGGTATGACAACAATAGGAGAGCTCTTGTAATCTCTAGAGCTCAGGGTCAACTAGAAATTTTCAACATTTCACACCTGAGTTTCTATGAGAGTATAAATCTGGTGGATTTGCCACTTGTCAACCCTAGCAACAACAGACAAGCTGCCAGATTGGCTAAACGGATAAAAGACAGGCTGCTAGAAGAATTCAAATGGAGATCAAGATTACATAGACAGAGGCTAGTAGGTGAGGCCTTTGGTCAACTAGAAGTTGAGGTGGACCCTGAGATTAACTTTGAAGGAAAATCCTTGATTAAAGGCCTAGAGGTTGAGCCTGTGAACCTTGAGACATGATCTCCTTTTGCACCCTTTACCCTCAGTGAGGCACCAGCTAGTGATGGTGCTTCACAACCTCTCTCTGGCCAGAGTTTGACAGCTGAATCAAGCAATGATGGCCAAAGCTCTCTCCTCCCTAAGTCACCAAGGCCTGTGGTTCACAAAGGAAAAAGGAAGTTAACTCTTGAGGAGATGGAGGAGGAGAAGAGAGAGAGAAAAGAAAGCTGAGGGGAGAGAGTTCAAGTGGTTCCCCAAGGTTCATGGAAGCTATAATCCGGGCTGCCCCCAGGCCAAACACTCAAGAAGATGAGTTGAGGGCAGCCAGGTTAAACTACCTGGGAACCAGAAACTACAATGTTGATGAACTCATCGCCCTCCCCTTAGAGGAGTTGAATGAACTGGCTGACATTAAGCTATCAAAAGAGAGGAGGGAGGCAGAGGATGCAGAACTGCTCCTCAAAGTCAAAGAACAAAGGAGGCTGAAAAGACTCTACAAAGATGCTCCTGTCCTCTCCCCAGTTCAAGAAAGTCCTGAGCCAGAGACTGTGGCCACTGAACAACCTCAGGTAGTTAATGAAGAAGATAAACTAAAGATGATCAACTACCTGAGTGCCACAGGTCTCTATCAGGCACCTACACTTCTTCCCTTATCACGAGTACATAAAGTTTGAATACAACAAGCAGCTGGAAGAACAAGCCAAAAGAGAAAGGCAAGCTGCAAAGAAGAGATTAAGGGAAGAAGCTGTAAAGTCAAGAGCCATCATCCACAAAAGCCAAAAGAAGTCTATTGATAGACAAAGGATGATAAGCTTTATTAAGCTGTATGGGTTCTTCGGAAGAAGGCTTGGTCCTATGTCTCTATCCACAATGGATGAGCATATTAGGGTGATCAAGCAGAAGATAAAGAAGGGAGAGCTGGTGGACTTGCATTCTCCACCAAGTCCAGCTCAACCTGAAGTTGAGGTGAAGGTTGAACCTACTGAGACAACACAACCTGAACCTGGAGCTACATCTGAGCCAACTTCATCTTCTGATCCATAGCAGGGTCCTCCTCTCTCTCCTTTAGGACCTGTGAGAGAGGAGAACCCAACTGAGAGAGACACAACAGAACCAACTAGTACTCAAGACCAGTCCTCTCAGTTGAAAAAATTAGGGAGAAGAAAAAGGATGGCCAGAAGAAGATCTACTTCAAAGAAAAAGAGAAAAAGGCATCCACCTCCTAACCTCAGGATGAGTCAGAGCATCCTGAGAAGTGCATGAAGAGGTCTCTCAAAAAACTCCAATCATAGTAGAGCCTCTAGCTGTTGGAAGACAAATTCTATCCTGGACTTATGCTGAAGATCCAAACAGATGGTATGTCATAAGAGATCAGGGAGAACAACATGTCTACTTCACAAATGACATGCTTGAACTTCCTCTGCATGATATCTATGACATGAGGAGGTTCTATGTAAGCCTAAAGGATCCAGATGTATTGATGAAGAAAGGTCGGCTGAAGATCCTGATGTGGATTATCAAAATCTGAAGAACTTCTCTATTTTGGTAGCATCAGCCTAGGGGAAGTTTGTAAGGAACATCTGAAGATTAAAAGCTGATGCAACCAAAGGATACCAGAGCAACCAAGTCTTCCTGCATGCATTAGGAACAAAGATGAACTAGCTTCGGAAGTTTTACACTCACAAATAAGTCTAAGTGTAAAATCTTCCGAAGCCAACAGTTCAGAAGAAGTTACTTCGGAAGTTTCACACTTATCAGAAAATTATTACAAGTGTGAAATCTTCCGAAGCCAATGACTCATTTCTTCCGAAGCCAAAGATGAAGTCTTCCGAAGCTTTAAAAGACAAATTCTTCCGAAGCCACTTTGCTGTAAAGACAGATTTCTTCTAAAGACAGAGAAAAGATGCTTTCTCTGAGTTATATTTTGATAAAGCTGATGTACTTTCCGCTGCTGCTCTGAAGACTCACCTGCTAACATTAGTTGGTGAAACTTCCATACTTTATCAAACAGTAGAAAAAGTCTTTGACTGTAACTTCCCACTTTTGTTCCTGTAGACTTGTCTGTATTAGATTAAGTCAGTGAGCTATGGCATGTCATAGTCACTAGTCAAAAGGCAATCTTCCTTTTGATAGTAGATTGATCTTGTTGTCTAGATTAGTCAAAATTCTAATTGTCTTTTTATATATTGACGGTTGTAGGTTGTGGTATAAATAGTCTCCGGTTCTTGTAATTAGACATTCTTGCAAACAGTTGTAGTAGAACTAGAGAATCAATATACAACTTCCATGAAAAATTAATCTTGTGTTCTCGTGACTTTGTTCTTGTTATAGTTCTGTCTCTTTAATATTACTTGTGTTGCTTTGTATCATCAGTGAAGTTACCAGTTCCCTATTTGAGTGGTTAAGTGATCTATGATTACTCCTCTTGTGAAGCTAATTGCAAACTTAAGTACCCTTACTGGTCCTGTAAGTATTTACGATCATTCTCAGCCACTTCAGGTGATACCCGATCAAACTTCTGAATTGACAAAATAAGATATAACTTGGATGTAGAAGTTTTAATTCAAACACTCCAAACAATGAAATCATATCAAGATCCCAGTCGTCTAGGTTCCGAACTAACTTCAACTCGAACGTGTCAAATTTATAAAACCATCTCAAAATCGGTTTTGTCGTTTGAGTTCCATCGATTACCTTCAATCCAGGTTTAGTAACCTTCTCAAAGAATTGGTCACTATATGCATCCAAAAAATTTTCTTCTTCTTCATATTTATCACCACTTTTCCTCTTGCTTTTCAATGACTTGAGTATTCCTTATCTTCTTGATCACATCTCTTTTTGAGAAATGATTCCATCCTTGACATACCACAATTCAACAGTTTAACAAAATTTTCATCTTTATTTGACTTTGATGGATTGATCAAATTTAACTTTTTTAATTCTTTTAGATCTTGCACTGGAAGAGCAATAATGCTAGTGTAAGCAAATAGCCTTTACGCGCTTAATCAAAAATGCATCAAATACATCATCATACTTCCATGCCACGATCTTCACATTCTTGGTATTATCAGGAACAATCATTGCATTTAGCAGTTCAGAGATTGATTGTCCTTTCTGTAGAACATTCCTTAGTTCTTGCTTTGTTCCATAATTGCTTTTGTTCAACAGATACTTCATAAGCTTGCTTTTCTTCAGGAAACATTTTCAGCAATTCTTTCCTGCTTTCGTGTTCATTCCTTTTCAACGCCATTGACTTGATCTCTTGTGGTTTTAAAATTCTTGTTCTTTTAGTGATCTCCAAATATTGTGGATTGTCCATATCAAGCACGATCATTTTGTTGTTTTGTTTTTCAGTCTGTTGGAAACTTTTCACCAAATTCCTTAATGATTCGGATTGTAATCTGTTCAGCTTCTTCCTAGGATAGTTTCTAGATTGCAGCCATAATCTAAGCTCAATTGTGTTCATGTTATCAAGGTCAGGATGATGTAGCTCTGATGTTGAAAGTTCCTCAATGTTAATACTTTCATGTAGAGGATTCCATTCACCATGTTCAGCAATAATCTCATCTAGATCCACAGGAGCAATTGACTCAGCTGTCACACACTTCTCATATTCTTCATTTATTTGAGACACTGTAAGTCCATCCAAGAATACCCTGTTATACTTTCTCTTTATCAAGTAATTATATTTCTCATCAACATCCATAGGTATATCTTTAGATACAGCTTCAAAAGGAGAATAACTTACTTCAATGATATCTTCATCTTCTAACACCTCATCATACCATGCATCTGCAAACTCTGTTTCTAAATCATCAAGAGCTCCAAATTGTCTCTTGGGCTTCAGTTTCTTCACTTTCTTGAATAACAGATTCAGACGCAGTCTTTTGTATTTTTGACATCGGTATGGATGAAGATTCAGTTAGAACTGATAAATTAGTATCATCAATCTTTCTTTTTCCTTTATCAACTTCAAGTATCTTTTCAACATCAATTGGGTTAATTTCAGATACAATAACCACTTCAGGAGATTGTGACATTGCACTTTCTTTCATTCTTTCAAACTCTTCTTTTAATTTATCATGACTTTCTCTTAACTTCTTAAATTTTTCTTCCATAAGATCATAATCTTTGAGCATCACTTCAAAGTTTTGTAAATTTGCTTCTTTATCTTTTTTAAGATCAGCAATCATTAAATCTTTCTTCAATAATTCCTCTTTCAATTTTTCATTTTCTTCCTTCAGCTTCTCAATTTGCTTAAGCTGATTCAAGTTTTCTTCTTTCAATGAATCAATTATCTGCTGAGTATTTACTTCCTTAGTCAGAACTGTGTCATGTTGAGTTAACCTTTCAATTTCATCTGGGAGAACAGACTCAAAGGTTTCAAAATTTTGAACATCATCATCAACTTCTTGTTGTACATCAGTTTCAACATTTTCTTCAATCATTTCTACTGATTCATCAACGTTTTGAATTTCTTCATTCACACCTTCAACCTGTTCTACTTCAGGAACAACATCTTCATATACTTCTTCTATGACATTTCCTTCATTTCCATCATCATTGTCATCATCACTATCATCATCAGTTGAACTATAACTTTCATCATCAACATTATCTTTATCTTCAGACTGTTCTTGTGGAACTTCTTCTATCAGACAGTATGATCTACTGGCTCATCTTCAATCAAATGAAAATGCTCTTCATTTATGTTTACTTCATCTTGAGCAACTGCTCTCATATATTCAAACAAAGGAATATTTTGAGCACCAGTGATCATTGCCAATTTTTTGTAAGTCATCTCAGTCATATTATCCAATATTAAAATTTCTCCACTAAATCCATATGCGTGGAAATCTGGATTAGCTTCATTAATAATCATTTGCAGAAATCTCGGGTACATCAAGTATTTGTTCCTAATACCCTTCTCCAAATTATAAATGAATCCATTCATTATCCATCTAGCCATGTTAAATCTTCTGTTTGTGGCTAATGCAACAATAGGAGATGCAATGTCTACCCGGAAAGAATTCCATCTGGCACTCCTTTTTGACATACTATGTTGGAAAATATAACATAGAAGCTTCCAATGATTATACACTCTAGCTCTAAAGAATTGTTTCTTTGGAAAATGGTCTGGATGACCCATAGCTAGGAATGTTTCTCTACATTCATTGAAAGAAAACTCAGCTAAGTCTTGTTCATCATTATGTCCCAACCTTGACATTTCGATCATACGATCATAAGTGATAAATCCTCTAAGCACTTTTCTTCCAGCTTCATCTCGTTCAATTTCAGCAGTGTGCCAAAATCTCTTGATTAATCTAGCATAGATTACAGGTCGGTAACACATGGCATACACATACTTAGTCCTTAATAAGAATCTTATCATCTCTTCATATCCTGTAGCTTCACGAACATCTTCATCAAGAAATGCAGCTACATTGTGTTTCGGTTCAAATTTGAGTTCAGCCATCTGAAAGTATAAAACATAAAGAGAATTAGTCACTTGAATTTGTAAACTTAAAATCAAATTGTGAAATATCAAATATGACCATAACACTCAAAAATTTTGTAAGTGTTTATACAACTTATTACTTGAACAAGTGTATATTGGTTACAATTTTGATTTAACCCAATTTGTTACATAACAAGAAATTTTGCATCAAGTAACTTGTAAATTTATTGAATTTTAAATGAATTATCATGTTTTAAATCTTTTAACCTAACTTTCACTTTGAATTTTTTTTAAGTGTTCATGTATACTGTCAAAGACATAATACATTCAAGTTGAAGTTTAAATGATTTTAAACATATCAAATTCACTAAAATTTTATTACAATCAGATTAATGAACAATTTTAATGATTAATTTGACATTTTTTGATGAAAAATTGAACAACTGCCTATTCATATTCTGTTCTTATGAACATCCATATGAACACTCAATCATCAAGAACAATTTTTGATGAAATTCGAATTTGATTATCACAAAATGTTCGAAATCAGACTTTAACAGTCATTCAATGTTCAACTTTTATCATCAATTCATGTTTTAGACACAAATTTCAAATTTTCAGTTCATCTAGGGTTCGAAACACCTGAACTGAGGTGAAACGTCTATTCAAATTTGAACTTTAAACTTGAAATTAGATGTTGCTAAACATGAACTTACGTTTAGAACCAGTGAAACTATCAGTTGATTACAAGATTTAAACTGAAACAATCGATGATAATGAAATGGTGAATTGAAGGTTTGAGAGTATCTGGTGCTATGTTCAGAGTGTTTGTGAGTGAATGAAGAACTGAAATCACAAGTGTTGTATTTATACAAGTGAAAATTTTTAGGCGCATGAGCACTGTTTATGCGCATGACAATGGATTTTACACTAAGTATTTAGGCGTATGAGCACTATTTGTGCGCATGAGGTTTATACGCATGGACACTGTACAGGCGCATAAGCACTGATTAGGCGCTTGGGCACTGTTCAGGCTCATGAGACTAGATGAAACGCCTAACACTTGGTAATTTTTCACTTCAAACGTCTAACCCTTGGAAGTCTAGTACTGTTTAGACGCATGAGCATAGATAATACGCCCAACACTTGTGTAATTTTTCAGACACATGACAACTGTTTAGGCGTATGAGCTTGAATGAAACGCCCAAACTTGTGCAAATTTCTGAAAATTTACCATACTCCTGATTTAGACTTATGAGAACTGTTCAAGCGCATGGGATCCTTTCCATGAGCCTTGACACTTAAACTTTTCTCATCATCCATCTAAACACTATTTAAACACATTAGCACTGTTCACACATAATTCCCTCAGTTTTAACATTTTTGAAATTCAAACTTTAATTTTTGTTTTTGACCATTATTTTTATTTTAAATTTTCAAAAATTAATTTCCCGTCATTTTAGTCTCTGTTTAATTTTTTACACACAAATAATCTTATTTTGTTTACAAGAAGCTTTTCCACTGAATTTGAATTCTTTTTCAGGTTTATTTTTACATCATATCAAACACACATATGCTAGAAATATCAGCTTCATCCTTTCATCCAAAACACTTTATTTTTTATTTCTTTTTCATATTTTGAAAATCAATTATTTTCTCTTTTTCATTTTTACTCCCCCTAAACTTTTAAGTTTTACAAAATTAGAAGTTTCTTTGATTTTGCAAGAAGAGAAAACTAATCATTATCAACATGCCTGCACACAGAAAATCATGCAAAAAAAATCAAAAATAAAGCAGAATAAAAAATCTACTATATACAATTGAATCATATGCCTGCAGTGAGATCATATAAGTTAAGATCAGCACATTAAAAGAAAATAAATGATGGATAGTCATAGACAGTAATTAAATCCTGATCAAGTGTGTTCTAGGTCAGCATTTCTGCAGCAAAGGAGACACGAGATCTAAGGACAGAAAATGAGTGCTTTTGGCATGATACTCACCACACTTACTTTTTCAATTCTTGGATTAATTAAGGTACGATTAGATATGACATTATGTAAGTCACACTTATACTTAGAGAGTTCAACCCTCATTAAGATATGCAAGAAATCACTTTTCTCAACTTGTTAACCTGACATATACTTATAACCAGATCTAATGTTTAGATTGTGCACATTGGCATCTTTTGCATCAAGTGGGAATATCCAGGTCTGTAATGACTTACAACAGAGGATATCTCGTCACTTCAGGTCTATGATATGACAACCCTGATTTTGGGCCCGGAAAATTTTTTTTAGAAACCTTAGTGGGCCACACAATGATCAACCGGAGCCTATGTGATAGGCCCAACATGATCAAACCCATGGACATACACACACATTAATGGGATAGGCCCATTAAACTTTGGATTGGCCATTGGGCCATGTGATGGAAATGTTCGTGAGCTGCCAGCTTTAATGAGCCTCGGGCCCAAAGCCCTAGCAAAAGTTAAATAAACACAAACTACATAAAATAAAAACTACAAAAATAATAATAAATAAATAATAATAATAAATAATAATAATAATAAGTAATAATAGTAATCTAAGTCTAACTCATCCGCATTTGGCCATACTATTCATCCGTATTTGCTTTCTACTTCATCCGCATTTGATTTTCCTTAGGCGCATTGGCACTGTATAGGCGCTTTGGCAGTGGGCGCATGAACACTGTGTAGGCGCATGAGCCCTGTGCGGGCGCATGAGCCCTGTGCGGCCACTTTTCCTCCAGAAAAGCTAAGGAACTCTAGGCGCATGAACACTGCACAGGCGCATGAACACTGCACAGGCGCATGAACACTGTACAGGCGCATGAACACTGTACAGGCGCATTAGCACTGTACAGGCGCATTTGCACTGTGCGACCAAAAATTTCTATCTTTCGAACACTTAACATTCTAAAATATTATAAAACCTTCTAGAAGAAGGTTGACCTATTTAATCACCTCCCAAACTGACCAATACATGGCTTAGCTTTCTAAGCCATGCTTGCTTGTTGTAATATCCAAAATAAAAATAAATCTTTCTCTAACCAAGAAACCCGCCAACCAAGAATGTGGGTCCTAACCTCTAGGCCGACCCCCTCCCCTTAGCCTCACTTTCACCTCTATAAATAGAGGATTCGATCTGCACATTCTGCCCTTTTACACTCTCAGCAGAAGCTGCATTCTTCGAACTAAGGTAAAAACTTCTTCTTTCTTCCTTTTCTTCAACTTACAAACATTGATTTTATCCCCTATCTGCACTTCTAATCCCTTCTATGAATGTCTCACTATTCCAGCAACATTCTTCTGCTCTAACAACAGCCTTTTGTTCACTTATTTGAAAGCTTCAACAAGGTAAACCCAAACCACCCGAGAACTTGTGATAATTCGGTTTTAGTGGCCCAACCGAGCCTGTGCCACTTCCATTTCTGTATGTATGAATGTTACCATAAATTCCAGTAACTACAATGATACACATATGCAAAACCTGATTTTATGAAACAAAAAAATAAATTTGTATAAAACCCGAAATATGTTAAAAATATCTAAAAATACATAAAAATGAGATTTAATTAAACTACTGGAATTATGAGTTCTTGTAAGTTATATTATGTTATAGGTAATGTTAAATAAGTAAAATCAGATTATAACTCGTCTAAACACAAAACCGGGACTTAACGGGCACTTAACGGAACTAACTGGCTAATGTAACGGAATTTCCAAACACTCATAAAAACTGATCTATAAAATTTCAATCGGTAGATAATGTGAAATAATGCTTAGAAATAAAATCTTGTGGCCTGTAGACTTAGTTTGCCTATTAAACAAAAATATAGAAGTTATTTAGGTTAAATAAATAAAAATTCGTAAATATATGTTCCTAGGCTAAGAAACCTGAACTTTCAGAACCAAACACTTATCATAAGTATATTAGTATAATATAAAACAAGGATGGACCTAAAGATGAACCAAGTCTAAGGACCCGTTAGATATCAAACCCGAACGTTAGAATACGTAAACCTATGTAAAACAATCAAAAACATAAAAATACAGTAGCTATGGCCTTTATTATGATAAAACCAGTTTATTAACTAAATATTAAGAATTTCTAAGAAGTTATACAAAAAATAATGTTAAAAATACAAAACCGAACATCACATTAGCAAAATAATAAGTTAAATAATCTCCGCAACCTTGAAAATCATAAAAAAAATTTAATTACATTAGCCTAACCCACTCAAAACTATAGAACACATAATAAACAACTCAAACACTAGATTCCAAATAGAAGGGCTAAAACCATCAATATGGCAAAGATGAAGGACCAAATATGATGACGACCAAAACCTACTGTTTTGGGAGTTTAACATTGAAATAATGAACTTAATAATCTGAAATATTTCTATATCAACTCAAATGAGTTCAACTAACAAACCAAAAACCTTAAAATAGCAAACATACACCAAATTACACATATGTAACAGAAACCGCCTAGTCACATAAAACAAACTTGAACTAGAAGGTATAGGTTTATCTAAATTAAGTTGGGACTAATTACTGAAATTATGAACTTAGAAACCCCGCTGGCCGTAGCTCAAACCCACGAACACGCACTTGAACGCTAAGGTGAGTTTCATGACCCATTTTTACTTTACAACTTTTGGGGTGAAATACATACTTTGGTCATAAATGATGCAACACATCATGCTCTTTTCCCCGCATGTTAGCACAATCATTAACTCTTGTGATGAGCCGCTTGATTTGTGGATAGTACTATTTAGGGAATCCCCCGCACACAATGGGCCCTGTGGATAGGGAAACCCCCCATTGAGATTCGAGAAATCATTGTGTCACAAATTATTGCAGAAACTTATGTGCATAGCAGGGCACATCTGAGCCCATAACAATAAGGGGTATGGGTTAGGGGATGTTTTAGCAACTGGGGAGGGTCACCCGGGTCCAGGTTTGATTGTGACACTTTGTTTTCTTTAGTGCATCATGAAATTTTGAAAATATATTTTGTATGTGGTGACATATGTCATAAACTCATGAGCTCACCAACATTATGTTGACATATATTTTGGGTGTGTATTTCAGGTGAAGACTAAATTTTGCAAGTGTAGGCATGTCTAGGAGGCCGCATAGTCCTGGGGAACTTGGAGATAGCCACCGCCTCTTAGCACTAGATTATTTGTCTAAATCATTTAAAACTGTTAACAATTAAAACTTTGGCTACCTTTATTAGACTATATTTCTTTGGGAAGACTGTAAAACTATCTTAAGATCTGAACTTAGCAATACATGTACTTTACCTTTCCGCTGCATTATGAACCAATGGCTCATGTGGTTGAATACATAGTTTCCGCTGTGTTTGTTGATATTCAGTCCTCATGACCAGACCCTGACTGACGGATTGTGACAGATTGGTATCAGAGCCAATGGTTACAGCGAATTAGGATCTTGTCTATAAGATACCTAGGCTTTAACCACCCGTTAGGAATTCAAAGAACCTAGGGATAGAAACTTTTAAGCCATGATCTGAGGGTAGTTCCTAGCATTTGCATTCATTCATTTAAATTTTGATTAAATATTACTGTAATTTTTGATTTTTATAAAAGTATATATTCCCTATTCACTATATATATTTCACTTGGCTTGTGACCTCTCGTATTTTTGTTAGTTTACTTGTTAACTTCGTTATCTCTTGTAAGAGTGTGTTTTGTCATTAATGCAAATACGAGGACTCATTTGTAATTTCTTGTATCACTATAACTTAGATATAATTAAATAATTAAGTGATTAATGATAATAATAATAATACTAATAATAATAAAAATAATAACAAGCATAAAAGAAAATGCTAATATTAATAATAATAATGAAAAAAAAATAATAATAATAAACATAATAAGTGTTTAATTATGAAAAATAAATAAAAATCAAAATTATATTAAAACTTGTAAATTATTGGCATAAAATAAAAAGAATAAAACTCCAAGGGCTAAACTGTAAAATTCATTTTAACTAGAAACTTAATTTTGGGCGATTTATGTAAATATATAAACCACAGGGACCTCGGTGTAACTATTTAAAAAAAAAAAACTTAATCCCAAACCCCGTATTTTCGGCAAGGAACTCCGGCCACCTGCCGGCTGAGTTCCGGCCACCTCCAGCACACCGATTTTAGCCCCAAAAATCAAAATAAATCGCTTTAATCGAACCATTAAACCAATTAGAACCCAATCATGGGTATTAATTTGATTTTAACGGTGATATTGATACCCATTGAAACCGAAACCGAAATGCACTCAAGCCCGAAGCCATTTCTACACTAATTCGATGTAATTACTCAATTAACGGACGTACACGCTCGCCTAATCATTTTTAAAACCACTAATGTGATTAAAGTCACCTGAAACAACATTAAACCTACTCAATTCAACCTGAAACCCCTGACATTAATCTCATAGCCGTTGGATATTAAATCGATCAAATTGAGGCTATATAACAGAGGGGAAAGGTTGAATTCGTCCTTTTCAAGCTCTCGGTAAGCTCAATTTCATTAAAAACACTCCTACATCGAATTTCCCAAATCAAGAACAGTCGACATTATGCCACTATCTGTTCTATCAAATTACAACCGGGTTCAGGTAATTAAAAGCTGTACTACACTCGATTAATCATAGGGAATCAAAGCCCTATGGTTAATTTGGTTATCATGATCGATTCAAGCTCCAATTTGCCCGATTATGAATCTAGAGTTTATAAGAAATTGGGGATTTTCGTGGGTTATATGTTTTAACTTTTCAATTCTGTTCCTTGACATAAACTAGGCTTTGGCTCGACGGTTTAAGTGTTGGGTGGTGTGGCAAAGGGCCCGGGTTCGAACCCGAGGCCCTGCCACTATTTTTTAAAAGAGTTTTGTAATATATAAAAATTCTAAAAAATATTTAAATAGTATTAATAATCATATAAAAACTATTTTTAATCAGAAAATTAATAAAATCACTTTCTTTATATTTTATTGAAAATCTAAATTTAGAAATTTCCATTTCTTTTATTTCAAAATTATAACAATGGTACAAAATACAATTTATTATTAATCTTAAATTGTAATGAATTTCCACTAAATTTGTAATAATTTCTATTAAATAAATTTTTTATTGTTACACATTTATTTATAATATTTAAGAAAATAAATATACATGTACATAATTAAAAATGTACACTTATTGTAATCACTTAAATCTACAAGTTATTATTTTATTTAAAGAGTAAATAATATTCATTTGATAATAAAGTTTAACTTTTATTAATAGTGTTAATCACTAAAATTCTTATCATTTAAATACCAAAATAATAACAAATTATACCTATTTAATAATATAAAAACCATGGGTTAAATGGTTTATAAATATAACACTATAATCACCATGATTAACTTAACACGTTGTCCATTTAGGTTGAACGTTAACGAATCCTAGACATTATATACAAGACTTCTTATTTGTCATCTTTATAATCCAAGTGAGTTTTCATACCCCATTTTATATTATTTCACACTTTTGGGGTGAAACATGTTATATTATATTTAACACACTTGGAAACATGTTTTACTCTTGTAACACTTACGCAATTCATCTTATTTTGTCATGGTTATTTGAACTCTTGTAACTATCATGTGATGACTCTTGTAAGATACAATCGTTAACTATTGTTAGCCTAGCAACGTCATAGATCTATGGGCCTGACAAGCCTATTTGGTGCTAAAGCCGAGGTTATTGCCGGCTCCTAGTGTCGTATTCTTGAGCACTATGGGAACCAAGTACACTTAGCTAATCGTTTAATCTTGTAATGGCCATATTTGTCAAGGTTTGATTGTTACATTTGTTCATCCGTCTTTATTTACTTTATTCAATAACCTATGACATGAATTGTCATCTTTTGATATGTATATCTATGTATGAAAAACCTATGGAAACTCACCAACTTATTGTTGACATTATTTTTAACATGTTTCAGGAAATGATACTGCTTTGCTTGTTTTTCAAGACTTGTTCACATCTAGGATTGGACCTAGATTATAATAAAAAGACATTTATTGTCACATGACGCTTGGAAACTTATGTATTTGATTGTTGAACTTATGTTATTTCTGTTATGTACGTTATGAATCTTGATATTTTATAATATTGTCATTTTTAATTTAGCGTTGTGTGGCATGAACAATCTTAACCCTCACACCTCGACGTTTCCGCCGTTAAGGTTGGGGTGTGACAGATTGGTATCAGAACCCATAACTATAGGGATTTAGGTTATTAGAAATGGTGGCCTAGACTATGGTTAAACTAGGGACCCTTACACGACATTTGTTATAATCTTGTAAGTATGTTTATGTGCCTATCACATGTTGTTACATGTTGCATGATAAATTTTTTATGTGCTATTTGTTTATATTTAGAAAATAGTGCCTTAGAGATATGACTTGAACCTTGTATACCCCAACTTCCTAATCCTCTTCTTATGCCTCTAAGTTCTACCACGTCTAATCTTTTTCTAAATCTTATTCTCGACTACGTGTGGAAATCTACGCATCTTAACAATGGAAAAGATTCCTTAGACGATATGTCTAAATCTTGAAAATCTCATCGAGGTTTTAATTCTAAAAGCCTTAGGGAAGTGTGTGACACATAAACACCTGTATTCTAGATTTCCTGGCAAAAGGCCCTCGGGCTAAGGCAAGCATTTCGTATAAATCTCATTGCGAGACCTGTTATGCTTACCTGGGGATTTCTGGGATGAGTGCTAAATTATGGTCAACATACATATTTCCTCGGGATAACTGGGATTAAGTCACCTCGACGTGTCCATGTTCCTATTGGCTATGTGGTACCAAATGGAACCATCCTGGTTATATTTAAAATGCCAAAAAATTCTTGATTTCCTAAACTGGTTTATCTCTGAATACTAATATTTTTTTCTTTATATCTATCTTATAGAATGTCTCGTCACCAAGGAAAGCGTGCTACCTCCGACCGCAAACTTGCCACGATGATCGCCCGTCAAATGGCTGCTGTACTCCTGACGATGGTTGCTGAACTTAGTAGCACCTTAATGGCCAATAAAAGCAACAACGCCAATGGAAACAATGGTGGTGATGGCAACAATGGTCATGGGGAGAATAGTAACAACCAAGGTAGGAACAACCGCACTTGCACGTTCAAGCACTTTAACACATGCAAACCCACTAGCTTTAGTAGAAAGGAAGGAGCCACTGGACTTCTTGAGTGGTTCGAGAGTATGGAAAACACGTTCATCAACAGCGAGTGTCCCGAGGAGCTCAAGGTCAGCTATGCTGCAAGTGTCCTGCAACAACGGGCGCTTACATGGTGGAATAGTGAGAAAAGGAACCGAGGTGCGGAAGTTGCCTTGGCGTTGTCTTGGGGGAGTTTAAGGACTTAATGGTCCAAAAATTCTGCCCGAGAAGTGAATTGCAGAAACTGGAGGAGGAGTTCTAGAACCTTAAGCAGGACAGTGGAAACCATTTGGCATACTCTACCCGTCATCACGAACTGAGCATGCTCCTACCACACATGGTGGATACCGTAACCCGCAACATCGAGAAATTTATCAAGGAGGTACCGCCTCAAATTCAAGATGCCGTGGTGGGAAGTAAGCCCACAACTTTGGAGGAAGCGATCAATATCACTGCTCAGCTTACTGAAAACCATATTAAGGCTGGTACCTTAACAGTGAAGGGTGCCAAGTCAACTGTGAAGGTTACTCCCAAAGCAACGAAGGAGGTGAAAGCTAAGTCGTTATTCAAAGGCAAGAAGCGTAAGTTCACACCGGCCCGCAATTATGCTGTGACAGCACCAAATGCCCCTCAAAGGCAAGCTGTCGCTACAAATCAAGCCCCCGTGGCAAGGGCTTATACTGGATCGTACCCGATGTGAAACACCTGCAAATACCATCATGCGGGGAACACTCCTTGCCGAATCTGTTCGTTGTGTGGAAAGTATGGTCATTTGGTGGCTACTTTCCATCATGCCCCGAATAATGCTGTAATGGTTGCTAATCGAGCCTGCTACAACTGTGGCGAAACTGGGCATTTCCGTCCACAATGTCCTCGCATTGCGGGAAATGTGCCACCGGCTCGAGGAAGGGCTTTCAACATCAATGCCAACCAAGCTCAAGCCAACAATGACGTGGTGAATGGTACATCACTATTTTCCTTCAATCGTTCTTTTATCTTGTAAAATTCCTACCTGCCTTCCATGTGCCAATGATAGTTTATTATTTGAGCAGGTATGTACCTTGTAAATAGTAGATATGCCTCTATACTTTTTGATTTGGGTGCGGATAAGAGTTTCGTGTCTTTAGAGTTTGAGCCTATTCTTTCTAAGCCACGTTCTAACATAGAAAGACCCTTTACGGTCGAAGTACCCGATGGAATATCTATTGAAGTCGACGTCGTGATACGCGATTGTGTCTTAAGTCTTAACAAGTACGAGTTTCTTATCGACCTTATTCCTATGCAACTGGGGAGATTCGACATTATTATCGGCATGGATTGGTTAGCCAAACAACACACGGAAATTATATGCTTCGAGAAGTGCATTCGAATTCCTTTACCATCGGGTGATACCTTAAAAGTCTTTGGGGAGAGATCATCCCAAAGACTCAAACTCATGTCTTGTATCAAGGCCCGAAAGTGCTTGAGTAAAAACTACGTAGCTTTCTTGGCTTACGTAGTTAACACGAAAGCCAAGGGGAAGGAATTGAAGGATATTCCTGTTGTACGAGATTTTCCCGAGGTGTTTCCCGAGGATCTTAATGGGTTACCTCCTGTTCGAGAAGTTGAGCTCAAAATCAATTTGATTCCTGGTGCGAACCCCATGGCTAAGTCACCTTATCGTCTTGCACCGTCTGAAATGCAAGAACTAGCTAGTCAACTGCAAGAGTTGACCGATAAGGGTTTTATTCGACCTACCTCTTCACCATGGGGTGCACCCGTGCTATTTGTGAAGAAGAAAGATGGTTCTTTTTCGTATGTGCATCGACTACCGGGAACTCAACAAACTCACTATCAAGAACCGATACCCTCTTCCTAGGATCGATGATCTCTTCGATCAACTTCAAGGAGCTACACAATTCTCAAAGATCGATCTACATTCTGGGTATCATCAACTACGTGTTCACGACAACGACATTCCAAAGACCGCGTTTCGTACTCTATATGGACATTACGAGTTCATGGACATGCCATTTGGCTTGACTAATGCACCTGCTGTCTTTATGGATCTCATGAATCGAGTATGTAAACCGTATTTGGATAAATTCGTGATCGTGTTTATTGATGATATTCTCATCTATTCCAAGACAAAGACCGATCATGAATCACATTTACGTCAAGTCTTCGATCTTTTAAAGAAGGAACAACTATATTCCAAGTTCTCAAAGTGCAAATTTTGGCTCGAAGAAGTTCAATTCCTAGGACATGTGGTGAATAGCCAAGGAATTCATGTCGACCCTGCAAAAATAGAAGCCGTGAAGAATTGGTGTGTTCCCACGACCCCAACCGAGGTTCGTTCTTTTCTTGGTTTAGCTGGTTATTACCGTTGGTTCATTGCAAACTTTTCAAAGATTGCTAAACTGCTTACGACGCTAACTCAAAAGAATAGACTTTTTGAGTGGGGACCCGAACAAGAGGAGGCTTTCGAGACTTTGAAACACAAACTGTGTAATGCTCCTATCCTAACTCTTCCCGATGGAAACAATGACTTCACTGTATACTGCAATGCGTCTAGTCAAGGCCTTGGTTGTGTTCTCATGCAGCGAGGCAAGGTCATAGCTTACGCGTCAAGGAAATTAAAGGTTCATGAAGTGAACTATACAATTCACGATCTCAAACTTGGTGCCATGGTATTTGCCTTGAAGATTTGACGGTATTATCTTTATGGAACGCAATGTATAGTCAACACTGACCATAAGAGCCTCCAACACGTGTTCAATCAAAAGGATCTCAACATCAGACAAAGACGTTGGGTTGAGTTGATTAGCGACTATGACTGCGACATTCGTTACCATCCTGGAAAGGCGAATGTTGTAGCTGACGCGCTGAGCCGCAAGATCCACAATAAGACGGTCTGACTTCGAAAAATTCAAGATCGAAGGCAATGGTTTGACACGTTGGGAGAATTTGATATCGAGATTCACGTGGATGTTAACGAGGCTACTATCATGCTTCAAAATATAAGGATTGATAGTGATCTCGAGTTTTGCATCCGCGAGGCTCAAGAAGCAGCGTTAACTGAGGAAGGGAAGGATGATGAACTAGCATCTAACATTTGGTTACAATTGGAGACAAAACCGAATGGCATGTTGTATTTCTTGAACCGGCTTTGGATTCCTAATCGCGACAATCTCCGTCACTTCATCATGAAAGAAGCTCACCAAACTCGATATTCTATTCACCCTGGGTCCGATAAGATGTACATGGATCTGCGTGGCCAATATTGGTGGCAAGGAATGAAGAAGGATATTGCATCTTATGTCTTCAAATGTCTCACGTGCGCAAGGGTCAAAGCTGAACATCAACGGCCTAGTGGTCTACTTGAGCAACCTGAAATCCCTATGTGGAAAAGGGAGCATATATCCATGGATTTCATAACCAAGTTACCATGAACCTCTCATGGCCATGATATTATATGGGTGATTGTTGACCGTTTGACCAAAACGGCACATTTCATACCAATACGAGACACATACAAGGTTTCAAAGTTGGCTCGCATTTACATCGATGAAATTGTGAGTCGTCATGGCCTGCCGTTGCATATTATTTCCGATCGTGATGCTCGATTCACTTCACACTTCTGGTCTTCCATGCAAGAACTCTTGGGTACTCAATTGGATTTAAGCACGGCTTACCATCCTCAAACGGACGGTCAAACCGAATGAACAATTCAAACTCTTGAGGATTTGTTACGTCTTTGTGTCCTTGATTTTGGTGGTGACTGGGATATGCATCTGCCGTTAGCGGAATTTTCGTATAAAAATAGTTATCACTCAAGCATCAAGATGGCACCATTCGAGGCTTTATATGGTCGCAAATGCCGTTCACCGATCTGTTGGACTAACATTGGTGAAAATCTTATTACTGGTCCTGAACTCATCCAAGAAAGGACCGACAAAGTCTCCAAAATCCGTAATAATCTTGAGGTGGCTAGAAGTCGTCAAAAGAGTTTCGCGGATAAAAGACGCAAACCGTTGGAGTTTCAAGTCGACGACATGGTTCTTCTTAAGGTTTCTCCATGGAAGGGTGTTGTTTGCTTTGGGAAAAAGGGCAAATTAGCCCCATGTTTTGTAGGACCTTTCAAGATTTTGAAAAGGATTGGGAAAGTGGCTTACAAACTGGAACTACCTTCCGAACTTAGCGGGATTCATCCTGTCTTCCATGTCTCAAACTTGAGGAAATGTTTGGCCGATGAAAATTTGCATGTTCCTTTGGAGGAAATCCAAGTTGACGAGTCCTTGCATTTTATCGAGAAGCCTGTCGAGATTATGGATCGAACGCTGAAGAAGACCCGAACAACTACCACGCCCATCGTCAAGGTTCGTTGGGTAAACAAACGTGGAGCTGAGTTCACTTGGGAACGCGAGGAGCATATGAGGAAGAAATATCCCTATCTTTTTGTTTAGTCTCATCTTTAATTTCGGGACGAAATTTCTTAAAGTTGGGGAGACTGTGACCTCTCGTATTTTTGTTACTTTACTTGTCAACTTCGTTATCTCTTGTAAGGGTGTGTTTTGTCATTAATGCAAATACGTGGACTCATTTATAATTTCTTGTATCACTATAACTTAGATATAATTAAATAATTAAGTGATTAATGATAATAATAATAATAATAATAATAATAATAATAATAATAATAACAAGCATAAAAGAAAATGCTAATATTAATAATAATAATGAAAATAATAATAATAATAATAAAACATAATAAGTGTTTAATTATGAAAAATAAATAAAAATCAAATTATATTAAAACTTGTAAATTATTGGCATAAAATAAAAAGTATAAAACTCTAGGGGTTAAACTGTAAAATTCATTTAAACTAGAAACTTAATTTGGGCGATTTAAGTAAAATATAAAACCACAGGGACCTTGGTGTAACTTTTAAAAAAAAAAAACAAAATCCCAAACCCTATATTTCCGACAAGGAACTCCGGCCACCTGCCGGCCGAGTTCCGGCCACCTCCAACACACCGATTTTAGCCCCAAAAATCAAAATAAATCGCTTTAATCGAACCATTAAACCGATTAGAACCCAATCATGGGTATTAATTTGATTTTAACGGTGATATGATACCCATTGAAACCGAAACCGAAATGCACTCAAGCCAGAAGCCGTTTCTACACTAATTCGATGTAATTACTCAATTAAACGGACGTACACGCTCGCCTAATCATTTTTAAAACCACTAATGTGATTAAAGTCACCTGAAACAACATTAAACCTACTCAATTCGACCTGAAACCTCTAACATTAATCACATAGCCGTTGGACATTAAATCGATCAAATTAAGGCTATATAACAGAGGGGAAAGGTTGAATTCGTCCTTTTCAAGCTCTCGGTAAGCTCAATTTCATTAAAAACACTCCTACATCGAATTTCCTAAATCAAGAACAGTCTACATTGTGCCACTATCTGTTCTATCGAATTACAACCTGGTTCAGGTAATTAAAAGCTGTACTACACTCGATTAATCATAGGGAATCAAAGCCCTATGGTTAATTTGGTTATCATGATCGATTCAAGCTCCAATTTGGCCGATTATGAATCTAGGGTTTATAAGAAATTGGGGATTTTCGTGGGTTATATGTTTTAACTTTTCAATTCTGTTCCTTGACATAAACTGGGCTTTGGCCTAGCGGTTTAAGTGTTGGGTGGTGTGGCAAAGGGCCCGGGTTCGAACCCGAGGCCCTGCCATTATTTTTAAAAGGGTTTTGTAATATATAAAAATTCTGAAAAATATTTAAATAGTATTAATAATCATATAAAAACTATTTTTAATCAGAAAATTATAAAATCATTTTCTTTTATATTTTATTGAAAATCTAAACTTAGAAATTTCCATTTCTTTTATTTCAAAATTATAAAAATGGTACAAATACAATTCATTATTAATCTTAAATTGTAATGAATTTCCACTAAATTTGTAATAATTTCTATTAAATAAATTCTTTATTGTTACACATTTATTTATAATATTTAAGAAAATAAATATACATGTACATAATTAAAAATATACACTTATTGTAATCACTTAAATCTACAAGTTATTATTTTATTTAAAGAGTAAATAATATTCATTTGATAATAAAGGTTTAAGTTTTTTTAATAGTGTTAATCACTAAAATTCTTATCATTTAAATACCAAAATAATAATAAATTATACCTATTTAATACTTTAAAATTTTGGGTTAAATGGTTTATAAATATAACACTATAATCACCATGATTAACTTAACACGTTGTCTATTTAGGTTGAACGTTAACGAATCCTCGGCATTATATACAAGACTTCTTATTTGTCATCTTTATAATCCAAGTGAGTTTTCATACCCCATTTATATTATTTCACACTTTTGGGGTGAAACATATTAATCTTATATTTAACACACTTGGAAACACGTTTTTACTCTTGTAACACTTATGCAATTCATCTTATTTTGTCATGGTTATTTGAACTCTTGTAACTATCATGTGATGACTCTTGTAAGATACAATCATTAACTATTGCTAGCCTAGCGAGGTCATAGATCTATGGCCTGACAAGCCTATTTGGTGCTAGAGCCGAGGTTATTGCCGGCTCCTAGTGTCGTATTCTTGAGCACTATGGGAACCAAGTACACTTAGCTAATCGTTTAATCTTGTAATGGCCATATTTGTCAAGGTTTGATTGTTACATTTGTTCATCCGTCTTTATATACTTTATTCAATAACCTATGACATGAATTGTCATCTTTTGATATGTATATCTATGTATGAAAACCTATTGAAACTCACCAACTTATTGTTGACATTATTTTTAACATGTTATGTACGTTATGAATCTTGATATTTAATAATATTGTCATTTTTAATTTAGCGTTGTGTGGCATGAACAATCTTAACCCTCACACCGCGACGTTTCCGCCGGTAAGGTTGGGGTGTGACATGGCTTGCTCGATAGATGGCAGGAAATCAAACCGGGGGAAGACTATTTACATCAGCGACTCACCTGATGTCCCACCCCGACATTACTACCAGACCACTATTACACCACCCATATTTGCACCTGACACAGGTGCCGGACCCTCTAGATGCCAGCCATCGCATGAGCTTAGGGAGTACGCCCCACTTGGACTTAGTATAGGGACCCTAGCTGGTACCCAAGGCTACCATACGAGCATATGATACCCGATCCTAGCTAGGATTGGGAAATGGAGGATTCTGAGCCGTCAGAGGACACTTCTACTTTGTCGGCGACTGTCAAGGTTAGCTTCCTACGACCAGAAGGGGATGACAGCATGGCACCATGTGTGAGACAGACCACACGTAGGTTCGTTCGACCTGTCCCCACATTCAAGGAGGAATAGGGAAACCTGGTTACAGGACTGACCGGGGCATCGCCACAGCCGGTCGTTCCGCCTCTGCCACAGCACCAGCTTCCCAGCACTTCGGAGGATCCTACAATTATGATGCGGCAGCGCGTCATAGCTTCCACCTACCCCCGTCGAGGTACTACGCGGACCCCTATGATGAGTCGGCGTGCTACTCCAGTGCCTCCCGCCAGATATTTGCCAACCCACCCCAGTACTTTTCAGGGCCACTGGTAGGGAACACTACTATGGATGAAGTATGGTGAAGGCACCAGCACTACGACACCTTGAAGGAGGAAAGGGATGAGGCCGTGTCCCTACTGGCCAGGATGAGAAGAAAGCTGTACCGGGCCGCCCATAAGTGCGTGCTCAACCCATGGACCCGCAGCCGCCGCCGCTGCCAGTGACATGCTTTTGATTCATTTTACTTATGCACTATTTGAACTTTAATAAAACCATGTATTCTGTAGGGTATGAGTTAATGTTGTTAATGTTGTTTACTAAATGTGACGTGATTCCTCTTATTTACATTATGTGATGATGATAATGCTTGTGATGCCATGATAATGCCCTTGAAATTGAAACACGAATATAATGTTTACATTAGATATGCCGAGGGGAAGAGGAAGAGGCCGTACCCCGAATGCTAGGGCTGGGGTCACCACACGATAAGGAGCGCGAGCTAACCAACCCGATGAAAACCCAGCTGATAACACCAATAACACACACACCGACGATGGCCTTGTCACTAACCGCAACACTGGCCAAGAGGCTAGAATACTACAACTGATAGCTGAAGCCATCGCTAACGCCCTACCCACCATAACCGCCCATGTTAATGCCCAGCGAAATTGAGAGGCTACTCGCGAGAGGGAGGAGAACGAGGATAGGAACAACAACGAAGAAGAACGGGAAGAAGCACGTGTTCGAACCGGTTGCACCTACAAGGCATTCATGGCCTGTAAACTGAGAGACTACTACGGAAATGAGGGTGCAACTGGAACAATCAGATGGTTGGAGGAAATGGAAGCCGTTCTAGATATAAGCGACTGTGTCGAGGAAAACAAAGTGAGATTCGCCACCCTTTCCCTAAAAAATGGAGCGCTGAACTGGTGGAATACATTGCTACAAACCCGAGGGAGAAACGCGATCAACCGCATGAGGTGGGAAGAATTCAAGAGCTTAATGGTGGAACGATACTACCTGATCAATGAAATTGAGAAAATGGAAGCAGTGTTCTTAGGATTAGAGATGAAGGGCACGGCGCACCTAGAGTACACCAACCGATTCATCGAGCTGTCCTTACTTGTACCACATTTGGTAACCCCAAAGTCGAAGAAGATTGGTAGGTATGTCTGGGGTTTGGCCCCAAAGATCCGGGAAATGGTGAAGGCAGCCAAGCCCAGAACATTTCAAGAGAAAGTGGAGATATCTGTTACGTTGAATGATGAGGTGGTAAGATGTGAGGGTACTAAGGAAACAGATTTGATGGGAGCAAAGAGAAAGTGGGAGAATTTCCGCACCATGAGCGGTCAAGTGCATACACCGACCCGACCCCAGGATGGAAAGAAACCATACCTAGGGAGACAACCCTTTTGTGGGAAATGTGGACTCCATCATCTAAGGATGTGTAAGGCAGGAGTGCAATTAAACCACAGGTTAAGGAGAACACGACTGTGGTATGTTACAAGTGCAACAAGCCGGGGCATTTTGCAAGGGAATGCAAATCTGAAGCCACCGGACCGGTGAGATGTCACGAGTGTGGTGAAACCGGACATATCCGTCCTAACTGCCCCAAATTTAAGGGAAAGAAACCTATGGTAGGACGCCCAAAGGGGAGAGCATTCGTGATGAATGAGGAAGCGGCTATAAAGGATCCTGAAGTTGTCACTGGTACGTTTCTAGTCAATAATCATTATGCATATGTACTATTTGACACTGGGGCCAATAAAAGCTTTGTTTCCACAAGCTTTAGACCAAAAATTGCATTAAGTTCCTCTAGACTAGCTGACATGTATACCATAGAGCTGGCTAATGGAACGTTAGTTAGAGCCGATGAAAGAATCGCTGGGTGCACGATAGAACTAGATGATCACGAATTCCCCATAGACTTAATACCCGTAGAACTAGGAGGATTTGACATAATAGTGGGAACGGACTGGCTAGCAAAGAATATGGCTGAAATCATATGTGATAAGAAGCTAGTAAGAATTCCCCTACTCAAAGGAGAGGTTCTCGTAATATATGGTGAAAGACCAAAACGAGACATGAATCTCATCTCGTGCCTGAAGGCAAATAAGTGCTTGAGGAAAGGATGCATCGCGTACCTTGCCTACATGATGACCACTGGAAAGGAAAAACAACTGGAGGATGTCCCTGTTATGTCGGAATTCAAGGATGTGTTCCCCGAAGAGTTACCGGGTCTCCCTCCACACAGACAGGTCGAGTTCCGCATCGACCTGATACCAGGAGCCGCGCTGGTAGCTAAATCATCTTACAGGTTAGCCCCGTCCAAAATGCAAGAGTTGATAGCACAACTGCAAGAACTTATGGATAAGGGGTTCATCAGGCCAAGCTTCTCACCATGGGGAGCTCCCGTCCTGTTTGTCAAGAAGAAGGATGGAACCCTAAGAATGTGCATCGACTATCGAGAACTAAACAAGGTCACAATAAAAAACCGATACCCACTCCCGAGGATTGATGACTTATTTGACCAGCTCCAAGGATCACAGTATTACTCCAAAATAGACCTGAGGTCAGGATATCACCAGTTGAGAATCAAGGAGGATGACGTACCAAAAACTGCATTTAGGACTAGGTACGGACATTATGAATTCCTAGTGATGCCTTTCGGTCTAACCAAAGCACCGGCAGTATTCATGGACCTCATGAATAGAGTGTGCAAGCCATACTTGGACAAGTTCATGATAGTATTTATCGACGATATCTTGATTTACTCCAAAACCGAGAAAGAGCACCGACAACATCTAAGACTGATTCTGGAGTTACTACGACCCGAGCAGCTACAAGTTCTCCAAGTGTGAGTTTTGGATGCAGAAAGTACAATCATTTTTTGGTCACATCATGAGTGAGAAGGGGATTCAGGTTGATCCCTCCAAGATCAAAGCTATTAAAAGGTGGGAGACAACTAAGACCCCTACCAAGGTACGACAATTTCTAGGGTTGGCTGGATATTATTGAAGGTTCATAAAGAACTTCTCAAGAATTGCCAAACCATTGACATATCTAACCCAGAAGAGCACCAAATTTAAATAGGAGCCAAAGCAACAAGAGGCCTTCGAGATTCTTAAGCAAAGACTATGTAGTGCACCAATCCTATCCCTACCCGAAGGGAATGACGATTTCACCGTGTACAGTGATGCCTCGCACCACGGATTAGGATGTGTTCTGATGCAAAGAGGAAAGGTAATAGCATATGCATCACCACAATTGAAGGTGCATGAACAAAATTACACCACCCACGATTTGGAATTAGGAGTCGTAGTTTTCGCGCTCAAAATCTGGAGACATTAACTGTATGGCATAAAATGCGTAGTCTTTATCGATCACAAAATCCTACAACACATCTTTGATCAAAAGATGTTGAACATGCGACAAAGGAGATGGGTGGAATTGTTAAACGATTATGATTGTGAAATCCGATACCACCTCGGGAAGGCGAATGTGGTGGCCGATGCCCTAAGTAGGAAGGAGAGGCCTAAACCACTTAGAGTTCGGGCCTTGTGAATGGAGGTAAGAGTTGATTTGAAGGACCTGATACAAAGGAATCAGAAGGAAGCCATGAGGGAAAAGAACTGTGAAAAGGAAGGATTGAAGGGGATGAAGGAACAATTAAACGCGTCAGAGGATGGTATAATGAGATTGAATGGAAGAGCTTGGATCCTAATGTGGAGAGGACTGAGAGAAACTATATTGGACGAGGCTCACAAGTCCAAATAATCCATCCATCCCGGGAATGATAAAATGTATCGAGATCTGAGAATGAACTATTGGTGGCCTGGGATGAAAAGGGAAATAGCCACCTACGTAGGGAAGTGCTTAACATGTGCCAAAGTAAAGGTGGAATACCAAAAGCCATCTGGATTACTTCACACAGAAATACCGGAATGGAAATGGGAAAGGATTACAATGGATTTCATCACGAAATTACCCCGAACCCAGAAAGGGCACAACGCTATATGGGTAATAGTAGACCGACTAACTAAGTCAGCACACTTCCTGGCCATTAGGGAAGAATATGACATGGAAAAGATGGCTAGGATATATGTTAATGAGATAGTGTCCCGACATGGAATACCTTTGTCAATCATCTCTGACCGGGATAGTCGATTCACTTCCCGATTCTGGTAAGCGTTTCAACGGCCGCTAGGAACCCGCATCGATCTGAGCACAGCCTATCACCCATAAACCGATGGTTAAAGTGAAAGGACAATTCAGACCCTTGAAGATATGTTGAGGGCTTGCGTGCTAGATTTTGGTGGGAGCTGGGACACCTACCTTCCACTAGCCGAATTTTCTTACAACAACAACTACCACAGCAGCATAGGAGCTGCACTCTTCGAAGCACTTTACGGGCGTAAGTACAGATCACCGATTTGCTGGGCTGAGGTAGGAGAAAGTCAGCTAACCGGACCAGAAATAGTGCAAGAAACTACTGACAAGATTCATCAAATAAGAGAGCGACTAGCTACAGTAAGAGATCGCCAAAAGAGTTATGCTGATAACCGGGGAAAACCCTTGGAATTTCAAGTAGGAGACCGGGTGATGCTTAAGGTGTCACCATGGAAAGGGTTGATCAGATTTGGGAAACATGGGAAATTGAGCCCAAGATACATTGGACCTTTCCAAATCACCGAGAGAATCGAAACCGTTGCTTATAAATTAGAGCTACCCTAGGAACTAAGCAGAATACACAACACATTCCACGTCTCGAACTTCAAAAAGTGTCTATCCGACGAAACCTTAATAGTACCTCACATGGAAATCCAAATTAACGACAACCTGCAATTTGTTGAGGAACCACTGGAAATAGTGGAACGGCACGAAAAGAAACTACGACGACGTAAAGTCCCAACTGTGAAGATCAAATGGAAATCACGAAGAGGGTCTGAGTTCACTTAGGAACCAGAGAAAGAGAATAGAAAGAAGTACCCGCACCTATTCAACCCCGAAGGCTCTAGCAGTAGAACACAAGGAGTAGTCAGTAAAAACCCCGTCTCGGCATCACCCTAAATTAATTTAATGAGTATATACCTATTTTTAGTAATGGAAACATTGTATAATATAACTCTTGATTACTATCTCACTCTACTGCATCTCTAGGATTTGTATAGAGCATTGGTCTAGAAGTAAGCAAATTTCGAGGACAAAATTTTTGTAAGTAGGGGAGGATGTGACAACCCTGATTTTAGGCCCAGAAATTTTTTTTAGAAACCTTAGTGGGCCACACAATGATCAACCGGAGCCTATGTGATAGGCCCAACATGATCAAACCCATGGACATACACACACACATTAATGGGCTAGGCCCATTAAACTTTGGATTGGCAATTGGGACATGTGATGGAAATGTTTGTGAGCTGCCAGCTTTAATGGGCCTCGGGCCCAAAGCCTTAGCAAAAGTTAAATAAATAGAAACTACACAAAATAAAAACTACAAAAATAATAATAAATATTAATAATAATAATAAATAATAATAATAATAATAATAATAAACAGTAATAATAATAATCTAAGTCTAACTCATCCGCATTTGGCCATACTATTCATCTGTATTTGCTTTCTACTTCATCCGCATTTGATTTCCCTTAGGCGCATTGGCACCGTATGGGCGCTTTGGCAGTGGGCGCATGTACACTGTGTAGGCGCATGAGCCATGTGCGGGAGCATAAGCCTTGTGCGGCCACTCTTCCTCCAGAAAAACTAAGGAACTCTAGGCGCATGAACACTGTACAGGCACATGAGCACTGCACAGGCGCATTAGCAGCAGGCGCACAAACACTGTACAGGCGCACGAACACTGTACAGGCGCATTTGCACTGTGCGACCTAAAATTTCTATCTTTCGAACACTTAACATTCTGAAATATTTAAAAAACCTTCTAGAAGAAGGTTGACCCATTTAATCACCTCCCAAACTGACCAATACATGGCTTAGCTTTCTAAGCCATGCTTGCTTGTTGTAATATCCAAAAAAAATCTTTCTCTAGCCAAGAACCCACCAACCAAGAATGTGGGTCCCAACCTCTCGGCTGACCCCCTCCCCTCAGCCTCACTTTCACCTCTATAAATAGAGGATTTGATCTACGCATTCTGCCCTTTTACACTCTCGGCAGAAGCTGCAATCTTCGAACTAAGGTAAAAACTTCTTCTTTCTTCCTTTTCTTTAACTTACAAACATTGATTTTATCCCCTATCTGCACTTCTAATCCCTTCTGCGAATGTCTCAGTGTTCTAATAATATTATTCTGCTCTAACCACAACCTTTTGTTCACTTATTCGAAAGCTTCAACAAGGTAAACCCAAACCACCCGAGAACTTGTGATAATTCGATTTTAGTGGCACAACCGAGCCTGTGCCACTTCCATTTCTATATGTATGAATGTTACCATAAATTCCAGTAACTACAATGATACACATATGCAAAACCTGATTTTATGAAACAAAAAAATAAATTTGTATAAAACCCGAAATATGTTAAAAATATCTAAAAATACATAAAAATGAGATTCAATTAAACTACTGGAATTATGAGTTCTTGTAAGTTATATTATGTTATAGGAAATGTTAAAATAAGAAAAATCAGATTAACTCGTCTACACACAAAACCAGGACTTAACGGGCACTTAACGCAACTAACCGGCTAATGTAACGGAATTTCCAAACACTCATAAAAACTGATCTATAAAATTTCAATAGGTAGATAATGTTAAATAATACTTAGAAATAAAATCTTGTGGCCTGTAGACTTAGTTTGCCTATTAAACAAAAATATAGAAGTTATTTAGGTTAAATAAATAAAAATTCATAAATATATGTTCCTAGGCTAAGAAACCCGAAATTTCAGAACCAAACACTTATCATAAGTATATTAGTATAATTAAAACAAGGATGGACCGAAAGATGAACCAAGTCTAAGGACCCGTTAGATATCAAACCCGAACGTTAGAATACCGAAACCTATGTAAAACAATCAAAAATATAAAAATACAGTAGCTATGGCCTTTATTATGATAAAACTAGTTTTATAACCAAATATTAGGAATTTGTAAGAAGTTATACAAAAATAATGTTAAAAATACAAAACCGAACATCACATTAGCAAAATAATAAGTTAAATAATCTCCGCAACCTTGAAAAGCATAAAAACCATTTAATTACAGTAGCCTAACCCACTCAAAACTATAGAACACATAATAAACAACTCAAACACTAAATTCCAAAATATAAGGGCTAAAACCGTCAATATGGCAAAGATGAAGGACCAAATATGACAACGACCAAAACCTACTGTTTTGGGAGTTTAACATTGAGATAATGAACTTAATAATCTGAAATATTTCTATATCAACTCAAATAAGTTCAACTAACAAACCAAAAACATTAAAATAGCAAACATACACCAAATTACACATATGTAACAGAAACCGCCTAGTCACATAAAATAAACTTGAACTAGAAGGCATAGGTTTATCTAAATTAAGTTGGGACTAACTACTGAAACTATGAACTTAGGAACCCCGCTGGCCGTAGCTAAAACCCACGAACACGCACTTGAACGCTAAGGTGAGTTTCATGACCCCTTTTTACTTTACAACTTTTGGGGTGAAATACATACTTTGGTCATAAATGATGCAACACATCCTGCTCTTGTACCCTCATGTTAGCACAATCATTAACTCTTGTGATGAGCCGCTTGGTTTGTGGATAGTACTATTTGGGAATCCCCCGCACACAATGGGCCCTGTGGATAGGGAAACCCCCTATTGAGATTCGAGAAATCGTTGTGTCACAAATTATTGCAAAAACTTATGTGCATAGCAGGGTACATCTGAGCCCATGACAATAAGGGGTATGGGTTAGGGGATGTTTTAGCAACTCGGGAGGGTCACCCGGGTCCAGGTTTGATTGTGACACTTTGTTTTCTTTAGTGCATCATGAAGTTTTGAAAATATATTTTGTATGTGTGACATGTGTCATAAACTCATGACCTCACCAACATTATGTTGACGTATCTTTTGGGTGTGTATTTCAGCTGAAGACTAAATTTTGCAAGTGTAGGCATGTCTAGGAGGCCGCATAGTCCTGGGGAACTTGGAGATAGCCACCGCCTCTTAGCACTAGATTATTTGTCTAAGTCATTTAAAACTGTTAATGATTAGAACTTTGGCTACCTTTATTAGACTATATTTCTTTTGGATGACTGTAAAACTATCTTAAGATCTGAACTTAGCAATACATGTACTTTACCTTTTTACTGCATTGTGAACCAATGGCTCATGTGGTTACATACATAGTTTCTGCTGTGTTTGTTGATATTCAGTTGTCATGACCAGACCCGGACTGACGGGTTGTGACATATGATGACTCATAACAGAGAAGTGAATAGATGCTTTAAATTATTAGAACTCAATGGTTATTCATATCACCACCTGGTGTGAGTTTATGACTTAACAAGCAATTAGTATGAGAAGTCAACACTACTCATTGGTACTAAAATAGACAAACATGAATGCATGATTGATTTTGTTTGATCACAAGAATTTACTTTTTCTATATAATTGCAAGAGCTTACCTTCACATCATACCTGATCACGTCAGACTTTAGAAGCGAGTGAAGTATGCAACTGATCATAACTAATGTATCTATCATTTCTCATAAATTGCAAAGACAGATTCAGTCCTAAACACTTAACTAACAAGAAAAACTATTTTTGTGTTTTAGTTTTATATTTTTTCTATTTTGATTTTGCAATTTTCTATTTTTGTATTTGCTTTTTCATTTTCTATTGAACATACACACACAATATATACAATAAGGCTTTTGTATTTGCTTTTTCATTTTCTATTTTTGTATTTGCTTTTTCACTTAACTACAGTTTCCCTATATGCAAGATTAAGCTAAGGGAGGGTTCTTATCATCTTTTAATGAATCAAACAACTGAATTAAACTCAAAACCAGTTTTTAAACATGATTAATAAGTCCAATTGACTCGACTAAATATTCAAATCGACCTGGTAAAATGGCTTTTGTAAATAGGTCAGCCAACTATTTTTCAGTTGCGAGTTGAATCAAAATTATTAAACCTTTTTTAGAGTTATCTCTGAGAAATGATATCGAATTTTGATATGTTTTGTTTTTGAGTGCTGGACAAGATTAGCTGTAATAAACATAGCAGTAGTGTTATCAATGTAAATAGGGGTTTTAAGAAAATTGAACCCGTAATCCAACAGTTGGTTTTGTAAACAAAGGATTTGAGAACATCCTACTGATGCAGCTATGTACTCAACTTCTGCAGTTGAAACAGAGATATTTGTTTGTTTCTTACATTGCCATGAGACTAATCCGGGACCTGAAAACTGACAACCACCAGTCGTAGATTTACGATCTTGGCAACATCCCCCATAATCACTATCTGTATATCCATGTAACTCAAAGTTCCTTCATAAGGATACCATAACCCTAAAGCCGGTTTTCCTTTGAGATACCTGAATATTCGTTTAAGAACGATTAGATGAGATTCCTTCACGTTAGATTGATACCTAGCACAGACACAAACAACATACATTATATCAGGTCTAGATGCAGTAAGATACATCAAAGATCAGATCATAGATCTGTATAGAGTTTGGTCAACTGATTTTCCTTTAGAATCAGGTTCAATCTTGGTATTTATGTCAGCTGGAGTTCTGATGGATTAACAATCTTGCAGTTTAAATTTCTTCAAGAGTTTTTCAATGAATTTCTCTTGATTGATAAAAATTCCATCTGCAGACTGCTTCACTTGAAGACCAAGGAAAAAGTTAATTTCTCCCATAAAACTCATTTGAAAATAAGACTTCATGATTTCTTCAAATTCATTGCACAACTTTGGACTTGTAGAACCAAATATGATATCATCAACATACACTTGAACACATAAGAGATCATCAGCATCCTTCTTAATAAACAAAGTAGGATCTATTTTCCCTCGCGTGTATCCATGTTGGATCAAATGTTGTGATAATGTTTCATACCAAATTCGAGGAGCTTGATGCAGACCATACAATGCATTGCTAAGCTTGTACACATGATGAGGATATTCTGAATCTTCAAAACCTGGAGGTTGCTTGACATACACATCATCAGTGATTGGTCCATATAAGAAAGCACCTTTAACATCCATTTGATACACCTTGAATTTCATGAATGATGCATAAGCCAGGAAGACACGAATTGATTCAAGTCTTGCAACTGGAGCAAATACTTCATCATAATCTATTCCTTCTTCTTGGGTGTAACTTTGTGCAACGAGTCTCACTTTGTTGCGAACAACAATTTCTCGATCGTCTGTTTTGTTTCGGAACAACCATTTTGTGCCTATGGCATTTTCTCCTTCAGGTAAATCCACAAGCTTCCATACTTCTTGTTTACGAAATTGCAATAACTCTTCTTGAATTGCTTCAATCCAACTATTGTCCTTTAACGCTTCAGTGATGTTTTTAGGAACAATTTGATATAGAAAACACGAGTATAAGCAGAGATTTGCTTGTTCTGAATGACTTGTCGTTGTTCTCTCATTCAATGGACCGATAATCTGAGATGTTGGATGGTTCTTGTGAACACGAGATGTTGGAATCTTATGCACTTGAATATGAACATCCAGATTAGATTGGTTCAAGTCGGAAAGCTGATGCAATAAGTTCGAAAAATGTGGATTGAAATTAGGAACTTGAGTCGGTGAGTTGAAAAAGTAATCAAGATTATCTGTAACAACTACATCATCAGAAATCGATGATGTTCCGGACTCAAGTTGTATAATTTCAGGACCATCATTAGGAATAGGTTGTGAAACATTAGTATTTTCAGACAAGGAATGTTCTTAAGCTTGTTGAGGTTGATCATAAGTTTCAGACTGAAATATAGGATCTTTCACAAAAGAGAAAAATGGATAATCTGGGCTTGTGTCATCCATATCATCAGAATCAGAATCATCGTTGAATGATCTGAGATCTCCTTCTTGTTTCTGATGGAAAAGAGTTTTCAAGAAATTTAACATTGAAAGTTTCAAGTAAAACATTTATCCTAGAGTTATAAACTCTAAAAGTTTTTGAAACCGATGAATATCCAACGAAAAATCCTTCAACAGATTTTGCATCAAATTTTCTAGCTGATCACTTGAATTTAAAATCAAAACTGGACAACCAATAGATTTAAGAAAATCTATATCAGGTTTCCTGCCAAACACCAACTCATAAGGAGTTTTTTGTTTATCTTTCACAAGCAATGTTCGATTTTGCACGAAACATGCAGTGGATATGGCTTCATCCCAGAAAGTGATTGGAGTTTTGGCATTTGCTAACATAGACCGTGCTGCTTCAATCAAAGTTCTGTTTTTCCTTTCAGCAACTCCATTTTGTTGTGGAGTTCTAGGAGCACTGAACTGACGAGCAATACCTTTTTCTGCACAAAACATGTCAATATTAGCAGTTTTAAATTCCGTTCCATTATCACTTCTAATTATTTTGACCTTTTGTTCTAATTGATTTTCTACTTTAATGATGAATTCTTTTAATAATTCAGCCGTTTCAGATTTAGCATGCAAAAAGAAAACCCCAAAAAATCTTGTAAAGTCATCAATGATAACTAAACAATAAGATTTCTTTCCAATACTCCGAACATTTATTGGTCCGAATAGGTCCAAATGCAACATCTGGAGAGGTTTGGAATTTGAGTCTATCTGCTTGGGCTTATAAGACGCTCTGTGTTGCTTTCCTTTTAAACATGCTGAGCAGAGATCAGTTATGGCAAACTTCTTTGTTAGAAGACCTACAACATGATTTCCTGATACAAGCTTGTTCATGTTCTTGAAATTGGAATACCCGAGACGTCTATGCCAAAGCTGACTTTCATCATTTGATGGTTGAGCAATTAGGCACGTTGTTTCTATAGAGGGATCAACTTGAGACATATCTAATTTGTATACATCTCGATCTCGAACAACTTTAACAACTAATCATTCTTTGCTTATCTAAAAACCTGGCTTCAAAATATAACAAAAAGAATCATCAAATAGAACAGAATAAGATTTGTCACAAATTTGGAAAACACTTAAAAGATTAAAGTTCAACTGTGAACAGTAGCTGACTTAATCAAAGCTAATAATCCCATTAGATACCGTTCCTTCTCCTAATATTTTTCCACCTGCATCATCTCCTAATGCAACATGTGTACCATCTTTTAATTTAAATTCTTGAAACAAGGCATGGTTGCCTGTCATATGCCGGCTACACCCACTATCAATATACCATGTGTTAATAGGTCTTCTCGGGCGTACCTGTATTTCAAAAAGAATTAAGTTGAGTTATCAACCCAAGCCAAGATGGTCTTGGGCTTGCCATATTTATCAATAATGGTAAACTGTTTAAAGTGAAGCTTTTTCAAATCAGGCTTATTGTTAACAAATTTACCAATTCCGTTTTTTTTTTCAAATCATCAACGAGTCTATGATTCCGCATCACAGATCTGATAAACGGGAATAATACGATTGCAATATTCGATCCATCGATTATCGAATTTTCATAGTTGGTATCAGAGCCTTGGTTCCTTGTTCTTCAAATTTTTCTCAAAAATTTGAACCACAAGTTTGATCTACAAATTGTTGTTGTTTTTGATGAAATCAAGCTACTATTAGCTTAGATTTGTTATTTTGTGAAGATCTGCAAGTTTTTACATCAATTGAGGCTCATTTGAGCCACTAATTTAAAGATTTAAGCAAACTTGTTCTTCAAGTCTTCAAATGCTCATGAACATGAAATTTTGATTTTGTTGTTATTTGATCAGATTTAAGCTTCTAATAGCTTTAGTTTGTGATAACTAACACATCGGCAAAGTTTCATATCAATTGAACATCCACAACTCTTGAATTTAAAGATTTTTGAAAATTTCGTGTTCTTGAGAAAAGTCCATTGTTCTGGAGGAAAAATCATCAACAATCATGAATCGGATGTTGTTTAGCTGAAATCAATAGTGGTTTTAGCTTAGAAACATCAAATCTAAGGTTCGTTTATCATTTTCAACAAACAAAACATATATTTTTGAATATTGATTATCATATTTGGGTTTTTGTTCTTCATTGTGTTCTTCATGTGTTCATCATCTAAATCCGAGTTCAGATGATGAATATATGAAATTGATTGTTGTTTTAGCTTAGAATCACTTATCTACAGCTATTTAACCTTTGATTTTATCAAATTCCATCAGAAACCCAAGAATCAAAAGTTTGTTCATTCAAAAACATGAAGTTTGACTTTTTCAAAGTCAAACTGCTTTGAAATCTCAAAATCAGCCAAATCTATGATTTAATTCAGATTTTGATTCATTTGTTCATCATAGAATCATTCAACAATCATACAAACAACAAAAGTTGTGGATCTGAAATTGAAATTTCATTCATAATCAAGTTTACAAAGAATACACAAATTACACTTGTATGTGATTTTTGACTGTGTTCCTATTCCACAGCTGACGTTTTAAACCCACATCGGACGAAGACCAGTATTCATCAATTTTGTTCAACTATTCATAGCTGATGAACAAACACATCCATAGCTGATGTGTTAACACTCACAGCAGATGTGTTAACACCTACAGCGGACAAGAAGAAGAGTCACAGAATAGACCCAAACTTTTGTCCACAGTGGATTACATTGGTCCAAAGCAGACGTTCAAAACACCACAGCTCACACAAATTGTCCAAAGTAGACATTCACACTCACAATAGATGTGCAAGTAACATACATAGCGGACGAGTTGATTTTGTTGAACAAACAAGTTCCACAGCGGACTTGAATCAAGTTGTACAACGGACTTGAATCAAAGGTCCACGGCGGACATTGAGTAAAACAGATCCACAGCGGACTTGAATTGTAGGTCCACAGCGAATGTTTTACCTCAATCATAGCATACATTCACCCATTCCACAACGGATGAGTAAATAGTTTGACCATAAACGAAACCATTTGAAATCCACTCCATCGCAGACCTTAGACCCTGTGTCAATACCAATCGATCGCAACCACACCTTAGACCATCAATCATCATCACCAAGCTTCAATTGTGGTTGATTTCGACTTGGAACTACACCATCTAACCACCACAGTCAGCGCCGACTGAAACCAAAACCATCGATTACCTGCAATCTCCTACCGATCCCAACCCATCACCGATTTTTGATTTGTTGTTTCAATTCCAACATTCCACCATCACTGCCGACACCAATCGAAGATTCCTCCACCATCGCCAGTCGATTTCAACACACCACACCAAACCTCACTGGCAAGTGTTGCCGGCATTTCACCGGAGTTAAAGAGATAGGGAGAGTGAGAGCAGAGAAAGCATCAATAGAATTTGAGAGTGTTTGGGAATTTAATTTTGACTCCAAGTTTTTTTAATTATGACCGACTTATTAATCTTTCTCGGAAGAATTTTTTAAGTTTCAGAAGTTTTTAAATCTTGATAAACTTATAATTTGTTCTTGAAAGATTTGAGAACTTCATTTTGACTTCCTGTTGATCAAGATATATATACTTCGGAAGAGTTGAATCAAGTCGCAAAATCATTAAAATTTTAATTGAGAAGATCCAAATATTGTTACTTTTAAATTAAGCTAGACTAATCTTAGTCCAGCTTAACTAAATTGTAATTGAACAAAGTTAACTCTTTAATTAGGCCAATCTAATTAAATTGAGTTTTGACGTTCTTTGGATTAGATTAAAGTTTAAATTTGATTTTGATTTAAACATAAAAACAATTTTCGAATCACTTTTGTTTTTAAACAAAATGGAAAATTTAACATCATTCACTAACACTCGTGTTTCGAGAAACCGAGCTATATTTCTTGCTGCAGGTAGAAAAAGGTTTCAAGAATTCAAACAGAACAAACCAAGCTGCTGTAACCAACCAAACAACAGCAGGAAATCAAACAAAAGCTACAACCAAACAAACAACAGCAGCATATCAAACAATGACAATAGTTCATTATTTGACAAGACAAACATTCAGTTGTACATCAGTCATATTGAGAAAGAACTAATGCATTTACATTTGTGTGATCTTGCAAACTAAAACAACACATTGTCTAATAATTTGATCAAATGCAGGTAAAAGATGGAACAATCTCAAAGAAATGATCAAGCACAAATCAAGACATTGAATCAACAAAACATCAGTTTAACTCAAGAGATGAACCAGTTGCAACCCAAAATGGTTCAACAAGAAATCAAACTTGAAGAGTTAACTGCTAAGCATGCAAAAGCCACAAACATCAACAACACAAACATTCCTCCATTGGCTGAAATTCCTATAGACAGAAAGATCAATCTATGCTCATCAGCATGCATAGATGAAGTATAGGCATATCGGAAATATTGCAATAATATATCATACATGACAAAAGAGGAAAGAGCTTCACATGCAGAGGAACTACAAACTTCTACAAATCAAATCAGTTCATTAGAGAAAGAAGTTGATAAATTGCTTAAAGAAAATCATAAGCTGAATGCTTAAGCAACTGAACTCTCTATGAAGTTAACAAACACAAAGGCTGAAATTGAAGCCAAAATATCATAAGCAAGTACAACCAAAACAATCAATGACTTGCAACATTACATTGAGCGTCTAAATCAAGCAATCAATACAAAAAATGCTACAAATGAAGAATTGAAGATACAACATAAAGCCTTTGAAGATAAAATCAATTCTTTGCTGAGGGATGTAGACAAACTCCTTGGAGAAAGATTTAGTCTTCAAGCTCAAGTTACAAGACTCACTGAGTCTCTAACAAAGACAAAAGCAGATCATGCATCAACAGAAGTTGAATTTGAGAATTTAAAGCTGACTACTAACAAGGTGGAAGAACTACTTGATGCACAAAGAGATCAAAAGAAGAATGCTAGAACAACATACCATGTTGTTCCTCCTCCTTACAATGATAACTACATAGAAATGCCAACTTCAATGACAAGTCCAGTCAAAGAAGATTCAAATATGCATGATCATCCTCCAACAGACAAACCATCCACTATCACTCAAATCACTTCTCCTAAAATAGCATCAAAGTTGTACCTCAAACCTGAATCACCACAGAATGAAAGCTTTTATTCCTGTAATGGTCAAGATGGAGATCCTGCAAGTGATGATAGTGATGAAGAAACCAACCTACCAAACAAACAAACATTGAAATGTATTAATCATGTCATTGAAGAAATCAATCCAAAACAAACACAACCATAGAAATCCAAAGCAGCAAAGCCTGACAACAAACAAAAGGCTATGGTTCTCTATGAGAAATTCAAACCAGCTGGATTTCTTGAACTAGAATTAACTAAGGCTGAACTAAAGGCAAATATCAAGATGGAGTTAAAGAACAAGCAGAAGCCTAAGGTACAAGAAATCAAAGAACAGGTCAAGAGGAAGAAAACCAGATCTGAAAGAAAGAAGAAAAGTCAGACCAAGTCTTCTACACCTGATCCAAACCAACCATTAACCTCAAAATCTACATTAGAAACTCCAAAACAACAACCAATTCTCTACAAGACATGCAATTTAGATTCACATAACATGTCTGAGTGCAAAAACACTAAGAGTGATAAATATATATGTCCTCACAAGAGAAAGCAACAAAAACAACCAAGACAAAAGGTTGTGAAGTACCAATCAAATCTAACTTCATCATCCAAGCCTAAGGGAAGAAGATCCAAACCTACTCCTTACTACTTAAATTGTGACATGGAGAATCATACCACTTCAGTGTGTTCATACAACAACTCTCCAACATCACAACACAGAAGAGGTCAAAGATCTTATCATCCATCAGAGTCGTACTCACCGAGATCGGTGCATGAGTACTACAACAGACGTCATCGCTACTCTTCTCCTCGATCTCATCGACATGGGTATGATTTTAAACATTACGATATTCATGATTGTTAGGCACAAAGACATTATCCTAGGTCATACACATAATATAAGTATGATAGATATAGGAATAATGATTGGCATAATGGTTATCATAGAAGATCACATCCATCAAATTATTATAATCATGATTATAATTTTTATGATAAATATGATCACATGCCTAGGAGAAACAAACTTGATCAAGGACAAAGATCCTTTGCTACACCTCCATAAAACATTCAAAAGAAAAATAGATTTTCTAAACCAACCAAAAGATTTTCAGAAGCCAAAGGTGAATCTGATACATCATCAGATAAAGCAAAATCATACACATATGACCAAGTCACATATAAAGATGCTAATGAATAGCTCAGATAGTAATGGCCTGGGTTGAAATATCAAACTGATTTGCTAGTATGATAGGGACAGTTATGGAGGCCTGCCAACCAAGAAAAGTTAGCAGTGGTTGATCCCTTCCCATGACAGGAATGTTCTTCCTGCTCATGATGTTTATGATGCAACTAAGCCAAATAGAGCAGAAATTAACCATGATTCAATGCAAGACATCAATCATTCACAGAAACTATGATGGCAATGCAAGAAATAATCGATGTTTCATTCCATTTGCTTAGTCTGATTACATTGCTACATGGACTAACAATTGATTATCTCTATTGATTTGATAACACATATTTCATTTCTTTATTTTCTCAAAACCAAAAATCCTAAAAATGAGAAAATCAAGAAAAGTCCAAAAATATTACTATTATTTAATTATTTTTGAATCTTCCTGTATTTACATGAGAAATGATAGTACACTCATCTACTATCTTCTGCATCTATTTTTCAAATCATTAAAGACAGACAAGGTTCTATTTGATATGTTAGTAGGCTCAGCTTGGATTCAAGATAAGCATATTTGTGATGAACTAACTCAATATGCATTGTGGACCAAAAACATCTTAGGGTATTGATAAGCAATGACTTTTCAAGTGTTTGCTTGTGTGGTTACCAAAACACACCATGCGAAAATAGTTTATAAATTTTCATTGATAAAAGCATTTGTTTCTCCTTTGTTGTAAATACAGACCTGGAGTAAATGCAAGACCGTTAAAGGGTACTTAAGCTTGCAATTAGTTAACACACTTAGGAGGATCTTAAGATCACTTAACAATTCAAATAGGGAACTGTGAACCTTTACTGAAGATACAAGATAAACACAAGTAAAACAAGAACAAGAGCACAAGATAAAGTTTTCAAGGAAGTTGTATATTGCTTCTCTAGTTCTATTACAAGTGTTGTACAAGTATATTTTAAATACAAGAACCAGAGACTACTTATACTACATCCTACAACCGTCAATATGCAAAAAGACAGTTGGAAGTGACTAATCTAGACAACAAGATCAGCCTAAAGTCAAAAGGCTGATTGCCTTTTGACTAGTGACTATGACAAGCCATAGCTCACTGACTTTCTTATTACAAAAAGCCAAGAAGGAACAAAAACAGAAACTTGCAAGCAAAGACCTTATCTACTTTATCATAAAGTATGGAAGTTTCACCAACTAGTGATAGCAGGTGAACTACCAGAGCATGCAGTGGAGAGTAGGTTACTTTATGATAAAGTTGATGGAAAAGGTATCTTTTCTCTCTCTTTAGAGGAAAATCAGTCTTGTCTTTAAACAGCTTCGGAAGACTTTATCTTGAGAGCTTCGGAAGACTTCATCTTTTACCTTCGGAAGAGTTGAGTCTTTAGCTTTGGAAGACTTTACACTTGGAATATTTTCCAAGTTGTGTAAAGCTTCTGCAGCAGTTTCTTCTGAACTTTGGCTTCGGAAGATTTTACACTTAGCATTTTTCTTGAGTGTGTAAAACTTCCGAAGCTAGTTCACCTTTGTTCCAAAGTGCATGTTGGAAGACTTGGTTGTTTTGGTATCTTTTGGTTGCATCAGTCTCTTAACTTCAAAGGTTCCTACAAACTCCCCCTAGGCTGATGCTACCAAAACAGAGAGGTTCTTCAGACTGGGATTGTCCACATGAGGATCTTCCGAATTCCTTTCTTCATCAGTAGATCTGGATTCTTCAGACTCATGAAGTACCTTCTCATGTCATAGAGATCATGCAGATGGAATTCAAGCATGTCACTTGTGAAGTAGACATGTTTTCTCCCTGATCTCTAGTGACATACCATCTGTCTGGATCTTCAGCAAAAGTCCAGGACAGAATTTGTCTTCCAACAGAGAGAGGCTCTACTATGATAGGAGTTGGTTGAGAGTCCTCTTCATGCACTTCCTCAGGATGTTCTGACTCATCCTGAGGTTAGGAGGAGGATGCCTTTCTTCTTTTCTTCTTTGAAGATGATCTTCTTTTGGCCATCCTCTTTTTCCTCCCTGATGATTTTAACTGAGAGGGTTGGTATTTAGTACCAGGTTCTTCAGTGGATTCCCTCTCAGTTGGGATCTCCTCTCTCCCAGTTTCAGAAGGAGAGGGAGGAGAACCCTGCTGTGGGTTAGAAGATGAAGTTGGCTGTTTCAGCTTCAGGTGCAGGTGGTGTTGTCTCTGTAGGTTCACCTTTACCTCAACTTCAGGTTGAGCTTGACTTGATGATGAATGAAGGTCCACAAGCTCTCCCCTTTTTATCTTCTGCTTGATCACCCTTATGTGCTCATCCATTGTGGATAGAGACATGGGACCAAGCCTCCTTCCGGAGAACCCATACAGCTTCAAGAAGCTCATCATCCTCTGCCTATCTGCAACTTTTTCTGACTTTTCTGGATGATGGCTCTTGATTTTGCAGCTTCTTCCCTTTGCCTCTTCCTAGCAGCTTGCCTTTCTTTTTGGCTTGCTCTTCCAGCTGCTTATTGTATTCAAACAATATATAATCATAAGGCAAGGGAAGAGTGCAGGTGCCTGATAGAGACCTGTGGCACTCAGGTAGTTGATCATCTTTATCTTTCTTCTTCATCAACTACCTGAGGTTGTTCAGTAGCCACAGTCTCTGACTCAGGCTTTCTTGAACTGGGGAGAGGACAGGAATGTTTTTGTAAGCCTTTTTCTTCTCATTTCTCTTATGTTTGAGGGTCAAGGCTGCATCCTCTGCTTCCTTCCTTCCTTTGACAATCAATGTCAGCCAGTTCATTTAATTCCTCTAAGGGGAGAGAGATGAGTTCATCTATGTTGTAGTTCCTGGTCCCCAGATAGTTGAGCCTGGCTGCCCTTAATTCATCTTCTTGAGTGTTTGGTACAGGGGCAGTCAGAATTGCAGCTTGCATGAATCCTGGGGAACCACTTGAACTCTCTCCCCTCAGCTTCCTCTTCCTCTCTCTTTTTCTTCTTCAATCTCTTCAGGAGTCATTTCTTTTGCCTTTGTCAATTGCAGATCTTGATGACTCAGTCTGAGGAGAGCTTTGGCCTTCATTGCTTGATTCAGCAGTCAAGCTCTGGCCAGAGAGAGGTTGTGAAGCACCATCACCAGCTGGTGCCTCACTAAGGGTATGGGGTGCTGGAGGAGATCTTGTCTCAAGGTTCACAGTCTCAGCCTCTGGGCCTTCAGTCAAGGCTTTCCCTTCAAAGCTAATCTTGGGGTCTACCTCAACATCCAGTTGACCAAAGGCTTCAACTGCTAGCCTCTGTCTATATAATGCAGTTCTCCTTTTGAATTCTGCCAGCACCCAGTCTTGAATTTGATTGGCTAATCTGACAGCTTGTCTGTTATTGCTTGGGTTGACAAGTGCCAGATCTACCAAGTTTATACTCTCATAGAAACTCAGGGTGGAGATGTTGAGAATTTCTTGTTGACCCTGAGCTCTAGAGATCACAAGAGCTTTCCTATCATTGTCATACCCCCAACCCTAGATTGGGTTCTCAGATGGGGCAGACATTGCTCTTGGTACTCCCTCCTTAAACAGTTGTTGAATGAGCAGTTCCAGATCACTGTCTAGAGGAGGTTGCTGAGCATGGACAACTGCAAGATAGGATGGTGAGTCCTGTATGTCCATACTTGAGGAAGAACTCCCAGGTTCTGTGGCTGTCAGAACTTCCTCCCCCTTTTTGGTAGCATCACCCTCATGCATAGGTGAGCTGGGGAAGTGATCCATAACATCCACAGGTTCTTGTGGACCTGGATGAGTTTGTCCTATAGGTCTCTCAGCTAACTGGCCCTTGAGATCGATGATCTCAAGTTATTGGTCATGGACCCTCCTTTGCAAGATAGTCACCTGTGATTCAAGGTGAGCTATCTGTGAAACTAGTTGGGTGCAGATGTCTTCTAGTTGGTGCACTCTGAGTTTTAGACTCCCCTCATCTTCAGTTGAAGAATCATTGGGGGATGAAGGAGGTGAACCGAGGTCTGCTCCTTCACCACCAGCATGGGGTTCTTGGTTCTTGGGGAATCATTGGAGGCTGGGTTGCCGTGGTTGAGGTCTTAAGGATGTAATCACTGGCAACAGTGAGAGCCTCTTCCACATGGATCTCCTGGACAATCACAGGAGATCCACCTCAGTTTGGGGTGTCTGATGTGGCTAGACATGGGTGAAGCAGGAGTACTCATCTCCCCTTGAGTGTGGTAGAGAGGGAGAGTCATGGTACTCACTGAAACCCAAATCTTCATCAGAGTAGAAGTCAAGGCTGGGTATGGGTTGGTTGAGATCAAGAGGCTGGGGATGGTAGCTTTCCCCTGAAGGTTGATCACTAGAGTGTTGAGACTCAGAGTGATGGCTTAAGGCTGTTTGTGGAGTGGTGAGCTCATCAGGCTGAGCATGAGGAACCTCAGCACTGATTGTTTGAAAATGGGAGTGGTTTGCTCCTCAGGGGAAGTGGGAGCTCGAGTGTCCACTTCCTCCTGTGTGGGTTGTGATATGGGGCCTGCACATGCTCAATAGCAAGTGCAGGGGTTCGTTTGGATTTTCTAGTGTAGGTGAGGGTAATTGTTGGCCTTGATGGTGGTTGAGAAGTAGAGGGTGTTGGTTCATCACTAGATGGTGCAGCTAGGATGTCACCCTGAGCAATGAGCTCAAACATTTTTGGGACAAGGGCTGTTTCTACCCCAGAACCCAACAGTTGGCTTTTTCAATATCTTGAAAATGCCGGGCCTCATATGTGCAAGTTTAAGAACATTACCTGTTCCCCTCAACTGTGGTCCCAATTCACAGTTGAGAATGTGTTGAACATACCGGGGGAACATGTAATATTCTAAGGAATCCAAATTCGCTAGTAAATTTGTAAATACAAACTGAGAGTACCTGAATTTGACCCCTTGAACCATCCCATGGACAATGAAGGAGAGGTCTTCTGGAATCTGGTCCCATCCTCCATGTTTGTTGGATAAGCTGTGAATGACGACATGGAGGAGGTATTTCCATTGGAATGAGACCTTCCCCTTCCTGAAGGTCTTGACTGAGAAGTCACCTTCATATCCCATCTGCTCAAAGGATTGGTTGACAGCAGTTTTTGGGAAAGACATTCACCTGCTTCATCATCCAGCTGAAGATGGGTGTTTATAATGGCTGGAGTGATGAAAACCATCCTCCCCTGCACTGTGGCAGACAGTGCCTTCTCCCCGTCCATGGTGACCTCTTGACAGGTCCGCCAGAACTCAAGCAACTGATCCTCATAGAGAGGAGGATTGATTGTAAGGGAGGTGAAGTAGTGATACAAAGAAAGATACCTACACACGTCTAAGAAGCTTGGATTCTTCTCAGAGTTTAACAGAGCAACTTGATTGTGTTGCTTGTGTAGGTGCATAGTGAAATCAGGGTCGTTACGACGATCAAGATTGGCCATTTGAAGCTTGGTAGTGAAAGAAAGAAGAAGAAGATGAAATTTAGGGGTAATTTTAGGTTAAGGAACAATAAGAGAAGTGAGATGAAATAGAACCGTTTGGAAAGATATACTCTAGATTTGAGACAAAGTTATGACAAAAAGATAAACTTTGAAATCCGCAAGTGGGTCCTACTTCTGAAAAAGGCGCCCAAAAAGTTAGTTTTCTTAGAAGTAGAAAAAGCTTCCGAAGACAATTTTGGTTTCGGAAGCTGTGCAATCAAAGCTTCCGAAAGCAATTTTGCTTCGGAAGATATTTCAAAGAGTTTTTGAAAATTTTGGCTTCGGAAGAAATAAATGAGTCTCCCGAGACTAAATTGCTTTCAGAAGAAATTTGTTCCTAAAAAGCATTCAAGTACTTATACCAAAATTTAAGCTTCAGAAGATACTTCAAGAATTTCTTCCGAAGGTAAATCTCAGATAAGCTGTTTAAACGATTTAGACATAAATTTCTTCCGAAGGTAAATATTCATCATTCTAAGAGATATCATTATAAAAGTTTGTTTTTCTTCCAAAGAGAACTGGGCTTATGAAGTGATCTCATAGACAACCTAGGACACACAGTTTTAAGAAATAATATTGATTAAGTTATTAAGAAAAATCTACTTAATATTAATCATCCCAATAGCTGATACAAGATATTTAAATCTCTGTTCATCAAATGCTTTTGTGAACAGATCGGCATATTGTTTATTTGTGTTAACTTTGATTAGTTTTGTCCATCCCTTTTCAAAATTATCCCTAATCAGATGATACCTGATGTTGATGTGTTTGGTCCTTGAGTGCTGCACAGGATTCTCTGTAATAGAGATGGCACTGTTGTTGTCTATGTGGATGGGAGTCTTTTGAAATTGAACCCATAGTCTAGCATCTGATTCTGAATCCAAAGCACTTGAGCACAGCAGCTGGCAGCAGCGATGTATTCAGCTTCAGCAGTTGATGCAGACACACAGGATTGCTTCTTGCATTGCCAAGAGACTATCCTTCCACCCAGGAACTGACACCCCCAGATGTGGACTTTGCAGTCATGTTGCAGCCACCATAATCACTATCTGTATAGCATACAGATTGAAGTCTGAATTCTTTGGATACCAAAGGCCTAGATTTGGAGCACCTTTGAGATATCTAAGGATCCTTTTGACAGTGATTAGGTGTGACATCTTGGGGTTGGCTTGATATCTTGCACATATGCATGTGGCAAACATGATATCAGGCCTGCTAGCAGTAAGATACATAAGTGACCCAATCATAGCCCTGTAGAGATGTTCATCAACACACTCCCCCTCAAGATCAGGACCAAGGGAGTGGTTTCTGGCTATGGGTGTCTTTGCAACCTTACAGTCAGTCATCTTGAATCTTGTAAGTATGTCCTGTACATACTTTGACTGACTGATGAAGATGCCATCTTCAACCTGCTTCACTTGAATTCCTAGAAAGAAATTGAGTTCCCCCATGGCACTCATTTCAAATCTATTCTTCATCAGCATCTCAAAGTCTTTGCAGAGCTTTGGATTAGTTGAACCAAAGATGATGTCATCCACATATATCTGAACTAGCAATGTGTCATTTCCTGTTTCTTTGATGAAGAGAGTCCCATCAATAGTACCTCTTTTGTATCCATGTTGACAGAGGTATGTTGATAGTGTCTCATACCACTTTCTTGGAGCTTGATGCAGTCCATAAAGGGCTTTATCAAGCTTGCAGACATAATCAGGATGATCTGGGTCTGCAAAGCCAGGTGGTTGTTTAATATAAACTTCTTCATCAATCACCCCATAGAGAAAAGCACACTTCACATCAAGCTGGTAGACCTTGAAATCCTTGGATGCAGCATAAGCCAGAAATATTCTTACAGCTTCAAGTCTTGCAACTGGAGCAAAGACATCAGTGTAATCAATTCCTTCTTCTTGAGTGTATCCTTGGACAACCAGTCTAGCCTTGTTCTTGATGATGATCCCTCTATTATCTTTCTTGTTCCTGAATACCCATTTGGTTCCTATGACACTCTTCCCTTGAGGAAGAGGACATAAGTTCCAAACCTTCTGTCTTCTGATTTGAAGCAGCTCATCTTGCATAGCTTCAATCCAGCTTCCATCCTTCAAAGCCTCATCAACCTTCTTGGCTCTATCTGGGATAAGAAACAAGAATGTAAACAAACATGGCTGTCATGAGCTTGTCCTCTTGTTCTTACCCCTGAGTCAACATTTCCAATGATGTTTGTGGTGGGATGTGACTTGTGGATCCAAAGTTGAGGGATCACAACAAGTTGGTTAGACAGATCTAAATTTGAGAAATTCTGATCTGGCAATGAGGTGTCTCCCACCACATCAGCACACTTATCAAGAGAGACTTGATCCAATGAGTGTGTGACATCATTCATGTTGTCTTCAATGGAGTGGTTTTCAGCATCAAGAAATTCTTGATCACTGTCACCACCTCCAGTTCCTCCTCCTGCATTTGAAGTTCCTTCTCCTGAATTCTGAGCCTCTGAGCTGGAATTTGAAGGCAATTCATTTGAATCAGCAGTATTTGTCATGCTAGTGCTGATGGGAGCTTCAATTGCAGGGTTAGTCACCACTGGAGCTGAAGTAGTCTTCTTGTTTGGTCTTCTCAGCTCAAATCTTGGATCAGGATCTTCTGTTGACCTGTTATCTGTAGATCCTGAAACATTCTCACAAGATTTGTTAAAACAGTTGGTAACTAAGTCAAGATCAAACAGCCAATCCGGACCAGAACCTTTTACACAGGGTGTGTGTTCATTGAAAGTCACATTGGCTGACTCCTCAATGATTCTAGTTCTGAGATTGTATACTCTATAAGCCTTAGCTTGAGAAGAGTACCCAACAAAGTGTCCATCATCTGATTTCTCAGCAAACTTGGCTATTTGATCTTTGGTATTCAAGATGGTGCAAGGACATCCAAATGTTCTGAGAAAACCAATGAATGGTCTTCTTTTGTGCCACAGTTCATAAGGAGTCTTACCATGTGTCTTAACTACCAAAACTCTGTTTTGCACATAGCAGGCTGTGTTGACAGCCTCTGCCCAGAAGGTGATGGGAAGCTTAGAGTCAGACAACATGGTTCTTGCAGCTTCAATAAGTGTCCTGTTTCTCCTCTCAGCAACACCATTTTGCTGAGGAGTCCTGGGAGCACTGTATTGTCTTGAAATACCCTTTTCATCACAAAATGTATCAAGGATTTGGTTTTTGAATTCGGTTCCTTGATCACATCTTATGATTTTGACCTTGTGATCAGATTGATTCTCAATTTTTAGAATGAAATTCTTTAAGATTTCAGGAGTTTCATCCTTAGTTCTAAGGAAAAACACCCAAGCAAATCTTGTGAAGTCATTTGTGATCACCAAACAGTATGAGGTCCTTCCTAAACTCATTACACTGGTGGGGCCAAACAGATCCATATGTAACAAGTGTAGGGGAGTAGTGATAGAGTTCATTTCCTTTGGCTTGTGAGACACTTTGTGTTGCTTCCCCTTCAGGCATGCAACACAGTGGTCATCACTTGTAAACTCTTTCTTTGGCATTCCAGTTACCAAATCATTCTTAATCAGTTTATTCATGTTCTTAAAGTTTACATGGCACATTCTTTTATGCCAAAGAAAAGACTCATCACTATTTGCTTTAGATAGAAAGCAAGAAATCTCTCCAGAGGGAGATGTTTCCTGCAAGTCCATCTTGTACATGTTCCCTTTCCTGGGGGCTCTGAGCAAAATATGCTCTTGAGGAATGTCAACCCCGGGCTTGAGAACAATGCACTCATGCTCAGTAAAGAGCATGTGATGTTTTTGGTCACAAAATTAGGACACACTCAAAAGATTGTATCCAAGCTCCTTGACAAAGTTTACCTTCTTAATGCTGAGCTTACCATTTGAGACCATGCCCCTACCAGTAATGTAACCTCCTGCATCTCCTCCAAAAGCAACTGGTCCTCCATCAATTCTTTCAAAGTTTTGAAGTAGGGACTCATTGCCTGTCATGTGCCTGGAGCAGCCACTATCAATGATCCACACATTTCTGTTTGCCTTTGGCTGTCCCTGCAAAAGAGATGATTTAGTTACATTTGGAAACCCAAGCCTCATTGGTCTTGGGCTTATAAAGTTCAGATGAAGCAATGAAACAGTAAGTGATCCTATGTTCAGGCTTTGAGGATCATTTGCTGTTGCTGAAGAGGAGCTTTCAGTCTCAAGGTCTTCCTTCATCTTCCACACCACCTTTGGAAGATTGGGCTTGACCTTCACTACTTCGGAAGCTTTTGTAGCTTCGGAAGCTTTGGAGACGGATCCTTCGGAAGATCTTGCTTTCACTGCAGCAAGCTTCAGTGCTTCGGAAGCATTCCTTTCTTCCGAGACCAACTTTTCTTCCGAAGGCAATTTCCTACTTGCCTTCTTCTTCATTTTGGAGCTTCCGAAGGAAACAGATTTTCCTTCCGAAGCTGTTTGTTTCTTCTTTTCTCAGAAGTTTTCTTCTTGATCATGTGGATAGTACTCTTGGGATTGTATTGACAATCCTTAGCCAGATGTGAAGTACTACCACACATAACACAATCCAATTCTTTCCTTCTGAGAGTCTTTTTCCCAAAGAAGACTGAGCTTGAACACTTTCCTCTTCTTTCTCCACCTTTTCAGATGATGCAGCAGGCTTCTTAGGGTGAAGCTTGCTCTTTGAAATGGATGGTTCAGGCTGTGTAGCAGTGACACACAGCTGATCAGTCTTCTTGTTGTTGCTGGAGTGAGTTGAAGCTGAAGTAGAACTCTTGGTACTAGAATTCTTGACAGGATCTTCAGCTTTCATCACCTTGAACCCTGCAGAGATAAATACTTGTTTCTGTTTGGGATCAAAGGTGGTCTTGATCTCTTGAGCTTTTCTGGATCTTCTCTTTGCTCTTCTGATCAAGTTCTTTCTCTTGGTTTTGCTCAAACCAGCTTCTTTTTCCTCCTTAGGAGCATGGTGACCCTTTTTGGATTGACTCTCTTCACTCATCTAGAGTCATCCCTCACCTTCTCCTCTTCATCCTCTTCATCACTGGGTCTATGGATGGCAGCTCATCTTGACCAGTTCCACACCTAGGAGATCTGACTGATAGTAGAGTGTGTGGAGGAGCTATCTCACTAGATCCCAGTCCCTGCTTATTCTGATAACACACTTTTGCATGCAGAGATGAGGATATCATGTTCTTGAAGGTCTCTTCTTCAAGAACACATTTTTCTGCCCTGGCTTTGCTGATCACAAGCTCAGCCTGGCATTCAGTCAACTTGGTAATGAGATCCTTAATTTGAGTCCTGTAGTTTGTCTGCTCATGTTTAAGAGTTGAAACTGTTTTCTCTAGATCTTCTATCTTAAGTTTATAGTCATTTTCAGCTCTTTTAAAATCAGCTTTTAAAATATTTAAAGACTCAATATCAGATCTCATTTCCAAGTTGTAGGACCTGTATCTATTTACTTTAGCAATACATTCAGGAGAGCAAAGATGTTCAAGTACCTTGGCTTCATCATGATCAGCCATGAGTGCTTGGTTTGGAGATGCATCTTCGCTTGAAAGCTCCAGTCAAAGCCTCCTTCTTCAACAGCAACTGCAGCTTGCTGTCTTGGCTTCTTATTCTGGTTCCCTCATTCAGTGTAGTTTGACCTGGATAAAGCTTGGCCACCATTTGACTTACGTGCCTTGCATTCTCTAGCAAAGTGTCCCATCTGGTTACAGTTGTAACACTTGACTTTGCTCTTGTTTAGCCCAAACTTGCCACTGGCAGCATTGCTAGGAAACCTTCTTCCAGTCCTCTTGTAGAACTTCTGGGCTCTGTGAGTGAGAAGAGCCATTTGCTGGACTATCTCCATGTACTCCAGATCATCTGGATGGATACAGTCCAGGTCTTCAAGTGTGAAAAGAAAGTTGCCTGTACTTTCATTAGTGGAGACAAAAGCTTGAGAAGAACTTGTCTCTTGGAAGGGACTTCCTTGGATGTAGCTCTCTCTGGGTGTCTCTGGGAAGGTGATTAAAGGACCCTTTTGTGAGTTTTCAGGGTAGCAGATGAGATGATGCTATGGTTCTCTGCTATCCTTTAAACCACATGAAGGGCTGAACTCTGGTGAGTGTTGGAGTTACTAGATGAATTTTGCATGTTCATCTCCATCTGGTATCCACTGAGTATCCCATACAACTCAGTGAGAGTAAGGGTCTTGAGGTTTTTAGTCCTCTTAATGACCACACAGTAGTATGTCCATTGTCTTGGAAGAGAGGACATGAACTTCCTAACAATATCCCTGTTCTCAATAGTTACCCCAACATCAGCCAGAGTATCCACAATCTCAACATACCTGAAGTATTGTTGAGTCATGGTTTCACCTGTCTTGAAGGTGAAATTTTCAAACTGCTGCTTCAGGAGATCCTTCTTGTTCTCCTTGGCTTCATTTGAACCCTCATACATCAGTTTCAGTGCATCCCATAGCTGTTTAGTGGTCTTGCACTTCTTGTAACCTCTGTAGATGGAGTTTGGAAGAGCAGTTTGGAGAGCTGTCATAACTTTCTGATCAACATCAATTCTTTTCCAGTCTTCATCAGAAAAGTCAGCCCTCTCCTTTGGTATCATGCCACCACCAGCAGCAGCTGAAGAGGTGCATGGTACATGAGGTCCATTGACAACAGACTCCCACATCCTGGAATCTTGAGACTTGATAAAGCCTTCCATTCTTTGACACCAAGTGTCAAAATCCTCAGGAGTGATCAGTGGGGACTTTGTCATGGTTCCAGTTTCCATATCAGCTTTGGAGATAGCTGCCATTTGAAGAGTTAAGTGATGTGTGTAACTAAGAGGATTTGAAGATGGTGAGATCTTACAATCAAGAGCCTGGAATGCTCTGATACCAAATGCAGGACCGTTAAAGGGTACTTAAGCTTGCACTTAGTTAACACACTTAGGAGGATCTTAAGATCACTTAACAATTCAAATAGGGAACTGTGAACCTTTACTGAAGATACAAGATAAACACAAGTAAAACAAGAACAAGAGCACAAGATAAAGTTTTCAAGGAAGTTGTATATTGCTTCTCTAGTTCTATTACAAGTGTTGTACAAGTATATTTTAAATACAAGAACCGGAGACTACTTATACTACATCCTACAACCGTCAATATGCAAAAAGACAGTTGGAAGTGACTAATCTAGACAACAAGATCAGCCTAAAGTCAAAAGGCAGATTGCCTTTTGACTAGTGACTATGACAAGCCATAGCTCACTGACTTTCCTATTACAAAAAGCCAAGAAGGAACAAAAACAGAAACTTGCAGGCGAAGACCTTATCTACTTTATCATAAAGTATGGAAGTTTCACCAACTAGTGATAGCAGGTGAACTACCAGAGCATGCAGCGGAGAGTAGGTTACTTTATGATAAAGTTGATGGAAAAGGTATCTTTTCTCTCTCTTCAGAGGAAAATCAGTCTTGTCTTTAAACAGCTTCGGAAGACTTTGTCTTGAGAGCTTCGGAAGACTTCATCTTTTACCTTTGGAAGAGTTGAGTCTTTGGCTTCAGAAGACTTTACACTTGGAATATTTTCCAAGTTGTGTAAAGCTTCCACAACAGTTTCTTCTGAACTTTGGCTTCGGAAGATTTTACACTTAGTATTTTTCTTGAGTGTGTAAAACTTCCGAAGCTAGTTCACCTTTGTTCCAAAGTGCACGTTGGAAGACTTGGTTGTTTTGGTATCTTTTGGTTGCATCAGCCTCTTAACTTCAGAGGTTCCTACAAACTCCCCCTAGGCTGATGATACCAAAACAGAGAGGTTCTTCAGACTGGAATTGTCCACATGAGGATCTTCAGAATTCCTTTCTTCATTAGTAGATCTGGATTCCTCAGACTCATGAAGTACCTTCTCATGTCATAGAGATCATGCAAAGGGAGTTCAAGCATGTCACTTGTGAAGTAGACATGTTGTTCTCCCTGATCTCTAGTGACATACCATCTGTCTGAATCTTTAGCAAAAGTACAAGATAGAATTTGTCTTCTAACAGAGAGAGGCTCTACTATGATAGGAGTTGGTTGAGAGTCCTCTTCATGCACTTCCTTAGGATGTTTCTGACTCATCCTGAGGTTAGGAGGAGGATGCCTTTCTTCTTTTCTTCTTTGAAGATGATCTTCTTTTGGACATCCTCTTTTTCCTCCCTGATGATTTTCTTGAGTGTGTAAAACTTTCGAAGCTAGTTCACCTTTGTTCCAAAGTGCATGTTGGAAGACTTGGTTGTTTTGGTATCTTTTGGTTGCATCAGCCTCTTAACTTCAGAGGTTCCTATAGTAAACATAAGGACAACTTCTGTTGTGCTAAGCACAGACCTAGTTGACCTTGCACTAAAAGTGTTGAGGCATGCCAAAAAGGCAAAGAAAAGAATCCTAATATGGATCAAACCTAAAATAATCCAATGAGGACCAACTTCCAAAGTGAAGTGTAAAAGAATCCCAAAGTGGATCATATCATGAGAATTTATACTCTAAGTAGCCTGGTTCAAGTTGTAATAAAGTGCCACCTTGCATTTCATGAGGAGGGTTATTCTTCCATACTTCTGAGTGTGGGGTACTCAAATAGCATATCTAATCAAACCTGAACATGATAAACATCACAAAGTGTTGATAATAGATCCTTGCATGAGTTTAAGTGGACAAACATACTTACAATTAACTTTGTTCTTTGTCTATGTCTATTCCAACTTTAAACATTCTTAGATGTAGAGGATTTTGGATTTGTATGATCTCATTGTAGTTGAAGGATTCGTGCTTGTAAATATCATAATTTTGAAAAACTCTAAAATTCCAAAAAGATTTGTCATTTTTAGTATTTTTCCTAGTTTTGGCAGATTTACATGTGTTATTGATTTAGGAGTGAAACTTCCATGTAATACCTCTACCGAGAGGATTTAGACTTTTGCAGGTGATGAATTGCATAACACGCCTGAGTTTCTCATTCAGTTCAAGATGTCAAGTGAACACTCCTGCTTCATTCAAAGATCTCCTGCCAGTTGCTGAGAACTAAGAATCCTTCTCTTGGTGTCTCATACACAAAAGTTCCTCACCCTCCAAAGCTTTTGTTGAGGGAGAGTATATGTCATGTCTGAAGATTGTCTGATGCTTCTCCTTCACTTCTAAAGTTAAGATAAAGCTGCTGATATTGCTACCTGTGCAATCCACAGTGTATGCAAATGGGTGCATTTTCAAGTCTTCAAAATAATACTAGAAGATCAAGCTGATGAAACATCCATCAAGTGCCAAAACAAAGTCTTTTTCTTAATGCCTTTTCCTAAAGCTTCTAAAAAGATGCTACCAAAAAGGGATAGAAGACTGCACTCCTAGACTGCACATCAATCAACATCCAAGGTTTTGATAATCATGAGGTTTTAGCAGCATCATCTATGGGGAAGTATTGTTGGACTATTTGAAGATGATACTTACCAAAACCTAAGTGCCAAATCTCATGATGATTACCAAAACTGACACGGTGAAGTTACGCTTAAAGTATGATCAAAACGAAGAAAATTGACCAAAGTCAAATTGTCAAACTTGGTCAAACTTGCTCAACCGTGGTCAAAGTCATCAGTCAACATCAACAGTCGTCCCAAATGACGTCAGGGCTCGGCAGTTACGCATCAGCAATAGAGAATTTATCAGTCTTAGACAATATTTGTGTAATCATCAGGGCTTAAATGTAATTTTGTTTATTTATGTAAAGAGTATAAATAGACCAAGTGTAGTCATTTATACTCTAAGTAAGCAAGCATTCCTAAGCATTAGTTAAGAGAGAATTAGTCTAGAGAGAGAAACCATTAGGTTGAGTGTGTGTGAGAGAGAATTTTCTTACAAACTTCTTTTGTAATCTCCTAGCATCAAACATACATATGAATGAATGAAATATTTATGAATGTGTTCTTGATTGTTCATCATTCATTCATCATCATACACTAAATCTTGTATAGATCTTCACTTGAAATCATCAATGGGTCTGTGAGATTCCGCATCACAGATCTGATAAATGGCAACAATATGATTGTAATATTCGATCCATCGATTATCGAATTTTCACATTATTGGTGGCCGGGAATGAAGCACGATGTGGTGGAGTTTGTGAGTAAGTGCCTCACTTGTTTACAAGTGAAGGCGGAGCACTAGAGGCCATACGGAAGGTCCAACTCTTGGATATACCCGAGTGGATAAGGGAGCACATCACCATGGACTTCATTACGAAGTTACAGCTTAAGGCAAGGGGATACGATGCCATATGGGTGATAGTTGATCGACTGACGAAGAGTGCTCACTTTCTACCGATCTGTGACACGTATTCATCTGAGAGGTTGGTGGATCTATTCATCACAGAGATTATGACTCGTCATGGTGTACCGGTGTCTATCGTGTCTGACTGCAACACTCGGTTTACATCTAACTTTTAGAAGAGATTTCATGATGCGATGGGGACGAGGATACATATCAGTACGGCTTACCATCCTCAGACAGATGGTCAGTCGGAGATGACGATTCAAACACTAGAGGATATGCTGCGGGCATGAGTCATTGATTTCGGGGGTAGTTGGGACGAACACTTACCGTTAGCCGAATTTTAATACAACAAAAGTTATCACGCCAGCATTGGTATGCCTCCATATGAGATGCTATACGGTAGGAGGTGTAGAATACCTGTATGTTAGGGTGACATCGGGCAGAAAGAGTTAGGGAGCATTGAGGTGATCGAGGCTACAACTGAAATGTTAGAAAAGATCGAGGCCTTTATGAAGGCGGCAAAGGATAGTAAGAAGTCGTATGCCGACAAGAGACATAGAACGATTGAATTCAAAGTGGGTGATAGAGTCACGTTGAAGGTCTCGCCTTGAAAGGGATCATCCGATTCAGGAAGCGGGAAAGTTAGGTGGCCTATCGATTGGAGCTACCCAATGAGTTAAGTGGAGTTCATCCGACGTTCCATGTATCTCATTTGAGGAAGTGCTTCCCGTACTTCTCTTTTCATACACACTCCTTCAGCTGCACAAAAAGAAAGAAGAAGTTCTCAACCGATTCTAGTGAGAGAAAGAGGAAGATCTTCAAGAAGGTGAGGTTTCTTAGTGTTTTCTTCTCGGTTTTCAGTGGGTTTGAACTTCTAGACTGATCTTTATGTTTTTTTTTGTGTTTGGCAGCTTGTTGTCCGCTGCGGACATTACACGTCCGCTGCGAACATTTAGACAGATTTTGCATTCTGTCCGCTGTGGACTTTGCACGTCCGCTGTGAACACTTAGGAATTTTTATGATTGTCTGCTGTAGATTTTTTCATCCACTGTTGACTTTGTTCATCCGTTGTGGACTTTGTTTATCTTCTGTGGACTTTGTTCATCCGCTATGAACACTTAGTAAAATTTTATGAACTGTCCACTGTGGACTTTGTTCATCCACTATGGACACTTAGAAAATTTTAAGCCATCCGCTGTAAGATTGTTCACGCGCTGCAGACACTTAGAAATTTTCTGAAATTTTGGGAAATAGAATTTAGTGTTAAGCCTTGACTTTTTATGGTGGTTTATGCCTGTTGATGTTATGTATGCTTGGGGGCTATTGTTAATGTTCCATATTATGTATTATAATGTGACTTTACGTGGCATGATATGTGCTTATGTAGGTAAAGTATTATTGTAATGAAAGTGAAAGATAAAGATAATGAAAGGTGGAACGTAATGAATAAATTAAAGTCTTGCAAGCATATTAAAAAGGGGTTCACAACTCATTATGGTTGCCACCTCGACAGTGTGCTGAGTGCACACATAATGGTTAGTCCTGTGATTGATGAAATGAATGAAACAGGATCCTTGCCACTTGCCCTCAAGACTGTAGTCGCTTCGTGTACCATGATGGGGAATAGCATATGGCAGGATCTAGAGAGAAGTGAAAATAATAAAGTACAAAATGAATGATTATGAACGATGATGAAAGATAATAAATGATTATTATCAAGATGTACGTATGATGTGTGATTACGAACGAAAGTAAGGAAGGTCTTTATTAAAAGTAAATTATTTGATTATATAAACTAGAACTCACTCAGCGTCACTGACTTTTTATATGCATATCAGTTGGCAGGTGATTGATGATGCTGGGAAGGTGCAGGCATGGATGCATAAGCTACTGGGGACAATTTGAGTCTGGCATCCATATTTTTGAATATGTTAATGTATTAATACAATTTTTTGGGTTGTAAATGAAATGATATGATAATTGAATGTTTTATTTATCAAAGGAAGGTAATTTCCACTGGCAAAATGAGATGTTTTATATTATTTATACAATGATTGATCAACTGTAAGCGTCTCGGGAACGGGGCCTTACATGACATACTTATTGGTCTTACTTTTCTACCAAAGAAACCATATTATTTGAGGAACTGCTTCATCTGCTGCTTATCCCTAAACTTTTGCTGAACTCTTTCACCTTTCTTCTTGTCTGATTCAGCCCTCTTTCTTCTAGCTTACTCAGCTACTTTCTCCATTTTAGCATGAGTTGCAGCTATCATCTTAGACTTTATCTCAGTAGTGCTCCACTTCATGATCTCATCAAAATTGTATCCTTCCAATTCAAGTTAAGCTGCTAGGATACATTTTTCTTCATCTTTTTTTTTTTTTTCTTCTTCTCAGATGAGATCACAGGACTGTGGTTAAATAGTTGTAGCTGTTGAAGCCTGTTGATTGCTGTTCTCTGGGTGCTTTTAGCATTTAGCTTAGATGTCTTAGGTAGTACCTTCTGACAGCTTTGATATTTAATCTAAGTGGAGCTTTTGAGATTACCCTACTAGATTCACCACCATCTGCTGCTTATCCCTAAACTTTTGGCTGAACTCTTTCACCTTTCTTCTTGTCTGATTCAGCCCCTCTTTCTTCTAGCTTACTCAGCTACTTTCTCCACTTTAGCATGAGTTGCAGCTATCATCTTAGACTTTATCTCAGTAGTGCTCCACTTCATGATCTCATCAAAATTGTATCCTTCCAATTCAAGTTAAGCTGCTAGGATACATCTTTTCTTCATCTCTTTTTTTTTCTTCTTCTCAGATGAGATCACAGGACTGGGTAATATTGTAGCTGTTGAAGCCTGTTGATTGCTGTTCTCTGGGTGCTTTTAGCATTTAGCTTAGATGTCTTAGGTAGTACCTTCCTGACAGCTTTGATATTTGATCTAAGTGGAGCTTTTGAGATTACCCTACTAGATTCACCACTACGATTGAATTCTTAGATGCAGTTCTGCAGCTCTTGAATCCTTTGCACTCATGATTGGTGAAATGATATTCTTTTTAACTAAGGATTATTGAGATCTGCCTGCCTTCAGAACTATCACACCTTCTTCAGACTTTTGTGGGAACATCTCCACCTTTTTGGTCATCAGAAATCTGGCCTTTGATTCTGTTATTCGATCTCTATTTCCTCTTCAGCAGTCATAGGTCTCTTACCTTTCTCAGAGGTAGAGACTTCAGTAAGTCTAACTGCTGAAGGTTTGGGAATTACATATGATGCCTTAATAGTTGACTTGGGATCATCGGCAGTGGTTTAAGATCTCTCAGTATCATGAGTGACTTCTGGACCATCAGTATCCACATTCATCTTAGAGTTAATTGGGGCTTCAGTTTCAACCTCTGGTTGACCAAATATCACCTCAGCTGATTTTCTGAATTCAGACTCAGGTGCATCCTAATGAAGTTAGGTAGGTTCATCATCAAGGATCACCCCATTTCTTTCCATATCATCATTCCTTGTCTGTATGCGTCTTTTCTAAACCACCATCTTTTCTGAGGACTCGTATGTAGAAGGATTCTCTTATATGGTATTTACAGCAATTGCATTAGCACCTAATTTGTTTAGTGCTTCAACAGCTTCTAAAAGCACATTCGGAAATGGTGCTTCTTTTTTAGAAGATAGCTTGGGAGAGGCTTTGAGTCCTAGCACTATCTCTCTCTATGATGATTCCTCATTAGTTCTTTTTCTTTTTAGAGAGAGTAAAGAAGAAGTGCTGGATCTCTTTATCATGGCGATCTTCCTCTTCCTATGTAGAACCTTTTGGTTCATCCTCCTCATTACCCTCCAGGCCTTAATTTCTTTTTCCTCTTCACTATCATAGTCGTACTTATCAAGAATCATATTCAAGTTGACTTCAGCTTCTCATAAAGGCTCATACTAGTCAATCCATTCTGAAGAGAAAGAGATTGGCTGAGTTGCTTGAATGACTTGAGTAGCCAAATTTTGAAGAATATCTTCAACTTCTATGGGCTCATCTTCCACCTTTTTGATAGCATCATTTGAGATTCTAGATGACACCAGATTGATGGAGGAAGGCACATCAAAATGTTCTTGTGGTGTTAAAAGTTGAAGGCTCAGGATGATGGATTTTTGACGGTCAATGGTCTTTTATAGGTGTTCAACTTTGTTCTCAAGATCCATTGCCTTTGTAGCAGCTTGCTAAAGAGTTATGAGTTGTTCTTTAAGGGGGACAACTCTTTTAGCTTGTTACTATAGAGTTTTGAGTTGAGTTTCCAACTCAGATACTCAACTGCCGAAGCTTTCAGCAGACAGTTCTCAAATTCGAGAACTTTTGCTTCTTTATAATAACCTTGAAGTCTTGCATTTTCTTCTTGTAAGAGTGCTAGTATCTGTGCAAGATAAGGTTTTGGTCCATCAATTCATCTACCCGTTTCATTCTTCAATAATCCATAGGTGTGGAATCCTTAAGAGATGAGGTACTAGGCCTAGCCTCTGCACCCTCATCACCAGATATGGTTTCTTGGTGCCCTGGATTCCTTTCCTTAAGGAATGATTCAAAGGAGACACTCTCAAGGTGAGTTGTCACGGTTGAGCTCTTAATTATGTTATCTCTGTCTTGCTGATCAATTGATGGATCAGCAGTAGAGATAGCCTCGTCCACGTTGGCCCTTTCCTTCCTAGGATCAATCTCTTGGGATAAAGGATGTGGGTCAGATGTTGTTGTAAACACATCATTCTCCATTATTTGTGTTATATGGGAAGCGGGAGACAGTGGATCATGCTTATATGAAACAGGAACATCATCATCCTGGGTGGTAGACATGTGTGTTGGAGAGAATGGAGCTGTGTCTATTGTCTTGAGATGTGAAGTAGATCCTAATGAAACTTCTTCCTCATAAGTTGTCTTAGTTATGTGTGTATCTCTTTTGGTTTTCTTGATGGACTATTTTACTCCAAGAGAGCTTGTAGGTTTTGTATGGGTCCGTTCAGAAGAAGGAAGTGAAACCTTCTTCTTTGAGCTTTGCTTAGGTGTGGCTGACACCTTTGACTTGATTGGAACCCTGGTTTCTAGTCTTGCCTTTTTATGAGAGGGTAATTTGGGGGCCTACATCTTCTTAGTAGAAGGTGTAGGGGTTCGCTTGTGTGTTTGAGATTTTGACTTTGAAGTGGAGGGTGTGGGATCAGCAATGGTGGGTGTACCCATTCTGTCACTCTGAGTCTCTGCGACCTCAAGCATATGCCCAATTAATGAAGCCACCTGCCCTGAAAAAGATTTTGGAGTTGCTCTGAACACCAATCTTGCCTTTTTTAGAAAGGGTGATTTGGGGGGCTGCATCTTCATAGTAGAAGATGTAGGAGTTCGCTTGTATGTTTGAGATTTTGACTTTGAAGTGGAGGGTGTGGGATCAGCAATGGTGGGTGTACCCATTCTGGCACTCTGAGGCTCAGTGACCTCAAGCATATGCCGAAATAACAGAGTCACCTTCCCTGAAAAATATTTTGAAGTTGCTATGAACTTTGAAAATATAGCTTTGTTTAAAGTCCATAGAGCATGAACAACTCCATGAAGTTTTAGTTTATCACCTAATTCTTCATGTAAAATTACTTGTAAGAATCTAGGGTACATTAAAAACTTAAATTTTGCAGCAGTTACATTTTTACACATATGTTAAAAAATGAATTTTGAGAAATCGTAACTCTGCTATTTTACTAGACCATGGCCCCTGCTAGATCTTCCATCCTTCAACTTATTAGACAGATAGTGCAGAAAAATATGAAGCATAATTCTCTATTTGTGATTTACCTGAGATTTGGAGAAGGTTGATGTCGGGAGGGGTCCTTCATATCCCATATCCTTGAAGGTGGCACTAACCACTTCTTTGGAGAAAGAAGATGCACCATTTGCTTTGTTCAACTTCAAGTGGACGAATTTTGGCGGAGGATATGGTGATCTTCATCCCTTGCACTATTGTCATGAGGACCTTTACTTCGTGTTCTCTTTGTATGGAGCAGGTTAGAATTCCTGTATGTGCGTTTCACAGAATTACTGGGTCTATGGTTGTAGCAAAGGATTAATTTCTATTCATTAGGAATTTGAGAACGGGATCATAGAAACTTCATCACTTATGGATTTAAGTGATGCGTTGATGTTGTGATTTGGATGAAATTCTAGGGTTTGAATGGCAATTGAAAGTTCATCATCCCAATAGAAGACACAAGATATTTAAATCTGGATTCCTCAAAAGCTTTTGTGAATAAGTCTGCATATTGTTCATTTCTATGGACTTTAATTAATTTAATGACCTTCCTTTCTCCTCAATCTCTAATGAAATAATACCTGATATCAATGTTTTTTGGCTTTGAATGCTAAATAGGATTGTTGGTGATGGAGATGGCACTGTTGTTGTCAATGTGAATTTGAGTGTTTATGAAAGTTACTCCATAATCTCTAAGTTGAGTTTGGATCCATAGCACTTGAGCATAACAACATGATGCAGCAATGTATTCTACTTTAGCAGTTGATGTAGAGACATAAGTTTGCTTCTTGCATTGCTATGAAACTAGTTTTCCCCCTAGAAATTGTCATCCTCCTGAGGTGGACTTTTTGTTGATGTTGCATCACCCATAATCACTATTTGTATATCTATAGAGATTAAAGTTAGCACTCTTAGGGTACCATAATCCCAACTTAGGTTCCCCTTTGAGATACTTTATATTTTTCTTGGCAGCCATTAGATGTGACACGTTTGGAGCAGCTTGGAATCATGAACATAGGCATGTGGCAAACATGATATCTGGTCTGCTGGCTACAAAATACATGAGAGATCCAATGATGGCTCTGTACTACTGCTGATCAGCTTCTTCCCCTTAAAGATCAGGAGTTAATGAATAAGTCTTTGACAATGGGGTTTTAGAAGCCTTAGCATCAGTAGTTTAAAATCTTACTAAGATGTCTTGAACATACTTAGATTGATTTATGAAAATGCCATCAGAGGTTTGTTTCACTTCAAGCGCTAGAAAGAAAGTGAGTTCTCCCATTAAACTCATCTTAAATTTTGACTTCATGAGACTTTCAAAGGCTTTGCACAAGCACTCATTTGTAGACCTAAAGATGATATCATCAACATACACTTGCACTAGGATAATATCCAAATCAACCTTTTTGATAAAGAGAGTTTTATCTATTGATCCCCTTTTGTATCCATTTTTTAGGAGAAAGGTTAAGAATGTCTCATGTCATTTCCTTGGTGCTTGATGAAGACCATAAAGGGCTTTATCAAGTTTACATACATGATCTGGATATTTGGGATCTTTAAAGCCAGGAGGTTGATAGACATAAACTTTTTCATCAATCTCAGCATAAAGAAATGCACTGTTAACATCCATCTGGAACACCTTGAAGTCTTTGGAGGCTGCAAATGCTAGAAAAATTTTGATTGCTTTAAGCCTGACCATAGGAGCAAAGACTTCATCATAATCAATCCTTTCTTCTTGTATGTACGCTTGTACCACAAGTCTAGGTTTATTGTTGATAACTATACCTCTGTCAACTTTCTTGTTCCTAAAAACCCATTTGGTTCCTATTACAGTCTTCCCTTTAGGAAGTGGACATAGTTTCTAAACCTTCTGCCGAGCAAATTAAAGAAGCTCTTCTTGCATTGCTTCTACCCAACTGTTATCTCTTAAAGCCTCATTAACATTCTTTGGTTCTAGTTGAGAAAGGAAGCATGAAAACAAATAGATGTTTGCTTCATTCGCCCTGCTTCTTGTCTTGACACCCACTTCTACATTGCCAATGACACTCTCGACTGGATGCTCTTTATGAATTCTTAGTCTTAGGTTTATCTGGAGTTGTTAAGAAAGATCCAAATTGGAGAAGTTTGTTTCAGGAAGTTTGGCAGATGGGTTTACTAGTTCATCTGCCGAATCAACCCTATCATACCTGGATCATTTCCAGGAGATTGTCTAGTACCACAATGATTATGAGACTCTTCATCTAAGGAGTCATAATAAGCATATGATAGATGACCTACATTGGTTGTGGTACCCGCATCTACCTTTTCTAAATCTGGTTGGACTGTGTCAGCAGATGACCTGATGTGATTTGGTCTTTGTGGTAGATCTAATCTGTGATCTTGAGTACTTAGGGCTTGTATATCTGCTGACATGTTAAAAGAGTCTCTTGAAACATTCTTAATCAAATGATTAAATGCATTTGTAAATCCATTTAGATCAAACATTCAACTTGGAGTATTTCCAACACTATTTGAGGAATTTTAATTAAATATGACATTTTCAGATTCCTCAATAGTATGGTCAACTTTGTTGTATACCCTGTAAGCCTTAGCTTGTGATGAGTATCCAACAGAGAATCCATCTACTATTTTCTCAGCAAATTTGGATAAATGATATTTGGTATTAAGTAGGGTGTATGGACATCTAAAAGGTCTAAGGAACCCTATGAATGGTTTTCTCTTATGCAACAATCCATAAGGGGTTTTTCCACATGTCTTGACTATTAACACTCTGTTTTGAACATAGCACACAGTGCTGACTGCTTCAGCCCAAAATGTTATATGAAGTTTGGAGTCAGATAACATGGTACTTGCAGCTTCAATAAGTGTCCTATTCCTCCATTCAGCAACTTTCTTTTGCTGTGGAGTTCTAGGAGTACTATATTGCCTAGCAATACCTTTGGATTCACAAAAAGAATCAAGGGTGTGGTTTTTGAATTCAGTGCCCTGATCACATCTGATTATTTTAACTTTTTGATCAATTTAATTCTCAACATTGATAATAAATGATTTTAAAATCTTATCAGTTTCATCTGTAGTTTCTGAAAAGAAAACCCAAGTGAATCTTGTAAAATCACTTATTATTACCAAGCAATAGGATTTTCTACCAAAACTCTTTACACATGTTTCCCCAAACAAGTCCATGTGAAGAAGGTGTAAAGGAGTTATGACTGAATTCATTTCTTTGGACTTGTGAGAAGATTTATGTTACTTTCCCTTTTGACAAGCAACACAGTGGTCAGCACATAAGAACTCCTTGTTTGGTAGTCGAGTGACTAACCTATTTCAAACTAATTATTCATGTTTTTGAGATTCACATGTGCCAATCTGCTCTTCCAAAGAGAGGATTCATTCAAGGAAGCTTTAGAAATGAAACAAGATACATTTCCTAAGGGTGATGCATCCTGCATGTTAAGCATGTACGTATTTTCTTTTATGAGAGCTCTTAAAAGTATTTTATCATTTAAAGTTTCAAACCTAGGGGATAAGTCAATATATTTATGCTCTGTGAAAAGAGAGTTATGCTTTTGGTCACACAACTAAGACACACTCAGTAGATTATAGTTTAACTGTTAGAGCTCTTAAAAGATTAACATTTTGTCTTTTTGCATTTTTCATAGTATAGGGACTTATTTTATAAATATATGTTCCTTGTTTTTCTTTGATAGTATAAATAGGATAGTTTATGTATTGTGTAGGGTAATCTTGAGAACGAAACAGTTAGAACAGATTGAACAACTGTAACTCACCCTTACACTTTGTATCCTAAGCATTTGCTATCAATGAAATCTAAGAATTTCTGAAGTAATTGCTTGTGTTTGATTACTTAGTGTTTGAATTGATCATTGCATTATGATATCATCACAAATCGATCTAGTTTGAACCTATCAAATAGTATCAAAGCTTTTGGTTCAGTGATTAGAGCTTATCAGCACTATTGAGCTTTTTGAATAAATTGAAATCTGTGTTGATTGCAATTTGATTGATTAATTGATTTCAGTTGTGTTTCATCGAATAGAAACATGATTTGAATCACAATTTGGTGTTTAATCCATTCAGATCTAAGTATTGATCAGATTTGTGTTCGAAAAGTTGTTCTTTATTTTCGGACTGTAATTCAATCATAAAACAGATTTGTTGTTGTTGTTTGATCAAAATGTTGATTGAAGTTTGTTAATAGATCTATTTACTACCTAATTGGATGTTTTTAGATCAATTGAACAAGTTTTGAAGAATTTCATAAGATCTAAGTTTGTTGAAGATGATGAATTAGGCACTTGAGTTGTGAAAAACTGCTGAAATTTGCTAAGTGTTCAGACGCCTTGCAACTGTTTAGGCATTTCATCACTGTTAAGGCGTTTTTCAGAATAGGCATTTTTCAACTATTGGGACGCATTGAGACTGTTTGGTCACATTGAGACTATGTTGATTCTAGACGTTTGAGAACTGTTTGGACTTTTTTACCTCAGGCGTTTCTACACTGTCTGGGCGTTTGAGAACTGTTCAGACGCATCATCAGTTAGGCGTTTCAGAATTCATCTAAGGCATTCCCTTAGACGTTTCTTGTTCAAAGTCAGGCGTTTCAGAAGTTTTAGGCAGTATTCAGACTTATCAGTAAACACTTAGAAATTTTTCAAAAACTAAAATCCAAAAATATTTTCATTTCATAGTTACTTTTTAAACTTTTAAAAAACAACAAAAACAAGTCAGTTTCATTAACTCAAAAATACAAAATGCTTAAGTCTGAAGATTCTGAGATTAGGGTTTCCAAGCTCAAAAATAGAGCTGATTTAAAAAATTGGTCTCTTAGATTAAACTCCATTGACACTGATTTGTGGAAGTCAATAGAGAAAGGACCACATATCCCAATTACATCTGATGGGCCTGATAGAGGATTTGTTTATACAAAAGACTCTCCAGAACCGTATCCTGAGGATGGTCTATAAGGTGATGACTTAAGGAAGGTTAAGAATGACATCAAAGCTTACTCACTGATGTGCAAGGTGTTACCATTGGAAGTCTTGACTAGACTTGATGGTTATCAAACTGGTTATACCATGTGCAAAGCTTTGAAGATTATTTGTGAAGGTGGTAGAGAGATACAAGATGTTAAAAAGCAGAAACTCAAGAGACAATTGGAGTTATTTAAGCATCTTTCTGGGAAACAATCAATCATATGATGAACAGATTCATGCAATTAACTACTGAAATGTCAACTGCTGGTATCAAAAATGATCTCAAAGATCTAAATTATAGACTTCTAAATGCTCTTCCATCTTCATGGAAACAGACAGTCACTCTGTTGAAGCATACATAAAAGTTTCCAATGGATCTGGATCTTTTGATTGCCAAAATTGAATCAGTTGAAATTGATGAGAGCTCCAGAAACAATGATAGAGCTGCATCAATGTCTTAGTTAAGTACGTTGCTTCTCCAGCTAACACAATGGAGAATGCTTTTCTGGCAAAAGATGATAATTCTCTAGAAGACGAGGGTGATTTGTTTGTTGGAGCTGGTTTCTTTACATATTCTTCTTACACAAGTGCTCCTGTTTATACAACTCAACCTCAATCTCCTCCTAAAACTCAAGCTCCTAAACCTCAAACTGAGACTTTATCTTCTAACTCTATTAAAACTAGCAAAGTTAAATATGTTATTAATATCCTGTTACAGGATGATGAGTCAAAATCTGCTTTTACTACTTTCATGGTAAGTTTTCATGCTTGTCAAGGTAGTCATCCAACCCAGTTAGATCTTGTTTTACAAGATTTTTTTTGAGATGGATCCTGATGATATGGAAGAGATGGACTTGAATTGGCAGATGGTAATGATTGCTTACAGAACACAGAAAAACTCATATGTTAACAGGAATTACAAGCCCAGTGCAAACAAAACTATTGTCTTGACAAATCAAAGTCAAGATGTTTCAACTACAATCGTTATGGTCATTTCTTAAGGGAATGTAAAGCTCCTAGAAATCAAGGTGGAAATGGTCAAGAAGGTTCTAACAGTCAAAGATACCAAGAGCAGTCTCAGAAAATGTTTCAAAAGCCTTATAAAAGTCTTCCCATGCCAGAACTTAAAGATAAATCAAAATCATCTGAAGAGCCAAAGAAAGCTCTTGTTGTTAGCATCAAAGATGGCTATGACTGGAGTGCTTATGCTGAACAATTCACAGCTGATCTAACATCTAGTTTAGCTCTTGTTGCTGAAGTTCAAAATGAAGACTGGTTTGAAGAAAATGATCCTAAGGCAGATGGTGATTCTGAAAATGATGATGAAGATTATGATTGGAGTGACAAATCTAACCCAAAAGAGGATTCAGAAGAAATTGCACTCATAGCTCAGTCTGAACAACCAAAGGTTGAGCATCCATCATCTGACTCTGAGACTTCTTCTTCAAGTTATCTTGAAATTCCTGTTGAAGTCGGAGAGAAAATGTGCACAAAAGCATGTTTTGATCAAGTTGAGCATTACAAAACATATTCATTTAAAATCTATGACAAATTTAAATAAGAAGAAGTAATGCACAACAAATTGAAAAATGATCACAAAGTATCTGATGAAAAGATCTTATCTCTACAAACCTCATGGAATAAAACTCTAAAAGAACTTGAACTTGTTAAAAGCAACTTGAGGAGATGACTAAAAATTTAGAAAAAGAAAAAATAGCTCATGCTACAACACAGGTGGATCTAGCTAAAGTTAAAAGTTCTAAAACAATTATAGAACAGCTGGTAAGTGAGAGGAAAGATTAAAACAAAACAGGTCTAGGTTTCACATATGAACCCATGCCTGAATCTATCACAAACACTTTACCTCACTCACCTAAAAACAAAGCTAAGCTAAAAGCCTTTCAAAATAAGAAAAAGAATTCTGAAAGTGATGAAGAGAAACCTAATGTTGAGATATTTGAGGAACAAGATTCTGAAAAGATTAATAATGGTCATCTAGTGAAAGTTAAATCTTAAGAACCACGACCAAAGAATAAGAAAATATTTGTTCCCAAAGAGTATGTTGTTGAAGAAGTCATTGTAAAGAATGACAAACAAAATCCAAAGAATAAATAGAAAGTAAAACAAGACAAAGTAACATCTGAACATTCGTTTTCTTACGGATTAAACAATCTAGACTTCATCAAATGGCAGAAAGAACAAAAAGATAAAGAAAATGCAAAAGAGTCGTCTACTAAAGATGTTCAATCACAAAGCAAGCAGAGATCACCAAGATCAAGAAACCAGAGAAGGAAAAGGAAAAATGATAAAGCTAAATCCTCTCAGAATAAAAATCAAAACAATCAAAATCACAGAACAAATCAATCTAATCAGTTTAAACCAGTGAAGTTTGTGTTTGCGGGTACTTTTGATATGAACACAATTCTAGAAATCAAACCAAATTCAAAGAACAGATGTAACTTTGATCTGAAAACAGGTTCAGTTTCAAAGTCTTCCGCTGATAACAAAAGATTTGTATCTAAGGTGTCTAGAAATGGTGTTAATGAACAAAAGTCATAACCAAAATTTCAAAAAAACAAACTCTTAAATCAAAAATAATATATTAACTTTACAACTCCTAAATCAAAACAAGGATCAAATATGGCTTCCACATCTAAGGTTAATCAACAGTTGTTTAAATTTCAACAAAGGTACTATGAAATATGTGATATGTACAATCATAAGACTAATGATTGTTTTTTAATAGGTACTGTCACATTTGTGATATGAAAAACCATTCAACAGCTGATTGTTATTTCAACAAGTATTGTACCATTTATGATGAAAGAAATCACAAAACTAAGAATTGCTACTTCCAAAGGAACTCGCCAAGGAATGGATATGTTAATCCACAATTTCAAAGAAATCAAAGTGTTGATTTTCAAAGATTGACAAAACAATCTTTCTTAGGCTTGAGATCTTTTCGAAGGATTAATTCTGATTATGATGATTCTTATGCTGTGAAAACAAATAATTATAATCAAGGAAAATTCATTCCACGATCTGTGAGAATGAACAATGCAAAATTTGGTAATCAAATTTTTTCTAAAAATGTTTCTTCTGATGGTTTGAATTATCTTGACGATAATCTTGAAAAACGTTACCATGCTTCACAGACTATGCAAATCAAAGATAATCAAAAATTTGTTAGAAATGGAATTGGTAAATTTAAACAGCAAAAGAATCCTGATTTGAATAAGCTTCATTTTAAACAGTTTACCATTGTTGTTAAATTTGGCAAGCCCAAGACCATATCGGCTTGGGTTGATAACTCAATTTAAATCACTTTGAAATGCAAGTATGCCCAAGAAGACCTATTAACACGTGGTATGTTGATAGTGGGTGTAGCTGACATATGACAGGCAACCATGCCTTGCTTCAAGATTTTAAGTTAAAAGATGGTACTCATGTTGCATTCGGAGGTGATGCAGGTTGTAAAATAACAGGCGAAGGAACAGTGTCCAATGGGATTATTAGCTTTGATAAAGTCAACTATTGTTCATAGTTGAACTTTAGTCTTTTAAGTGTTTCATAAAGTTGTGACAAATCTTACTTTGTTCTATTTGATGATTCTTTTTGTTATATTTTGAAGCCAGGTTTTCAGATAAGCAAAGAATGGGTAGTTATTAATGTTGTATGAGATCGAGATGTATACAAGTTAGATATGTCTAAAGTAGATCCATCTACAGAAACAACATTCCTAATTGCTCAAGCATCAAATGTCAAAAGCCAGTAATGGCATAGACGTCATGGGCATTCCAATTTCAAGAACATGAACAAGCTTGCAGCAGGAAATCATGTAGTAGGTCTTCCAACAAAAAAGTTCTCTACAACAGATTACTTCTCATCATGTTTAAAAGGAAAGCAACACAGAGCATCTTATAAGCCCAAGCTGATAAACTCAAATTCCAAGCCTCTTCAGATGTTGCACATGGACCTATTCGGACCAACAAATATGCAGAGTGTTGGAAAGAAATATTATTGTTTAGTTATCATTGATGACTTTACAAGATTTTCATGGGTTTTCTTTTTGCATGCTAAATCTGAAACTGCTAAATTGTTAAAAGAATTCATCATTAAAGCAGAAAATCAATTAGAACAAAAGGTGAAAATTATCAAAAGTGATAATGGAACTCCTTATGAGTTGATTGCTTGTGAAAGATAAACAGAAAACTCCTTATGAGTTGATGTTTGGCAGGAAACCTAATATAGATTTTCTTAAATCTTTTGGTTGTCCAGTTTTGATTTTAAATTCAAGTGACCAGCTAGGAAAATTTAATGCAAAATCTGATGATGGATTTTTTGTTGGATATTCGTCTGTTTCAAAAGCCTTTAGAGTTTATAACTTTAGGACGAATGTTATTCTTGAAACTTTTAATATTAAATTTCTTGAAAGTTCTTTTCCATCAGTTGTAAATGGTCCGGCTTGGTTGTTTAATTTAGATTCGTTGTCAAACTCATTTAATTCTAACTTGTTTGAATCTCCAGGTGAGAAAAAGAAACAAGGAGGAGATCTTGGATCTTTCAGTGATGATTTTGATTCTGAAGATATGGATGATTCTAGTCCAGATTATCCATTCTTTTTATTTGTTAAAGATCCGGTATTTCTTTTTGAATCTCATGATCAATCTCACTCTTAACAAGCACGAGAACATCCCTTTTTTGAAAATTCCAATGTTTCACAACCTATTCCTAGTGATGGTACTGAAATTGTACAACCTGAGTCCGAAACGTCATCGGTTTCTGATGATGTCATTGTTACTGATAATCTTGATTACTTTATCAACTTACCAACTCAAGTTCCTAATTTCAATCCACATACTTCGAACTTATTGCATCAGCTTTCCGACTTGAACCAATCTAATCTGGATGTTAATGTTCAAGGAAATGAGATTACTACGTCTCGTATTCATAAGAACCATCCTACATCTTAGATTATCGGTCCATTGAATGAGCAAACAACGAGAAGTCAATCAGAACAAGCAGACCTCTGCTTATACATGTCTTTTCTATCTCAAATTGTTCCTAAAAACATCACCGAAGCGTTAAAGGACAATAGTTGGATTGAGGCAATGCAAGAAGAGTTATTGCAATTCCGCAAACAAGAAGTGTGGAAGCTTGCAGATTTATCTGAAGGAGAAAATGCCATAGGCACAAAATGGTTGTTTAGAAACAAGTCAGGCTATCAAGGAATTGTTGTCGCAATAAAGCGAGACTCGTTGCACAAGGTTACACCCAAGAAGAAGGAATAGATTATGATGAAGTATTTGCTCTAGTTGCAAGACTTGAATCAATTCGTGTCTTCCTGGCTTATGCATCATACATGAAATTCAAGGTGTATCAGATGGACGTTAAAGGTGCTTTCTTGTATGGACCAATCACTGATGATGTGTATGTCAAGCAACCTACAGGTTTCAAAGATTCAGAATATCCTCATCGTGTCTACAAGCTTAGTAAAGCATTGTATGGTCTCCATCAAGCTCCTAGAATTTGGTATGAAACATTATCACAACATTTGATCTAGCATGGATACACGCGAGGGAAAATTGATCCTACTTTGTTTATAAAGAAGGATGCTGATGATCTCTTATGTGTTTAAGTATATGTTGATGATATCATATTCGGTTCTACCAGTCCAAAATTGTGTAATGAATTTGAAGAAATCATGAAGTCTCGTTTCCAAATGAGTTCTATGGGAGAAATTAACTTTTTCCTTGGTCTTCAAGTGAAGCAGTCTGTAGATGGAATTTTTATTAATCAGGAGAAATTCGTTGAAAAACTCTAGAAAAAATTTAAACTGCAAGATTGTCAATCCATCAGAACTCCAGCTGACGTAAATTCCAAGATTAAACCTGATCTGAAAGGAAAATCAGTTGACCAAACTTTATACAGATCTATGATTGGATCGTTGATGTATCTTACTCCATCTAGACCTAATATAATGTATGTTGTTTGTGTCTATGCCAGGTACCAATCTGACCCAAAGGAATCTCACCTAATCGCTGTTAAATGAATATTCAGGTATCTCAAAGGAAAATCGGCTTTAGGGTTATGGTATCCTTATGAAGGAAACTTCGAGTTACATGGATATACAGATAGTGATTATGGAGGATGTTGCCAAGATCGTAAATCTACGACGGGTGGTTGTCAGTTTTTAGGTCCCAGATTAGTCTCGTGGAAATGTAAGAAACAAACAAATGTCTCTGTTTCAACCGCAGATGCTGAGTACATAGCTGCTTCAGCAGGATGTTCTCAAATCCTTTGGTTACAAAACCAACTACTGGATTACGGGTTCAATTTTTTTAAAACTCCTATTTACATTGATAACACTGCTGCTATGTTTATTACAACTAATCCTGTCCAACACTCAAAAACAAAGCATATCGAAATTTGATATCATTTTCTCAGAGATAACTCTGAAAAAGGTTTACTCATTTTGATTCAAATTACAACTAAAAAACAGTTGGCAGACATATTTACAAAAGCCTTTTTACCAGGTTGTCTTGAGTATTTGGTTGAGTCAATTGGACTTATTAACCATGTTTAAAACTGGCTTTGAGTAATTGAGTTTTTTGAATCATAAAAATGAAAAGAACCATCCCATTGCTGAATAAGAAGATTTATAGAAAAAACTGTCAAAGATAACTGCCTGATTGTATATATTGTGTATGCATGTTCAATAGAAAATGAAAAAGCAAATGCAAAAATAGAAAATTTCAAAATCAAAAGTGAAAAGTATAAAACAAAAACCCACAAAAATAGAGGTTATTTGTTAGTTAATTTTTTAGAACTGAATCTGTCTTTGCAATTTATGAGAAATGATAGATACATTAGTTCTGATCAGTTGCATACTTCGCTCGTACTAAAGTCTGACGTGATCAAATATGATGTGCAGGTAAGCTCATGCAATTATACTGAAAAAGTAAATTCTTGTGATCAAACTAAATCAATCATGCATTCGTGTTTGTCCATTTTAGTACCAATGAGTAGTGTTGACTTCTTAAAATGATTGCTTGTAAAGTCACAAACTCACACTTGGTGGTGATATGATTAACCATGAGCTCTAATTATTTAAAGCATCTATTCAGTTCTCTGTTATGAGTCATCATAGACCTGAAGTGACGAGATATCCTTTGTTGTAAGTCATTACTGACCTGGATATTCTCACTTGATGCAAAAGATGCCAATGTGCACAACCTAAACATGAGATCTGGTTATAAGTATATGTCAGGTTAATAAGTTGAGAAAAGTACTTTCTTGCATATCTTGATGAGAGTTGAGCTCTCTAAGTCTAAGTGTGACTTACATAATATCATATCTAATTGTACCTTAATCAATCCAAGAATTGAAAAAGTAAGTGTCCTGATTATCTTGCCAAAAGCACTCATTTTCTGTCCTTAGATCTCGTGTATCCTCTGCTACGGGAACACTGACCTGGAACATACTTGATCAGTGTTTAATCACTGTCTATGACTTTCCACCATTTTATTTTTATTTTAATGTGCTGATCTTACTGATATGATGTTACTGCAAGCATGTGATTCAATTGTGTATAGTAGATTTTTCTTCTGCTTTAATTTTGATTTTTGCATGATTTTTTGTGTGCAGACATGTTGATAATTGTTGGGTCTGAAAAATAGTCTAATATTATCAACGCAGTCAAAGTCAACAAAAGTCAACATTAAAGTCAAAGTCAACGCAAAAGTCAAGACGACACGTTCGGAACGAAGATTAGTAGTGAGTCGTTGAAGATACAAAGAACACGGGTCTTAGAGTTAATATATATTTTGTTGTCAACAAAATATATATTAAATCTTTATTTGTCTAATTTGTGTCTTAATTGTAATATCATAATTGTCATGTTTTAATCATAGTCAAGGGGGCTAAATGTCATTAAGTCTAATTGTCATTAGACTATATATAGCTAGAGTTATTAGAGTGTTGAACAAAATATATATTAACTCTTTATTTGTCTAGTTTGTGTCTTAATTATAATTTCATAATTGTCATGTTTTAATCATAGTCAAGGGAGCTAAATGTTATTAAGTCTAATTGTCATTAGACTATATATAGCTAGAGTTATTAGAGTGTGTTAAGTGTCACACCCAGGGCCCAGGTAGGGTGGGACATCACAGACTAGCAACAACATATGGCAGCGGAAACAAACCATCATAAGAGCACAAAGGAGAGAACATCACATGGCATTATTGTTTAAAGAAAAACCAGGCTAGAAGTAGGTCTAGCCACCAATACAAGTACATAATTCATCAGTACAAATTGTTTCTAACAATAACAAATGTAAATTGTTCAAATTGTTTTAAAAACAAAACAAGCCAATGCCATGGGTCATGGTGCTAGGTCGTCATAAGTCTTCTACAAAAGCCAGACCTTCATCACGGGTTACCTGAAACATGCTCAAAGAAAATTTTGTCAACTAAAAAGTTGGAGAATTCAAGTGCTTAAAGTTTAACACAAAAGGATTCAATAAAATCCACATTTGATTTAAAAGTCATAGTTTCATTGTTGTGGGGATCACAATCAACCCTGAACTCAGTCTCGGCTAGCCTCTTCAAAAGTTATGTTATACCGGTTAATCCCGAAGGAAGAGCTGAGCCTTAAACAGTGGACCATAATTGCCGGATGGTTCAACCTAGTATCTTACAAAAACCTATCACATGACTCAAACGACCCCGCAGGATCTCAGAGTGGTACCCTTCCCGTTCATCATGAAAGGCACTGTGTGTGGGGGATTCCTAAGTAGATCTACCCATATAAACAAGCGGTTCATACAAGAATTAATGATCGTGATAAAAGTAAAAGTAGGTTCTAACATTTCCATAACATATAGCATCATAATATTGCACAGAAATAGTTTAGTTTAAACAGAGCATGCTTCATCCTAAAAACAGTAGTAAAAAGGGAACACTAGAACTCACCTTAAATTTCAAGCAACGGGTTCTTCGAGTACCGGGAAAGTTTCAAGTCTAGTACCCTACCATCAAGATTAAGTGATAAGCCACTAGTTCTAAGGTCACACGATGTTGATAAAGTGTGTTAAGAAGTTAAATGTTCAACTAGCTTATATTTGCTAAGGCTTGCATTTAAAAGTTTCCTTTTATAGAAAGCTAGGGTTTCTTAAGGGGAATTCATGTTTTTACACTATTAGGTCATTGACACAAGTTAGATTAAGTTTATCCAGTGATTACCAGTCCAAGGGAGTCGGTTTATTGAAGTTTGGCAGACTTTACAGTTTAGTCCTTCAAGTTTTAGAATTTACATTTTCTACCCTAAAGTTTGCTTCTTTACATTTAATGACCTTTATGACCCCATAACCGACTTTGGGAGTTAAATAGTACATTATTAATAAGTTAAACTTCCAAATTTTCCAGATTTTAAATTTGAGTTGTCAAACATATGTTTTAAGTTACCGGTTAGGGCAAAACCGAAGGTTTTTAACGGTTAAGTATTAAATCTTATAGTTTTAAGTCTTAAAACTTTAAATATTATTTTAAGGACTTTTAACAAGCTTTATAATCTGTTAAGAATGTATTTTCAAGCCCTTTTTGTTGAAAGTCTCATTTTTAAGTTTAACTCGTTAAAACGTGTTTTTACCCGAAACCGAACGTTCAAAAGGTGTTAGACCAAATTTTTCATCAACTTCAAGTCTTATAGTTCCTAACTTACTGAAATAGCATGGTTTCCATGGATTTTGGTTTTATACCATTATTTCCAAGACTTTCCTCCAAACGTTACCCGGTTAATACCCGTTTTTAACTAAAAATTCCATTTAAAGCATTTTTGACCATTTATTCAACAAATCCGATTTAAATCACTTTATTAACTCTTTTAGAGCCTGGAATTATTTTTAACATGGTTATACTCTAATTTCTCTTACTTTTAAGTCATTTTACCACCTTTTGGGTCCCTGAATATGTTCAAAATGCTTACAATCCCTACTATTATTATTTTTCAGCCTTTGACATCACCTCATACACCCAATAACATCCAAAACCTACTGAAATAATGATTCTAACTCATGGGTTTAACATATAACCAAAGAACAAGTTGTAGAATTGTGATTTCACCATTTTCACCCATTACACATATGTAAAACGTTATAGATCATGCTTAAACATTACCAAATCCTTTTGTAACTTTAAAAACAGGTTATTAAAAGGTTAGAAAACTATTTTTGAGCAGGTTGCAATCTTTACTTCAGAGGGTTACAAGATGTGCAAGTTAGATGGTGCAAACATCACCCAAAAAGAGGGTTTTCATGGTGTAAATCGAGTTCCACCCATAGAATCACTAACATATCGATTGAGATACCTTAAAGGATGTTAGAAGATCCTCAAGAACAAGGTGATAGCAGTATACTTCTGTTAGAACAAAGAAAGTAAGGTTTTTGGTGGATAAAAGAAAGAATACCATATGACATAGCTTGTTTCGGGGAAGATGAAGCTTACTCTTTGTATGGTTCACGATTTGGAGAGTGTAGCAGGACAAAATGATCTGGAAAGCTTTGAACAAGGGCTGGAGAAGTCGAACTTGATGAAACCGTGTATCAAAAGCTCACAAGATAACACCCTCTTGCTAGTTTGATGCTTGACCGATGATGTTTGATGATGTTCTTCGATGATTATGGCTGAAATGGTGTTAGAACCATGGGTGTGTGTGTGTGTTTCTGTTAGAGAGAATCCGAGATGAGAGAAGAGAGAATGAGAGGTGAGAATGAGGGTGGAGTGTGTTCAAGTTTGCATGCAAAGATAGTGGTGGAGGATGGTGGCAATTGTGGGTGGTGTAGAAGGGAATGGATTGGTGGAGAGGGTGGGGAAAGGGGCGGCTGAGCGTGGAGGCTTGTGGAGTGATTTAATTTAAATTTTTATTAGGAATTGTTATTATGTAGTATTATTTTGTAGTCTAGTGTAGTATTTTTGGTGGTAAACACTAGTTATTTGTTAAGCATTAAGCATGCATTGGAGTGTTTCAACCGTGAATTATGTGTATATATACACATTTTAATTGTTTTAATTAATATTAAACTTTTGCAAGGGTGACTAATTAACTTTCCCGGATCACTAAGTTATTCTATGCTAAGGCTAGACTTAGCTAAATCATCTCAAATAGCACATAAAATAATAAGAATGACCATAGTAGCAGTAACAATAATAACACTACTACTAATAATAATAATGATATTAACATTAATATTAATTGTATGGATAGTGATGCATGAGGTTAAAGGTTAGAATTATGACCTAGGGGTCGGTTGTCACATTCTCTCACCGTTTAGGAAATTTCGTCCTGAAATTTTTAGCTTCGATAAATTCCAGAACGAGTGGGTTTGAAGAGGTGCGGATAACTCTTTCTCATCTCATCTTCTCGCTCCCATGTGAATTCAGGTCCTCGCCTAAAATTCCATCTTACCTTGACCTTGGGTATGCGACTTCGCCTGAGTTTCTTGACCAGCCGGTCAGTGATCGCTATAGGCTCTTCCACGAAGTTCAATTGTCATTAATCCTCACTTCTTTCAAAGGTAACTCCATGGTCTTATCTACCATGCACTTATTCAAATTTGACACATGGAAGGTGTCATGTATGTAACTTAAATCTTGAGGTAGCTTTAATTTATACGCCACGGGGCCAATTCTCGCTAGTATCTCAAATGGTCCTATGTATCTCGGGCTTAGCTTTCCTTTCTTTCCAAACCTCACAGTTCCCTTCCATGGTGCTACTTTTAGCATTACTCTATCACCCACTTGAAATTCTAAAGGTTTTCGCCTTCTGTCAGCATATTTCTTCTGACGGTCTCTGGCTGCTCTTAAACGCTCCTTGATTTTAAATATTTTGTCGGTGGTCTCCATCACGATGTCGGGTCCCATTACTTGGCTATTATCGATCTCATTCCAACTCAACGGTGATCTGTATTTCCTGCCATATAGGGCCTCATGCGGAGCTGCTTTTATACTTGCGTGGTAACTATTATTGTAGGAGAACTCTACTAGAGGAAGATGGTTATCCTAGTTCCCACCAAAGTCAATGACGCAAGCCCTTAGCATATCTTCCAAGGTTTCGATGGTTCTTTCACTCTGACCGTCAGTTTGTGGGTGGTATGCAGTGCTTAAATCCAGACGGGTTCCTAGGGCCTGCTGGAGTGACTTCCAGAAACGAGAACTGAAACGACTATCACGGTCGGAGATGATTGATAGTGGCACCCCATGCCTGGTTACTATTTCATCAATGTACAGTTAGGCCAGCTTTGTCAGGTCGTAGTCTTCTCGAATCGGCAAGAAGTGAGCTGATTTAGTTAACCGATCCACTATTACCCAGATAGCATCATGACCTCTGAAAGTTCTGGGTAACTTTGTAACAAAATCCATCTTGACGTTATCCCATTTCCATTCTGGAATTTCGGGCTGTTGTAACGTCCCTGATGGTTTTTGATTTTCAGCCTTTACCATGGCGCACGTTAGACACTTCCCAACATAAATGGCGATTGATTTCTTGATTCCAGGCCACCAGAAAAGTGCCTTTAGGTCTTGGTACATTTTGTCGCTTCCAGGGTGAACCGAGTACCTAGATTTGTGGGCTTCGTCTAGGATCACCTCTCTAATTCCCCCGTATTTTGGTACCCACGTTCTCCCTTCATGTTTATATATACCATCGTTACTCATCTCAAATCGCTTCTCCATTCTTGTTAACGATTCCTTTGCTAAGTTATCTTCCTTTAGCGCTTCGCCTTGTGCTTCTTTTAGTTTCGCGATGAGGTCGGTATACACGCTCATCCTTAATGCACGGACACGGAGGGGTTTTTCTCTTTCTTTCCTGCTCAAGGCATCTGCCACTACATTGGCCTTGCCGGGATGGTAGCGAATCTCGCATTCGTAATCATTCAGTAGCTCAACCCATCTTCTCTAACGCATGTTTAGCATCTTCTGATCAAGAATGTGTTGCAAACTTCTATGGTCAGTGTAGATAATGCACTTTGTGCCATAGAAATAATGCCTCCACATTTTGAGTGCGAACACCACGGCACCCAATTCTAGATCATGCTTTGTGTAGTTCTTCTCATGATCGTTCAGTTTTCTTGATGCATAAGCAATTACCTTGTTGCGCTGCATTAGCACGCATCCTAGTCCCTGACGCGAGGCGTCATAATAGACCACGAAATCTTCAACTCCTTCTGGGAAGGCGAGGATAGGTGCACTACATAGTTTTTCCTTGAGTGTTTCGAATGCTTCATTCTACTCTTGTTCCCACACAAAAGCTGTATTCTTCTTAGTCAAAGCAGTTAACGGTTGCACAATACGCGAGAAGTCCTTGATAAACCTTTTGTAGTATCCGGCCAATCCAAGGAACTGCCTTATCTCGGTAGGAGTTTCCGGAATTTTCCAGTTCTTAATAGCCTTTATCTTTGAAGGGTCCACTTGAATCCCATCTTTATTTACGACATGTCCTAGAAATTGGATCTCTCGCATCCAAAATTCGTATTTGAAGAACTTGGCATATAGTTGCTCATTCTTGAGCAACTCGAGAATCAGCCTAAGGTGCTTCACATGCTCTTCCTTACTACGAGAGAAGATCAGGATGTTGTCGATAAACATGATCACACATTTGTCTAGATATGGGCGGCACACTTGGTTCATGAGATCCATAAATGCCGCTGGTGCGTTAGTCAGTCCAAAGGGCATGACCAAGTACTCATAATGTCCATATCTAGTTCTAAAGGCGGTCTTGGGTATGTCTTCCTCTCTTATCTTCAGCTGATGGTACTCTGATCTTAAATCTATTTTAGAAAAATAGCTTGCCCCCTGCAGTTGATCGAATAGGTCATCGATTCTCGGAAGAGGGTAACGATTCTTTATTGTCAGCTTGTTTAGTTCCTGGTAATCAATACACATACGCAGGGTTCCATCCTTCTTCTTCACGAATAGTACCGGGGCACCCCATGGAGAAACACTCGGTCGTATAAACCCCTTGTCGAGTAGCTCTTGGATTTGTAGCATTAGTTCTTTATCTTGGGAGGGGCAAGTCGGTACGGTGCCTTGGCTACTGGTGCAGCACCAGGCAATAGACCTTTTTGGAACTCAACCTGACGAGTAGGAGGGAGTCCTGGTAGGTCTTCGGGAAATACTTCCGGATATTTAGAAACCACTGGAATATCCTCAATATTCTTTTCCTCTTTGGCTTTCATTACATAGACTATGAAAGCTGGGCATCCCTTCATGAGACTCTTGGTCGCCTTTAAATGGTATATCATAGGATATAGTGTGTTACTTCTTTCACCATGAACAACTAACACCTTCCCATAGTTCAATGGTATCTTAAGTAGGTGTTCATCACACACGATTTGGACTATATGCCTAGCCAGACAATCCATACCAACAACCACATCGAATCCTCCTAGATTAATAGGCATCAGGTTTATCTTAAATGTACTTCCTTCTAGATTCATCAAGAAATTTTTGATGACTTCATTAGTTTCTAAGATGATACCGTCAGCTAATTCTACGGTAAACGTATCAGTCAGGACACATGCACTCAAGTCAATCAAAGGCCTAAAAGTACGAGAGACAAAACTAGCAGTTGCTCTAGTATCAAATAGAATGGTAGCTGGATGGTTGTTTATAAGGAACGTAAAATTGACCACATCAGGTTCCTTACGAGCACCGGCTGGATCCATCACGAATGCTCTTCCCTTGGGCTTGTTGGGTCTGGCGTCCTTATCTCTCCCCAGCTTAGGGCACTTATTCCTCATGTGCCCTGGATCTCCACACTCATAGCATTGTTTACCTGGCGCATACGTACAATCCTTAATTAAATGACCTGGTCGTTTGCATCGAAAGCAGGGCATCGGGTTGCACTCCCCTTGATGATGCAGTTTGCACTTGTTGCAGAATTCCACCCTGGTCATCGCGCCTCATACCTTCAAAACCCTTCTTGCTTGACCCACTACTGCTACCAATTGCTTTCTTCACATCAAACCACTTTCTCTTCTCACCCATCGGCTTCCTCTTTTCATCAGCCCTGGTTTGTTCAGTCCATCCAGCCCTGACTAAATCATCAGTCAAACTACTGGTGAAGTCAACCGCAGCTTGCAGGGTTGAGGGTCTGGAGGATGGAACCATACCCCTGACTCTAGGATGTAGTCCCCAAATGAAACGTGCTACGCCCTTGGATTCCGACGTCACCAGGTGTGGCACTAGTCGAGACAGGGCTAAGAAGAGGTTGATGTACTCAGTGTAGTTAGGACCTTTCATTTCTAACCTCAGGAATTCAGACTCCATTTTCCCTAGTTGGTTGATTGGGCAGTATTTGTTGGTTATCAATTCCCTGAATTTGGTCCGGCTTATTCGGTTAGCAGCATTTCTTCCCCTGGGATAAGTAACAGTCTTCCACCATTCTAGTGCCGATCCCTGTAGTGATTGGGAAGCAAACCTCACCATGTGTTCCATCTTACATTCGCTGATATCTAAAACGGCTTCCATTTCATCAATCCATCGGTATGTCTCTATCGCACCCTCGGTACCATAGAAATCCTTTGGCTTGCACGCCATGAAGGTTTTGTAGGAGCATCCATTCCTTAATTCTTCAGCTTCCTCATTGTTGCCCTCATCGTTCCCGAATCCATCATTACCACCTGGGTTGCTCCTGTCCGCATTGATCTGAGCGATGATGGTCGGAATGGCGTTAGCAATTTGTTGTCCTACGAGGTTGGCAATTCTCTCATCATTCCCCTGATTGGTATTCTCTCCCCGAGGAGTTCCTGGTGGAGTAGGGGGTTGGTTTCCGGTCTGTCTAGCTCCCTCACGACGACCTCTAGTAGCTCCTTGTCTTCCAATATGGGTTCCTTGTCTAGTCGGCATTTTGATAGCATCGTAGATAAATTCGTTTAGCATCTCATAATTTTTGGTTTCATGTAGCCCATGCATCACTTATCCTAATATACCACGTTCTAAAAGGAGGGAATGTAATATACACACTACTAAATACCTCTAAATATGCTCCATTAAATTAATTTATGGCCATTCAACCTAAAAAGGATGCAAGGAAAAATTCCCAACACATGTCATAACACATTGCAAATCAATACAAATTACCCTGCGGAATTAGCATCATTAGAAATAGTTTCACAAATCGATAGGGTTAATAGTATCAGCAAAACATAAATGCGTCAGAGTTATAGTCTCACAAGTTGGAAGGTGCCATCACCCCCATAATAAATAATAATAGTATCTGATAATAATAAAAATTGTTTCCTTCAACTGTCTAAATGACAGACAACCCCACTTCTTCTCTATGCTCTCACATCCACTTCTTCTTTAGCCACCCTGAAACTGGGCGGACAGAGAGGTCCGAGTGGCCTGCTGGAGTGTCAGCTCGTGGCGACGGACGGTCTTCAGAATCTCATCCAATGCAGCATCAAAGGGACCTACGTCGCTTGCCCGACGGCTAGACTGGGAGTACCGGTCACCAACTAGCACACTAGGGCCATCATACATGCTGTGCCTCGATGGCATCCAGGGCTCATCATGTGGGTGGTGTCGGAGCGGGTCAAACATCGGTGGTGCAGGTGTCGGAGTCCTAACAGGTGGTGGAGGAGGAGGTGGCATCCTAAAGGAGACTGAGGGTCCTGGCCTAGTACTTTTGTGTGGACGGGTGATAACACGTGCACCCCTATCCCCGATAGGTGGGATAGGTGAGTGGGTAGGAGCTGCGACATGTGGTGAATGGGAGCGCGTTCGGCTCCTGGAGGGGGATGTCGAGGAAGAGTCCTCTGATAGCTCAGTGTCGTCGGATGTAACGGATATCCAGCCCGGATGTTCGCATCTCCTCAGGTATTCTTCATATTCCGTTCACGGTGTCACCTTCTTGTGGCTCCCAGCTAGTGCAGTACCGTCAGTTGGATACGGAGGTGCCTTCCCTTTGTCAGCCATAGCTTTGATTTCCTATAAGAAATATCATGAGTAATTTGATTTCTCATAGCTCATGATTATAATAATAATAGTACTTATAGTAGTAGTGATGGCAATAGTATCAGGTATCCCAACAGTATCAATAACCAGAGGTATCAGAAAGCAATAGTATCAGGAATCAGTAGTCTCTTCAAATAATAACAAGTAAAGTAGTTCGTTTAAGGAAAAACCTTTAGACCACTCAAAGTAAGTTTTAGAAATCATAAATCTCAAACGAAAATGGTCCAATCATTACCTAAAGGTCCATGCTGGAATTTACGCGTCCGGTAAATTCATGATTACGTTGATCAAGTGTAATCATCAATTTAACCAATCCGATTATCCCAACACTTTCCCATAAGGACGGTCCTAAGGTATCAGGGTTGTAGCCTAGGGTCTACTATGGTATTCCCGACTTCTCTACAACCTTTGGCTCGGATACCAATCTGTCACACCCCGGGCCCAGGTAGGGTGGGACATCACAAACTAGCAACACATTGGCAGCGGAAACAAACCATCATAAGAGCACAAAAGGAGAGAACATCACATGGCATTATTGTTTAAAGAAAAACCAGGCTAGAAGTAGGTCTAGCCACCAATACAAGTACATAATTCATCAGTACAAATTATTTCCAACAATAACAAATGTAAATTGTTCAAATTGTTTTAAAAACAAAACAAGCCAATGCCATGGGTCACGGTGCTAGGTCGTCATAAGTCTTCTACAAAAGCCAGACCTTCATCACGGGTTACCTGAAACATGCTCAAAGAAAATTTTGTCAACTAAAAAGCTGGTGAATTCAAGTGCTTAAAGTTTAACACAAAAGGATTCAATAAAATTCACATTTGATTTAAAATTCATAGTTTCATTATTGTGGGGATCACAATCAACATTGCACTCAGTCCCGGCTAGCCTCTTCAAAAGTTATGTTATACAGGTTAATCCCGAAGGAAGAACTGAGCCTCAAACAGTGGACCATACCTGCCAGATGGTTCACCCTAGTATCTTACAAAAACCTGTCACATGACACGAACGACCCCGTAGGATCTCAGTGTGGTACCCTTCCCGTTCATCACGGAAGGCACTGTGTGTGGGGGATCCCCAAGTAGATCTACCCATATAAACAAGCGTTTCATACAAGAATTAATGATCGTGATAAAAGTAAAAGCAGGTTCTAACATTTCCACAACATATAGCATCATAATATTGCACAGAAATAGTTTAGTTTAAACAGAGCATGCTTCATCCCAAAAACAGTAGTAAAAAGGGAACACTAGAACTCACCTTAAGTTTCAAGCAACGGGTTCTTCGAGTACCGGGAAAGTTTCAAATCTAGCACCCAACCATCAAGATTAAGTGGTAAGCCACTAGTTCTAAGGTCACACGAGGTGGACAAAGTGTGTTAAGAAGTTAAATGTTCAACAAGCTTATATTTGCTAAGGCTTGCATTTAAAAGTTTCCTTTTATAGAAAGCTAGGGTTTCTTAAGGAGAATTCATGTTTTTACACTATTAGGTCAATGACACAAGTTAGATTAATTTATCAAGTGATTACCAGTCCAAGGGGGTCGGTTTATTGAAGTTTGGCAGACTTTACAGTTTAGTCCTTCAAGTTTCAGAATTTACATTTTCTACCCTAAAGTTTGCTTCTTTACATTTATTGACCTTTATGACCCCATAACCGAAATTGGGAGTTAAATATTACATTATTAATAAGTTAAACTCCCAAATTTTCCAGATTTTAAATTTGAGTTGGCAACATATGTTTTAAGTTACCGGCTACGGAAAAACCGAGGTTTTTAACGGTTAAGTATTAAATCTTATAGTTTTAAGTCTTACAACTTTAAATATTATTTAAAGGACTTTTAAAAAGCTTTATAATCTGTCAAGAATGTATTTTCAAGCCCTTTTGTTGAAAGTCTCATTTTTAAGTTTAACTCGTTAAAACGCGTTTTTACCCGAAACCGAACGTTCAAAAGGTGTTAGACTAAATTTTTCATCAACTTCAAGTCTTATAGTTTCTAACTTACTGAAATAACATGGTTTCCATGGATTTTGGTTTTATCCCATTATTTCCAAGACTTTCCTCCAAACGTTACCGGGTTAATACCCGTTTTTAACTAAAAATTCCATTTAAAGCATTTTTGACCATTTATTCAACAAATCCGATTTAAATCACTTTAATAACTCTTTTAGATCCTGGAATTCTTTTTAACATGGTTATACTCTAATTTCTCTTACTTTTAAGTCATTTTACCACCTTTCGGGTCCCCGAATATGTTCAAAATGCTTACAATCCCTACTATTATTATTTTTCAGCCTTTGACATCACCTCATACACCCAATAACATCCAAAACCTACTGAAATAATGATTCTAACTCACGGGTTTAACATATAACCAAAGAACAAGTTGTAGAATTGTGATTTCACCATTTTCACCCATTATACATATGTAAAACGTTATAGATCATGCTTAAACATTCCCAAATCCTTTTGTAACTTTAAAAAAGTTTATTAAAAGGTTAGAAAACTATTTTGATCAGGTTACAATCTTTACTTTGGAGGGTTACAAGATGTGCAAGTTAGATGGTGCAAACATCACCCAAAAAGAGGGTTTTCATGGTGTAAATCGAGTTCCACCCATAGAATCACTAACATATCGATTGAGATACCTTCAAGGATGTTATAAGCTCCTCAAGAACAAGGTGATAGCAGTAAACTTCTGTTAGAACAAAGAAAATAAGGTTTTTGGTGGATAAAAGAAAGAATACCACATGACATAGCTTGTTTCGGGTAAGATGATGCTTACTCTTTGTATGGTTCACGATTTGGAGAGTGTAGCAGGACAAAAAGATCTGGAAAGCTTCAAAAAAGGGCTGGAGAAGTCGAACTTGATGAAACCGTGTATCAAAAGCCCACAAGATAACACCCTCTTGCTAGTTTGATGCTTGACCGATGATGTTTGATGATGTTCTTCGATGATTATGGCTGAAATGGTGTTAGAACCATGGGTGTGTGTTTGTTTCTTCTAGAGAGAATCCGAGATGAGAGAAGAGAGAATGAGAGGTGAGAATGAGGGTGGAGTGTGTTCAAGTTTGCATGCAAAGATAGTGGTGGAGGATGGTGGCAATTATGGGTGGTGTAGAAGGGAATGGATTGGTGGAGAGGGTGGTGAAAGGGGCGGCCGAGATTGGAGGCTTTTGGAGTGATTTAATTTAAATTTTTATTAGTTATTGTTATTATGTAGTATTATTTTGTAGTATAGTGTAGTATTTTTGGTGGTAAACACTAGTTAGTTGTTAAGCATTAAGCATGCATAGGAGTGTTTCAACCGTGAATTATGTGTATATATACACATTTTAATTGTTTCAATTAAGATTAAATTTTTGCAAGGGTGACTAATTAACTTTCCCGGAACACTAAGTTATTCTATGCTAAGGCTAGACTTAGCTAAATCATCTCAAATAGCACATAAAATAATAAGAATGACCATAGTAGCAGTAATAATAATAACACTACTACTAATAATAATAATGATATTAACATTAATATTAATTGTATGGATAGTGATGCAGGAGGTTAAAGGTTAGAATTATGACCTAAGGGTTGGTTGTCACATTAAGCTTGAATGAGCCATTGATTGTGGGGCTTTCACTTGGTAATATCTTTAGCAATCAAATTCAGATTAAACAAGGGTTTATTGAGTGTTCTTAAGGTGTTCATCATTATTCATTTATATTTTATTGTGTTTGATCTATATTTTACACAAATATCATTGATATTTGTCTTTTTCAGTGAGATTTGTTTGTGTTTATTTATCAATTGCACTGTTATATCGATCAAGTGTTTTTTCTGGGGGAGAATATCATTCAACAATTTTTGGAAAAATAATTTTAGTTTTGGGTGTTAAAGTGAATTTTAATATTTTAAAAGAAAATGTCGTTTTCTACTGATTTCGAATCAGACAACGCCAAAATGGCACAAAGTTGGTTTGATTCTTTTGCAGCCATGAAAGATGAAAAGATATCTGATGTTGTTGATCAATTTCTGATGGTGGCAAATAGCCTTAAGAAGTATGATAACCAGCTGGAAAACTATGAACAAGTCACAAAACTTTTGGACTCTCTTCCTCCACAGTGGAGTCCACAAGTTAGGTTGTTAAAACACGAAAAAATTTTGCTGACTACAAACTCATGGAAGTTATCAACAAGTTAAAGTCATTTGATTTGGATACGAAAAGAAAAGAGTACAGTCAATTCATGTATGGTGGTGTATCTTCAAGTGTTGAGATCAAAGAAACTAAAGAAGAAGTCAATCATGTATTGATGACTGAGGTGGTAAAGAGTGATGAGAATTATGTTGAGGATTTTGATCCTTTCAAACAATTCAACTGTGATACTCAAGGTGAGAGTGTTGGTGATGTTGATGCCTATGCAAGCTGGTGTAAAATTCAGAAGCTACAGGATAGTGAAATAGATGAAGTGAAGCAGGAGGTTCAGGATGAAGGAAATCCAGAAGGAGATGAAGCTGAGAAAGCTAAGAAGAGAGTTTCTAAGGAGGAAGAGTACAAAAAGAACACTCCCGTATATCAATGTGAAAAAGCCCTAGCTGCTGAAAAGATAGTTATGGGGCTCCCCTATGAGATAGTTCAAGACATGTGTTCTCCTCCCTGCAAAATTCGTTTATTCAGGGTTTATAAAGCTAACAGATTATTGTTAGAAAATGAAAAAGAATTAAAACAAATAAACAAAGAACTTAAAATCAATGAGTCCAAATATTTTATTAAACTAAGAGAAGCTTTTAAAGAAAATGATCTTTTAAAAAGAAATCTTTTAGAAAAGAATGTCGAGATTAATGTTTTGAACGAACGAGTCACATTAGCAGAATTTGAGACTAGCAAGCTTAAAACTAAACTTGATAAATGGACGATATTAGGGATGAAACAGGAAGAACTATTCTCTAAGCAAAGGGGAGCTAGAATCAAAACGGGTGTGGGATGTGGTGAAACTTCATATGTTTATCCTCCTCCTAGCACTTACTGTTACTCTCATATGCCTCAACCTCATCCATCTAATGATTTAATTGAAGCTGCAGATACAAATAGTTTACATGCAGGTTTAAGCAGCGTTAATCATAAAGAGGTTCGAGATAAATATGATTTTTGTTGGACCAAAAGAACCAATGAGCCTGATCAGAAAAACCTTTAAGTCCCACAGACATTACAACAACTGAAGTAGTCTGCAACAGCTGAAGACATCAACTGATAACAAGGTCTGAAGACAAAGTCTGAAGTGAAAGAGCTGAAGACAAAGTCTGAAGTGAAAGAGCTGAAGACAAAGTCTGAAGTGAAAAAGCTGAAGACAAAGTCTGAAGCTAAAGAACTGAAGACAAAGTCTGAAGACAAAAGCTGAAGACAAAGACTGAAGACCAAGTTTTAGATGTTGTCACAACAGCTGAAGAAGACCTCTTCAGTAGTTGTGATGGTTTCCTTTCAGTAGTTTTATGTTTCTTGTAATCAGTACTTGTAGTTTCAGTAGTTTTAGTTTCATCTTGTACTTAGCATACTCTGAGATGTTCTCAGTTGTTGTGAACATTCTCAGTAGTTTGCTTACTTTCAGTTGTTTGTAATAATTCTGTTAGATGTCACTATCAAGTGACATCAGCAGACGTCACATTCCTTATATAAGGAATGTTGACCTAATTGTAATGTGTGCAGCTATAGCGAAGCTTAGCGCAGCTTAGAAGCTTAGCGGCCGCCATACCGAAGCATTTGTGCATGAATGATATTATCCTTTTGCAGAAAACCCTCTTTCTCTATAACCGTGTACTGTTCCATTGAATATCTATTGTGTTCTTGCTATATTTGTCTAATTCTTGTTCTAATTCCGCTGCGATTCAACTCTAATTGATCAAACTTAGATCACTGATCCTGTCAAATGGTATCAGAGCTGGTTAATCATTGATCGGTTTAACAATTGATCATTGAAACTGCTATTTCGATATCTAAAGTTTGATCGAATTAGCATATTTGCAAGAATTGGTTATAGAGATTGATCTTCTGCTGCTTCTGGTTAGTCAATTTGAGTTTCTTCTTGGTTCATATTGAGTTTGTTGTGTTTTTGTGCTAAATCTGTTGAAACTTGATTGAATTGGTTTGAATCTGAGAATGACTACTCCATCTAATGACCCTCACAATACTGGCTCCTCAACCAAGCCTCCGATGCTGGTTAGGAGTGAGTATAACATATGGCAACGAAGAATGCTCCATCACCTGTCTGTTAACAGTTCAGGTTGTTGGACATCTGTGGTTCACGGTCCACACAAGCCTATGGTGAACAATCCGGAGACCAACCAAATGGTTCCGAAGAAGGAGCAATACTCAGATGAAGATCGTAAACTGTTTGAGATTGATGCTAAAGCCCATGGAATTCTGGCCATGGCACTGCCTAATGAAATCTATTCTGGGCTTATGCATCATGAAACTGCTCATGACCTCTGGAATGCTTTGAAGGAACAATTCGGAGGAACTGATGAGGTCTTAGCAAACAACAGAGAAATCCTCGCCCAACAATATGAGACATTCTCTCATAGGAAGGGTGAGACACTGACTCAACAGTTTGAGCGTTTCTCCTGCTTGATCTCTGAGCTGAAAATGGTCAAGCATGAGTATACTAACAGCCAGATGAACAACAGATTCCTCAGATCACTGCCTGAGAGATGGGACACATACACCATTGTCCTACGCTCCAGTGCAAATCTGGATAGCCTATCTCTCACCCAACTCCATGGGAAACTGCTTACATTTGAAAGAGAGATAGAGCAGAAAAGGAAACTGGCATCATCAGGAAAGCTCACTGATGACTTTGTACCAGGGAACACTGCCTTGGTCGGTCATGAGTCAGAATATGCTGGATCAGAAAGCCATTATGATGAGCATATAGATTTCTCTTCAAACAGTTCTGATCATGCATTTGTTGGTGTTGACAGTCATTCTGGGTGTAATAGTGATAATTTATGCTTTATCATGGATGATTTGATGGGTATTGCTGATGATGATTTAGAAGAGATGGATATTTTGAGCCAAATGGCCTTGATCAATATCAGATCTCAAAAGTTCTACAAGAGAACTGGTAGGAAATTTCCAGGACTCTCTGGCAAAACCAAAGTTGGTTTTGACAAGAGTAAGTTGAGGTGTCACAAATGCCACAGGCTTGGGCACTTTGCAAGAGAGTGTAGATCAACTGGATCTAACTCCTCTGCACCCTTTGTGACCTTTCCAAGCAATAGTTCACAAAACAAAGGGCAACATCCTGCTAGTTCTGGTCATCACTCACAACCTCAATCTCCTGCATATTTTGTCCCTCAGGGTCCAATGCCATATCCATATCCCTGCTATTACATGCCACAGCCAAATCCAGTTCAAGTTCCTATAGCACAACAACCTCAAGCCCTACCTGAGCCTCAACCATCTCCATCACAATCTCAACCTCATCACAGCTTCTTCACACCAGGAGTTGTTGACTGGAGCAGCTCACCAGATGATCTTTCTGGTTTCAATGAGCAATTATTTGCTGGTGCTGGTCAACATGGTGGTGAACATCCTTTTGGGAATCTTGCTCTCATGGCCCTGGAGTCTACTGAGGGTTCCTGCTCCAATGCATCATCTTCACAGGTAACCCAGGTATCTTCTGAGGCTAAAGCCAAGTTATGTTCTGAATCATGCATAGCTGCCTTTGTCTCTATTAGAGAGGCAAATGTAGCTTTAATCAATCAAAATCTTGAGCTTGAGAAAACTATTTCCAAAAGAAAAGCTGAGTATGAGTCTGCTCTTAATGACAAAGATGATGAGATTTACAAGCTTAAATGCCAACTTAATGATGAAAAGGCTAAGGTAGAGGTCATACTTGAGAACCACAGAAGTCTCAAAGAGACACTTGCAGCTACCCAAGTTGAGTGTGACCGCTGGGTAACATCCTGCAAGGGATTTGAAATGCTTCTCAGCAAGCAAACAGCTTCAAATGTGAAGTTTGGAATAGGTTACAATCATACTGCACCACCTACTGATTTTACTTCAAAATCAATAGTAAAATCTGAAGGTGAAAGTAATTTCCAAACCACATCATCATGTGATTCATCCTCAAATGATAATACAAAATTAGAGGATGAAGTCAGTGTTAAGATCTCAGCAAATCAATTGCCTGATGGTTTAAATGCTGATAAACACATGAAGCTGAGCAATTCAGATGTTGTCCCTCAAAGTACTCCAAGTACTGAAGGGCAAGTCACAACATCTGAAAAGCATTTCAAATCTGCTGAAATAAAAGGATTAACAACTGCTGAGGAATCTATCATACGGTCTTTCAGGACGGATAGAGAACAGCTGAAGAACAAGTCTTCAGTTGTTACCGATCCTTCAGTACTTAACACAAGTACTGAAAGGAGGAAAGTACTGAAGATCACACCTTCAGTAGTTTCCACTTCAGCAGTTGATCAATCCAAGATGAAGAATAAGCCATGTGAAATATGTGGTAAATTCAATCATCTATCTGATGAATGCTGGTACAAAAAGGGTTCCAAACTCAACAGAGATAAGCTCATTAAAGAAGAGATTAATAAAATGAAAAATGAGTTTGAGACCAAGTTTGTACCACAGTCATCTCAAACTGATAAACCCAAGGCCTCACCAAAATCCAAAAAGAAGGATGGGGTTTATCAGAAAACAGCTGATAGTGTTCCTCATGATAAACATCAGACTAAGTCTGTGAATTTCAAGAAGGAGGAAATGGTGGGTCACAGGAACTCATCAAAAACAAGTACTGATGTGTCAAATGAGCTGAAGGCTTTAGCAACAAATCAGACACAACTTGTTATGATGGTTCAGCATTTGTTGGGGAGAGTTAACCAACTAGATGCACCTGTGATCAAACCACTGAAAAGGAAATCCAAGCCCAAATCTAAGAAATCCATTTCAGCACCATCTCCACCTTCATCAGCTGTTAATCATGAGAAACAAGTTATGGTTAAATCTGTTGATGAAAACAGACCCAAAACCAAAAAGGTTTGGGTCTCTAAAGCTAACTAGTTTCTTATGATAAATGCAGGGTTCTTCAGCATGCCAAAGAAGCATCTGGTATGTAGACAGTGGAGGATCTATGCATATGACTGGGAGCAGTTCTCTTCTTAATGACTACTCTCAAGGAAAGAAGGGATTTGTCTCATTTGGAAATGATGCTAAGGGTTACATCATCGGGAAAGGATTTGTGTCAAATGGAGAAATCAGATTTGATGATGTTAACCATGTGGAGAATCTCAAGTATAATCTACTGAGTGTCAGTCAGATGTGTGATAAAGGGCATGTTGCACTTTTCACAAGCCAGAACTGCCGGATTCTGTCTTCCAAAGTTCTGAGGCTGATTGACAAGGTATTGGATGAACATACTCTCCTGAAGGCCAACAGGATAGGAAGAGTATATGCCTTGGATTTGTCAAAGAAGATTGATTTAAAAGGTCATCCTTGCCTGTTCTCCAAGGCCTCTCCTCAGGAATCTAAACTGTGGCATAGAAGGCTGGGTCATGTTAATCTCAAAAACATGAATCAGCTGATCCACAATAGTTTAGTGAGAGGTCTACCAATAAAGGAGTTCCACTGTGATGAAACCTGCACTGCTTGTTTAAAAGGAAAACAACACAAAGTTTCATTCCCTCCTATAGAAGAACCAAAGTCCACTGCCTGCTTGCAATTACTGCACATGGATCTCTTTGGTCCTGTGAGAGTAATGAGCATGGCAAAGAAGAAATACTGTCTGGTAATTGTGGATGATTACTCCAGATTTGTATGGACCTTCTTCTTGCATTCAAAGGATGAGGCTGCTCAGACAATTATTAACTTTGTGTTGTATGTTGAGAAGCAGTATTCCCTATCAGTCAAGTGTATAAGAAGTGATAATGGAACTGAATTTAGAAACCATACACTTGATGATTTCTACCTTTCAAAAGGAATCAAGAGGCAGTATAGCATCCCAAGGACTCCAGAACAAAATGGAGTAGTGGAGAGAAAGAACAGGACCCTAATTGAAGCTGCAAGGTCCATGTTGGCTGACTCTGGTTTGCCACTGACCTTTTGGGCTGAAGCTGTCAACACAGCATGCTATGTGCAAAATAGAGCTTTAGTGAATCAGAGGTTGATGAAGACTCCTTATGAAGTTCTACATCATTTGGCTCCTCTAATTTCATTCTTCAGAGCATTTGGGTGTCCTTGTTACATTCTCAACACAAAGGATCAACTCCAAAAGTTTGATTCTAAGGTGGATGCAGGGTATTTTGTTGGGTATTCATCCACTTGCAAGGCTTACAGAGTGTTCAACTGCAGAACAAAGATGGTTGAAGAAACCTTGCATGTGAAGTTCAATGAATCTCCTAAGGACAAAATCCCACAAAACCCTGTGGAGTTGTTTGATCTGGACATACTGCAATATGTTCCTTATCAGCCTCCAGCTGTTGCAGATCATGTGAATTCATCACCTTCTGCAGCTAGTCATCCATCTGGTGGTACTGATGTTGATGATGATCCCAGTACTCACCTATTCAAGTTTAGTGATCAACTGCCTGAGTCTACTAAACTTGATGTTCCTGTAGCTTCAGTAGCACCATCCACAACAAATGCTGATGAGATTTTGAATCCTCTACTTCATTTGACTTGCCATCTAATACTTGGTTTCAAGAATCTGGATCAACATCTGTTGCTGCTGAGCGTGCTACAAACACTTGCACAGATCTCATAGTGTACCAAGAGCTGAAGAATCACCCAATGTCTCAAATCATTGGTGATATCAATGCTGGTGTCTCAACTAGAAGTCAATTGTCCAACTTCTGCTTCTATGCTCTCTTCATCAGTCAGCAAGAGCCAAAGAACTATCATATTGCATTAAGAGACAATGGATGGGTTGATGCCATGCAGCTTGAGCTTCTTCAGTTCAAAAAGCAGCAAGTGTGGGAACTGGTTCCTCTACCCCCAGGTAAGTGTGCAATAGGCACTAAATGGGTGTTTAGGAATAAAACAGATGAAAATGGGCAAATTGTCAAGAACAAGGCCAGACTGGTTGTCCAGGGGTTTTCACAAGAAGAAGGTATTGATTATGATGAAACCTTTGCCCCTGTAGCCAGACTGGAGGCAATTAGATTGTTCTTAGCCTATGCTGCATTCCACAATCTTAAAGTTTTTCAAATGGATGTCAAAAGTGCATTTTTATATGGTAAAATAAAAGAAGAGGTTTATGTGTGTCAACCACCAGGTTTTGAGGATAATAAACATCCTGATTGGGTGTATAAACTTGATAAGGCTCTTTATGGGTTGAAACAAGCTCCTAGAGCCTGGTATGAAACACTGTCAAATTTTCTTCTTCAGAATAATTTCACTAGAGGCTCCATAGATAAAACTTTGTTCATTAAGAAAGTGGGTCAGCATAAGCTCCTTGTTCAAATTTATGTTGATGATATTATTTTTGCATCCTCTGATCCACAGTTGTGTGATGCATTTACAAAGTTGATGCAACAAAAATTCGAAATGAGTGCCATGGGAGAATTACAGTTCTTTCTAGGTTTGCAAATCAAACAAAAGGCTGATGGAACTTTCATTCATCAGTCAAAATACACAAAGTCTTTTGGAAAAGTTTGATTTACAAAACTGTAAGCCCTGTTCTACTCCCATGTGCAGCACCACACAACTGGATGCAGATCAGAAAGGTAAAGCTGTTGATGAAACACTTTACAGATGTATGATTGGGTCCTTGATGTACTTAACAGCTTCTAGACCAGATATTATGTTTGCAACTTGTGTTTGTGCTAGATTTCAGGCTGCTCCTAAAGAGTCTCATTTGATTGCAGTCAAGAGGATCTTTAGATATCTGCAAGGTACTCAATCTCTAGGTCTTTGGTATTCCACTGGGCACTCTTGCAAATTAGTTGCTTTTTCTGATAGTGACTATGCAGGGTGTAAATTAACTAGAAAATCAACTTCTGGTGGATGTCAATTCCTAGGCAACTGTTTGGTTTCTTGGCAGAGTAAGAAACAAACATCTGTTGCTACATCCACTGCTGAAGCCGAGTACATTGCTGCTGCAAGTTGTACATCTCAGGTACTCTGGCTTCAGAATCAATTATTGGATTATGGCATTACAGAGACTAAGACTCCATTACTAATGGATAGTGCTTCAGCTCTTTGTATTGTCAAGAATCCAGTCCAGCACTCTAGGACCAAACATATTGAGATCAGACACCATTTTATTAGGGATTGTTTTGAAAAAGGTCTGATTGATCCAAAGTTTGTTCCTAGTGCTGATGAGCTTGCAGACATATTTACTAAGCCTTTGGACAGTTCAACTTTCCAAAACCTAGTGTTAAGGCTTGGTATGCTGCAGCTAGAATAAGTGACAACTACTGATGATCTCAGTCAACAAGTACTGATGAGCATTCGTATACTATTGTCACAAATAAGTACTGATAAGTTCTTTTATCCTCAGTAGTTTTCATAACTACTGAAGACTAAATTACTTAAAAGTACTGAAGTACTCTATCTGTTGAAAAGAACTGATGTGGTTACAACTACTGATGTAGTTACAACTACTGATGTCAGTATAACAGATAAGTACTGATGACCAATGAAACGTCTGAAAATCAGACAAAAAGTCTGATAAGTGTTGAGGTCAGAATGAAACAGCTGATGAGCTAAGAATTGACGACAACAGCTGATGAGAAACTTTTCTCTTCAGTTGTTTCTACAACTGCTGTTTCACTTCATACAACTGAAGCCAAAACCATGTCTTCAGTAGTTTTACAACTACTGATGACTAACACCAAATCTTCAGTTGTTTACAACACCTGAAGCCAAAACCATGTCTTCAGTAGTTTCACAACTACTGATGACTAATACCAAGTCTTCAGTTGTTACAACTTCTGAAAGTTAAAACCAGGTCTTCAGTTGTTTTCACAACTGATGACAGCACCAACACTTTCAGTCGTTTTATATCAGCCTTTTCTTACCCTATAAATACCTAAACCTACTTTCAAACGTTTCATTAGCCGTTTTATGTCCTTCACTCTCTCAACAATGGCGACCATGAAACTCAAACCCAGACACAACTGTGTTGCCTACCTCTCGAAATCGGCCTTTTGGAACAAATTTGATAATGCCATCGATCTTATGGTAGATTCCCAGTACCGAACCGCTTTTCTTCTGAATCCTACCATATACCCCGATTCCCTAAGCCAATTCTGGACCAACGTCTCTGTGCAAACTGGTGAGAATGATAGCCAAATCACTCTCCAGTCGTTGGTTAACCAGAAACAGGTGGTCATCACTCCAGACATCATTCGACAAACCCTAAATCTACATGATGCCACCTGTGTCACAGAATACCCGAAAGGCACAACTGATATGTCTTTCATCAATAACGGGTATGAAGGAGACTTAAGTGCTACCACCATTCTGAAGAAGCACTTCCATGATGCTGAACGTCTTATATTCCACATGGTGAATGTCTGCCTTGCATCAAAAACCTCCTCATGGGATCAGATGTCCTCCCGATGGCAACAGGTATTATACTCTATCTTTGAACGACAAAATCTAAATTTTTCTGAGATAGTTTTCATGGAACTAAAGGATCTGGCTTTGAAACCTGTGGCAAACAGATGGATATTATATCCCAGGTTTCTCATGGCCATAATTTTAAATCAGCTAAAATCAGACGGCCTTGTTGGCCTTGGAGTCCCTGCTCCGGCTGTATTGCCTGAAGTATACTCCAGGCACAACTCTGACCCTACACTGAAAGGGGCTGCCCGGCTGCTAAAACCCAAGCAGCGGGAACCCACAGCCTCCACTTCCAGATCCAAAGTCCCCACCAAACCCAACACCAAAAAGCCCAAAAAGGCTACTCAGGGAGATGAGTCCCCTGAGGATGCCCCTGTACCACCAATACAGGAAACACTTACTGGTTCTAACCCCCCAGTAGTGTCAAAGACTCCACCAGCCCTAGCCGCTCAGGCATCCTCTCAACAGGATCCTGATGCAACCATAATTGGGGATACCACAATGCTGGAACCTATCTCAATTGAGAAGGTTACCATTGAAGAGCACCAGTCACCCCGGGTGCAATCTGCTTCAAACCTATCTCCAAATGCAACCGCCCCTCAAAGCCCAACCATTATAGTTGCACAAGTGCTGAGTCAGCTGCATTCCTCTCCTCCTCCCCAAAACCAATTACAATGGGGAGAACCTCAACAGCTGAGGAAGAGGACCAAAATGCTGCTGATAACCCACAGCACAGGGTTATAATGTTCAATCTCCCCGTGTAGAGGAGGAGGTTAGAACATCTGGTGAGGCTGCCACTTCTACTGATTCAGCAAATGAACAGGATGCAGTTGGTAACATCTCTAAGACCTCACCAGAGGCAACTGCCGATGAAGGACTCAGTCCTGAGGCAGGAAGTCCCCAGAACCAAGAACAAGGGGCACATGCTACAACTGATCTACACTCAGGGCATGTACATCCTGATTCAATCAGGAGGTCAGGTGATTCAGCAAAGACTGATGATGACCTGGGCTTTTTCTTCGATGTCTTAGCCCATAACACAATCCTTGAGGCTGAGGTGAGCAGACTCAAAGAACTGCTTGCCAAAATGTCTCAGGATCAAAGTCCATCTGCCCCAATAAACCCACAGATGGCACCTTCATCTGAAGGTTCACCAAACACTCAGCCACTACACTCAACTGAGCCACCAGCCACTGCTTTTGGCACCACCTCTCAGGGACAGAACCCCTCTGAGCAGATGGTTGCTACCTTTCAACATTCCTTACCTCTCATCACTCCCATCATCAATGAGATTGTGCATAAAGCCATTGATGAGAGGATCTCCTCAAATCTACAAACACTTGTTGATGATGCTGTGCAAAAGAAGCTTTCTGCCATTCAAACCCCTGAACCCAATGCACCCAAAAAGGGGGAGTCTAAGGCAGTGAAAGAAAGAAAGAGAAAGAGAGTGGAAGATGAGAAACAACAAGAGAAAGAAAAGGAGTTAGAAAAGGAAAAACAGCTGATCACATACAAGAGAAAGAAAAGTGCTGAAACTCAAAAGCCTGATGAAGAGAAATCATTGGAAGATCTGATTAAAGAAGCTGATGAAGCTCACAGCAGATCAATGGACAAATAATAGACCAACTCTTCAGACAAGGCTTTGATACAGCTACATTAGACACTGAGATCAGAAGGCTGGAGATTAAAGAGATACAAGAGAGATGGGCCAGTTACAGTGTGATGGAAAGGGAGAGGTTGGAGATAATGATCAGGTTTATTGCAAAATACTTGGGAAGATCATTAATTGAGATTAAATCATGGACCAGAGACAGTATTCTGGCAATAACCACCAGAATCTGTGCTTCTGAAGCATTCAATAAGGGGTTGATTATCGAAGCCTTAGATGAAGCAGGTGCTGGGAAGAGAACTGATATGGCCAAGCTTTCCAAAGCCAAACTTACCACAAAAATGCTAGATCAGCCTTCCCAAACTCCCACTCAAAAACAACCAACCCCACAACTCTCCAAACCAATCCCTAAACCTAAACTTAAACCAACTCAACCCTCAAAACCAACTCCCTTACCCCAAAAACCACCTCAAACCACATCCAATGATGCACCCAGAAGGAGGAGAAGGGTGTTGAGGATGGAAGAAGAAGAAGAAGAAGAAGATGATGAAGAAGACAGTCTGCCAATCTCTGCTGTTCTAAAAATACCTGAGCCCAGAAGTCAACAAATGATCACACCAGACTTTCAGAGGCAAATGGTGAAAGTTAAGATTGAAGAAGAAGAACAGCAGAAACAGCATGATGAGCAACTTTTGAAGATGGTTGACAAAGAGTTTCCTCAGTCATCATCTATACAAGCCATGAAGAAACACGCTCAAAGGCTGTATGCTCTCAGGCATACCTTTCAATATCAAAAGGAGAGAGTAAGGATTTGGCCAGACCCCAGGGTTAGTTCTAGAATTCATAAGAAATCCATACCAAGTAGATACAATGGCCAAGTGAGAAAGACCATAGATGCTGTTATTATGTTGGCCATTGTAGTCTCACCCTGGGAGATACTTGAAGACTTCAAGAGAGCCTACAAGTCAAAGATGACCCCTCAAACTCTAATGGAGAACAAAATGGTCAAGAAGGGGTTGTTATACAAGAGGCTTGAAGAGATCAAGAAAAATGAACTCCAGTTGTTATTAGAAGGGACTCACCCAGATGAATTTGCTTACAGAGAGATAACAACTGTTGAGTTGAAAAATGGAAAGACAGTAAAGTACCTATCAGAGTACTATGGCCCAGAGTTCTTCTTCGAAGGAGAAGCAGAAGAACTCACTAAGGAGGAACAAGTTGTTCTCCTTGAGGCCTACGTCAGAGAGTCTTATAGACTCATCAATGGGAAGTAGGTTTCATGGTTGGGATAACAGCTCTGTGTCCAGTTCCCCAAGACAGAGTTCCCTTCCATCCTTTGACATTCACATCTACTGAAACCTGTTCCCTGGCCTGTGCTTATCTGATATCTCTGAAGCTGATCAAGAGAGTATTTCTGCCAAGAATAAGTGGGACCTCAATAAGCTTAAAGGTTTTGGCTGCATTGGTTCAGGGGAGTTTGTTGGACCAAAAGAACCAATGAGCCTGATCAGAAAAACCTTTAAGTCCCACAGACATTACAACAACTGAAGTAGTCTGCAACAGCTGAAGACATCAACTGATAACAAGGTCTGAAGACAAAGTCTGAAGTGAAAGAGCTGAAGACAAAGTCTGAAGTGAAAGAGCTGAAGACAAAGTCTGAAGTGAAAAAGCTGAAGACAAAGTCTGAAGCTAAAGAACTGAAGACAAAGTCTGAAGACAAAGCTGAAGACAAAGACTGAAGACCAAGTTTCAGATGTTGTCACAACAGCTGAAGAAGACCTCTTCAGTAGTTGTGATGGTTTCCTTTCAGTAGTTTTATGTTTCTTGTATTCAGTACTTGTAGTTTCAGTAGTTTTAGTTTCATCTTGTACTTAGCATACTCTGAGATGTTCTCAGTTGTTGTGAACATTCTCAGTAGTTTGCTTACTTTCAGTTGTTTGTAATAATTCTGTTAGATGTCACTATCAAGTGACATCAGCAGACGTCACATTCCTCTATATAAGGAATGTTGACCTAATTGTAATGTGTGCAGCTATAGCGAAGCTTAGCGCAGGTTAGAAGCTTAGCGGCCGCCATACCGAAGCATTTGTGCATGAATGATATTATCCATTTTGCAGAAAACCCTCTTTCTCTATAACCGTGTACTGTTCCATTGAATATCTATTGTGTTCTTGCTATATTTGTCTAATTCTTGTTCTAATTCCGCTGCGATTCAACTCTAATTGATCAAACTTAGATCACTGATCCTGTCAATTTTCCTGCAGTTTTGGGCCTCATCAAGCAGGATCTGATTTGCAAAATGATAATTCCATTCTGATGCTTCAAACCAGTATCAGTTGTTTCACGTAACTTCTTTAACAAATTCAAACAGGTAACATCCCTTCTTTTGTTCCTGTCAAGTTTATCAAAGAAGAACAGCTGTGGAATCGTCAAGCAATCAGAACTTAAAACACAAACCGCACACAGAGTCATCAATCAAGATCCATTGGAAGCTGACTTGTGCATACAGGACTGGACAAGTTCTGATGATGAACAAGAGATCATCAAGTCACCTGAAGTTATCAAGTTTCAAAGCTTCAACAATTGAATCAAGACCTATACGGATCTCATCTCCAACTGCTAAACAAATCAGCAGTTCCTCCAAAACTCAGAAGAAGCCTCACCATCTTCATCTGCTATCCATCATGACCCTCACAAATTTCTTCCAAGTCTAAAATGTCACCTGTCATACAAAAGGATTCTCAAAAGAGTGTTCAGATCTCAGCTTCCAGAACATCACACATCAAACACAGCCCAGTTCAAAATCCACATTGACAAAGACTTAGAAAGCTCAATTTCTTGATATCCAAAAGAAGAAGCTTCAAGGTTGTCAACAAGCTGCAACAACCTCAAAGTAGGCTCCACCCTCTCCAGTTGACCACGGGACTACAAAGAACCAAAAGCCTTTCAAGGCTTGCTTTAGATGTGGAAAAGAAGGTCATGTGCTAAAGAAGTGCCCTTAGGTTCAAAGGCAAGCTTCGGGAGGTAAAGATAACATAGGTTCTTCTCGGTTCAAAAGGTAAAAAGCACATATCTTTGAATGGTTGGATAAAGAAAAATATATCCAAACCTTCTCATGTGAAGCCGTTTCACATGATTCAAAGATGAAAAGACCAATGTTTCAAAATTAAAATCTCTTCCTTTGGGGTCTTAAACAGAAAATAATTTCCAAATTCAATTCTTTCAAATCAAAAGTAATTGAAGATAAACAAATTTGGAAAGTAAAACAAAAAACAAAGGATAAAGAGATAAATGATTTTTCAAAAGAGTGTGCTTAACAGATTACATACACTAATGAAAAAGGAACTCTTAGGACCACGATGGCCTGGTCCCCCTCTTTAATTAATCTTTTATGAGTGCAGGAACAATTCAGGAGGCCTATCAATAATCCGGTTTACTAACTGAGATTGTTCCTATTTCTAATTTGAGGTGGAACAAACAGGTTATGGTTATGGTATCTCATCCACATTTTGGATTCTTATCTACCATTCACAATCTCTGAATTTTTTGTTACTTTTTTCTCATGTTTTGCTAGTATAATTTAGAAGACTTTCTTTAGTAAATTTTTTTTTCAATTTCGTTTATTATATACTTTGAAAAAAAGGGGGAAATTTCTTTTTTTGTTTCATGACAGTTAAAAAGAAATTTCGGGGGAGAATAAAATTTTTTACGGGAACTAAGAACTTGATTTGAGATGACTGAGAAATGATAGTATGTCTTCTTGGTATGCTTATTTGCATGACTTGTACTTTGTGAGGAATGATAGTAACTGATGTAGATGTCTGTATCACTTAATATTCTAAAATCTGAAAAGACAGTTTCATTATATGATATGCTTGGTAGGCTCATCCTGAAAATGAAGTAAACAGTGATTCTGTAGCTTAACAAAAGCTTTAGAACTCGATGATAAGGATTATTCTCCTGACATTTCGGCTGCACAAAGTCATAAGTCTTATCAAAGGGTTGAGAGTATCTGACTTCTGCCTTGATTACTTCTATTCCCAAATTCCCTCACCCTTGCTTCTGAATTGATGCTTCTTTAAGCTCTTTAGAATCCTTTTCGTGCTTATCTCCTCTGCTATACGGAAGCATTGACCTGGAGTGATGATCTCTCTGTTATACGTGAGTATAGACCTAAAGCTCTCATCAGCAGGCTCAGATGATCATCTCCTCTGTTATACGTTAGTATAGACCTGTAGCTCTCATAATCTGTTCCCCAAATAAAGGCACAGTGATTCTTAAATTAAGATCATTGTTGAAAACTTAAAAGAAAATCAAGCAGAGTTAATCATATTACTCAATAAGCCCTGATGATGGGATAAGTTCTTTGCCGGATGTCAATGGGAACCAAATCACCTGAGCTTCTCTAATTAAATCTAAAACATGATAAAATCAGTTGCAAATCACTTGCTGAAAAGGATAGGGCATGGGTTTAAATTGGACAAATATACCAACAATCATTTTTGAACTGTTTTTGGCTTTCAAAAACTTAAAATTGTGACCAGACTCTGTATCAGTGTGATCTCACTAACTTGTCGATGTTCAAATACATCTTTGTGTTTTCGTATATCTTAAGGATGTAATCTCATGATCAAATTAGTTCTTGGTGTAATATGATAGAACAAAATAAAATAAAATATTCATTTCAAATCATTTTTCAAGTCTTCCATATTATGCTATTAAAATGTTATCATTTTCACGTGCATTTCACGGGAAATTGCACATTCAGATAAACACGGGTTTATTTGTATTGTTGAAATGATCTAACGAGAATTGTGTAGAATGTGTTGTAATTGCGTTACAGATTCTTGCTGCAATTAATGGCCGATCATCAACTGAGCAAAGTACCATACCAGAGAACCTGTTCCTCAAGTTTGCAGAGGATACAGAGCTAGGATTCCTTCTCTTACATCTTCTGAAGCACTCAAGAATAGAGAGTTGGAAAAGTTGTTCCTGATCATTCACATAGAATGCACACGAAGAGGGGGAGCATACAAAACGGGGGAGCCTGAAAGATGAAAAATCTTCAATACCAGATCATCAATCTAGGGGAAGATTAAAGATCAGTATATAGTTGACTTATCAGTGCTGATCACAATGAAAGACGTTGATAATAATAGACTAAGGAGAGTATTGTTGGGTCTGAAAAATAGTCTAATATTATCAACGCAGTCAAAGTCAACAAAAGTCAACATTAAAGTCAAAGTCAACGCAAAAGTCAAGACGACACGTTCGGAACGAAGATTAGTAGTGAGTCGTTGAAGATACAAAGAAGACGGGTCTTAGAGTTAATATATATTTTGTTGTCAACAAAATATATATTTAATCTTTATTTGTCTAGTTTGTGTCTTAATTGTAATTTCATAATTGTCATGTTTTAATCATAGTCTAGGGGGCTAAATGTCATTAAGTCTAATTTTCATTAGACTATATATAGCTAGAGTTATTAGAGTGTTGTTAAGCTTGAATGAGCCATTGATTGAGGGGCTTTCACTTGGTAATATCTTTAGCAATCAAATTCAGATCAAACAAGGGTTTATTGAGTGTTCTTAAGGTGTTCATCATTGTTCATCTATATTTTATTGTGTTTGATCTATATTTTACACAAATATCATTGGTATTTGTGTTTTTTAGTGGGATTTGTTTGTGTCTATTAATCAATTGCACTGTTATATCGATCAAGTGGACCAACAATAATGATTAGTTTGCTCTACTTGCAAAATAAAAGAAACTTCTAATTTTGTGAACTTAAAAGTTTAGAGGGAGGAAAATGTAGAAGATAAAATCAACGAAAAGTGTCAAAATGTGAAAAAGAATAAAAAAAAGTTGAGTGCTTTGGATGGAAAGGATGAAGCTGAATTCAACCATGTGTGTGTTTGTTATGATGTAAAAATGAACCTGAAAAGAATTCAAAATAAGTGGAAAGCTTCTTGCAAATAAACAAGACTATTTGTGTTGTGAAAGTTTTAAAATAAAGACTAAAATGACGGGAAAGTGTTTGAAAAATTAAAACATTGATCCAGAGTTGTCTTTCAAAATGTGCTTGGTTGGTGTTTGAATTGAAAATTCATGTTTAAAAATGAAAATATGAGTTTCAAATGATTTGTGATGTTTAAAAAAAAACAAATTGATTGTTAAAATTAAGGGTAATTAATATAAATTTTGGGTGATAGTTTGACTATGTGTTAAGACAATGTGCATGAACAGTACTAATATGCATGAATAGTGCTGATATGCATAAACAATGTTTAGATGGATGTTGTGAAAATTTCAAAGTGTTAGACTCATGGAAGGTTTCTCTTACGCCTGAATAATGCTTAGAATTCTAAATCAGGAGTATGATGAATTTCATAAATTTGAACAAGTGTTAAGCGTTTTGTTCAAGTACATGAGCCTAAACAGTTGTCATGTTGCTGAAAATGGTTAAGTGTTGGGCGTATCAAATTATGCTCTTCCGCCTAAACAGTTTCAGACTTTCTAATGTGGTTAGACATTTGAAGGTGATGTTTACTACAAGTGTTAGGCGTTTCAACAAGTCTTATGTGCCTGAATAGTGCCCAAGCGACTGAACAGTGCCCAACAAACGGTGTTCTACACCTCCTACCGTAGCATCTCATAAGGGGGCATACTAATACTGGCATGATAACTATTATTATACGAGAACTCAGCTAATGGTAAGTGGTCATCCCAACTTCCTCTAAAGTCAATGACGCATGCCCGAAGCATATCTTCTAGCGTCTAAATGGTTCTCTCTGACTGACCATCCGTCTATGGATGATAAGCCGTGCTAATGTGTAATCTCGTCCCCATAGCATCATGGAATTTTTCCAAAATTTAGATGTAAACCGGGTGTCACGATCGGAAACAATAGACACTGGCACACCATCACGAGTCACAATCTCTTTAATGAACAAATCCGCCAACCTCTCGGATGGATATGTCTCGCGGATCGGTAGGAAGTGAGCACTCTTCGTTAAACGATCAATTATCACCCTATGGCATCATACCCTTTCGTGGTACGTGGTAGCTTCGTGATAAAGTCCATGGTGATATGTTCCCACTTCCACTCCGGTATATCCAACGGTTGGATCTTCCCGTACGGCTTCTGATGCTTGACCTTCACTTGCAAGCAAGTAAGGCACTTACTCACATACTCCGCTACATCGTGCTTCATACCCGGCCACCAATAATCTTTCTTCATATCTTGATACATCTTTGTAGCACCGGATGAATGAAGTATCGTGTCTTATGAGCATCATCCATTATCTTCCCATGTAGATCCCCATAACGAGGAATCCACGTCCTACCGAATCGGGTTCTAACACCAAGAGTGTTTTCACTCAATTCCACAACCATACCTCTCATCCTTTAGGAGTTAAGACGATCTTCTTTCAATGCCTCGTCTTGAAACTCCTTGACCTGCTTCATCACTTCAGAGGTCATAATCAACTAATAAGCCTTCACCCGAATCGGCTCGGGTCTCTCTTTTTGGCTAAGGGCATCCGCCACTACGTTGGCCTTGCCCGGATGGTAATGGATCTCGTAATCATAATCCTTTATGAGCTCCAACCATCTCCTTTGCCTCATGTTCAAATCCTTCTCCTCGAGGAAGTACTTCAAGCTTTTGTGGTTAGTGAATATGGTGCACTTTGTCTCGTATAAGTAGTGCCTCCAAATCTTTAGTGCAAAGACCACAGCTACAAGCTCCAAGTCATGAGTAGGGTAATTAACCTCATGAACTTTCAACTGTCGGGATGCATAAGCTATAACCTTTCCTCGCTGCATCAACACGCAACCCAACCCCGAGTAAGAAGCGTCCGAATAGACCACTAAGTCCTCGCTTCCTTTGGGTAATGATAAAACTAGAGCTTGAGTCAACCTTGCTTTTAACTCCTCAAAGGCCTTCTCTTGATCTTGACCCTATACAAACTTCACATCCTTGCGGGTCAACTTAGTCAACGGAGAAGCTATCTTAGAGAAGTCTTGAATGAATCTCCTATAATATCCCGCCAACCCCAAGAAACTACAGATCTCGGATGGCGTCTTTGGAGACTTCCATTGCATCACCGCTTCCAACTTTGCCGGCTCTACCATAATCCCCTCGGGATTCACCACGTGACCCAAAAACCGAACTTCACGTAACCAGAACACGCACTTGGCGAACTTGGAATATAAGTTCTCCCTTCTCAACGTCTCCATCACCTCCCGAATGTGATCGGCATGCTCCTCCTCACTCTTTGAATAAATCAAGATATCATCAATAAACACAATCACTGATTTATCCAACATCGGCCGACACGCTCTATTCATCAGGTCCATAAAAGCAGCTGGTGTGTTGGTCAAACCAAAAGACATAACGAGAAACTCGTAGTGCCCATAACGCGTGCAAAAAGCTGTTTTAGGAATATCTTGCTCCTTCACCTTCAACTGATGGTAACCAGATCAAAGGTCTATCCTTGAGAACCAACTGGCACCTTGGAGCTGATCAAACAAATCATCAATCCTCGGTAATGGATACCGATTCTTCACCGTCAACTTATTCAACTCACGGTAGTCAATACACATCCTCATACTACCATCCTTCTTCTTAACGAACAAGACCGGAGCACCCCAAGGAGAGATACTCGGTCTAATGAACCCCTTATCAAGCAACTCTTGTAGTTGCTCCATCAATTCTTTCATCTCTGTCGGAGCCAACCGATACGGTGCCTTAGCAACAGGTTGGGCACCCGGTATCAAGTCAATCTGGAACTCGATCTCGTGGTCCGGTGGCACACCTGGTAAGTCTTCGGGAAACACATCTGGGAACTCAGACACAACCAGTACATCTGACAGTTGTGGTGTTAGCGTATCTACATCCCTCACGTGGGCCAAGTAGGCACTACATCCCTGCCTCATGCACTTTCCCGCCACCGCCCTCGAAATCACCTTGGAATCATCGTAACTCGATCACCGTGAATCGTCACCAAACTCCCGTCAGGCGCTGTCAGATTAATCATCTTCTTGTGACACACAATGTTCGCCTCGTAGTCCGCCAACCAATCCATTCCTAGGACTACATCGAAACTGCCTAAGGTCATCACGAACGGTCTAACAGGAAACTTATGACCTTCTAATTCTATGTCACAGCCTTCTATCATCTCAGAAATCCTGGTAGACTTACCTATGGCAGTTTCAACATCGAAGAGCTCATCAATACTCCTACTACTAACAGGGAACTTAGCACAGAAAGCAGCTAAAATAAAACTCCTACTAGCACCTGAATCAAATAACACAGAAGCAAGAGTTTGGTTTACTAGAAACGTACCTGACACAACATCGGGGTCAGTCCTAGCCTCCTCCCTGGTCATCGTGAAAGCCCTGGCGCTAGCTTTCTTCCCTTCAGTCCTGGTCGTCTTCTTCACCCTGGAACTCTCAGCCCTCGGCTTCTTGCATTCCCTCATCATGTGGCCCTCCTCGCCACAGTTATAACACCTCCTTACCCTGTAGTCCTTCGCCACATGTCCAGACCTTCCACACCAGAAACAGACATTGGATCCCATTCTACACTCCCCGGTGTGCTCTTTCCCACATTTGCCACACCTCTTCGACCCCGCACCGGGTGTGACCACACGTCGGTCATCCACCCTCACAACTTTGTTGTTTGGAACGACCCCGCCATGTCCAAACCGCTTCCCACTCTAGTTCCGGTCACCACCACCCTTTTTACTCACCTCAGCCACCACCACCTCCCTTTCAACATACAGCCTACCCGCCAAATCAACCACCGACCTGAACGTGCTCGGCCGGGCGGTGATCATGTGCCTGCAGATATCTGCCCCCAATCCCTGAATATATCTTTTGATCTTTCGTGACAAGGGCGTCACTTGGTCCGGCACCAGCCGTGCCATCTCATTGAACTTAGTGGTGTACTGTTGGTGTGTCATGGTTCCTGCCTCCAGCTGCAGGAACTCCCTCTCCACCTTGTCCAACTCTTGGTGAGGACAGAACTCCTTAATGATCAACTTCTTCAGCTCTGCCCACCTTATCCCACCAATCGCCCTACTACCCTCGGCTTGGACGATATTGTCCCACCAGCATAGAGCCGAGTCCACAAATGAGTGGGCCATAAACTTCACCTTCTGGTCTTCCCGGCACTCCCTGATATCAAGTACAGCTCCATCTCTCTCACCCACCGGTGAGCAGTAGCAGCAGTGCCATTGCCATCAAAAGTCAGGGGCTTGCATCTTTGAAATGCCCCATAGTTACAGCCTCGTGCTGCCTCTGGCACAGGCTCTTCTTCCTCATCAGTAGAGACAACCGTCTCAGTCTCCGGTTGCTCTTTCCCTCCCGAGGACCTATTCCTCTCTTTCCTTTCTCCTTCTCTCACATCCTTTATCACTTCGGTCACCACAAACGGTAAGATCGTCTGCATGACCTGATGAACCTCCTCTACAACAGCCTCCTTCACCGAGGCCCTTAAGTTAGCACTCTCGTCACCGCCCACCGGATGAGGGGTCTCGGGCTCTTCATGAGCCACCTCTTCAGCTCGAGGCCTTCCTCTTGTGACCCGCGGTCCAGCACCACGTCCACCACGACCTCCACCTCTAGAAGCCTTTGAAGGTCTACCACCGCCATCCTTAAACACGCTATAAGATTCAAACACTAACACGGTCATTCAAGGTAATAGCTCAGTTTATGTCAAGTATAGTAAGTCCCTAATTACAGTGGCCAGTTGTGATTAGCCACTTACTTTACTCTTCATACCCCAAGCATTTCCTATCCTGACTACATCAGTATCTAAATCTACTAAAAGCACAATAAATCACATACATGCACACATAATACGGTTAATCATTAGAAAATACCTGATGACACGCAGCTACTCACTGGCATCCTTCCCTTTGTCCCATTCTCAGTTTAAGTTTAGTTTTTTTTAAAATATTTACTCAATTCACTTACACTTTGGCTCTGATACCAACTTGTAAGGCCCTGATCCCGGGACGCTCACAGTTGGACAATCATCGCACATAAAACATAAAATTTACATTTACAATTTCTAAAACATTGCAGCGGAATAATTTTAAACCATTTCATTATAATTGCTTTTGCAAAATAATACATTGTAGATAACTATTACAAAATATCATGATTTGCATTACATCACAAAAACATTATCATAACATGAAATGGATGCCATCCAAAATAATCCAAGTAGCTGCCCGTGCCATCCTCAACAACATTACCTGCCAACTGGAAACACATAAAAGTCAGCATTGCTGAGTGAGTTCTAGTTTATAAAATAAAATACTTTTCTTTCATTTAAAACCATTCTTTACTTCATACGCGATCATACAACATACGTACAGATAGATAACATCATTATTATCTTCCATTACCATTCATTACTTCATACCGTACATTCCTTTAATAACCTTCCCTCGCTCATTCCATCTAGATCAATGTCATCAGCTATACCCCAAACGTAGGCACAAAGCGGGTACTGGGCCGAAGTCTATAAATAGACCCCCATTCATTGCGCATAAAACTTGGCACCAGTACCAGGGCAAGCGACAAGGATCCCATACCTAAGTTTACCCTAAATGTAGGCACAAAACGGTTACTGGGCCGAAGTCTATATATAGACCCCCATTCACTGCGCACAAAGCCTGGCACCAGTATCGGGGTAAAACTCATCCATTCATTCATTCTTTCTTTAATGCATGCATTACTTCATACCTTACGTTCCTCTTTTCATTATCTTCCCGCTTTTCATTACATACTACTTTACGTTTATTGATATTAATCATACCACGCAAAGCCATGGAAGATATCATACATAACAAGGAACATAGCATAAACATAACCATACCATACATAGCATCATCATCACATCACATATGATATCATAAAGTCAACTTACATTACCCTCGGGAACATCCCAAGTCAAAGCCTACACTTTACATTTTCCCCAAAATTTCAGAAAATATTCTAAGTCCTAGGCGCATGGGCACTATGTAGGCGCATGGCCTTCTGGGCGCATGGGAAAAGTTCTAGGCGCATGGGCACTATTGGGGCGCATGACCCAACACTTAGTCATTCTGGGCATTTCTAGGCGCATGGGCACTATGCAGGCGCATGAGTACCTAGGCGCATGGGCAGTTTTGGGTGCATGGAACACTTAGTCAGATTCAGCCTATTCTAGGCGCATGGATACTATTCAGGCGCATGGCCTTCCAGGCGCATGGGCAACCAACTCCCACATCACCAATTCAACATGTTCTAACTTAGTTCTAGCATTCTAAGCATCATAACATGAACATGGCATCATCATAACATCAAGAACACCCAAATCATAACCCACCCACATTCACACATACACATTTATACGGGTATAAAACCCACATTCATAAAAACATACATACATGCATTTCCAGCCCCAAAATCAATTAAAACATGTAAAAAGGGGGTTCTAGAACTCATCTTTGACAAACTTCCGGATGAACTTCTTCAAACCCGATTGTACTATGAGTTCAACCACCTAAAACCCACAAAATCACACAACCCGAACACACATACAAACACATAAGCATACAACCGAGGCATAGGCCGGCCAAGAACAACTTAAAAATGAAGAATTCTTACCTTGAATTTGAATTCTCCTTTTTTTTCTTCAAAGTCCGAAAATTCAGATCTTCTCCTTTCTCTCTCTAGAAAATCCGGTGAAAAGAAGTGTGCAGGGAAGTGTGGGCGGCCATGCCCACTTTATGCACCAACTTTTTATACTTTTTACCCTTTTGACACATTTAGCCCTCAACTTGGGTTAAATTGTGTTTTCTTTCTTTTTTGTCTTTAAAAATATCCGGGTGTTACATATGCATACAGATGGCAGATCTTAAATTTGAGCCAAAACATAATGTAGCAGTCTTTCTTAATAAGGATGTTCGTGAAGCTGTTGGTTATGAAGAAATGATAAGATTTCTATTATGGACAAAGTATGTGTATGCCATGTGTGCTTAACCAGTTATATATGCTTGTCTCATCAAAAGATTTTAGAGTACTGCTGAAATTGCAAGAGATGATGAAGGAAGGAAAGTAGTCAGTGGTTTTATCACAAACTATCATATGATTGAAGTCTCTGAGTAGTCGATTAAAGAAGCTCTAAAACTGGGTGATAATGATCCTGAAGATTTGGCTGAACTTACTTTTAATGAGTGTAGAGACATATTTTTAGCCATGGGACATCCAGATCACTTTCCTAAGAAACAGTTTTTCAGAGCAAGAGTATATAACACTGGAAACTCTTGTGTTATATCTTTCAACATGGAATGTCCAAGAGGAGTGCAGGATAGAGATCATTTCCTGTAGACATTGCTTTTCCTATTGTAGATATTACCACAAACAGAAGGTTTAATATGGCAAAATGGATCATGAATGTCTTTATTTTTAATTTGGAGAAAGGAATCAGGAACAAATACTTGATGTATCTTAGATTTTTACAGCTGATTTTAAATGAAGAGTATCCTGATTTCCATGCTCATGGAGTAAGCGGAGAAAGATTAATTTTGGAGCACATGACTGAAACCGTATACAAAAGACTTGCTATCGTGACTGGTGCTCAGAATGTTCAAATGTTTGATAACATGAAAGCAGTAGCAAGATATGATGTGAACATAGATGAAAATCATTTTCATTTGATTGATGATGAACCAATCGATCCAAATGATTTGATTGAAGAAGTTCCTCAAGGACTTTCTAAGTCTGAAGCTGAGGATGATGATGAAGATAATGAAGATGATGATGAATCTAAAGATGAAGAAAGTTCTTCTTTAAGTGATGATAGTGATGATGATGATGTTAAAGGTAATGAAGTTGATGAAGTTAATGAAGATGTAGTTGTTACTGAAATTGAAGAAGTTGATAATCTGAATGAAGATGTTCATAATGTTGATGATGTGAATGAAGATACTAATGAAGTCAATGTACAACAACAAATGGAGTGTGATCTTCAAAATGTTGATGTATTTGAGCCTGTTGTACTAGATGAAAGTGAAAGATCAAATCAATATGATACAATTCTCACTAAGGAATTAAACACTGAGCAGATAATAGAAGCTTTAAAAGAAGAAAACATCAATCAGCTTAAGATGATTGAAAAGCTGAAAGATGAAAATAATAAATTAAAAGTAAATCTTTAAAGAAAGACTTGAAGATTGCTGAGCTAGAAGAAGTTCAAGAAATGAATGTAAAGAACTTTGATGTTTTACTCAGAGATTATGATCTGACAGAAGAAAAATACAAGAAGTTGAAAGAAGATTATGACAAGTTGAAAGAAGAACTTGAAATTATGAAAGAAAGCTTAAAATCTCAATCTTCTCAACCTCAATAAAAAGACCCGTTAACTTCAGAGATAGAGGTTATTCCTGAAGTTCAACCTATTGAAGTTGAAAAATTGTCTGAGGCTGTGAAAGGAAAACAAAAGATAGATGAATCTGATGTTCAAGTATTGGTTGAATCGTCATCCAACCCTCCTTCAAAAATGCTGAAAATTGTTTTTGAAACTCGTAAACAGTTTAAAAGACATTTTTGATTATACGTGTTGTTTTATTTTTATATGCTTGAAACTAATATGCTTTTCTTATGCAGTGAATGTAGGTCATCCTACTTTACAGGAAATTGCAGAAGCAGACATACAAGAGCAAATTAGAGCACTAGATGATTTAGATCCAAAGTTTTCAGATGCATGATATGATGAAGTATTGGAGGAAGATGATGTTGCTGAAGCTGCATATTCTCCAATTGAAGCTGTCATTAAAGACATCCCTTTAGACATTGATGACAGATATAATTATCTGGTCAAGAAGAAATACAATCTTGTATTTTGGATGGTCTAACAGTTTCACAATTAATGAAAAGTATGAGAAATGCATTATAGCAGAGTCAACAACTCCGGTTAATCCAGATGAAATAGTTATGGAACATGGACAGTGGAATCCGATGCAAGAAAGTATTAACATTGAAGACTTTCCAGCATCTGAATTGCATCATCCTGATCCTGAAATATGACAACTGTTGAGCTTAGACTATGGCTACCATCAAGGAATTATCCAAGAAAGAGATTAAATAGATTGCAAACTGAGTCTCTTAGAAACTTGGTCAAAAGTTTTCAAGAGACAGAAAAGCAAAACAATAAAATGATTGTGCTTGACATGGATAATCATTAGTATTTGGAGATTACAAAAAGAACTAGAATCTTAAAGCCTCAAGAAATAAAAGAAATTGAGTTAGTGAAAATTAGTCATGAAAAGAGAAAAGAATTGATTGAGATGTTCCCAGAGATAGAGAAACAAGCATACAAAGTCTTAGTTGAATAGAAACAACTATGGAACAAAGCTAAAACTGTAGGAGATTTAGTTAGATATATACTGCAAAAAGGACAATCCATTTCTGAATTGCTCAATGCCATGATTGTGCCAAATAACACAAAGAATGTTAAGATAGTTGTCTGGAAGTATGATGAGATTTTTGATGCCTTTTTAATCAAACGTGTAAATGCAATTTGTGATGTATATCATTTTTACATGAGCATCATAGCTTTGCTGGTGCAAGATCTCAAGGAGTTAAATAAGTTGCCTCTGATCAATCCTACCAAGTCAATTAGAGGTGAAAATTTTGTTAAACTTCTAAATCGAGGCATTACAAGAATGGACTCTTATCTTAAAACCAGATGTGATCAAGAAGACAAAGAGTATTTCAAGTCATTAAAAAGCAAAAGGAAGATGGCTGCTCATCTAGAAGAAGAAGAATAGTTTTTGGATGTGTATAGTGATCAGTACTTTGAAAAGGTCACTAACCCAGGCTTGAAGGTGATAGATGGCACAAAAACATCTAAACCAATTTTGAGATGGTTCTATCATGCTGACTCATTCCAGTTGAAGCTAGTTTGAAACTTGGAAGATTGGGATCAAGATATGATTTCATTATTTGGAGTTTTTGAGCTTAAACTTCTACATCCAAGTTATATTTCTTTCTTGTCTAACCAGAAATTTGATCGTGTTGCGTCAGAAGTTGCAGATAATAATACAAAATATTTTATGACAATTATTAAGGTAATGGATGCTGCGATGGAGAAAATTTCATTGCAAAAAGCTCTAGCATGTGCTAACATCGTGAAGAAAGACATAAAGTATATTAATTTTATGAGAATTTCCAGCAAAGGCGCGTTGGAAATTCATTCTCATGATCATCCTAAACCTTATGAGTTCTACGCTTACATAGATATTGCAGGTCTGACAAAAGAAACTTTGGATGTAATGGACAAGATGGAGATTAAAACCAATGAGTTAAAGCCTGAGCAAGCTATACTTGCCAAGAAATTCAAGTCAGCTATCAAGAAAGCGTTGCGTGAATTGGAGCTTTACAAAGAAAAGCCGGTGTTCAAGATTAAAAAAGAACGAGAAGAGTTCAATGAAGACTGAAGACAATGATAATTTTAGGGGGAGTATTGTTAGGGCTCTTAAAAGTTTAAAATTTTGTCTTTTTGTGTTTTGTCGTAGTATAGGGACTTCTTTTGTAAATATATGTTCCTTGTTTTTCTTAGATAGTATAAATAGGATATTTATGTATTGTGTAGGGTAATCTTGAGAACGAAACAGTTAGAACAGATTGAACAACTATAACCCACCCTTACACTTTGTATCCTAAGCATTTGCTATCAATGAAATTTATGAATTTTTGAAGTAATTGCTTGTGTTTGTTTACTTAGTGTTTAAATTGATCATTAAATTACGATATCATCACAGATCGATCCATTTTGAATCTATCATTAACTCTTTCAGATAATTCACCTTATCAAAACTTACCTTGCAAGTGCTGACTGTCCCCTTACCAGTAATGTATCCTCCTTTTGTATTATTTCCAAAAGCAACAGATCCACCATCTAATGGTTCTAGATTCAGCAGGCATGATCTGTCACCTGTCATGTGTAGGGAGCATCCACTATCCACAATCCGAAAGTTAGTTTTGGCATGTGGATGATTATGTACATAAACAATTTGCCTAGTGATGAATGGGGACCCATGCCTGTTTAGTATTGGGTCTTCCAGTTTGTAGTAGGTTTAAGTCAATGGTAACAACTGAGGGGGTGTGAGTTGGTTTTGGGTCAACTAAGGATTTGGCAAATGTCTCTGGTTTCCAGGATTCTTGTTTGGCTTTGCCAGATTCTTTGATATCATTATTTATGTTGTGACCCTTTGAAGCTTTTGGAGATGGTGAAAGGTTCCCCAACTTCTTTTTTTTTCTTTTGATCTGCAACTGCTGATTTATTCGGCAGATCATTCATAGGTGATGAATTTTTCTTGATTTTGGCACTTGAGTGATTTGTCTGCTGAATATGTTTTTTTGATGGTCGTTTGGCAGTTGCAGACTTCCTTTAGGGTTTGGAATGTTTGAAGGAGTGGGCTAGCAGATTGTATTGATAGTCTTTTACAAACTGACTATCTTCTGCACACACTAAGCATGAGGTCCTTACCTGCTGCTTTGCTTACTTGAGTATCTGCTTGATCTCCTGTAGCTCCCTCTTTATCTTCTCAGTCTTCCCTCCCTTGGTTCCACTCATATTCTTGTTTTACTTTTGAATAGCATGAGTGGTCAAGTATATCATTTTCTTTAGGAACCTCTTGTTGTGAATTTCAACTACTTCAGAAATGGACTTTTGAATGTATGGTTGGGGTCTCATTTCTGAAGAGTTTGAGGTTCTAGCACAGTAACTTCTTATGTGGTTCTTCTTGTTGCAAATGTGCTTTGAGTGAAGCTTTGTATTGGTAGAAGAATCTGACTCGGCAGATAGCTGATGTGATTCAGAAGATTGCTTTTTTTACAAATTTTATTTTCTTAATCACATCTGACTTTAATTTTGCCTTCAGATCTACTTTCCTTCTATCCTTTTCCTCTTTTTTCTCCTCCCCCTCATTTTCTTTCTTCTCCTTCTCTTCATCTACATCCTCAACTTTTCATCTTTCTCATCCTTCTCTGCTATCTCAATCTTTTCAGCAGATGTCTTTGTACAAATGGGTTTGGCAGATACTTGCTTCTTTACCTCAGGTTGCACTTAGTGGTATGATATGTACAACCAACCTCACGATCACCATTACCCACATTGCATGCATGTTGCTACTTTCTTTTCTTTTATTGGTTTGTTAATCTCTTTATTAGTAAAGTAGTGAATAAGTGGGTAGTTTTATTAGGTCCATGTTCTCCTATATTCTCTACATGTTTATCTTATTCTATATTTGTATGCCTATAAAAGGTTTTGTCATTTTAGGAATTGAATATGAGAAAATTGGTAGCAAACTTGAGTTCTCGTCTTCTTCTTAGTTCTTGGAGATTAACCCACTCTACGAGTCCCTATCAAATGGTGCTTTCATTATCCTCCTCTCCTTCTACCTTCACCGAATTACATGCTTGCTCGTTCACAACAACTCCTGGATTTTGTCACTGCCAACGCTGCCCAACTCGCCGCCAACTTCCGCCGTCGAGTTGCATCCCTCTCTGCCGATCAAAAAGCTGTAACCCAAGTAAGCCTTGATAGCTTGATCGCCTAACTCGCCACTCTATGTCCCATCCCCGTTGATACCATACCTCCCCCTTACATGAACCACACTCCCACGCCACCGGCCATGATCGACACCACAATGCCACCACCATTAACAACACCTAAAATATTGGTACCAGCCCTAGCACCACAAACCTTGCACATCGTTGATTTTGCCAAAGCCACTCCTCTACCATCATTGATTCTGCCAATGCCTAGCCCCCAATAGGCATCATTGCCACCTACTCAATCCCCTTCAACTAACCACCCAGAAGTCACAACAGTCTTCGGTCTATCTAAAATCCTAGTCCCATTGTTTCCGGCCCCAACCCTACCATCGTTTCCAACACTATTTGTAATTCCAAGCTCAGCTGCGACAGAGATGTTTGCTACACCTACTCCGAGTTCACAGGTGCTTTACCGTGTGCATAGCTTATGCTGCTCAATTCATCTATTTCATTTCATTCTTCCCATAACACGTTGTGGGTGGCGCCCACTATGGTGCTATGTTGAGACTGGCCCTAACGCTGTTGTACGTCTAGAATGACGACCACCATGGGAACGTAGTTCTGTCCTTGAGGACAAGGACGTTTTGAACCGGTGGGGAATTGATACGTACCAACTAACCTCATGATCACCATTACCCACGTTGCATGCATGTTGCTACTTTCTTTTCTTTTATTAGTTTGTTAATCTCTTTTTTAGTAAAGTAGTGAATTAGTGGGTAGTTTATTAGGTCCATGTTCTCCTATATTGACGAAACACAATGAATCTGATTTAAGAACTTAAGAACGAGAACTATAATCAGATTGTGTTTCCCCAAGGATCTTTTTCAAATTTCTCAAAGTATAACAACATATTGTTATATGTATTCAACACTCAATAATCATGGTGCAAAAACCCACGATTAATGATATGATATCAATGTGTTTGTGTGATTGTGTGTTTGCTAGTGATTGAATGCTTAAATGATAATAACTGCTTGTTTGTATTGATTGTTCAAAAGCTTACAAAGGATTAGGGTATAGTGCTATTTTTAGCCTATACAGATAGCTCTCTACAATTACAAAAAAACCCTTATGTAAATGAAAAATTACATAATATCCAAAGTCTATAAGTCATCCACTGTGGATGATTAGCTGTCCATTGTGCATGTTAAGTTGTCTGCTGTGGATGTTGGACAACATGTCCGTTGTGTCTTGGATGTTATCCGCTGTGAACACTTGTGTGTTTGCATGATAGTTGTCCGCTGTGGAATGTTCATCCGCTGTGGATGAACATCCGATGTCAACTGTTCATCAGCTGTAGACTTGGTCATCTGTTGTGTGTTTGATGGTCATCCGCTGTACTCACTTAGACTTGTTCTTAATCCACTGCAGCTACTTGTACATCCGCTATGGACATATCTTCATCCGCTGTGGACATTTAGCAAAAATTCCTTTTATCTACAAACCTGAAAAAGATAATTAAGCAATAATTAGTGTATGTTATGAATGTTAATATTGCTAATGTGTTAGTTAATGATTGTTTGAATGTTAGAACATATTATGTTTGATTATCTCAAGCATTATCCTTCAATACACTTGTTTAGTCCAACAATACTCCCCTAAGGATGATGTTGCCAACTTTAATTTTTGCTTGTTAATATTGTGTTTGTTAGAAATAATGTGTGTGTTTGTGTTTGATTTGACTGATTGCACGTTTGTGTGATTGACTTAGAATGTTTGATTGTATGATTAAATGATTTGCAAGATTGAATGATTCGTATGATTGAATGATTTGTATGTCTGAATGATTTGTATGATTACATGTATGTTTGAACGATTTGTATGTTTGAATGATTTGCATGATTACATGTATGATTGAATGATTACTTATATGATTGCTTGATTAAATGTATGATTACTTGGTTGTATGATTTAACTGATTATGTATGATTGGTTATTTGTATGATTAACTAATTATGTATGAGTGGTTGTTTGTATGATTGAATGGTTACTTATATGATTGCTTGATTACATGTATGATTGCTTGGTTGTATGATTAATTGATTATGTATGAATGGTTGATCATTTGAATGATTGTTTGATTACATGTATGATTACTTGCTTGTATGATTAACTGATTACATATGTGTAATCAGATTACCTTGTATGTTCTTAATCATATATGTTTGCTTGTATGACTTGTTATTGTATGATTGATGTTATGATTGATGATATGTATGAAATTGATGAATGATTGATGCTCTGATGTGTTTGTTGTCTATTATGCATGGTTGGTTGTTTCGTTTGTTTGAAAGGTTAGATATGTTTGTTTGTTTTTGTTTGTTTGTCTGTTAGATAACCTTTAAGTGTGTGATGGACTAGCTTCATCAACACTCTTCTGAACCTCAGCTGTGGGCATCAGAGACTCTTTAGCATCATTCTCTGTGATCTGATCTTTTTTAGCTTCCTTGACTTGGATAATCAGAGGAGTGATCTTCAACGCATTCAGGTAGTTTACAATATGCTTAGCAAAATATTGTACTACAATGTTTTGATTATCATATTTGCAATGTATGGAGAGATGAACCATCTGTTCTAGGGTTGATAAATCCATGCTTTGCACATCAATGTTGCTAACCAATGTGGTTACAACATGATTCCCCTTTAGAACTACCAGATTGTCATTATATGAGATCCTCAGGCCAGTGATTCCTTCTATGTGTGTTAAAGATTGCTGATTCATATATACAGTTCCCAAAAATTCTCAATTCTTTGCATAGAACATCTTCTATAGCAGTGAATGATTTGGTCTTCAAAAATGAGACATATGAAGGATGTAGGAGTTTGATCTCAATAGGGTCAAACAACCTAATGTCAGAAGCTTCTTTCCCTTCAAGCTTCCTCTCCAACACCACTTCAAAGTGGTTTTCATCATTATACCACTTGGTTATTAGGTGCTTGTATTGGTTACCATAACTTTTCTTCATAATGAGCTTAAGATCTGATGGTCTTAGAGGATATCCAACCCTTTCTAAAATTTCACTATCAATCTGAGTTGGAGTTTCTTTACTTTGCTTCTTTTGTTTGCTTGCTAACTATTGTTCTCTTCTCAGTTCTTTGCTTAAGAGCAGCATTCACATATACAGTTCCCAAAATTCTCAACATGTGAATGAAATAGCAGCAATCACCCTTGCATAGAACATCTTCTATTGCAGTGAATGTTTTGGTCTTCAAAAATGAGACATATGAAGGATGTAGGAATGTGATCTCAACAGGGTCAAACAACCTAATGTCTGAAGCTTCTTTCCCTTCAAGCTTCCTCTCCAACACCTCTTCAAAGTGGTTTTCATCATTATACCACTTGGTTATTGGGTGTTTGTATTGGTTACCATCACTTTTCTTCATAATGAGCTTAAGATCTGATGGTCTTAGAGGATATCCAACCCTTTCTAAAATTTCACTATCAATCTGAGTTGGAGTTTCTTCACTTTGCTTCTTTTGTTTGCTTGCTAACTGTTGTTCTCTTCTTAGTTTGGCTAAGTGAAGCTTGTCTTCTCTGTCTACTTTAGCTTTCATCTCATGATAGTTTCTAATCATATAAGATCTCATAATATGATTGAAATCTACTCACCTGGGATTATTAGTTTGATTGACCATCCTCAATTGCATCCGGTCTAATTTATCTTTATAGCTCAAAGATCCCAGTTGGGATATGTATGATAAGTATTGGACTAAGCCAGATACTCTCTTTATTAGCATAACATCCTAGATTTCATCATATTTCCATGCAACTATTTTTCTTTCATCATCAGATGCAGTCAAAGGTATTCTGTCATACAACTTAAAAAAGTTGGTGTTTGCATTGATCATCTCCCTCACCTTATTACCTTCTGGCTAAAGCCTGTGAGGCATGAATTTTCTGGGTTCTTCAATTAGATGTAGCTCAGGAAGGGCTTGATGATATGTTGATAGAGATGAAGCTGGATGAGGTCTAGAGATCTGTGGCTTCAAAGCACTAGCCACCATGTTCTTGTAAATTTCTCTAGCCATGTCCTTCATCTGAGAGAGAGATCTACCAGCATATGACCTGTATGTACTCTTGTATGACTCAACCAACTTTTCTCCTAGGAGTAGGTCATTTTGTCAATTTGAGGGTCTTTGGGTAGATTCTTTTCAAACTCTTGTTTATCCTTTATCTCGTTATGCCTTCTGTATGTTTACTCAGATTCATTTTTCATTACATCTTGGAAGTCCTTGAGCAACTCTTTAACCTCTGAAAGGTTAGGTTGCATAAGGTTAGGTGGAGACTCAAGTTCATCCCACTCTTGAACCTTCTGTTTTCCTTTCTTTAAAGAGGCCAAGTACAGTCTTATTCTTTTCCTCTCATAGGTTTTTAATTGAGGCTGTGATGATGATGCTTGATCATTTGATGATTGTGTTTGCTCCTTTACGAATTCAACAAATTGTTTGATTAATTCCTTCTATTTTTTTGTTAGAGGATTAACTGGAATGATGTCTGTTTGAGCTTGTTGGATGTCTTGTGTATGAAAATGTTGTCTAAGGATGGTGAATAGTGTATGTTTTCAAATAGATACACATCTCCAAAGAGTTCATCCATTGAAAAAGACTCTTCATGGATTATGGTGGCCTTTTCAGCATCCCCTGGGATGGTTTCTTCAGCTTGAGACATTATTTATTCAACAAACTCATCACTCAGGTCTTATTCTAGATCTTCTAATGTTCTTCCTCATCCAGATGAGTGTCAGCTTGATCTAAATCTTTGTTTAGCCTTTCTATCTCTTCTTCTTGAGCATAGATCTTCTTCAACTAATCTATCTCAGAATCTTTTGCATCTATCTGCTCAGTCAGATAGGCAACATCTAACCTTGCACTGTTTAGATCTTGGTACTTTGCTTTCATTTCTTCCCTTGAGTGATCTAGTTGTTGTTCTAGAAATTGAACAATCAATTTCTGTGCTTTTTGATCGGTAGAAAGTTTCTTAATCTCCTCATCTTTACTCTTTAATTTGTCTTTCAACTTCCTTGCTTTGTTTTTTGATTTTTCAATCAACTTGTTATATTCAGTGAACAGAAAAACCTTTGAGTACTTTATCTCTTCCTTGGTAGGTACTTCACTTGCTTGTTCTTCATGTTCAGAATGCTCCACATGAACACTTTGTTCTTCTTGCTCATGTTCATGCATGGAAGATGTACCAACTTCTTCTTGATGAATTGCTTGTTCTGCTAGTGAAGCATCAATGTCTCTCAACAGAGATGATAATGTTTGTTGATCAGAAAAGGTTAGGCTTTATGGTGGAGAAGGCAGGTGATGTTCAAAATGAAGATTCTCTTCTTCTTGGGTTTCTTCTTAAACTTCTTCTTGCTTATTTATTGGTTTTGGGATGGGTGTAACTTGTTCTTCTTGTACTATTGGCTCTTGTATGGGTGCAGCTTCTTTTTCTTGAATGATTGGTGCATGTTGAATTATAGGATCATGGTGAATCACATTTTGGAAGAGCATGTGCACCTTGACCAGGAATCCTCAAAAATACTTCAGGTATTGGAAGATCATGATCTATCATATGATGTGGAATAGGAACCCGATCTCCTTGATAAAGGCTTGACTTGATTCTGTTAAAAACATGTTCATTAAAATGAACTGGTTGGAAGATAGCTCCTTCTCTTGGTATGTTTGGTAAAAGATCATTAATGATCATCTTAAGGAATCTGGGATACATCTGAAACTTGTTCCTCACTTTAGTTAGATTATAAATCATACCATTCAAGACTTGTGCTGCAAAGTTAAAGGGCTTTCTAGCAATGATGCTTATTATAGCTAAAGATCTCCTTAAGGAAGTGGCATCCCAGCCAGTCTTCCTCTTTGCCATAGTTATCTTATATGTGTGCATAAGGGATCTGAATTGGGTACACATATAGGACTTTTTGATCTGCTTTCTGTCTATGGTACTAGTGTACCCAATCTGTCTGAAGACATGCAGGACATACTTCTCATCAAATTCAATAGGTCGTTCTGCATCTTCATATCCAAGTTGTAAAACTCTTCTAATGACTTCTTCAGAGATGATTATCTGTTGATCATACACAGTATCTACTACTTGATGATCAATCATCTACTCCACATGAGCATGTGTCCAAAACTGGACAATATGGTCCTCATATATCTCTGGCCTAGCTGTCATAGCATGGACCAGCCATGTTTGTCTAATTGCTTGAATGATATCTCTGTAGTTCTTAGCCTTTGGGGAGTCTGGGTTGAGATATGCATAGAGATTATGATCTTTGACAAAGACTAAGTTTGCCATATCTGCAATGATGAAGTTTGACTTTCAAAAGTCAAATTTGATCAATTTTAAACTTGCAAATCTTGTTGTTTTCAAGTCATAATGATTCAAATTGTTTTGCAACATGTTTATTTCATCATAATAAGTTGTTTGTTACAAATCATGTTCTGATTTTAGTTCATCACAACATTTGATAGGATCAAAATGGATCGATCTGTGATGATATCGTGATACAATTCAATCAAAACAAACACAAGTAATCAAATCTAAGAAAACATATCACAAAAATTCATAGTTTCATTGATAGAATGAATAGAGAGTACAAGTGTAGAAAGAAAACAGTTACAATTCGTTATTAGGTGCTTCTCAGATGTATGTAACTCTCCTTTGTCTTATCTCATCTACACATACCTTATCTATGCTATCTATACTATCAATACAAAAGGAACAAATATTTACCAAATAGTCCCTATACTATGACAAAAACTATACAAGACACATAAAGACTAAATGTTAACCTTTAAGAAGCAACTACAATACTCCCCCTAAGATTGACATTGTCTTCGGTCTTCAAAATCAATCTTCAGTCTTCATATCTTTGTCTTCAATCTTTTCTTCAGTCTTCATGCTTTATCTCCCGTCTTCAGTCTTCATAAATCAAAGAAGTCTTCAGGCTCTTCTTTAATCTTGAATACTGGCTTTTCTCAATAAAGTTCTTGTTCTCTTAAGGCTTTAGCAATAGCTGATTTGAACTTGCTAGATAAGATGCCTTGCTCCGGTTTAGCTTCATTTGTTTTGATCTCCATCTTGTTCATCACTTCCAAAGTTTCCTTCGATAAACCTGCAATATCAATGTTAGCATAAAGTTCAATTGGGTTTGGGTTATCTTTGTAATGAATTTCTAAAACCCCTTTGCTTGATATTCTCATGAACTCAATATCTATGATATCTTTCTTCATAATATTAGCATATGCCAATGTTTTCCTCAATGATATCCTTTCCATTACTGCATTCATCACTTTAATGATCGACATAAAATACTTCTTGTCATTTTCAACTGTGTCTGGAACAAGTTTTTCAAACTTCTGGATAGATAAGAATGAGATGTAACTGGGATGCAAAAGTTTTAGCTCGAAAACACCAAACAAAGAAATCATATCGCGATCCCAATCATTCAAATCTCGTACTAACTTCAGCTCAAATGTGTCAGCATTGTAAAACCATCTCAAAATTGGTTTTGATTGTTGAGATCCATCAATGACTTTCAATCCAGGATTTGTGACTTTTTCAAAATATTGGTCACTGAAAGCATCCAAAAACTTTTCTTCACCTACATCCTTATCAACTCCTTTTCTCTTCTTGTTTAATGTTTGAAAATACTCCTTATCTTCTTGATCACATCTTATTTGTAAGAATGAACTCATTCTGTTTATCCCTCTGTTCAATAAATGCACAAATTTTTCTCCTCGGCTTGCTCTTGTTGGATTGATCAATGGCAGTTTATTCAATTCCTTTAAATCTTGAACAGGCAATTTAATAATACTTGAGAAAAAATGATAAACATCACATATTGCATTAACTCGTGTAATCAAGAATGCATCAAAAATCTCATCATATTTCCAAGCGACAATCTTCACTTCTTTTGTTGTATCTAGAACAATCATAGCATTGAGTAACTCAGAAATAGATTGTCCTTTCTGCAAAACATTACGTCCTAGATCACCAGCAGTTCGAGCTTTGTTCCACAATTGCCTTTGTTCCATAGAGACTTGATAACTTTGTCTTTCAGTCTCTGGAAACATCTTCATAAGCTCTCTTCTTCTTTCATAAGCTATGCTTTTCTTAGCCATAGACTTAATTTCTTGAGGCTTCAAAATCCTTGTTCTTTTAGTTATTTCTAAGTACTGAGGATTGTCCATGTCTAGCACAATCATCTTGTTTATTTGTTTCTGTTTCTCGAAAGCACCTTACCAAATTCCTTAATGATTCTGCTTGTAATCTCTTGAGCTTCTTCCATGGATAGTTTCTTGATTATAACCATGTTCTTAAAGCAATTACATTCATATCATTGGGATCTGGATGGTGTAATTCTGATGTTGAGATATCATCAACATTTATACTTTCACTAATTGGATTCCATTCACCATGTTCAACAACTATCTCATTTGGATCAATTGGTGCACTAGATTCAGCAGCTATGCAATTCTCAAACTCTTCATTGATTTGAGATATAGTCAGCCCATCTAAAAATACTCTGTTATACTTCATCTTGACCAGATAATTATACCTTTCTTCAATATCCATAGGTATATCATCATGACTTATATCAATTGGTGAATAATGTTCATCAACATTAGCTTCTGCTAAATCTTCATCATCTAAAACTTCATTATACCATTCATCACCATATTCAACTTCAATATCATCAAGAGCTCCAATGGTTTCATGAATATCATACTCTTCTTCTTCTTCTCTAGCAGGTTCATCAACAATCTTTTGCACTTTGGATGATGATTCAGATAGAACTGAAACATCAATATCATCTATTTTCCTTTTTCCTTTATCCACTTAAGAAACTTTCTCAACTTCTATCGGATTAATTTCTGAAATAATCATCAAATCTGGAGATGGACATTTTTTGTTTCTTTCATTTTTTCTAATTCTTCTTTCAATAAATCATAGCTCTCTTTCAACTTCTTGAATTGTTCTTCCATGATATCATAATCTTTCATCATTACTTCAAATGTTTTCACATTGTCTTGTTTGCTTTTTATCAACTCTTCAATCACTTCATCTTTCTTTTTCAATTCTTCTTGTAATTTCTCATTAACTTCTTTCAAATCTTCAATCACTTTCACTTGCTTTGAGTTTTCTTCTTTCATCTTATCTTTTATTTGATGAATATTAACCTCTTCAATTACATCATCTTCTTGTTGAGGTTCGTTCAAAGTTTCATTATGAATTGCAGTTTCAACAACTTCAAAGTCTTGAATATTCTTATTAAACTCAAACTGCTCATTAGTATCTACCATCTCTTCAATCATACTCACTATCTCATCAACAGTTTGACTTTCACCAATAATTTCTTCACTTTGATTAACTTCATTGTCATAATTATGAATTTCTTTAGTAATTTGGTCACTCTTTTATACATTTTCATCTATTTCATCATGAATTTCCTCTGTAGCTTGCTCAGTTTCATCTACAATATCATGACTTTCTTCATGAGCTTCTTCAGTAACTTGGTCAGCTTCTTGAATATCATCATGAACTATTTCCATCATATCACCATCATAACCACCATCATCATCATTATCATTATCATCAGAAGAACCTAAACTTTCATCATCATCATTATCATCATTTTCTTCATCCTCATCATCATCAGATGGTCTTGAGGTATTTCTTCTATAAGATCATTTGGATCTATTGGTTCTTACTCTATCAAATGATATTGATCAACAGTAATGTCAACTTCATCATTAGCCACATTCCTTATGTAGTCAAACAATGGTACATTTTAAGCACCAGTGACTATAGCAAGTCTCTTATAAGAAATCTCAGACATATGCTCTAGCATCAAAGTTTCACCACTCACTCCATCTACACGTATATCTGGATACTCTTCATTTATAATCATCTGTAGGAATCTAGGATACATCAGGTACTTGTTCCTAGTTCCTTTTCCAAATTAAAGATAAAACCGTTTAGAATCCACTTAGACATATTGAATCTCCGGTTAGTTGCAAGTGCTACGATAGGAGATGCTATGTCTATTAGGAAAGAGTTCCATCCAGCACTCCTTTCGGACATACAGTGTTGAAAGATATAGCATAACAGCTTCCAGTGGTTATAAACTCTTCCTCAAAAAAATTGCTTCTTGGGAAAGTGATCAGGATGACCCATTGCCATAAATGTCTCTCTACATTCATTAAATGACAAATCAGCTAAATCCTCAGGATCATTTGGTCCCAATCTTAAAGATTCTCTTATGGACTCTTCAGATACTTTAATCATTCTGAAGTTTGTAATGAATCCTCTTACTACTTTTCTACCTTCATCATTAACTTCAACAGATGCAGTGTTCTAGAACTTCTTGATTAATCTTGCATATATGATTGGCTAATAACACATGGCATAAACATATTTAGTTCTCAACAGGAATCTAATCATCTCTTCATAGCTAACAGCCTCTTGTAGTTCTTCATTTAGTAAAGCTACCACATTATGCTTTGGCTCGAACTTTAACTCAGCCATCTACAAAAATTGAAACAAGAGATTTAGAAACTTGAAATTAAACAATTAAAATCAATTGAAAGTTTATTGAAATTTAAGATTTAGTATGTTTTAAACATTTTGACTAACTTGCACTTAAAATTTTCTAAGTGTTTAAGTGATCTTGTTCAAACAAATTTCATTCAACTTAGTATGAAAATGATTTAAAACACATTAATTCAATGAATTCTTTTCAAAAACATATTAAAACATGATTTTATTACTAATTTTCATTTTTTTACAAAAAAATTCAAAATTTTGACTGTTCATCTTCAACAGTCGACATGTGAAGACTCATCACAGATTCAAGTTTGATGAAAAACAGATTTTAATGCATCAATGAGATCGAAATCATGTTTTCATCAACATTTCATCATCAATTTCAGTCCTTATATCCATTTCATTCACAATCTTAACAGATTCATTAGACTAGGGTTCATGCGTCCGAATAGGTCCGATACGCCCAAATCAATCAACCTGTTAAACTGAAATTTCGGTAATTTTGATCATCAACTTACATTTAGAATCAGATAATACCACTATAGAATGCAAGAAAAGATCAGAAATCAATCAAAATGAGTGAATCAATGGTATATCGAGTGTCTGGGTTTTGAGTGTTCAGGGGTTTTCGAGAATGAAATGTCTGAAATCACGAAGTGTTGCTTTTATACTGAGTGAAATTTTTAGGCGCATGAGCACTGTTTATGCACATGAGGTCAGGCGCATGAACACTGTTTGTGCGCATGATAATGAATTTCACACTAAGTATTTAGGCGCATGAGCACTGTTTGTGCGCATGAGCTTAGGCGCATGAGCACTGTACAGACACATAAGCATTGTTTAGGCGCTTTTGTACTGTTCAGGCGCATGAGTCTAGCTGAAACGCCCAACACTTGGTTATTTTCACTTGATATGCCCAATTCTTGAAAGTCCGGGTACTGTGCAGGCGCATGAGAATGTTGAAACGCCCAACACTTAACCACATTTTTCCATACTTATAACAACTGTTTAGACGCATGACAACTGTTTAGACGCACGAGGTTGTTTGAAACGTCCAACACTTGTACAAATCTTGAAAAATCATCATGCTCCTAATCCTGGACTTATGAACACTGTTTAGACGCATGAGATGACTTTCATGTGTCTAACACTTGTAATTTTCAGATCTTCCACCTGTACATTGTTTAGACATATTTAGCACTGTTCACATACTAATATTAAAACAATTTATCAAATTTTGACTTTAATTAGTCAAATTTTGACTTTAATTAGTCAAATTTTGACTTTCACCCAAAATTTACACAATAGACCTCAATTTTGAACTTTTTGCATTTCAAATTTTTATTTTTATTTTGAATTTTTAATTTTTATATTTTGACCTTTTTATTTTTATTTATTTTTCAAAAATAATTTTCCATCATTTTAGTCTCTAAATTTTAACAAATAGTCTCATATTATACTTTTGCAAGAAGCTTTTCCACTTTAAAATATTTTTCAGGTTCATTTTTACATTATGTAAAACACACACATGCTTGAACTTTTTAGCTTCATCCTTTCCATCCAAAACATTTAAATTTTGATTTTTCATATGTTGAAATTTGAAAATCAATTTTCTAGACACTTTTCCTTTTAACTCTTTTTACTCCCCCTAAACTTTTAAGTTTAACAAACTTAGAAGTTTCTTGAAAGTCACATGAAGAGTACACTAATCATTGTTAATATGTCTGCACACAGAAAACATGCAAAAATCAAAATTAAAGCAGAATAAAAATCTAATATTTACAAATGAATCAATATCTGTAGTGAGATCATATTAGATAAGATCAGCACTTTGAAATAAAAAATTGATGGATAGTCATAGACAATGAATAAATCCTGATCAAGTGTGTTCCAAGTCAGTATTTCTACAGCAAAGGAGACACGAGATCTAAGGACAGAAAATGAGTGCATTTAGCAAGATATTCAGCACACTTACTTTTTCAATTCTTGGATTGTTTAAGGTACAATTACATATGACATTATGCAGTCAAACTTAGACTTAGAGAGGTTAATTCTCATAAAGATATGCAAGAAGTCACTGTTCTCAACTTGTTAACTTGACATATACTATAACCAGATCTCATTTGGTGTTTGTGCACATTGGCATCTTGTTACATCAGTGAGTATATCCAGGTCTGTAATCACTTACAACAAAGGATATCTCATCACTTTAGGTCTATGATGACTCATAATAGAGAAGTGTTAGATGCTTTAAATAGAACTCAATGGTTATTCATATCACCATCAGGTGTGAGATTATGTCTTAACAAGCAATCAATTTGAGAAATCAACACTACTCATTAGTGCTAAGATAGACATACATGAATGCATGAGTGATTTAGTTTAATCACAAGAATTTACTTTTTCAGTCTAATTGCATGAACTTACTTGCACATCATATCTGATCATGTCAGACTTTAGTCGAAAGCAAAGTATGCAACTGATCAAACTAATGTATCTATCATTTCTCACATATTGCAATGAAAAATTCATCCTAAATAATGAATTAATAAAGAAAGACTCTATTTTTGTAGTTTTTGTTTTATATTTTTATCTTTTGATTTTTTAGTTTTCTATTTTTGTATTTGATTTTGCTTTTTCTAAGAAACATGCACACACAAAATACAATCAGACAATTTAACTTTGACAGGTTCTCTGGCTGTGTCCTATTCATATAAGGGAGGGTTCTGATCATATTTAGACTCAATTAACTGAATTACTCAAAAACCAATTTTTAAATGTGGTTAATAAGAATTGACTCTACCAAATACTCAAACCGTCCTGGTAAGAAGGCTTTAGTAAAAAGGTCAGCCAACTGTTTTTCAGTAGCAATTTGAATCAGAATGATTAAACCTTTTTCAAAGTTATCTCTGAAAAAATGATATCGAATCTCGATATGTTTTGTTTTTGAATGTTGGACAGGATTAGTTGTAATGAACATAGCAGCAGTATTATCAATGTAAATTGGAGTTTTAAGAAAATTGAACTCGTAATCCAGCAGTTGGCTTTGTAACCAAAGGATTTGAGAACATCCTACTGAAGCAGCTATGTACTCAGCTTCTGCGGTTGAAACGGAAACATTTGTTTGTTTCTTACATTTCCATGAGACTAATCTAGGTCCTAAAAACTGGCATCCACCCGTAGTTGATTTTCTATCTTGACAACATCCTCCATAATCACTATCAGTACACCCATATAACTCGAAGTTGCCTTCATAAGGATACCATAATCCCAATGCAGGTTTACCTTTGAGATACCTGAATATTCTTTTGACAGCAATTAAATGAGATTCTTTCGGGTCTGATTGATACCTTGTACAGACACAAACTGCATACATTATGTCTGGTCTAGATGCAGTGAGATACATCAAAGAATCAATCATAGATCTATATAAAGTTTGGTCTACAGATTTTCCTTTCAGATCAGGTTCAATCTTGGTGTATACGTCAGCTGGAGTTCTGATGGACTGATAATCTTGCAGTTTAAATTTCTTCAAGAGCTTATCGACAAACTTCTCTTGGTTTATGAAAATTCCATCTGCAGATTGCTTGACTTGAAGTCCGAGAAAGAAGTTTATTTCTCCCATATAACTCATTTGAAATCAAGACTTCATTATTTCTTCGAATTCATTGCATAGTTTGGACTTGTAGAACCAAATATGATATCATCTACATACACTTCTACACATAAAAGATCATCAGCATCCTTCTTGATAAACAGAGTTGGATCGATTTTCCCTCGCGTGTATCCATGTTGGATTAGAGCTTGATGTAGACCATATAAAGCTTTGCTTAGCTTGTACACATGATGTGGATATTGTGAATCTTCAAAACCCAGTGGTTGCTTTACATACACACCATCGGTGATTGGACCATACAAAAATGCACCTTTTACATCCATTTGATACACTTTGAATTTCATGAATGATGCATAAGCCAGGAAGACACAAATTGATTCAAGTCTTACAACTAGAGCAAATACTTCATCATAATCTATACCTTCTTCTTGAGTGTATCCTTGTGCAACAAGTCTCGCTTTATTTCTAATAACAATTCCTCGATCATCAGTTTTGTTTCTGAACAACCACTTTGTGCCTATGGCATTTTCTCCTTCAGGTAAATCCACTAGATTCCACACTTCTTGTTTGCGGAATTGAAGTACTTCTTGCATAGCCTCAATCCAATGATTGTCCTTTAATGCTTCGGTAATGTTTTTAGGAACAATTTGAGAAAGAAAACATGAGTATAAACAAACATTTGCTTGTTCTGATTTGCTCCTTGTAGTTCTCACATTCAATGGACCTATAATCTGAGATGTTGGATGGTTCTTGTGGATACGAGATATTGGAATCTCATTCCCTTGAACATGAACATCCAGATTGGTTTGGTTCAAGTTGGAAAGCTGATGCAATAGGCTTGAAGAATATCGATTGAAATTGGGAACTTGAGTCTGTGAGTTGATAAAGTAATCAAGATTACCAGAATCAAGTACATTATCAGAAATAGATGGAGTTCTAGACTCAGGTTGTACATTTCTATACCATCATTAGGAATAGGTTGTGAAACATCTTGATTTTTTGAAACAGAATGATCTTCATTTTGTTGAGAAATATCATCATTATTCAAATGAATTATTGAGTCTCTAACAAAAAAAAAGAAAGGATAATCTGGGCTTGAATCATCTGCATCGTCAGAATCTGAATCATCGCTGAAAGAACCGAGATCCCCTTGAGTTTTCTTCTTACCTGTAGAATCAAGCAAATTAGATTGATCAAACAAGTTAGATTGAAAAGAGTTTGACAATGAATCTAAATCAAATAACCAAGCTGGACCATTTGAAACTGTTGGAAAAGAGTTTTCAAGGAATTTAACGTTGAATGTTTCAAGTATAAAATTTGTCCTAGAGTTATAAACTCGATAGGCTTTTGAAACAGATGAATATCCAACAAAAAATCCATCATCAGATTTTGCATCAAATTTTCCTAGCTGATCACTTGAATTTAAAATCATAACTGGACAACCAAATGATTTAAGAAAATCTATGTTTGGTTCCTTGCCAAACATCAACTCATATGGAGTTTTCAGTTTGTCTTTCACAATTAAAGTACGATTCTATACAAAACACGCAGTAGATATGGCTTCATCCCAGAAAGTGATAGGAATTTTCGCATCTGCTAACATGGATTGTGCAACCTCAATCAAAGTTCTGTTCTTCCTTTTAGTAACTCCATTTTGTTATGGAGTTCTGGGAGTACTAAACTGACGAGCGATTCCTTTTTCTGCACAGAACATGTCAATATTAGCATTTTTAAATTCCGTTCCATTATCACTTCTTATTATTTTTACTTTTTGATCTAATTGATTTTCAACTTTTATGATGAATTCTTTTAATAGATCAGCCATTTCAGATTTAGCATTCAAAAAATAAACCCATGAAAATCTTGTAAAGTCAACAATGATAACTAAACAATATGATTTTCTTCCAATAGTCTTCACGTTAGTAGATGGATCCACTTGAGACATATCCAGCTTGTATACATCTCGATCCCTAACAGCTTTAACAACCACATAGTCTTTGCTAACTGGAAACCAGACTTCAAAATATAGCAATAAGAATCATCAAAACGACAGAGTAGGATTTATCACAAATTTGGGATACGCTTAACAGGTTAAAGTTCAACTGTGAACAGAAGTTGACTTTATCGAAGCTTATTATCCCATTGGATACTGTTCCTTCTCCTGTTTTGTTTCCTCCTGCATCACCACCGAAGGCGACGTGCGTACCATCCTTTAACTTAAAGTCTTTTAACAAGGCATGATTGCCTGTCATGAGCCTGCTACACCTGCTATCCATATACCATGTGTTGATTGGTCTTCTCGGGCGTACCTGCAAAACAAGGAAATTAAGTTGAGTTATCTACCCAAGCCGAGATGGTCTTGGGTTTTCCAAATTTATCAACAATTGTAAATTGTTTGAAATGAAGTTTGTTTACATCAGGCTTATTTTTAATGAATTTACCAATTCTGTTATTATTCTCAAATTTTTGATTATTTGGAAAATTCATACTTTTTGAATGATCAATTTTTGATAAACTTTTATTTTCAAAATTTTTATTATTCATTCTTACAGACCTTGGAATCAATTGATCTTTAACATATTGTTTTGGTCTTACTGGATCATTCTTTTTCAAAAATCTCAATCCTAAGGAAGGTTTGTTTGTTAATCTTTGAAACCCAACATTTTTATTTCTTTTATATTGAGGATTACCATAACCTTTGGTCACTAGTGAAGTAGCAAATCCTTTTCTTGATGAACTCTTTCAAAAGTAACAATTTTCAGTATTGTGAGTTCGTTCATCACAGTATGTACAGTACTTATTAAAATAGCACTCTGATGTTGAGTGATTTCTCATGTCGCATATGTGACAGTATTTGTTGAAAAAGCATTCAGCAGTGTTGTGATTGTACATGTCACATATTTCGTAGTACCTCTGTGGAGTTTTAAACATTTGTTTATTAACTTTTGATGTTGATACAACATTTGTGCCTTGTTTAGATTTAGGCGTCAAAAAGTTAATCTTTTGTTTTTGATTTGACATATTTTTCTTTTGCACATTTTGTTTTGTCTTTTGAACATGAACTTCATTCTTTGTTTACTTAGATACAAATCTTTTAACGATAGCGGAAGACTTAGAATCTGAACCTGTTTTCAGATCAGAGGTTGATTTGTTCTTAGGAGTTTGCTTAACATCTTGAATTGAATTCATGTTTAACATACCAGCAGACACAAATTTTATTGGTTTAAATTTATTTGTTTGATTTGTTGTCTGTGTCTATTTTTCTTTAATTTGATCATTTTTAGCTTTATTCATTTTTTTTCTTCTTCTCTGGTTCCTTGATTTTGTGGAACTTGATTTTACTTGAGATTGATCATCTTCAGTGGATGATTATTTTTCATTTTCTTTCTTTTTTTGGTCCTTTTGCCATTTAATAAATTCAGGATTATTTAGACCATATGAGTTAGAATCTTCTGATGTTATATCTTCCTGTTTAGCTTTATCTTTGGTTTTGGAGTTTTGGTTATCATTTTTAGTAATTATTTCCTCCAAGACAGATACTTTTGGAACAAAAATTTTCTTGCTTTTTGGTATTGGTTCATAAGATTTGACTTTAACCGGATGACCATTTTTGATCTTTTCTGTATCATTTTCTTCAAAAATTTCTATATTAGCTTTCTCTTCTTCATTATCAGAAATATTATTCTTGTTTTGGAAAGCTTTGAGTTTTGCCTTATACTCAGGAGAGTGATCGTGTGTATTAAAGTTTTCTAGCAAAAGTGTTAGTTATAGATTCAGGCATTGGTTCGTGAGTGAAACCTAATCCTGCTTTTTGTTTATCTTTTCTTTTAGTTACCAGTTGTTTTGACTTTAGCAAGATCAACTTGAGTAGCAGCATGTGCTATTTTCTCCTGTTCTATGTTTTTGGTCATTTCTTCAAGTTGTTTAGAAACTATTTCTAGTTCTTTCAGAGTTTTGTTCCATGAAGTTTGTAAAGAAATGATCTTTTTATTTGACACTTTATGATCATTTTTGAGTTTATTATGCATCAATTCCTCTTGCTCAAGTTTTTCACATATTTTATATGAGTAATTTCTGTAGTATATAACATGTTCAAAGCAAGATTTTATGCATAGTTTTTCTCTTACTTTTGATGGTATTTCAAGATACTTAGGAGGAGAGGTTTCAGAGTTAGATTTTTCAACCTTTGGTTGATCAGACTTTTCCATCAATGCAACTTCTTCTAAATCCTCTTTAGGATCAGATTTATCACTCCAATCGTATTTTTCTTCTTCATTCTCAAAATCATATTTAGCCTTTGGATCACTATCTTCTGACTAATCTTCTCCTTGAACTTCTGTAATAAGAGATAAACTAGAAGTTAGATCAGTAGTAAATTGCTCAGCTAAAGCACTCCAATCATATCTATCTTTAATATTGACAACTAGAGCTTTCTTAGGCTCTTCAGATGACTTAGATTCATCTTTCAGTTCAGGCATTGGTATGGTTTCTGGAATGTCTTCTGAGATGATTGTTGAAATTTCTGATTGCTTGAACTCGATTGGCCATTCCCTCCTTTGTTTCTAGGAGCTTTGCATTCTCTTGAAAAGTGGCCATAACTATTACAGTTGAAACACCTTGACTTAGACTTGTCAAATCCAACAGTTTTGTTAGCACTTGGCTTGTAGTTCCTGTTAACATAAGAGTGTTTCTGAGTCCTGTATGCAATCATCACCATTTTCCAATTTAGATCCATTTCCTCCACATCATCTGGGTCCATCTCGAATAAGTCCTGTAAAACAAAATCCAATTGTGTTAGATGACTACCCTGATATGCTTAAAAACTAGCCATAAAAGCAGTAAAAGCAGATTTGGACTCTTCATCCTGTAATAGGATGTTAATGACATCTTTAACTTTGTTAGATTTAGCAGAGTTAACAGATAGAGTCTCAGTTTGAAGTTTAGAACTTTGAGGCATAGGAGGAGACTAAGGTTGAAGCTGAGATGTATAAGTAGGTGCACTTGTATAAGAATAATCAGTAAAGAACCCTGCTCCTACAAACAGATCACCCTCTTCTTCAGGTAAACTTTCATTTTTGGCCATGAAGGCATCCTGCACAGTACTAGCTAGAGATACAACATATTTGTACTGAGAAATTGAAGCTGCTCTGTCATTATTCCTTGAGTTTTCATCAATTTCAACAGACTCAATTTTGGCTATCAAGAGATCTAGATCAATAGGAAATTTCTCAGTATGCTTTAACAATGTGACTGTTTGCTTCCATGAAGATGGAAGAGCATTGAGAAGCCTAAGTTTAGATCTTTTAAATCATTCTTGATACCAGCCGTTGACATCTCAGTTGTCAGTTGTACAAATCTGTTCATCATTTGGTTGATAGTTTCACCAGACAAATGCTCAAATAGCTCTAACTGTCTCTTTAATTTCTGCTTCTTGAGATCTTGAATCTCTTTACCTCCTTCACAAATTATCTTTAAGGCTTTATACATGGTATATCCCGTTTGATATCCATCTAGTCTTGTTAGGACTTCAAGAGGTAGTCCTTTACATATCAGAGAATATGCTTTTATATCATTTTTAACTTTCTTTAAATCATCACCCTGCAATCCATCTTCAGGGTATGGTTCTGGAGAGTCTTTAGTGTAGACAAATCCTCCATCAGGACCATCTGAAGTGATAGGAATGTGAGGTCCTCTTTCTATTGATTTCCATATACTAGTATTAATAGAATTAAGGTGATATTTTAGTCTAAGTGACCAATTCTTAAAATCAGCTCTGTTCTTCAGTTTAGGAACTAGGTTCTCTGAGTGTTCTAATTTCACCATTTTTAATTTTGTATTTTAGAAAAAGATTTATTTTTGTTGTTTTTAAGTTTTTGAATTAAAACAATGAAATGAAAATATTTTTGGATTTTTAGGTTTTGAAAAATTTCTGAAAATTTCTAAGTGTTGATGTTGATGCGCCTAAACAGTGATGAAGCGCCCAAACAGTTGTGAAACTTCCTTTGACTTTGACTTTGAAACGCCTAAGGGATTGCCTTAGAAAAATTCTAAAACGCCCAAACTTGTAAAGCGCCTGAACAGTTGTCAAACGCCCAAACAGTTGTCAGACATCTGGGTGTCAAAACGCCCAAACAGTTCAAAAACGCCTAAACAGTTGTAATGCTCATAGAATTCCTTGGTTTCTGAAAAGATCTAAAGTGTCCACACAGTTGTAATACTCCTTCACAGTGGTAAAACGTCTGATCCAAAAACACCTTATCAGTACAAAAACGCCTGAATAGTCGTCAAGCGCCTAACACATGCAATTTTCAGTAGTGTTTTGACCTAATGCGCCAACATCAACAGATTCAAACTAACTCAGATCTTCTGAAATCCTTCAAAACTTGATGAATTGACCTAAAATCCTCCAATTAGGTAGGAATTTGATCAATTAACAGTCCTCTAACTTCAATTTCATCAATAACAACAACAAATCGATCTTTGGCTTTAAAATCAGTTCGACTGATGAAGAACAAGTTTGAACACTGATTTGAACAATTCACTAAATTTGAACGAATTGAGCTGCAAATTGTGATTCAATTCATGTTTCTGATGATGAAACACAACTAAAATCAACAATTATTTGAATGAATTGCTTATCAATCATAGATTCAAGTGATTCAAAAGTTTGACAGTTTTGAAGAACTCAAATCACTGAACCAACAGCTCTGATACCATTTGATAGGATCAAAATGGATCCATCAGTGATGATATCATGATACAATTCAATCAAAACAAACACAAGTAATCAAATCTAAGCAAACATATCACAAAAATTCATAGTTTCATTGATAGAATGCATAGAGAGTACAAGTGTAGAAAGAAAACAGTTACAATTCGTTATTAAGTGTTCATCATGACTGTTCATAAATCTGATGAACACTTGATCAAATTTCTTCACAATAATAGTCCTAATACAGTCTACTAGGGTTTTTAATCATGTATTCAATGTTTGATTTCATTTAAAACATTAAATGATTCATGTTTGTTTACAGTTCATTGTTCGACTTAGGTTCGACAATGTCAGAATCAAAATCAAAGAATCAGATGTGTTAATGGCTATTTGATGTTAAGAAACATGTTGTTATACCTACTTGATCGACAATCAGTATTTGAATCAAACAGATATTAGGGTTTTGATTGATCTGGGGTTTAAGGGTTTAAAGCATTGTGTAATGTTTTAAAAAATTTAATTTTGTCTCTCTCACACGTGATGAATGAAAATTTGACAAGTGTTGGACTACACATACAACAGGTATATTGAATGTCCACTGTGTATGCAGTTTGAATATGCACTATGTAAACAGTTAAAACTTAAAATTTAATTTTATGTTGTCCGCTGTGAGTTACACATCCGCTGTGGGTACAGTGCATCCGCTATACAACTTTAAGTCATACGCTGTGGACCCTTTAAATGTTTAACTGTGTATACAGCGGATGACTACTTGGTCATGCGTTGTGGACACTTGAATGCGTTGTGTGTTTGAACGTTGTTCACATAGCGGATGAACATTTGTTCATGCACTGTATAAACTTGATTGATTGTTTGATTATTCACAGCGGATGAACATTTGCTCATGCACTATGTACACTTTGTTTGATCAAGATATATTCACACCGGATGACTTATTGTCATGCGCTGTGAATACTTGATGATGGTGTATAGCGTATGTTTACCTGTGTACGTACGCTGTGTACATTGTACTATTTCAACAACGGATGACTAAAGTTAATCATGCGCTGTGGAATGTCACTATATTCACAGCGGACGCCTTACCAACATCATGTTGTGAACACTTGTATGTTCACTAGTGCATAGCGGATACATGTTTGTTTGTCCGCTATATACACTTAGTGTATTTTGCATGTTTTGATGGTTAACTGTATCTACAGCGGATGTATGTTTGTCCGCTGTGACAACAGTTGTCAAAAAATTTAAAATTTTGTTTATTTTGAATATTTTTGCTCATCAGCTATGTAAATTAATACATACGATGTGTAGACTTATAAAATTTTCTTTTTTGCTTGAAAATTAAAATTATTATGAAATTTTTTAAAATTTGAATGTTTGTCAAAATTATAAAATTTTTACATGATCAATATATGGAAGTTAAATATCACTCACAAGCAATATTGTGCAACATTTGCATATGTATATGTGTCAAACTACTGTGTTTGGGTGCTGGCTTGACTTGGCTTTGTTTAAACTCAATTTTTTTTAAATAATTCAAAATTTAAAATTTATGATTATGCACATATTCTGCTACCTTTGATATTTCTAGGTTCATTTTCTCTCCCTAAATTTTTGCATATTTATAAAAAACCTTTTATAAAATGACAAAATTTTGAAATTGTTTTAATGGAAATTATCAAAGTCCAATTTGATTGTTTGCATGATAAACCCTTAGAAAGATAACACTGTATCTAACTAATAAATGGATGATTTTCATGTTTGGACTTGAATCATGTCCAAATAACATGAGATCATACTAGTCTTAAATTCTCACTGAGTTGTTTGGTTATTTTTGAGAATAGACATAGACTAATACAATGTTGATTACAGATATTGTGATCCACTTAAACTCATGCATGGTATTAATGATTGATTAAAACAGTAAGTGATTATCATGTTTTGAGTGTATTAATATGATTTGTATGTACCTCACATCTGATTGTATGTTAAGATCAATCCTCCTCAAGAAACTCTAGAAAGAACTTTATACTTATGACCTAGCTACTTAGGAGCATAAATGCTCAACTTAATCCATTTTGTTTGATCCACATTGGGATTCTTTTTCACTTCACTTTGGAAGGTGATCTTCTTTGGGATTCTTTTGATTCATTCATAAGGAATGTAGTCTAAAAGACTTTATTGATTGTTCATCCAAGATGAATATGTTCCTCATTGGGAATCTTTTTGGATCATGATGTAGGTCATTCATGTCTCTGCTCAGCATAACAAAGAATGCCTATGTGTACTCCAGGTCTATGAAAATCATAACAAAGGAGACACTTGTATAATTAAGCAATTTATAAAATGTTTCACTTAGTGTATAGTAGTTACTTTACAAACAAACTATATTGGATAGACCAATACTTACCATAAACCAAGATGTGTGTTGCTGACCACACAATCATGAGAATTTAGTTCTTCACTGTTGTATGTGATGTTAGATATCCCATGTTGAGCCTATCCACATACCAAAAAAATTATTATCAGTGGAAAATAAGTTAAGTGAAGATATAATCTAGTGTACTATCATTTCTCATGTGTGGTTATATGTGATTCAAATTGTTTGTTAATTAAAAACATGGATGTTTGTTTGATGTCTTGATTTTGAAATATGTTTGTTTGATGCTAAACTTGGACTTTGATAAAATCAAGCTTGTTTGAAAGTAATGTTTTAAAAACAATACTTGTTTGATTCATAGTTGATCATACCAAATGACTGAACTAGAAACTCAAATCTTGTTTAATCAAATGGTTTGGTAAATAGATCAGCCAATTGATTGTCTGTATGCACCTTAATCAATTTTATCAGACCCTTTTCTGAGCAATCTCTTAGAAAATAATATCTGATATCTATGTGCTTTGTATTTGAATGTTGAACTGGATTATTAGTGATAAACATGGTGGCAGAATTGCCAATGTGTATGGGTGTTTTAAGAAAATTAAAGGCATAATCAAGCATTTGGTTTTGAATCCAAAGTACTTGAGAATAGCATGCAGAAGCAGCTATGTATTCTGCCTCATCTGTTGACACAAAGACATTTGTTTGTTTCTTGCACTTCCAGGAGATCAATCTTTATCCAAGAAACTAACAACCTCCTGTAGTGGATTTTCTATTGTTATTGCATCCACTATAATCACTATCTGTGTATGCATATAAAGAGAAATTTCCATCTTTTGGTTACCATAGGCCTAGTGCTGGTTTGCCTTTTAGGTATCTAAAAATTCTCTTTACAGCATTTATGTGTGATTCATTTGGATATGCTTGGTATCTGGCACACATGCAAACTGCATACATGATGTCTAGTCTACTAGCAGTTAGGTACATCAGGTAGCCTATCATGGATCTATAGAGCTTCTGATCAACTGATTTTCCTTCTGGATCGGGGCCAAACTTCAATCTAGTTGTAAATGATGTTTTGTTGGATGTGCAATCTGACATGCTGTACTTCTTCAATATTTGATGCACATACTTGCTTTGGCTGATAAAATTTCCTTTAGCAGACTGTCGAACTTGAAGACCAAGGATGAAGGTAAGTTCTCCCATTGAGCTCATTTGAAATTTTGATTGCATAAGAGTTTAAAACTCTATGCAAAGTTGGATGTTGGTGGAGCCAAAAATTATGTCATCCACATAGACTTAAACCACTAACAAGTCTTGTTCTTTTCTCCTTAAGAATAATGTCTGCTATATTCCCTCGGGTGTACCCGTCTATAGTAGAAACTTAGATAAAGTTTCATACCACTTCCTAAGTGCTTGATGAAGACCGTACAGAGCTTTATTTAACTTGTAGACTCTGTGAGGGAATTCTGGGTCTTCAAACCCTAGTGGTTGAGCAACATATACCTCTTCATCTATCTTCCCATAGAGGAATGCACACTTGACATCCATTTTGAAGACAGTGAAGTTTTTGGATGAGGTATATGCAAGGAACACTCAGATGGCTTCTAGTCTAGCTACTGGAGCAAAGACATCATCATAATTAATGCCTTCCTCTTTAGTATATCCTTGGGCTATGAGCCTTGCTTTGTTTCTGATGACAATCCCTCTATCATCAGCTTTGTTTCTGAATAGCCATCTTGTTCCAATGGCATAGTGACCTTCAGGTAGGTCAACCAACTTCCATACTTCTTGCTTTCTGAATTGTTGTAATTCCTCTTGCATTGCTTCTATCCAACTGTTGTCTTTGAGTGTTTCTATGTTTTTTTTGGGTACAGTTAGATATAGGAAGCAGGAATACAAGAAAATCCTTGTTATATCAGATTGACTTCATGTCAATCTGGTATTGAGGTCACCTATGATGTTTTCTAAAGGATGATATTTTTGAACTCTGGTTGTTTCAATTGGATCAACAGGAATGGTTGAATCAAGATTGGTGATTTTTTGGTTGGGTGATGATAGATGAGCAAGGGTATCTGATGTTGTTTAATTATCTGGCTATATGGATTCAGTGAATGTTTGTGGTGAATCATGAAAGAAATCTAAGATTTCATCTTAATGATGGGTAACAGGTAATGAATGATAGTCATCAACTTCTTTAACTATGTCTGGTTGATATGACTTTGTTTGCTTGGTTGGTTGTGGTTGATTGGTCATTAGAGTTGATGAAGATGGTGTTTCTGGTGATGTTTCTTTTGATTGTTTGTTTGTTCTAGAGGAGTAGAAACTATGGTACTGGAAGGAGTGATGGTTGTTCTCCTTGGAGGATCCGCAGTTAATGGAACATCAATGGTTGTTGGAGGAACCATTGGATACTCAGTGTCATTCTTGGTACCTGTAACATCAAAGTAAGATGTATCAAACGATTTTGTTAGTGAGTCAATATCAAACAACTAGTCTTATCTAATAACTTTCTTAGTGAAAGAGTGTTCATTAAAAACACCTGTTGTTTCTTCTACTATGTTCAGTCGTGGATTGTATACTCGGTAAGCTTTTGAACTTCCATAGTATCCAACAAAAAATCCATCGTCTGCTATTGGAGCAAACTTAGATAATTGTTCTCTGGTGTTTAATATTGAAACAAAACATCCAAAAGCTTTAAGAAGTCCAATGAAAGGTTTTCTTTTAAACATTAATTCATATGGAGTTTTGAAATATTCTTTGATTATTAATGTTCTGTTTTGAATGTAGCAAGTTGTGTTGATTACTTCAGCCCAAAAGGATATGGGTAATAGTGAGTCAGCTAGCATAGATCTAGCAGCTTCTATTAATGTTCTGTTTCTCCTTTCAGCAACTCCATTCTGCTGAGGAGTCCTAGCTACACTGAATTACTGATTGGTTCCTTTCTCTACACAAAAAGAAGAAATGGAGTCATTTTTAAATTCAGTACCATTATCACTTCTTAAAGATTTAAGTTTAAGATCTATTTGATTACTAATTCTAGTGATAAAGGATTTGATGATTTCTGATGTTTCTGACTTATGTAGTAGGAAGAAAACCCAGGTGAATCTTGAGTAATCATCTACTATGACAAGACAATATTGCTTCTTTCCTATACTTAGGGTGTTTGTTGGGCCAAATAAGTCCATATGAAGCAATTTGAGTGGTGTGTTGTTAGAGTTAATTTGACTTATGAGACACTCTATGTTGTTTGCCTTTCAAACATGTAGTGCAGTGGTCTGTACAGAGGAATTCCTTTTGTCATAAACCTATTACTAAGTCACCTTTTACACGTTGATTCATTTTGTTATAATTTGAGTGTCCCAAACGTCTGTGCCATAATTGGGAAACATCTTCTGATGCTTTTGATAGTAAACATGTTTCAAGGGTTGATGCTAAAACAGTCTTCATATCAACAATGTATGTGTTGTTATGACGGGGCGTTTTCAAAAGGATACAATGTTAAGGTATTTGAAAACCTGTCTTGAGGATGTAGTAGTTGTTGGAGTCAAATAAGGTGGCATATCCTTTATCACAAATTTAGGATACGCTGAGAAGATTGAATTGTAGGTTGGAGCAGTAGTTGACATTATCAAAGCCGATCAACCCATTTGATACTGTTCCTTCACCAATTATCTTTCCACATGTCTTATCTCCTCCAAAGGCTACATTTCCTCCATGTTTGTGTAAGACCAGGAAATTTCAAAAAAAAAGAAAAAGAAAAGTAAAGTAAGGGAGCAAAGGGGATTTTATTTTAAAAAGCGAGGGTTAAAAGTGTACAAGGGCCAAACCGGCCCATAATGGGGTTTAAAAAGGAAATATGGCTGCCCATACCCCTCTCCCATCCGGTTCTAGAGAGTGAAAGTGGAAGAAATCTTCAGAAGGTAAGATTTTAAGGTGTTTTCTTCTCTGTTTCAGTCGGGTTTAAGCTTTTGGACCGATTTCTATGTTTTTTTATGTGTTTGGCTACTTATTTTCGTGTGTTTAGGTGCTAGAACTCCAGGCAGCTCTCGGTTTATTATGGTTCAATCGAAAGATGGTTAATGTGAGTTCCAGATCCCATTTTACTTGTTTTCTAGTTGTTTGGGGCTGATATGTATATTAAACTGATGTTTCAAGAACCAAACTGAGTTTTAACAAAAAATATGGCTGTTTTCGAGAGGTGAATGTTTTTAACAGATTTTATGACGTTAATGGCTATTTGTTATGTTCTAGTGTAGGAACCTGATAGATCTATGCTAAGTATATGTTTAGAAGTGTTGTATGGAACTAGAATTTACATAAGCAGAACATAAGCATTTGGATGACTGTCCACTATGGGCTTTGAATGTCTGTTGTGGACACTTAGGAAGATAATTCAGGTTGTCCGCTGTGGACACTAACTGTCCGCTATGGACACCTGGACATTATTAGAATCTCTGTTGTGGACAGTTAGGAGGATAATTCAGACCGCCCGTTGTGGACATTGTTTGTCCGCTGTATACACTTAAGTATGCACGCATGTCCGCTGTGGACGTTAGTCGTCCACTGCGGATCCTTTAAATACCTTAGACTTTCCGCTGTGTATTATGGTTGTCCGCTGTGGACACTTGTAATGTCAAATTCATCCGCTATGAACCTTAGTCATCTACTGTGGACACACTTAGTGTCTTATTCATGAATTGTGGACCTTTAGCCGTCCGCTGTGGATTTTAGGCATCCGCTGTGGACTTTGGCTGTCCGCTGTGGACACTTAGTACTTAAGTCATCCGTTGTGAACACTTAGGTTTATTCTGAAATTTTAGGAATAAAATTTAAATGTACTTATGTTTAATGGAAGTTTATGCTTGTTTTAATGTTTCTTTTGTTTTACCTGCTTTTGGGCTGCTGTTATGAATTATAATATTTCCTGTTATGTACTATGATATGACTTTACGTGGCATGTTATGTATATGTACATAAAGTATTATGTAATGAATGTGAAAGTTAATGATAATGAAAAGTGGAATGTAATGAATGAATGAATGTCTTGCAAGCAAAATGATGGAGGTTCATAACTCAATGAGGTAGTTGTTTGCTCAACTGTGTGCAGTTTAGCTAACCCTTGATGATGTGCACAGGGGTCCAATCCTTGAGATTAACCAAGATGGATGGGATCCTTGCCCTTACCTCGGTACTATGTCAGCTTCAGCATGACGTGGGGGTTTATGTATAAACCCTGGCACAGTACCAGCTTTTGCATGATGTGGGGGTTTAGCATATGGCAGGATCCAGATGAAAGCGAGGCTGATGCTAGATCAGGTGATGCCCGTGTCATGAAAGGTCAAGAGATAGATCCAAGGTCTACTGGCGGATATCCGTAGACATCTAATTGCCGCCCGGCCAGGTACGTTTAGGTCGGTGGTCGATCTGGCGGGGAGGTTATATGATGAGCGAGAGGTGGCGGTAGAGGTGGATGTGAAGAAGAAGTGGAACAATGACAGGAAAAGGAATGGGAAGTGAACAACGGTGGTGGTGTTGTGGCTGGAGGTAAGAAGATGAGAGTGGATGATTGGAAGGCCACAATAGGGAGGGAGAAGGCATGCAAGAAGTGCAAGAAGGAGCATGCAAGAGAATGTAAGTGGGGATTGAATCTCTGCTTTCAGTGTGGGAAAGAGGGCCACATGGCAAGAGATTGTCGCGTGGTGAGGTGTTACAACTGTGGCGAGACGGGGCACATGAGCAGTGACTGCAAGAAGTTGAGGGCTGAGAGTTCGGGGGCAAAGAAGGGTATTGAGAAGGAGAGGCAGAGGGCAAAGGCCCGTGCAGTCACTATGACCCGAGAGGAGGCTAGGGTGGACCCTGAGGCTATGTCAGGCGCATTCCTAGTAAACCAAACTCATGCCTCTGTGCTTTTTGATTTCGGTGCAGTAGGAGTTTTATTTTTGCTGCATTCTAAGGTAAGTTGCCCATTAGAAGTAGGAAGATTGATGAGCCCTTTGATGTAGAAACTACCTTTGGTAAGTCTACCAGGATGATATGGTAGAAGATTGTGACATAGAGTTGGAAGGCCATAGGTTCTCTACTAGGTTGTTCATGATGCCCTTAGGCAGATTCGATGTAGTCCTAGGGATGGATTGGCTAGCAGCCTATGTGGCAAACATCATGTGTTGTAAGAAGATGATTCGATTGACCGCGCCCGATGGGAGTTCGGTGACGATTTACCGCGATAAGTTTGGTACGGTCCCGAAAGTAATTTTGATGGTTGTGGCAGAGAAGTGTATGAGGCGTGGATGTGGTTCATATCTGGCTTATGTGAAGAATGTGGATGCGTCAGTAACACAATTGTCGGATGTACCGGTCATGTGTGACTTCCAAGACGTATTCCCGGAAGATCTATCAGGTGTGCCACCTGACCACGAGATCGAGTTCCAGATCGACCTGATACCTGGTACCCAACCTGTTGCTAAGGCGTCGTATCGTGTAGCTCCCTCCGAGATGAAGAATTGATGACTCAGCTGCAAGAGTTGTTAGATAAGGGGTTCATTCGACCGAGTATCTCTACATGGGGTGCTTCGGTCTTATTTGTAAAGAAGAAGGACGGTAGTATCAGGATGTGCATCGACTACCTAGAGCTAAACAAGTTGACTGTGAAGAATCGTTATACGTTACCGAGGATTGATGACTTGTTTGATCAGCTCCAAGGTGCTAGTTGGTTCTCGAGGATAGATCTCCGATCTGGTTACCACCAACTGAAGGTGAAGGAGCAGGATATTCCTAAAACAGCTTTTTGTACGTGTTATTGACACTACGAGTTTCTCGTTATGTCTTTTGGTTTAACCAATGCACCAGCTGCTTTTATGGATCTGATGAATCGGTGTGTCGGCCTATGCTAGATAAATCAGTGATTGTGTTTATCGATGATATCCTGATTTATTCGAAGAGCGAAGAAGAGCGTGCCGGTCACATTCGAGAGGTGCTAGAGACGCTTAGAAGGGAGAAGCTGTATGCCAAGTTCTCCAAGTGTGCGTTCTGGTTACGCGAAGTTAAGTTTTAGGGTCATGTAGTTAATCCTAAAGGGATCATGGTGTACCCGGCGAAAGTTGAGGCGGTGATGCAATGGAAGTTGGCAAAGACGCCATCTGATATCCGTAGTTTCTTGGGTTTGGCTGGCTATTACCGAGATTCATCCAAGACTTCTCCAAGATAGCTTCACTATTGACCAAGTTGACCTGTAAAGATGTGATGTTCATATGGGGTCTAGAGCAGGAGAATGCTTTTGAAGAGCTAAAGATGAGATTGACTCAAACTCCTGTCTTGACGTTGCCCGAAGGGAGCGAAGACTTGGTGGTCTATTCGGATGCTTCTTATTCGAGATTGGGTTGCGTGTTGTTGCAACAAGGGAAAGTTATAGCCTATGCGTCCTGACAGTTGAAGATCCATGAGGCTAACTACCTTACTCATGATCTGGAATTGTCGGTGATGTTCTTTGCATTGTAGATTTGGAGGCACTACTTGTACGGGACGAAGTGCACTATCTTCACTGACCACAAGAGCTTGTAGTACTTCTTCGAGCAAAAGGATCTCAATATGAGGCAAAGGAGGTGGTTAGAGTTTATCAAGGATTATGAGTGTGAGATCCGCTACCATCAGGGCAAGGCCAATGTTGTGGCGGATGCCCTTAGCCGAAAGGAGAGACCCGAGCCAATTCGGGTAAAGGCTTATCAGGTGATCCTGACCTCTGATGTGATATAGCAGGTGAAGGAATTTCAGGATGAAGCTCTGAAGGAGGATCGAATCAACTCCAAGCGGATGAAGGTCGCGGAGTTGGGTGAGAACACTCTCGGTGTTAGAACCCGCTTCGGGCGGATGTGGATTCCTCGTTATGGAGATCTACGAGGGAAGATCATGGATAAGGGTCACAAGACTTGATACTCAATTCATCCCGGTGCTACAATGATGTATCAGGATATGAAGAAAGATTACTTTTGGCCGGGATTGAAGCGCGACGTAGTGGGGTATGTGAGTAAGTGCCTTACTTGTTTGCAAGTGAAGGCAGAGCATCAGAAACCATACGAGAAGATCCATCCCTTGGATATACCCATATGGAAATGGGAGCACATCACCATGGACTTCATCACAAAATTGCCTCGCACGACGAGAGGATGTGACGCCATTTGGGTGGTTGTAAACCGCTTGACTAAGAGTGCTCACTTCTTGCCAATCCGAGAGACTTACTCGTCAGAAAGGTTAGCGGAGCTGTTCATCAAGGAGATTGTAACTTGTCATGGCGTGCCAATGTCTATTGTTTCTGATAGGGACACTCGGTTCACTTCCAAGTTCTGGAAGAAATTTCATGACGCGATGGGTACGAGGCTACACATCAGCACAACTTACCACCCTCAGACAGATAGACAGTCAATCAGAATGGACCATTCAAACCTTGGAGGACATGCTACGGGCATGCATTATTGATTTTGGTGGAAGTTGGGATGAACACCTACTGTTGGCAGAGTTCTCCTACAACAATAGTTATCATGCCAGTATAGGCATGCCACCATCCAAAATGTTGTATGGGAGACGATGCAGAACCCCGGTGTGTTGGGGTGATACCGGGAAGAAGGAGTTGGGAAGTATCGAGATCACTGAGGCTACGTCGGAGAAGTTGGAAAAGATCAAGGCTTTTATGAAGGCAGCTAAGGACCGGCAGAAGTCCTACGCTGATAAGAGAAGGATGCCAATCGAGTTCCAGGTAGGAGATAAGGTGATGTTGAAAGGGATTATCAGGTTCCGAAAGCGAGGGAAGTTGAGCCCAATGTATATTGGGCCATTCAAAATCATTACCAGAGTTGGTGAAGTGCCATATAGGCTGGAACTTCCCAATGCGCTGCATGGGATTCATCCTACGTTCTCTGTATCTCATTTAAGAAAGTGCTTGGCAAAAGGTGACATTGTTATTCCTCTCAAGAACATCGAGGTTGATGAAACATTGAATTACGTGGAGCAACAGGTGGCTATTTTGGACCGTAAGGTGAAACGGTTAAGGAATAAAGTGATTAGCCAAGTAAAAGTGAAATGGAAGCATTGCAAGGGATTGGAGACCACTTGGGAGTCAGAGGAAGAAATGAGATGGCACTACCCAGATCTCTTTAAGGAGTGATGTCAAGACCCACCGGGCACAGTGTTTCCTCGGCCGTGACTATCCAAATATCAACACAATGCAGCGAAAGGGTAAAGGTACATGTAATACTAGATTTAATTCATTTAAAACTCATACAGTTGTCCCCAAGATAAATAAGGTCTAACATTTGTTAAAGTGTTCTAAACATCATCATATGTATTGTTTTGACAGAAAATCATCTAAAACTAGGAGGCGGTGGGTATCTCCAAATGTCCAATTCTAGTCAACCTCCTAGCCAGCTTACTCATGCCAATCAGTCTTCTCCTGAAATACACACCCAAAAATACGTCAACATAGTGTTGGTGAGCTCATGAGTTTATGACACAAGTCTCCACATATAAAATAAGTTTACAAAGTTAATGATGCACTAAAGAAAAGTATCATAATCAAACCTGGACCTGGGTGACCTTCCCGAGTGCTAGAACATCCCCTAACCCATACCCCTTATTGTTATGGTATCAGATGTGCCCTGCTATGCACATATATTTCTGCAATAATTTGTGACACAATGATTTTCAATCTCAATGGGGGGTTTACCTATCCACAGGGCCCATTGTGTGCGGGGGATTCCCCAAATAGTACTATCCATAAATCAAGCGGCTCTCACAAGAGTTAATGATTATGCTCACGTTTGGGGACAAGAGCAGGTAGTGTTGCATCATTACAAAGTTATAATCTAGAGTATGTATTTCACCCCAAAAGTTTATCAAGTAAAAAGGGGGGATCATGAGACTCACCTTAACTTAGTTGTCACAAGAGTGTTCGTGGGTTTGAGCTACCAGCTGGCAAGGTTCCTAAGTTCATATTTATAGTTTTAGTTCCATTTCAATCAGTTAGGTAAGCCTAGACTTTCTAGTTCAAGTTTGCCTCACGCGACAAGGCGGTTTTCCATTGCACAAGTGTAATTTGGCGATTCATGTAATTGAGGTCTTAGGTTTGAGAGTAGGACATGTTGAGTTATTATAGATAAATTTCAGATTATTAAGTTTATTATTTTAGTGTTTTATTCCCAAAACAGTAAGGTTTTGGTCATTGTCATGTTTGGTCCTTCAACTTTGTTATATTGATGGTTTTAACCCTTATATTTTGGAATTTAGCACTTGAGTTGTTTATTATGTTTTTTATACTTTTGAGTGAGGTAAACTACTGTAATTAAGTGGTTTTTATACTTTTCAAGATTTTGCACCTTATTTATCTTATTGTTTTGCTAGTGTGATGTTCGGTTTTTAACGGGTTCTTAGATTCGGTTCAACTTTTAGGTCCAACTTAGCTTTATATTATTCTAATATACTTATGATAAGTGTTTGAATCTGAAATTTCGGGTTTCTTAGTCTAAGAATATATTTTTACGAATTTTCATTTATTTAACATAAATAAGTTTTATATTTTTGTTTAATAGGCAAACTAACTCTGCAAGTCACGAAATTTTATTTCTAAGCATTATTTAACATTATGTACCTACTATAACTTTATAAATCAGATCGTATGTGTGGTTGGTAATTCTGTTATATTAGCCGGTTAGTTCCGTTATGTGTTCGTTAAGTCTCGGTTTTGTGTTTATATGTGTTTTAATCTGATTTTACCTATTTTAATAGTTTCTATATCATAAATATAACCTATATGAACTCCTGATTCTAGTAAGTTATATTAATCATGTTTTACATATGTTTAAGAATTTCCGTGTTTTTATATATTAATTTTATAAAAATCGTTCTTTTGTAAAATGTACATTCTAATGTTTACTGGAATTCATGATGTTTTACATGTATAATACAATAGAAGTGACACAGAATTGATTGTGTCACTAGTAAAAGAATATAACAAAATACCGAGAGTGTTCGGATGGTGAAGTTTACCTTGATGAAGCTGTGATAGCGGGGTAAACAGGAGGCTGCAGACGAACAAAAGAGGCTGCTAGGAATGAAGATTCAATCCATATTCATAGATGGATTAGAGGTGCAAAAGAAGGAAGAAAGTAAATACTTATAAGTTGTAAAATAAAAGAAAGAAGAAATTTACCTTATGGAGTTCGAAGAAGTGATTCTGCCGAGTGTGTATGTAAAGAGTAAAAATAAATTGGTGAGCTCTTAATTTATAGGGAGAAAGTGGAGTTGAGGTTGTTAATCGGCCGAAGAAAAGTTTGGGCCCACTTTCTTGATCAGAGAAATCTTGGTTAAAGAAAGATTTAGGATACTTCAACAAGTTAGCATGGCTTAGGAAGCTAAGCCATGCATTGGGCAGTTTGGGTGGTGATTAGACTGGTCAAACCACCTTCTAGAAGGTTTTTAAGATTTTCAAAATGTTTCTAAGTGTAAAGGACTTCGGAAGATAGTAATTTTTGGGCTGCACAGTGCTAATACGCCTTTACAGTGCCCATTCACCCGCTGCTCATGCGCTTGTACAGTGCCAATGCGCCTGTACAATGCTCATGCGCCTAGTGTTCCTTAGTTTTTCTGAAGGAAAAGTGGCCGTACAGTGTTAATGCGCTTGTACAGTGCTCATGCACCTGTACAGTGCTCATGCGCCTAAGAGAAAAACAAATGAGGATGAAGTATACCAAATGCGGATGAACGGATCAATAAATGCGGATGACTTTAGACTTAGAATTTGTTGTTATTATTATATTATTATTATTATTATTATTATTATTATTATTATTATTATTATTATTATTATTATTATTATTATTATTATATTATTATTATTATTATTGGTAACTCTTGTTTATTAACTTTTTACCACAACTATTACTAGGGCTTTGGGCCAAAGGCCCACTAGTATTGGTAGCTCAAGAACAAATCCATCACATGGCCCATTGGCCAATCCAAAGTTTGATGGGCCTAGCCCATTAAGGTTTGTATGTATATCCAAAGGTTTGATCATGTTGGGCCCATAACATGGGCTCCAGTTGATCATTGTGTTGTCCACTAAGGTTTTTTAAAAAAAATTTATGGGCCCAAAATTAGTGTTGTCACACCCTCCCCTACTTACAAAAATTCCGTCCTCGAAATTTGCTTACGTCTAGATTAACACTCTATTCTAATTCTAGAGATGGAGTAGGGTGAGGTAATCATCATGGTTTATGCAAAGCTTCAATTACTAAAATAGGTGCATATATATTAAATCAATTCAATATGATGCCTGGACGAGGGTTTTACCGACTTTTTCTTGTGTTCTACTGCTAGGGTCTTTAGGGTTGAAAAGGTGCGGGTACTTCTTTCTAATTTCCTTTTTTGGTTCCCAGGTGAACTCAGGACCTCTTTGTGAGTTCCATTTGACCTTTACAATTGGGTCCTTACTTCGTCAAAGTTTGTTTTCGTGCCGTTCCACTATTTCCAGTGGTTCCTCAATGAATTGAAGCTTGTCATTGATTTGGGATCTCCATGTGGGGTACTATCAAGTTTTCATCGGATAGGCACTTCTTGATATTTGAGATGTGGAATGTGTTATGTATCCCGCTTAGTTCCTCAGGTAGTTCTAACCTGTAGGCAACGGTTCTAATTCTCTCAAGGATTTGGAAAGGTCTAATGTATCTTGGGCTCAATTTCCCACGTTTCCCAAATCTGATTAACCCTTTCCATGGTGACACCTTCAGCATCACACGATCTCCTACTTGAAATTCTAAGGGTTTTCGCCTGTTGTCAGCATAGCTCTTTTGCCGATCTCTTGCTGCAGCTAGGCGTTCTCTTATTTGGTGAATCTTGTCATTAATTTCTTGTACTATTTCTGGTCCGGTTAGCTGACTTTCTCCTACCTCAGCCTAGCAGATTGGTGATCTACATTTATGTTCGTAAAGTGCTTCCAAGGGTGCAGCTGTTATGCTGTTGTGGTAGCTATTATTGTAAGAAAATTCAGCTAGTAGAAGGTGGGTGTCCCAATTCCCACCAAAATCTAACACACAAGCCCTCAACATGTCCTCAAGGGTCTAAATCGTCCTTTCACTTTGACCATCGGTTTGAGGGTGGTAGGCTGTGCTTAAATCGATGCGTGTTCCTAGTGACCGTTGAAACGCTTGCCAAAATCGGGAAGTGAATCAACCATCACGGTCAGAGATAATTGAAAAGGGTATTCCATGTCAGGACACTATTTCATTAACATATATTCTTTCCAGCTTTTCCATCTCAAAATCTACCCTAATGGCCAGGAAGTGTGTTGATTTAGTCAATCGGTCTACTATTACCCATATAGCGTTATGCCCTCTCTGAGTTCCGGGTAATTTTATGATGAAATCTATTGTAACCCTTTCCCATTTCCATTCCGGTATTTCTAGTTATTGGAGTAACCCAGATGGCTTTTGGTATTCTGCCTTTACTATGGCACAAGTTAAACATTTCCCTATGTAGGTGGTTATTTCTCTTTTCATCCCAGGCCACCAATAGTTTATTCTTAAATCCTGGTACATTTTTTGATTCCCGGGTTGAATGGAATATTTGGACTTATGAGCTTCATCCAAGATGGTTTCTCTTAGTCCTCCCTAAGTTGGGATCCAAGCCCTTCCATTCAACCTCATTATACCATCCTCTGAGGTGTTTAATTATTCCTTTATCCCTTTTAATCCTTCCCCTTCATAGTTCTCCTCCTTTATAGCTTCCTTTTGATTCCTTTGTATCAGATCTTTCAAATCAATTCATGCCTCCATTCGCAAGGCCCGAACTCTAAGTGGTTTAGGCCTTTCCTTCCTACTCAAGGCATCGGCCATCATATTTGCCTTCTCGGGGTGGTATCGGATTTCACAATCATAGTCATTTAACAATTCCACTCATCTTCTTTGTCGCATATTTAACATCTTTTGATCAAAAATGTGTTGTAGGCTCTTGTGATCGGTAAAGATCACGCACTTTGTGCCATACAGGTAATGTCTCGAAATTTTGAGCACAAAGACTACGGCTCCTAATTTCAAATCATGTGTGGTGTAATTTTGTTCATGCACCTTCAATTGTCGTGATGCATATGCTATCACCTTTCCTCTTTGCATCAGGACACATCCTAATCCATGGTGTGAGGCATCACAATACACAGTGAAATCGTCATTTCCTTCGGGTAGGGATAGGATCGGTGCACTACATAGTCTCTGTTTTAGGATCTCAAAGGCTTCATTTTGCTTTGGTTCCCATTCGAATTTAGTGCTCTTCTGGGTTAGGTACGTTAATGGCTTGGTAATTCTTAAGAAGTTTTCTATAATTCTCCGGTAGTAACCTACCAACCCTAGAAATTATCGTACCTCGATAGGGGTCTTAGGTGATTCCTACTTCTTAATGGCTTTGATCTTGGAGGGATCAACCTGAATTCCTTTCTCACTTACAATAGTAACTTGTACCATGTATAGCAGTGCATGCATGCAGGAAGCTCCTTTGTTGTTTTGGCTTCTTTCGTTGCATCAGCCTTCTAATATAACCTTACAAACTCCCCCTATGCTGATGCTACCAAAACAGAGAAGTTATTCACATGTTGAGAGTCCTCATTAGGATCAAGACCATACCTTTCTTCATCATCTGGTTAAGATCCCTCAGACTCTCATAATATCTTCTCATGTCATGGAGATCATGTAGAGGAAGATCAAGCATGTCTTGCCAAAAATAGACATCTTGACCTCCTTGATCTATGATGACATACCACCTGTCTGGATTAGTAGCAAAAGTCCAGGACAAGAGGAGTCTTCCAGTTGCAAGAGGCTCTACTTGAGTTGGAGTTGGTTTGCACTACCTCAGGATGCTCTAACTCATCCTGAGGTGTAGGGGTGGATGCCTTGGTCTTCTTCTTGGAAACACTCTTCATGGCCATCCATTTCCTTCTCTTTAATGTCTTTAACTTAGAGGACTGGTCTTTAGCACCAGGTTGTTCTATTGTGTCTCTCTCAGTTGGGTTCTCCTCTCTTACAGGTTCAGAAGGAGAGTGAAGAGGACCCTGCTATGGATCAAAAGATGAAGTTGGCTGAGATGTAGCTCTAGGTCCAAGTTGTGTTGTCTTAGGGGGTTCAACCTTTACCTCCACTTCAGGTTGAGCTGGACTTGGTGGAGAATGCAAGTCAACAAGCACTCCCTTCTTAATCTTCTGCTTGATCACCCTGATGTGCTCATCCATAGTGGATAGAGACATTGGACAAAGCCTCCTTTCAAGGAATCCATACAGCTTCAAGAAGCTCATCATCCTTTGTCTGTCAGCAGACTTCTTTTGGCTCTTTTGGATGATGGCTCTTGACTTTGCCACTTCTTCCCCTAGTTTTCTCTTAGCAGCCGTTTATTCCTTGATGACTTATTGCTCCAGCTACTTGAGATACTCAAATTCAACATACTCATATGATAAGGGAAGAAGTGTAGATGCCTGATAGAGTCCTGTGGCACTCAGGTAGTTGATCATGTTCAGTCTATCAGCTTCCTTATCTACCTAAGGTTGTGCAGTTGCCACAGCCTCTTTCTCAGGACTTTCTTGAATTGGGGAGAGGATAGGAGCATGCTTGTAGAGCCTTTTCTGTCTCCTTTCTTCCTTGATTTTTAGGAGCAGTTTTGTATCCTCTGCCTCCATCCTCTCCTTTAACAGCTCTGTGTCTACCAGTTCATTTAGTTTCTTAAAGGGAAGAGAGATGATTTCATCTATGTTGAAGTTCTTGGTCCCCCAGGTAGTTTAATCTGGTTGCCCTCAACTCATCATCCTAAGTGTTTGGCCTAGGGGCAGCCTTGATAGTAGCTTCCATGAACCCTGGAGACCTACTTGAACTCTCTCCCCTTAGCTTTATCTTCCTCTCTCTCTCTCCTCCTCCTCGATCTCCTCAGAGGTCATCTTCCTATTCCCTTTGTCACGCACAGGCCTTGGTGATTCAGGGTGTAGAGAGCTTTGGCCTTTATTGCTTGGTTCAGCAGTCCTGGCAAGAGAGAGGTTGTGAAGCACCTTCGCCAGCTGGTGCCTCACTATGGGTAATGGGTGCTGAAGAACTTACTGTCTCAAGGTTCATAGGTTCAACTTCTGGGCCTTCAGTCAAGGCTTCCCCTTCAAAGCTAATCTTAGGGTCCACCTCAACATCTAGTTGACCAAAAATCTCACCTGCTAGCCTCTGTGTATATAGTCTTGACCTCAACTTGAATTGTTCTAGCACCCTTTCTTGAATCCTATCTGCTAATCTTGCAGCTTGCCTATTTTTACTTGGATTGAAAAGTGGAACATCAATCAGAAGGATGCTCTTGTAGAAACTCAGGTTGAAAAAGTTGAAAATTTTCTGTTGACTCTGAGAGCTAGAGATGTCAAAAGCTCTTCTTTCATTGTCATACCTCCATCCCATGATTGGATTCTCAGAGTGATAAGACGAGGTAGGCATAGCTCTAGGAATACCCTCCTCAAACAAACTCTGTATGAGTGAGTCCATATCAATGTAGACTTGGGCAAGTGAGTCCAAATTCTGTAGACTTGAGGAGGTTGCTGAGTATGGAAAATTGGAAGTGAGGGTGGTGAATCCTCAAAGTCCATACTCTGTGAAGAACTCCTAAGTTCTGTGATTGTTTGGACTTTCTCCGCCTTTTTGGTAGCATCACCTTCTTTCATAAGTCATCTTGGGGTTAGGTCTATCACATCCATAGGTTCTTGTGGACCTGGTTGAGTTCTCCTGAGTGGTCTCTCAGCTAACTTGTCCTTGAGATCAGTGATCTTAAGTTGCTGGTCATTGACCCTCCTTTGTTAGACAGTCACCTGAGATTCCAGGTGACTTATCTTTATGACTAAATAGGTGCATGTTTTTGTCAGTTTCTTCACCTTTAGTTTCAGACTCCCCTCATCTTTATCAGAAGAATGACTGGAGGATGAGAGAATATGAGCAATGTCTTTTTCCTCATCACCAGCACTTTGTTCTCTGCTGTTGGATTTCCCCTGCATCATGAAAACTTCAAGTGAAGTGTCAAGAGGCTGGCATGCCATGGTTGAGGTCTGAGTGATGTAATCACTTGCTAAAGTAAGAGCCACTTCCAAATGGACCTCCTGAACAAGTTTAGGGAGATCCACCTTAGTAGTAGGTGGATAATGTGGCTATACATGGGAGAAACAGGAGCACTCGTCTCTCCTTGAGTAGGGGTGGAGAAGAGAGACTCATGATACTCACTGAAGCCCATGTCTTCATCATCATAGAATTCAAGGTTTGGTAGTTGGTTTAGATTAAGAGGCTGGGGATGGTAACTATCCCTGAAGGTTGTTCACTGGAGTTTTGAAACTCTGATCTGAGGCTTAAGGCTCTAGGGGTTGTGAGCTCATCAGGCTGAGCATAAGGAACCTCAGCATTGATCATTGGTGAGAGGGGAGTGGGAGCTCCAGTGTCCACTTCCTCCTGTATGGGTGATGATATAGGTGCCTGCACAAACTAAGTAGCATATGCAGGGTTCGTTTAGATTTTCTTTGGTAGGTGATGGTTATTTTTGGATTGGTGGTTGGGAAGTAGAAGGTGTGGGTTCAGCACTAGCTGGTGCTGCTAGGTTGTCACCTTGAGCAATGAGCTCTAACATTTTTAGGACAAGGGCTGTTTCTACCCCTGAGAGGCCAACAATTGGCTTCCTCATAGTCTTGAAGATGTTGGGCTTCATCTGTCCTAATTTTAGAACATCACCTATTCCCTTCAACTGTGAGCCTAGTTCATAGTTGAGAATGTGCTGGACATATCTAGGAAACAAGTAATATTCTAAGGAGTACAAGTTTGTAAGTAAATTAATGTACACAAAATGTGAATACCTGAACTTGACCCCTGAACCATCCCATGGACTATAAATGAAAGGTCTCCTGGAATCTGGTCCCAACCTCCATGCTTGTTGGATAAGCTGTGGATAACCATATGGAGGAGGTACTTCCACTGAGAGGAGACCTTCCCCTTTCTAAAGGTCCTGACTAAGAAGTCACTTTCAAAGCAATCTACTCAAAGGAGTGGTTAACAGCAGATTTTGGAAAAGACAAATCACCTTCTACATCATCCAGCTAAGATGAGTGTTTATGGAGGCTGGAGTGATGAAGATTGTCCTCCCCTACACTATGGCAGACTATACCTTCTCCCCATCCATGGTGACCTCTTGACAGGTTCTCCGGAATTCCAACAACTGATCCTCATAGAGAGGAGGATCAATTGTGAGGGAGGTGACGTAGTTCGACAAAGAAAGGTAACGACAAACCTCTGAGAAACAAGGATCTTTCTCAGAGTCTAACTGAACAACTTTATTATGTTTCCTGTGAAGATACATGGAGAAATCGGGTTGGTATCTGCTGTCAGGGTTGGCCATTTGAGGTAGTTTTATAGAGAAGGAAGATAAGAACAAAGGAGGTTTGTGGGTGAAATTAGGTTAGAGAAAAATGCAGATGAAGAGGATAGTGAAAAGTGGGGGGAACCGTTGAGAGAATATATATGAAACGGATTTGAGATAAAGTTTAAGCATAAGAATAAACTTTGAAATCCAAATATCGGTCCCACCTCTGAAAAAGTGTCCAAAAAGGTAGTTTTCTTGGAAGTTGAAAATCTTTCGAATGTAATTTTGCTTTGGAAGTTTTAAGAAAAAGCTTTCGAAGCCAATTTGGCTTCGGAAGATATTCTTAAGATTTGTGAAAATTTTGCTTTGGATGAAAAATACTGAGAATTTTAGACTTGGGTGTTTATTCTAAAGAGTATAAATCTTTCGAGACTTAATTGCTGTTGGAAGAAAATTATCCTTCAAATACATGTAAGTACTTAGAAGCATATTTAAGCTTTGGAATATATCTCAGAATTTCTTCCGAAGGTAAATTTCTTATAAGTAGTTATTTGACTTGAAGACATAATGTTCTTCCGAAGACAACTTGAAATCTTCCAAAAGAAAATATATTTTGAAAAATTTTCAAAAATCTAATGAATATCATTTTAAAGATTTTTTTCCAAAATAAACTGGGCTTATGAAGGTGATAAAATAGACAACTTAGGACACATAGGTTTTAGAAATAAAGTTGATTTAAGTTTAAGAAAATCTGCTTCAAGTTAATCATCCTAATAGTTGATACACGATATTTGAATCCCTGTTCATTAAAACCTTTAGTGAATAGATCAGTATATTGTTCAGTTGTGTTAACTTTGACTAGCTTGATTAGTCCCTTTTCAAAATTATCTCTAATCAAATAATACCTGATGTTGATGTGTTTTGTCCTTGAGTGGTACAAAGTATTCTCTGTAATAGATAGAGCATTGTTGTTGTCTATGTGGATGGGAGACTCTTTGAAGTTGAATCCATAGTCTAGCACCTGATTCTGAATCCAAAGCACTTAAGCACAGCAACTTGCAGCAGCAATGTATTCAACTTCAGCAGTTGTATTTCCAAGAGACTATCCTTCCACCAAGGAATTGACATCCCCCAGATGTAGGCTTTGCAGACATGTTACAGTAACCATAGTCACTATCTGTATAGGCATACAGATTGAAGTCAGAATTACCAAATGCTAAGTTTGGAAGCACCTTTGAGATATCTAAGAATCCTCTTAACAGCAACTAGGTGTAACATTTTAGGGTTGGCTTGATATCTTGCATAGATGCATGCTACAAACATGATATCAGGCCTGCTGGCTGTGAGATACATAAAAGACCCAATCATAGCCCTATAGAAATGTTTATCCATACACTCCGCCTTAAGATCAGGTCTAAGGGAGTGGTTTCTGGCTATGGATGTCTTAGCAACCTTACAATCAGTCATGTTGAATCTTGTATGTATGCCTTGTACATATTTTGACTGACTTATGAAGATGTCATTGTCAACTTGATTCACTTGAATTCCTAGAAAGAAATTGATTTCCCCCTGCACTCATTTCAAATCTATTCTTCATCAGCCTCTCAAAGTCTTTGCAGAGTTTTGGATTAGTTGACCAGAAGATAATGTCATCTACATATACTTGAACCATCATTAAATCATTCCCTGTTCCTTTGATGAAGAGAGTTCCATCTGTAGTACCCCTCTTATAGCCATGTTGACAGAGATACTGAGATAGTGTCTCATACCACTTTCTTAGAGCTTGGTGCAACCCATAGAGAGCTTTATCAAGCTTGGAAACATAATCCGGATGATCTGGGTCTACAAAGCCAGGTGGTTGTTTTACATACACTTCTTCATCAATCACCCCATATAAGAAAGCACACTTGACATCAAGTTGGTAGTCCTTGAAATCCTTGGATGCAGCAAAAGCCAGGAATATTCTTACAGCTTCAAGTCTTGCCACAGGAGCAAAAACATCTGTGTAGTCAATTCCTTGTTCTTGTGTGTATCCTTGAACAACTAGTCTGGCCTTGTTCTTGATGACATGTCCTCTATCATCCTTCTTGTTTCTAAAAACCAAACTTGGTTCCTATGGTAGTCTTCCCAAAGGAAGAGGACATAGGTTCTAAACCTTTTATCTTTTGAATTGAAGCAGCTCCTCTTGCATTGCTTCAACCTAACTTCCATCCTTCAAATCCTCATTAACTTTCTTTGGCTCTATCTGGGACAAGAAGCAAGAGTATAGACAAACATTTTTGTCATGGGTTTGTCCTCTTGTTCTCACCCTTGTATTAACATTTCCAATGATGTTTGTGGTGGAGTGTGACTTGTGGATCCTTAGTTGAGGGATCACAGCAAGTTGATTGGAAAGATCTAAATTTGAGAAATTTACACCTGGCAATGGAGTATCACCCACCACATCAGCACAGTTATCAAGAGAGGCTTGATCTAATGATTGTGTGACAATATGTATGCTGTCTTCTATGGAGTGGTTATCAGCATCAAGAAATTCTTGATCACTGTCACCACTTCCATTTCCTCCTATATTTGAAGCTCCTTCACTTGAGTTTTGAACCTCTGAGCTTGAATTTGTAGGCATCTCAGATGTATCAGCTGAATTTGTCATGTTTGTGCTAATAGGATCTTCACTTACAGGGTTAGTTATCACTGGAGCAGAAGTAGCATTCTTGCTTGGTGTTCTTAGCTTAAATCTTGGGTTAGGATCTCCTGTTGATAAGTTACTTGTAGATCCTGAAACATTCTCACAAGATTTGTTAAAACAATTGGTAACTAAATCAAGATCAAATAGCCAATCAAGACCAGAACCTTTTACACTAGGAGTGTGCTCACTGAAGGTCACATTGGCTGACTCTTTAACTACTCTAGTTCTGAGATTCTATAAGCCTTAGCTTGGGAAGAGTATCTAATAAAGTGTCTATAATCTAATTTCTCATCAAATTTGGCTACTTGATCTTTGGTATTCAAGATGGTGCAAGGACATCCAAATGGCCTGAGGAAACCAATAAATGGTCTCCTTTTATGCCACAACTCATAAGGATTCTTACCATGAGTCTTAACCACTAAAACTTTATTCTGCACATAGCAGGCTGTGTTGACTGCCTTTGCCCAGAAGGTGATGGGCACTTAAGAGTCAGACAACATGGTTCTTGCAACCTCAATAAGTGTCCTGTTTCTCCTCTCAGCAACACCATTTTACTGAGGAGTCCTGGGAGCACTATATTGTCTTGTAATACCTTTTTCATCACAAAATGAATCAAGGATTTGGTTCTTAAATTCTGTTCCTTGATCACATCTTATGGTCTTGACCTTATGATCATATTGATTCTTAATTTTCAGAATGAAGTTCTTCAAGATCTCAGGAGTCTCATCCTTAGTTCTAAGGAAAAAGACCCAAGTGAATCTTATGAAGCCATATGTGATCACTAAACAATATGAGGTCCTTCTAAACTCATTACCCTCGTAGAGCCAAAGAGATCCATATGTAATAAGTGTAGGGGAGTAGTGATAGAGTTCCTTTTATGAGACACTCTGTGTTACTTTCCTTTCAGGCATGCAACACAGTGGTCATCACTTGTAAACTCTTTCTTTGGCATTCCAGTTACCAAATCATTATTAATTAATTTATTCATGTTTTTAAAGTTTACATGAAACATTCTTTTATGCTAGATGAAAGACTCATCACTATTTGCTTTAGATAGAAATCAAGAAACTTCTCTTGAGGGAGATGTTTTCTGCAGATCCATCTTGTACATGTTCCTTTTCCTGGGGGCTCTGAGCAGGATATGCTCTCGAGGAATGACCACCACAGGCTCGAGAACAATGCACTCATGCTCAGTAAAAGGCATGTTGTGTCTCTGATCATAAAATTGGGATACACTTAGTAAATTGTACCCAAGCTCTTTGACAAAATTTACCTTTTCAATACAAAGCTTACTATTTATGACCATGCCCCTTCTTGTAATGTAACCTCCAGCATCTCCTCCAAAAGCAACTGGCCCTCCATCAATTTTCTCAAAATTTTGAAGTAGAGAACCATTGCAAGTCATGTGCCTGGAACAACCACTATCAATGATCCATACATTTCTTTTAGTCTTTAGCTGTCCTACACAAGAAAGAAGTGGTTAGTTACATTTGGAAACCCAAGCCTCATTGGTCTTGGGCTTATCAAAGTGATTTAAAGACAATGTAATAGTAACTAATCCTATGTTGAAGCTTTGAGGTTCATTAGCTGTTATTGATGAAGAACTTTCAGTCACTTGATCTTTCTTCATCTTCCATACCATCTTGGAAATATTGGACTTGACCTTCAACACCTTCGAAGTTTTAACAACTTCAAAAGTTTTGGAGACTGGACTTCGGAAGATCTTGCTTTTACTACAGCAGGCTTCAGTACTTCGAAAGCACTCCTTTCTTCCGAGACCAAGTTTTCTTCCGAAGGCAAGTTTTCAGTTGTCTTTTTTTTCACCTTGGAGCTTCCGAGGGGAAAAGATTTTCCTATCGAAGCTCGTTTTTCTTTCTTCTTCTCAGAAGTTTTCTCTTTGATCATGTGAATAGTACTTTTACGATTATGGATGCAATCCTTAGCAAGATGAGAAGTACTACCACATATGATGCAATCCATTTGCTTCATTCTAAGAGTCTTCTTTTGAGAGAAAGATTAAACTTGATCACTTTCTACCTCCATCTTCATCTTTACAGATGATGCAACAAGCTTCTTAGGGTGAGACTTACTCTTGAAACTGGATGGTTCAGGCTGTGTAGCAATGGTACATAGCAGATCAGCCTTCTTCTCTTTGTTGGAATGAGTTGGATATGAACTAGAACTCCTGGAATTAGATTTCATAGTTGACTCTTTAGCCTTCACCACTTCAGATCCTGCAAAGATAAACACTTGTTTCTGCTTAGAGTTGAAAATGGCCTTGATCTCTTAAGCCTTCTTTGATCTCCTGTTTGCCCTCCTGATCAAGTTCTTCCTCTTAGACTTGTTCATCCCAGATTCTTTTCACTCCTCAAGAGAATAGGGACCCTTCTTAGGATGATCTTCTTCACTTTTCTCAGAATCCACCTTCACTATCTCCTCTTCATCCTCTTCACCTACGGGGTTTATAAGGGGAAGCTTATCTTCACAAGTTTCACACCTTGGAGATCTTACAGACAATAGAGTGTGTGGAGGAGCTATCTTAGTAGATCCCCGTCTGTTAGGATCAGTGATCTAAGTTTGATCAATTAGAGTTTAATCACAGCGGAATTAGAGCAAGAATTAAGCAAATATAGCAAGAACACAATAAATATTCAATGGAACAGTACACGGTTATATAGAAATAGGGTTTTCTGCATTGGGATAATAACATTCATGCACACATGCTTCGGTATGGCGGCTGCTAGGTTTTCCTAAGCTGCACCGATTACAATTAGGTCAGCATTCCTTATATAAAGGAATGTGACGTCTGCTGATGTCACTTGATAGTGACGTCTAACAGAATTATTACAAACTACTGAAAGTAAGCAAACTACTGAGAATGTTCACAACAACTGAGAACATCTCTAGTATTCTAAGTACACGAAGAAACATAAAACTACTGAAACTACAAGTACAGAAAAGAAAATACAACTACTGAAAGGAAACCATCACAACTACTGAAGAGGTCTTCTTCAGCTGTTGTGACAATCATCTGAAACTTGGTCTTCAGTCTTTGTCTTCAGCTCTTTCACTTCAGACTTTGTCTTCAGCTCTTGTCTTCAGACTTTGTCTTCAGCTCTTTCACTTCAGACTTTGTCTTCAGCTCTTTCACTTCAGACTTTGTCTTCAGACCTTGTTATCAGCTGATGTCTTCAGCTGTTGCAGACTACTTCAGTTGTTGTAATGTCCGTGGGACTTAAAGGTTTTTCTGATCAGGCTCATTGGTTCTTTTGGTCCAACAAACTCCCCCTGAACCAATGCAGCCAAAACCTTTAAGCTTATTGAGGTCCCACTTATTCTTGGCAGAAATACTCTCTTGATCAGCTTTAGAGATATAGGATAAGCACAGGCCAGGGAACAGGTTTCAGTAGATGTGAATGTCAAAGGATGGAAGGGAACTCTGTCTTGGGGAACTGGACACAGAGCCGTTATCCCAACCATGAAACCTACTTCCCATTGATGAGTCTATAAGACTCTCTGACGTAGGCCTCAAGGAGAACAACTTGTTCCTCCTTAGTGAGTTCTTCTGCTTCTCCTTCGAAGAAGAACTCTGGGCCATAGTACTCTGATAAGTACTTTATCGTCTTTCCATTTTTCAACTCAACAGTTGTTATCTCTCTGTAAGCAAATTCATCTGGGTGAGTCCCTTCTAATAACAACTGGAGTTCATTTTTCTTGATCTCTTCAAGCCTCTTGTATAACAACCCCTTCTTGACCATTTTGTTCTCCATTAGAGTTTGAGGGGTCATCTTTGACTTGTAGGCTCTCTTGAAGTCTTCAAGTATTTCCCAGGGTGAGACTACAATGGCCAACATAATAGCAGCATCTATGGTCTTTCTCACTTGGCCATTGTATCTACTTGGTATGGATTTCTTATGAATTCTAGAACTAACCCTGGGGTCTGGCCAAATCCTTACTCTCTCCTTTTGATATTGAAAGGTATACCTGAGAGCATACAGCCTTTGAGCGTGTTTCTTCATGGCTTGTATAGATGATGACTGAGGAAACTCTTTGTCAATCATCTTCAAAAGTTGCTCATCGTGCTGTTTCTGCTGTTCTTCTTCTTCAATCTTAACTTTCACCATTTGCCTCTGAAAGTCTGGTGTGATCATTTGTTGACTTCTGGGCTCAGGTAATTTTAGAACAGCAGAGATTGGCAGACTATCTTCTTCATCATCTTCTTCTTCTTCTTCTACCATCCTCAACACCCTTCTCCTCCTTCTGGGTGCATCACTGGATGTGGTTTGAGGTGGTTTTTGGGGTAAGGGAGTTGGTTTTGAGGGTTGAGTTGATTTGGAGAGTTGTGGGGTTGGTTGTTTTTGAGAGGGAGTTTGGGAAGGCTGATCTAGCATTTTTATGGTGAGTTTGGCTTTGGAAAGCTTGGCCATATCAGTTCTCTTCCCAGCACCTGCTTCATCTAGTGCTTCGATAATTAACCCCTTGTTGAATGCTTCAGAAGTACAGATTCTGGTGGTTATTGCCAGAATACTGTCTCTGGTCCATGATTTAATCTCAATTAATGATCTTCCCAAGTATTTTGCAGTAAACCTGATCATTATTTCCAACCTCTCCCTTTCCATCACACTATAACTGGCCCATCTTTCTTGTATCTCTTCAATCTCCAGCTTTCTGATCTCAGTGTCTAATGTGGCTGTATCAAAGCCCTGTCTGAAGAGTTGATCTATTATTCTGTCCATTGATCTGCTGTGAGCTTCATCGGCTTCTTTAATCAGATCTTCCAATGATTTCTCTTCATCAGGCTTTTGAGTTTCAGCACTTTTCTTTCTTTTGTATGTGATCAGCTGTTTTTCCTTTTCTTTCTCTTGTTTCTCATTTTCCACACTCTTTCTTTTTCGTTCTTTCACTGCCTTAGACTCCCCCTTTTTGGGTGCATTGGGTTCAGGGGTTTGAATGGCAGAAAGCTTCCTTTGCACAGCATCATCAACAAGTGTTTGTAGATTTGAGGAAATCCTCTCATCAATGGCTTTATGCACAATCTCATTGATGATGGGAGTGATGAGAGGTAAGGAATTTTGAAAGGTAGCAACCATCTGCTCAGAGGGGTTCTGTCCCTGAGAGGTGGTGCCAAAAACAGTGGCTGGTGGCTCAGTTGAGTGTAGTGGCTGAGTGTTTGGTAAACCTTCAGATGAAGGTGCCATCTGTGGGTTTATTGGGGCAGATGGACTTTGATCCTGAGACATTTTGGCAAGCAGTTCTTTGAGTCTGCTCACCTCAGCCTCAAGGATTGTGTTATGGGCTAAAACATCAAAGAAAAAGCCCAGGTCATCATCAGTCTTTGCTGAATCATCTGACCTCCTGATTGAATCAGGATGTACATGCCCTGAGTGTAGATCAGTTGTAGCATGTGCCCCTTGTTCTTGGTTCTGGGGACTTCCTGCCTCAGGACTGAGTCCTTCATCGGCAGTTGCCTCTGGTGAGGTCTTAGAGATGTTACCAACTTCATCCTGTTCATTTGCTGAATCAGTAGAAGTGGCAGCCTCACCAGATGTTCTAACCTCCTCCTCTACACGGGGAGATTGAACATTATAACCCCTGTGCTGTGGGTTATCAGCAGCATTTTGGTCCTCTTCCTCAGCTGTTGAGGTTCTCCCCATTGTAATTGGTGTCTGGGGAGGAGGAGAGGAATGCAGCTGACTCAACACTTGTGCAACAATAAATGTTGGGCTTTGAGGGGCGGTTGCATTTGGAGATAGGTTTGAAGCAGATTGCACCCGGGGTGACTGGTGCTCTTCAATGGTAACCTTCTCAATTGAGATAGGTTCCAGCATTGTGGTATCCCCAATTATGGTTGCATCAGGATCCTGTTGAGAGGATGCCTGAGCGGCTAGGGCTGGTGGAGTCTTTGACACTACTGGGGGGTTAGAACCAGTAAGTGTTTCCTGTATTGGTGTTACAGGGGCATCCTCAGGGGACTCATCTCCCTGAGTAGCCTTTTTGGGCTTTTTGGTTTTGGGTTTGGTGGGGACTTTGGATCTGGAAGTGGAGGCTGTGGGTTCCCGCTGCTTGGGTTTGAGCAGCCGGGCAGCCCCTTTCATTGTAGGGTCAGAGTTGTGCCTGGAGTATACTTCAGGCAATACAGCCGGAGCAGGGACTCCAAGGCCAACAAGGCCGTCTGATTTTAGCTGTGTTAAAATTATGGCCATGAGAAACCTGGGATATAATATCCATCTGTTTGCCACAGGTTTCAAGGCCAGATCCTTTAGTTCCATAAACACTATCTCAGAAAAATTTAAAGTTTGTCGTTCAAAGATAGAGTATAATACCTGTTGCCATCGGGAAGACATCTGATCCCATGAGGAGGTTTTTGGTGCAAGGCAGACATTCACCATGTGGAATATAAGACGTTCAGCATCATGGAAGTGCTTCTTCAGAATGGTGGTAGCACTTAAGTCTCCTTCATACCCGTTGTTGATGAAAGACATATCGGTTGTGCCTTTCGGGTATTCTGTGACACAGGTGGCATCATGTAGATCTAGGGTTTGTCGAATGATGTCCGGAGTGATGACCACCTGTTTCTGGTTGACCAACGACTGGAGAGTGATTTGGCTATCATTCTCACTAGTTTGCACAGAGACGTTGGTCCAGAACTGGCTTAGGGAATCGGGGTAGATGGTAGGATTCAGAAGAAACGCGGTTCGGTACTGGGAATCTACCATAAGATCGATGGCGTTATCAAATTTGTTCCAGAAGGCCGATTTCGAGAGGTAGGCAACACAGTTGTGTCTGGGTTTGAGTTTCATGGTCGCCATTGTTGAGAGAGTGAAGGACGGAAAACGGCTAATGAAACGTCTGAAAGTAGGTTTAGGTATTTATAGGGTAAGAAAAAGCTGATATAAAACGACTGAAAGTGTTGGTGCTGTCATCAGTTGTTTGAAAACAACTGAAGACCTGGTTTTAACTTTCAGAAGTTGTAACAACTGAAGACTTGGTATTAGTCATCAGTAGTTGTGAAACTACTGAAGACATGGTTTTGGCTTCAGGTGTTGTAACAACTAAAAACTTGGTGTTAGTCATCAGTAGTTGTGAAACTACTGAAGACATGGTCATCAGTACTTATCTGTTATTCTGACATCAGCAGTTGTAACTACAGCAGTAGTTGTAACCACATCAGTTCTTTTCAACAGATGAGTACTTCAGTACTTTTAAGTAATTTAGTCTTCAGTAGTTATGAAAACTACTGAGGATAAAAGAACTTCAGTACTTATTTGTGACAGTAGTATACGAATGCTCATCAGTACTTGTTGACTGAGATCATCAGTAGTTGTCACTTATTCTAGCTGCAGCATACCAAGCCTTAACACTAGGTTTTGGAAAGTTGAACTGTCCAAAGGCTTAGTAAATATGTCTGCAAGCTCATCAGCACTAGGAACAAACTTTGGATCAATCAGACCTTTTTCAAAACAATCCCTAATAAAATGGTGTCTGATCTCAATATGTTTGGTCCTAGAGTGCTGGACTGGATTCTTGACAATACAAAGAGCTGAAGCACTATCCATTAGTAATGGAGTCTTAGTCTCTGTAATGCCATAATCCAGTAATTGATTCTGAAGCCAGAGTACCTGAGATGTACAACTTGCAGCAGCAATGTACTCGGCTTCAGCAGTGGATGTAGCAACAGATGTTTGTTTCTTACTCTGCCAAGAAACCAAACAGTTGCCTAGGAATTGACATCCACCAGAAGTTGATTTTCTAGTTAATTTACACCCTGCATAGTCACTATCAGAAAAAGCAACTAATTTGCAAGAGTGCCCAGTGGAATACCAAAGACCTAGAGATTGAGTACCTTGCAGATATCTAAAGATCCTCTTGACTGCAATCAAATGAGACTCTTTAGGAGCAGCCTGAAATCTAGCACAAACACAAGTTGCAAACATAATATCTGGTCTAGAAGCTGTTAAGTACATCAAGGACCCAATCATACATCTGTAAAGTGTTTCATCAACAGCTTTACCTTTCTGATCTGCATCCAGTTGTGTGGTGCTGCACATGGGAGTAGAACAGGGCTTACAGTGTTGTAAATCAAACTTTGCCAAAAGACTTTTTGTGTATTTTGACTGATGAATGAAAGTTCCATCAGCCTTTTGTTTGATTTGCAAACCTAGAAAGAACTGTAATTCTCCCATGGCACTCATTTCGAATTTTTGTTGCATCAACTTTGTAAATGCATCACACAACTGTGGATCAGAGGAAGCAAAAATAATATCATCAACATAAATTTGAACAAGGAGCTTATGCTGACCCACTTTCTTAATGAACAAAGTTTTATCTATGGAGCCTCTAGTGAAATTATTCTGAAGAAGAAAATTTGACAGTGTTTCATACCAGGCTCTAGGAGCTTGTTTCAACCCATAAAGAGCCTTATCAAGTTTATACACCCAATCAGGATGTTTATTATCCTCAAAACCTGGTGGTTGACACACATAAACCTCTTCTTTTATTTTACCATATAAAAATGCACTTTTGACATCCATTTGAAAAACTTTAAGATTGTGGAATGCAGCATAGGCTAAGAACAATCTAATTGCCTCCAGTCTGGCTACAGGGGCAAAGGTTTCATCATAATCAATACCTTCTTCTTGTGAAAACCCCTGGACAACCAGTCTGGCCTTGTTCTTGACAATTTGCCCATTTTCATCTGTTTTATTCCTAAACACCCATTTAGTGCCTATTGCACACTTACCTGGGGGTAGAGGAACCAGTTCCCACACTTGCTGCTTTTTGAACTGAAGAAGCTCAAGCTGCATGGCATCAACCCATCCATTGTCTCTTAATGCAATATGATAGTTCTTTGGCTCTTGCTGACTGATGAAAAGAGCATAGAAGCAGAAGTTGGACAATTGACTTCTAGTTGAGACACCAGCATTGATATCACCAATGATTTGAGACGTTGGGTGATTCTTCAGCTCTGGATACACTATGAGATCTGTGCAAGTGTTTGTAGCACGCTCAGCAGCAACAGATGTTGATCCAGATTCTTGAAACCAAGTGTTAGATGGCAGGTCAAATGAAGTAGAGGATTCAGAAATCTCATCAGCATTTGTTGTGGATGGTGCTACTGAAGCTACAGGAACATCAAGTTGAGTAGACTCAGGCAGTTGATCACTAAACTTGAATAGGTGAGTACTGGGATCATCATGAACATCAGTACCACCAGATGGATGACTAGCTGCAGAAGGTGATGAATTCACATGATCTGCAACAGCTGGAGGCTGATAAGGAACATATTGCAGTATGTCCAGATCAAACAACTCCACAGGGTTTTGTGGGATTTTGTCCTTAGGAGATTCATTGAACTTCACATGCAAGGTTTCTTCAACCATCTTTGTTCTACAGTTGAACACTCTGTAAGCCTTGCAAGTGGATGAGTACCCAACAAAATACCCTGCATCCACCTTAGAATCAAACTTTTGGAGTTGATCCTTTGTGTTGAGAATGTAACAAGGACACCCAAATGCTCTGAAGAATGAAATTAGAGGAGCCAAATGATGTAGAACTTCATAAGGAGTCTTCATCAACCTCTGATTCACTAAAGCTCTATTTTGCACATAGCATGCTGTGTTGACAGCTTCAGCCCAAAAGGTCAGTGGCAAACCAGAGTCAGCCAACATGGACCTTGCAGCTTCAATTAGGGTCCTGTTCTTTCTCTCCACTACTCCATTTTGTTCTGGAGTCCTTGGAATGCTATACTGCCTCTTGATTCCTTTTGAAAGGTAGAAATCATCAAGTGTATGGTTTCTAAATTCAGTTCCATTATCACTTCTTATACACTTGACTGATAGGGAATACTGCTTCTCAACATACAACACAAAGTTAATAATTGTCTGAGCAGCCTCATCCTTTGAATGCAAGAAGAAGGTCCATACAAATCTGGAGTAATCATCCACAATTACCAGACAGTATTTCTTCTTTGCCATGCTCATTACTCTCACAGGACCAAAGAGATCCATGTGCAGTAATTGCAAGCAGGCAGTGGACTTTGGTTCTTCTATAGGAGGGAATGAGACTTTGTGTTGTTTTCCTTTTAAACAAGCAGTGCAGGTTTCATCACAGAGGAACTCCTTTATTGGTAGACCTCTTACTAAACTATTGTGGATCAGCTGATTCATGTTTTTGAGATTAACATGACCCAGCCTTCTATGCCACAGTTTAGATTCCTGAGGAGAGGCCTTGGAGAACAGGCAAGGATGACCTTTTAACGCAATCTTCTTTGACAAATCCAAGGCATATACTCTTCCTATCCTGTTGGCCTTCAGGAGAGTATGTTCATCCAATACCTTGTCAATCAGCCTCAGAACTTTGGAAGACAGAATCCGGCAGTTCTGGCTTGTGAAAAGTGCAACATGCCCTTTATCACACATCTGACTGACACTCAGTAGATTATACTTGAGATTCTCCACATGGTTAACATCATCAAATCTGATTTCTCCATTTGACACAAATCCTTTCCCGATGATGTAACCCTTAGCATCATTTCCAAATGAGACAAATCCCTTCTTTCCTTGAGAGTAGTCATTAAGAAGAGAACTGCTCCCAGTCATATGCATAGATCCTCCACTGTCTACATACCAGATGCTTCTTTGGCATGCTGAAGAACCCTGCATTTATCATAAGAAACTAGTTAGCTTTAGAGACCCAAACCTTTTTGGTTTTGGGTCTGTTTTCATCAACAGATTTAACCATAACTTGTTTCTCATGATTAACAGCTGATGAAGGTGGAGATGGTGCTGAAATGGAATTCTTAGATTTGGGCTTGGATTTCCTTTTCAGTGGTTTGATCACAGGTGCATCTAGTTGGTTAACTCTCCCCAACAAATGCTGAACCATCATAACAAGTTGTGTCTGATTTGTTGCTAAAGCCTTCAGCTCATTTGACACATCAGTACTTGTTTTTGATGAGTTCCTGTGACCCACCATTTCCTCCTTGAAATTCACAGACTTCGTCTGATGTTTATCATGAGAACACTATCAGCTGTTTTCTGATAAACCCCATCCTTCTTTTTGGATTTTGGTGAGGCCTTGGGTTTATCAGTTTGAGATGACTGTGGTACAAACTTGGTTTCAAACTCATTTTTCATTTTATTTATCTCTTCTTTAATGAGCTTATCTCTGTTGAGTTTGGAACCCTTTTTGTACCAGCATTCATCAGATAGATGATTGAATTTACCACATATTTCACATGGCTTATTCTTCATCTTGGATTGATCAACTGCTGAAGTGGAAACTACTGAAGGTGTGATCTTCAGTACTTTCCTCCTTTCAGTACTTGTGTTAAGTACTGAAGGATCGGTAACAACTGAAGACTTGTTCTTCAGCTGTTCTCTATCCGTCCTGAAAGACTGTATGATAGATTCCTCAGCAGTTGTTACTCCTTTTATTTCGTCAGATTTGAAATGCTTTTCAGATGTTGTGACTTGCCCTTCAGTACTTGGAGTACTTTGAGGGACAACATCTGAATTTCTCAGCTTCATGTGTTTATCAGCATTTAAACCATCAGGCAATTGACTTGCTGAGATCTTAACACTGACTTCATCCTCTAATTTTGTATTATCATTTGAGGATGAATCACATGATGATGTGGTTTGGAAATTACTTTCACCTTCAGATTTTACTATTACTTTTGAAGTAAAATCAGTAGGTGGTGCAGTATGATTGTAACCTATTCCAAACTTCACATTTGAAGCTGTTTGCTTGCTGAGAAGCATTTCAAATCCCTTGCAGGATGTTACCCAGCGGTCACACTCAACTTGGGTAGCTGCAAGTGTCTCTTTGAGACTTCTGTGGTTCTCGAGTATGACCTCTACCTTAGCCTTTTCATCATTAAGTTGGCATTTAAGCTTGTAAATCTCATCATCTTTGTCATTAAGTGCAGACACATACTCATCTTTTCTTTTGGAAATAGTTTTCTCAAGCTCAAGATTTTGATTGATTAAAGCTACATTTGCCTCTCTAATAGAGACAAAGGCAGCTATGCATGATTCAGAACATAACTTGGCTTTAGCCTCAGAAGATACCTGGGTTACCTGTGAAGATGAAGCATCGGAGCAGGAACCCTCAGTAGACTCCAGGGCCATGAGAGCAAGATTCCCAAAAGGATGTTCACCACCATGTTGACCAGCACCAGCAGATAATTGCTCATTGAAACCAGAAAGATCATCTGGTAAGCTGCTCCAGTCAACAACTCCTGGTGTGAAGAAGCTGTGATGAGGTTGAGATTGTGATGGAGATGGTTGAGGCTCAGGTAGGGCTTGAGGTTGTTGTGCTATAGGGACATGAACAGGATTTGGCTGTGGCATGTAATAGCAGGGATAAGGATATGGCATTGGACCCTGAGGGACAAAGTATGCAGGAGATTGAGGTTGTGAGTGATGACCAGAACTAGCAGGATGTTGCCCTTTATTTTGTGAGCTATTGCTTGGAAAGGTCACAAAGGGTGCAGAGGAGTTAGATCCAGTTGATCTACACTCTCTTGCAAAGTGCCCAAGCCTGTGGCATTTGTGACACCTCAACTTACTCTTGTCAAAACCAACTTTGGTTTTGCCAGAGAGTCCTGGAAATTTCCTACCAGTTCTCTTGTAGAACTTTTGAGATCTGATATTGATCAGGGCCATTTGGCTCAAAATATCCATCTCTTCTAAATCATCATCAGCAATACCTTGCAAATCATCCATGATAAAGCATAAATTATCACTATTACACCCAGAATGACTGTCAACACCAACAAATGCATGATCAGAACTGTTTGAAGAGAAATCTATATGCTCATCATAATGACTTTCTGATCCAGCATATTCTGACTCATGACCGACCAAGGCAGTGTTACCTGGTACAAAGTCATCAGAGAGCTTTCCTGATGATGCCAGTTTCCTTTTCTGCTCTATCTCTCTTTCAAATGTAAGCAGTTTCCCATGGAGTTGGGTGAGAGATAGGCTATCCAGATTTGCACTGGAGCGTAGGACAATGGTGTATGTGTCCCATCTCTCAGGCAGTGATCTGAGGAATCTGTTGTTCATCTGGCTGTTAGTATACTCATGCTTGACCATTTTCAGCTCAGAGATCAAGCAGGAGAAACGCTCAAACTGTTGAGTCAGTGTCTCACCCTTCCTATGAGAGAATGTCTCATATTGTTGGGCGAGGATTTCTCTGTTGTTTGCTAAGACCTCATCAGTTCCTCCGAATTGTTCCTTCAAAGCATTCCAGAGGTCATGAGCAGTTTCATGATGCATAAGCCCAGAATAGATTTCATTCGGCAGTGCCATGGCCAGAATTCCATGGGCTTTAGCATCAATCTCAAACAGTTTACGATCTTCATCTGAGTATTGCTCCTTCTTCTTCGGAACCATTTGATTGGTCTCCGGATTGTTCACCATAGGCTTGTGTGGACCGTGAACCACAGATGTCCAACAACCTGAACTGTTAACAGACAGGTGATGGAGCATTCTTCGTTGCCATATGTTATACTCACTCCTAACCAGCATCGGAGGCTTGGTTGAGGAGCCAGTATTGTGAGGATCATTAGATGGAGTAGTCATTCTCAGATTCAAACCAAATCAATCAAGTTTCAAAAGATTTAGCACAAAAACACAACAAACTCAATAAGAACCAAGAAGAAACTCAATTTAAATAACCAGAAGCAGCAGAAAATCAATCTTTATAACCAATTCTTGCACATATGCTAATTCGATCAAACTATAGATATCAAAATAGCAGTTTCAATGATCAATTGTTAAACCGATCAATGATTAACCAGCTCTGATACCATTTGTTAGGATCAGTGATCTAAGTTTGATCAATTAGAGTTTAATCACAGCGGAATTAGAGCAAGAATTAAGCAAATATAGCAAGAACACAATAAATATTCAATGGAACAGTACACGGTTATATAGAAATAGGGTTTTCTGCATTGGGATAATAACATTCATGCACACATGCTTCGGTATGGCGGCTGCTAGGTTTTCCTAAGCTGCACCGATTACAATTAGGTCAGCATTCCTTATATAAAGGAATGTGACGTCTGCTGATGTCACTTGATAGTGACGTCTAACAGAATTATTACAAACTACTGAAAGTAAGCAAACTACTGAGAATGTTCACAACAACTGAGAACATCTCTAGTATTCTAAGTACACGAAGAAACATAAAACTACTGAAACTACAAGTACAGAAAAGAAAATACAACTACTGAAAGGAAACCATCACAACTACTGAAGAGGTCTTCTTCAGCTGTTGTGACAATCATCTGAAACTTGGTCTTCAGTCTTTGTCTTCAGCTCTTTCACTTCAGACTTTGTCTTCAGCTCTTGTCTTCAGACTTTGTCTTCAGCTCTTTCACTTCAGACTTTGTCTTCAGCTCTTTCACTTCAGACTTTGTCTTCAGACCTTGTTATCAGCTGATGTCTTCAGCTGTTGCAGACTACTTCAGTTGTTGTAATGTCCGTGGGACTTAAAGGTTTTTCTGATCAGGCTCATTGGTTCTTTTGGTCCAACACCGTCCATGGTTATTCTGATAACAAACTTTTGCATGTAAGGATGAGGATATCATGTTCCTGAAGGTCTCTTCTTCAAGAACACATTTTCCTGCCCTGGCTTTGCTGATCCCAAGCTCAGCCTAGCATTTAGTTAACTTAGTAATGAGATCTTTTATCTAAGTCCTGTAGTTGGTATGTTCATGCTTAAGAGTTGAAATGGTTTTCTCTAAATCTTCTATTTTAAGTTTGTAATTATATTCAGCTCTTTTGAAATCAGCTTTTAAAATGTTTAAGGACTCAAGATCAGATCTCATCTCCAAGTTATAGGACCTATATTTGTTAACTTTAGCAATACATTTAGGTGTACAAAGTTGTTCCAATACCTTGGCTTCTTCATGATCTGCCATCAGTGCTTGGTTTGGAGATGCATCCTCAACCTGAAAGCTCCAGTCAAAGCCTCCTTCTTCAATAGCAACTATAGCTTGCTGCTTGGGGTTCTTATTCTGGAGAGCTCAGTTAGTGTAGTTTTGTCTGGTTTGTGCTTGGCCACTATTTGTCTTTGGTTCCTTGCACTCTCTAGCAAAGTGTCCTATTTGGTTACAGTTGTAACACTTCACTTTGCTTTTGTCCAGCCCAAACTTTCCACTGGTTGCATTGCTAGGAAACTTCTTCCCTGTCCTCTTGTAAAACTTCTTGGCTCTGTGAGTGAGAATAGCCATATGCTGGACTATTTCCATGTACTCCAGATCATCTGGATGGATATAGTCCAGGTCTTTAAGGGTAAAGAGAAAGTTTCTTATGCTTTCATCAGTAGACACTAAGGCCTGTGAGGAGCTTGTCTCTTGGAATGGGCTTCCTTGGATGTAGCTCTCTCTTGTTGTCTCCGGGAAGGTGATGAAATGACCCTTTTATGAGTTGTCAGGGTAGCATATGAGATGATGCTGTGGTTCTCTGCAATCCCTTTCAACCACATGAAGGGCTGAACTCTGCTGATTGTTGGAGTTACCAGATGGATTTTGCATATTCATCTCCATCTTTTAGCCATTGAGGATACAATATAACTCAGTGAGAGTAATGGTCTTGAGGTTCTCAGTCCTCTTAATGACCACACAATAGTGTGTCCATTGTCTGGGAAGAAAGGATATGAACTTCCTCATAATGTCCCTGTTCTCAAGAGTTATTCCAACATCCATTATAGTATCCACAATCTCAACATACCTGAAGTATTGTTGAGTCATGGTTTCACCTGTTTTAAAGGTGAAGTTCTCAAACTACTGCTTCAAGAGGTCCTTCTTGTTTTCTTTTTCTTCATTTGACCTATTATACATCAGCTTTAGTGCATCCCATAGTTGCTTGGCAGCCTTGCACTTCTTGAAGCCTCTGTAGATAGAGTTTGGAAGAGCTGTTTTAAGGGAGGTCATGGCCTTCTGATCTATATCTATATTCTTCTAGTCTTCATCTAAATAATCAGCCACTTCCTTTTGTATCATACCACGACCACCAACAGCTGAAGAGGTAGATGGTATATAAGGTCCATAAACAACATATCCCCACATCCTGGAGTATTGAGACTTGATGAAGCCTTCCATTATTTTTTACCAAGTATCAAAGTCATCAGGAGTGATCAGTGGAGACTTTGTCATAGTATCGGTTTCCATATCAGCCTTTTTGATAGCTGCCATTTGAGATATGAAGTATTTTGTAAAACTGAAGGGATTTAAGATGGTGAGATCTTACAATCAAGAGCCTTAAAAGCTCTGATACCAATTGCTAGACCAGTTGAGGGATGGTCAATATAATTATTCTCATAATGAGGAGAGTGTTAGAACACTTAACAGATCAAATAGGGAACCGAGTTTATGTAAATCATACTAAGAACACAAGTAAAGAATGAGACAGAACTAAGAACAAGAATAGAGTAGTATGGTTTTCAAGGATGCTGTATATTGCTCTCAAGTTCTTTTACAAGTGTTACAAAGCATAAAATGAAATACAAGGACCTAAGATACTTTATACTACATCCTACAGCCATATATACTATAAAAGCCAGCTAGAAACACTAATCTAGACAACAAGATCAACGTAAAGTCAAAAGGCAGATTGCCTTTTGACTAGTGACTATGACATGCCATAGCTCACATCCTTTTATATTATAAAAAGGATAATAGGTACAAAGTAGGAAGTTACAAACCCAAGACCATAATCTACAGTTTACAAAAGCATGGACCTTTTCACCAACTTGTTTAAGTTGGTGAGTCTTTAGAGTTGCAACGGAAAGTAAGTCATCTTTATGAAAAAGTAGATCAGAGAAAGCATGTCCTCTCTGTCTTTGGAAGAAATCAGTTTTCACTTCATTTGGCTTCTGATGACTTTGTCTTTGAAGCTTCGAAAGACTTCATCTTTGGCTTCGGAAGATTTGGACTTTGGCTTCGGAAGATTTTACACTTAGAATAATTTCTATGGAGAGTGTAAAGCTTCCAAAGTAACTTCTACCTTGTATATCAGTGCATGCATGCAGGAAGCTCCTTGGTTGTTTTGGTTTCTTTTGTTGCATCAGCCTTCTAATATATCCTTACAAGCTCAAATAGTACTCCCCCTTGGTTGATGCTACCAAAACTTCACTTGTTTGTTTTCTTAAAGTCTTCAGCACCAGGGAAAGAAGGCATTTGTCTGTCTCTGAGTTCCTTCCTGATGCAGTGGAGAGGATGTTGTACAAGTCATCTATGGATAATACATTTAGTTGATCACTTTGGATGACATGTTTCCTCTGTTGTGCCACTCGGAAAAGAGTTAGTTGATGAGAACCATAGTCATATTATCATCTAACTATAGGTTTTGAAGTTGGTCCTTCAACCATTTGCAGGAATGTTCTTCCCTTGATGGTTGCTCTTTCCACTTCAGCTTGTGCTTTAAGTTTCGTCCGTCAACATGAATGCTACTCAAATGATTTCTTATATGAATAGCAATCTGAAAGCTGGAGGGGTTGGAGAATGGTCTCTCTACTAACTCAACAATATCAAATCTGCTTGAGTGGAGTAGAGCGGATGTGTCAAGTCTGGTTACTTGACCATTCTCCCTCTGAATTATGAAGCTTTTAGTAGATTCATCAAACCTCCATTGGACAATTGAGCTTCTAGGAATAAAGGGGTTGGTTGACAGCATATTTCCTTTTTTGGTGTCCAGCAGAGTCACCAACCTTCTCCTTAACTTCTTCTCCTTTTCTTTAAGAGTATTATTGTTAATGGCTAGAAGTTGGGGAGCTTGGCCTAATGTTCCTCTAGACAGATCAAGGAATGCATCTCTTATGAGGGAATAGGAAGAGCCATCAATGTATTATATTTTAAATTACTCTTCCTTAGAAGAGATGTTGCTCAAGGTTGTGCAGTTGATGAGCTTCCTTTTGATCTCCTTAAATTCCTCTAAGGACAGGGGCTTGGAAGGTTTAGAAGATAGTTTGGGTTGAGATTGGGTTCTGGGTTGTGTTTTGTGGAGGTGGAGGTTGTTTAGAGATAGGGGATGAAGGTGTGGGAATGGCTGATTGTATGGGTTTGGGAGTTAAAGGTTCAGAGGTTGGTTATGTTTTGATTAGGAAGGGTAAAGGTGTGGGAAGTGGCTTTGTTGGCTATGGCTTGGGTTTGGGTTCTATCTTTTGAGTGCTTTGTTTCCAAGACACCACCTTCCTTCTTCCTAAGCAAATGTCAGCCTTTATGTCACTCACATGTCACTTTAGGGTCTTTTCTGACATGGGCCCCACTTGCCTGCTAGTGCAACCATGGGCTTTAAGGTAGGCTTTCATCCATTCCTTATCTCCCTCCTTCTTAGCAGAAGAAAGTATAACTTCTTCTTCTTTCTTCTTTTTCTCCCTTAGCCTTTCCCTTGCAGCCTTCTTTTTTTCTTTGTTGATAGCCTAAGTTTCTTTGTTGAAAAGATACACAATCATATCATGATCATGAGGGGCCAACTCCTCCTTTGTATAGCCTCTTTTGTAGAGGTAGGTTATCTTTTCCTCCCTATCCTCAGCCTTTGCTTCCTCCTCCTTCTTCCTTTTCTCCTCATCTTTGGATAACCTTGCTACCTCTTCTCTTTGTTTTTGCGGCAAGGTTTCCTTCTCAAGCTTCACAAGCTCATCAAGTAGGAAAAGAAGCATTTGTTCATCTTCTACTCCCAGGCTGATGAGCCTGTCAATGATCTCCACCCTTCTTTCACGGGGTGTTGCTGCTTTTGGAGCTTGCTACAAGCAACTTCTCAGTATCAATTCTTCCTTTCTTTCTTAGCTTCTCTGACCTTTCCTCCTCTAGAAGCTCTTCAGCAATGAGCTTTCTCTTCAGTTTATGATTAGAGGAAGATTCAGCCTTTGGTGATTCTGGTTTTGAGGATTCAGGTTGGGGTGGGGGAGATTGAGCTTGTGGTACTAGCTTGAGAGGGGTTGTGAGAAAGTCCTCACTGTTGACTTTAGAAGCTAGATCAAGAATAGCTTCTGTAACCAGCAGCTCATCAGACACAGAGGACAATTCCATAATTCCTTCCGTAGCCTAACCTTCAGCTTCAGAAGTAATTTCTAGAGCTTTAGAAGTAATATAGTTGCTTCTGAAGCTTGAGCTTCCACTTCGGAAGTTGTTCTCACAGCCTCGAAAGTACTGGAACTGCACTATCCATCCCTCTTAAGTCAGTTGCTGGGACATCAGTCTGTGTATCCCCTTCAACGTCAATCTTGGGTTCAACTGAGACCTTAGGTTGACGAACTTTCTACTCAAAGGTAGATGATGTAGTCAACCTTTGAAGTTCTTCAGCCCCAAAGTAGGCAATGGTAAGATCAGGTGAGGGTTTTTCAAGTGAGGAGCTTATCAAAAACTGGATTAAAAATCTGTTAAGGTCGATAAGCATCCTTGGGTCCACGTGAACTAAAATGGAAGGTGGTTGAGGAAAGATGGCTACAAGTTGTTGCTGTTTAGGGTAGAAAGAAGAAATGGCAATATGGGGTTCCTCTTGAGTTGATATCCCCTCATGAGTATGAGAAGATATCTCCTCATCATGTCCTTGTTTCTATAAATTCTCCCTTTTTTTGGTAGCATCATCTTGAGAAGTAGATGAGCTAGAAGAAGAACTCAAAGAAACCTGAGTATGTACATGCCTAACATACTTCTTAATCTATATCTTAGCAAGTTGAGCCTTGAGATTTTCAATCTCAAGTTGCTGAGTGGCAGACCTATTTTCTAAAGTCTCATCCTTTGATTCAAGATTGGTGACTTTGGAAATTAGGTCTTTGATGCTGAGTTTCAGACTACCCTCATCTTCTTTTGAAGAATCATCAGGAGATGGGATAACATACCTATAATGTTCTTCCTCATCACTAGTTGTGGTTTCTTGATGCCCTGGGTACCCTTGCATATTATTGTCTCTTTCAGAAGCATCAATGGGCAAGATTGTTGTAGATACAGTCTTACTGATGTTACCACTATCTCGAGAGGCTACTAAAACACTCTCAGTAGTGGCAGCTATATCTACATGAGTCACCTTCACTCCGGTTAGACTCACCTCAGTTTGGTCCTGCTAATGTGGGCTAGATATCAAAGGTTCGCTAGGACTCTGTTTCTAGAGAAATATGAGGTAGATCAACATCATGGCCCTGATGAAATATGATATCCTCATCAGGTCGGGTTAAAAGGTCATGAAAAGATATAGAGGTTATATCTCTTGACCCAGGATCTTGGTCAGTACCAAATGGCTTGGCTGCAATAGCAGTTGAGCCAATAATGTGGCTATCCCTTTTTGGCTGCTAAGGAGAGTGTTGAGACTCACCCTAAGGGCTTATGGCTTGGGTAATGGGCTCATCAGGTTGAGACTAAGGATACTCAACACTGATAGTAAGGTCAATTATTAAGGATGGTTGGACCTCTGACTGAGTGGGAGCCCTTGACTCCACTCTATCCTTTTTGGTTTAAACAGAGGGGACTTGACCAATCAAAGTAGAAAGATCAAGGGTTTGTTTGGGTCGTCTTTGGTATGTGATTTTGATTGGGTGAGAAGATGTGGATGGTAGTGTAATGGTGGTATATGGTGGGGGTTTATCACCTGCTGGGTTTGCAGGGATGTCACCATGAGCCATTGGCTCAAGCATACTTGGAAGGAGATCAGTGAATCTTCCAGTAAAATTAGTGGACACCTTCTTTAATGTCTTGAAGATGCTAGGCTTCATGTAAGGGACTAGTAAAACAAGAGCAAATTGTAGTTTGTCCTGGTCCAACCACAGTTGATAATGTACTAAATGAACTAAGGATACATATAGAATGAATCCTCGGTGAGATTGCTGCTCAAATTATGTAGTATAAACCTTGAGTAGTTGAAGTGAAGACGTTTTACCAACCCATGGACTAGGCAACCCAGATCATATGGAATTTGATCCCATCCCCCTGATTTGTTGGATAGGCTATGCAGGACAATGTGAAGCAGGAACTTCTAGTTGTAGGAGAAGTTGAACTTGTAGACTATAGATCTGCTCACATCTCCTCCATATCTCATTTGAGTGTATCTTTCCTCCAAATTAGACTTCAGGAATTCTATGAAGGCACCTTCATCAAGAAGATCCAGATGCTCCCTGATGGTTGTTTCACTGATAATGATCTCCTGTTCGTAGATCCTTGATCTCATGACCCTTTCATCATTGATCAAAATTCAGCCATTTGGTATGAGTAGATGGTGGGGTTAACACTAAAGGTAGTAAAGTATATTGATTGAGAAAGAAATTTGACAATAGGGGCAAAATCGGCATCCCTTGAAGAGTCAAGGATGGCGACTTGGTTGTGTTGGGGATTCAAGACCATTGTTTATATGGAAACTATTTAATTGAAGTGGGAAAATAGCAAAAGCAAGATGAAGAAAATGAATAGCTAAATCTTAGGGTTTTGATGAACGGTAAAGAAAAGTAAGAAAGAGAAACATTCGGTAATTTTATATGGTGGTAAAAATCCATTGGATAAAGTGAAATGATAGATGAAAAGATGGTTTGAGGTCCAAGTGGATGTAGGCGGCAGATGACATTATGAAAAAGATTTAATATTCCGGCCTATTATTGTTCTCCAATAATATCTCAACAGTAAAAATATATGGGCTCCAAAGATTTCCGTTGCACAGTAACATTTCTTCCAAGAGTTAAAATTCTTATGAAGTCAAACGAGTTTGTTTCCAAAGATTTTCTTCCAAAGGCATTTTATTTCTAAAGGCAAACATTGGTTTACAATTACATTTTCTTTCGACAACAATAAATGCTTCCGAGAATTAAAGTTAATAAGCTTGAGAAAACAATTTTACTGATAGTCAAAATTTCTTCTGAAGCCAAAAACTCTATGAAAGAAAATATTCTTGAAGGAATTTTACTCTTCAGAAGAGTTATATGAAACTCTTCCAAGGGTAAAATTCTCTTTGGAAGATTTCTTATTTTGAAAATTTTTACAATTTTGAAAAGCTTTGTGGCAACAGAGCTTAGATTGTATTAAGACAACATAGACAAGATTCATTTTAAAGGTTTTCAAAAGAGAAAGACTAGTCAATGTTAATCATCCCAATAGCTATGATCAAATACATAAATCTTTGTTCATCAAAGGCTTTTGTGAACAAGTCAGCATATTGTTCATTTCTATTGACTTTGACTAGCTTGATTAGATTTTTCTCATGAATATCTCGAATGAAATGATACCTGATGTCAATGTGTTTTGTCTTAGAGTGCTTGACTAGATTTTTAGTGAAAGAAATGTCACTCTTGTTGTTTATGTGCATAGGAGTCTCCATGAAGTTGAAACCATAATCCAACATCTGATCTGAATCCAAAGCAGTTGAGCACAGTAGCTTGCAATAGCAATATACTCAGCTTCAGTAGTTGATGTGGATACACATGATCACTTCTTACATTGCTAAGAGATAATCCTTCCACCAAGAAATTGACATCCTCCTGATGTGGATTTCTTGTTGATATTGCAGCCACCATAATCACTGTTCAGTGTAACCATAGAGGTTAAAATTCCTATTCTTAGGATACCAAAGACCAATTTAGGAGCTCCATTAAGGTATCTAAAAATTCTTTTGGCAGCAATATCATGAGACACCTTTAGAGAAGCTTTATATCTAGCATAGATGCATGTTGCAAGCATGATATCAAGTCTACTTATAGTGAGATACATCAAAGACCAATAATTGTACTGTACTGATGCTGATCAGTATCCTTCCCTTCAGAATTAGGACTAAGATTGTGATTTCAGGGTATAGGTCTCTTGGCTGGCTTACAATCTGTCATCTCAAATCTCTCTAAGATATCTTTGACATACTTAGATTGATTGATGAAGAACCCTTCTTCCATCTGCTTCACCTGAATTCCTACGAAGAAATCCAACTTTCCCATAGAACTTATTTCAAACATCTTCCTCATGATGCTTTCAAAGTCTTTGCACATTTGATCATTTGAGGAACCAAATATGATGTCATCAACATAGACTTGTACAAGCAACATATCCTTCCCAGACTTCCTTATGAATAAGGTTTTGACTATTATGCCTCTGGTATAGCCATTCTTAGAAGGAACTGAGACAATGTCTCATATCCTAGCCTAGGTGCCTAATGCAACCCATAAAGAGCTTTATCAAGATTACACACATAGTTAGGATGTTGTGTGTCTTCAAATCCAGGTGGCTGGCACACATAGACTTCTCTGTCGATATCCCCATATAGAAATGCACATGTCACATCAAGTTGATAGACTGTGAAGTTCTTGAGGCAGCAAAAGCATGAAAGATTCGCACAACCTCAAGTCTTACAACAGGTGCAAAGACATCTGTATATTCTATGCCTTCCTCCTGTGTGTATCCTTGAACAACAATTCTAGATTTATTCTTGATGATTAAACCTCTATCATCTCTTTTGTTTCAGTAAACCTACTATATGCCAATAGGAACCTGACCAGGTAGTAATGGACATAAGTTCCATACTTTTTGCCTCTTGAATTGAAGCAACTCCTCTTGCATTGTCTCTGTCGAATTATTGTCTTTGAGGCCCTCTTCCACCTTCTTTGGTTCCATTTGAGAGAGAAAGCATGAATACAAGCAGACATTCCCATTGTGGGTCTGACTTCTTGTTTTCACACCTTCTAAGATGTTCCCAATGATGTTCTCAACTGGATGAGTGTTGTGTATCCTGAGCATAGGAATCACATCTAGTTGCATAGATAAATCAAAGTTTGAAAAGTTTTGCTCTGGATTTTAAACACCATCACCAGCTGATGTCTCACATTCATTCAATGAGGATAGATTCAATGAATGTGTGACTGCATCAATAGCATTTTGCTGAGAAGCAGCATCAACAATTGCCTGTTCCTCCTGATCACTGTCTTCATTAGCTTGGAGTTGAATACTTGAGTTGTCAACTATTGAGTTATGAGGCTTAGTTGGCTGACAACTTGATGGAGCTCCATTGTTTCCTGATATTTTCAAGCTTTTAGGATTTTCAGTTGAAGGAGCTTGCTTTTTATTTCTTCTTGGAGAAATTGGAATAGGTCTTGGTAACTCAAACATTTGATCTTTGTGGGGTTCATATTGAATTCCTATTCCAGCTAAAACATTCTCACAAGATGGTTTAGAATAGTTAGGAAATAGTTCTAAATTGAAGATGTGTTCAGGACCATTGCCTTTAACACAAGGTGTGTGCTCATTGACACAAATGTTGGATGATTCCTCAAACTGTTGATTTTGATATTATACACTATGTATGCAATAGAGGTTGAGGAATATCCAACAAAGATAGCATCATCAGACTTTTTAGCAAATTTTGCTAAATTGTCTTTTGTGTTAAGTATGGTACATCTACTACCAAAGGACCTCGGTGGCCTCTTGTTCCATAGCTCATAAGGGGTTTTTCCATGTGGCTTAACTATAAGAACCCTGTTCTGCACATAACATACAGTGCTGACTGCTTCTGCCCAAAAGGTTAAGGGCAGTTTTGAGTCGGCTAACATAGTTCTAGCAGCCTCAATTAGTGTCCTGTTCCTCCTTTCAGCAACACCATTTTGTTAAGGAGTTCTAGGAGCTCTATATTTTCTGGCAATCCCTTTTGAGTTATAGAATGAGTCAAGAACTTGATTCTTAAACTCAGTCCCTTGATCACTTCTAATTATCTTTACCTTGTGATCTATTTGATTTTCAATTTTAAGAATAAAAGATTTTAAAGTTTTAGCAGTTTCATCTTTAGTTCTTAAAAAGAATACCCATGTAAATCTTATGAAATCATCAATAATCACAAGGCAATATGAATTCCTCCAATGGTCATTATACTTGTAGGACCAAACAGATCCATGTGCAATAAGTGTAATGGAGTGGTGATAGAGTTAATCTATTTGGATTTATGTGAGACTTTATGTTGCTTACCTTTTAGGTAGGCAACACGGTTATCCTTACAGAAAAAATTCCTTTTTAGGCACCCCATCTACCAAATTATTTTTAACCAATTTATTCATGGTTTTGAAATTAACATGGCACATTCGTTTATGCTAAAGAGTTGACTCATCACCATTTGCTTTGGAAAAAAAGCATGATACTTCACCCAGTAAGGAAGCTTTGTTCATACAAAGCTTGAACATATCCCCTCTCCTAGGAGATCTAAGAAGCACCAATTCTTGAGGAATTATCATCTCGGGTTTAAGGATGATGCACTCAGGTTCTGTGAAAAGCATTTGGTTCGTTTGTTCACAAAATTGAGAAGCACTAAGGAGATTGTGTTCAAGCTGTTTGACAAAGTTTACTTTGTCAAATTTTAACTTACCATTGGATACACTACCTCTACTAGATATATATCTTCCGGCTTCACCTCCAAACTCAACAGGACCTCCATCAAAGTGTTCAGACTGTTGTAAGAGATATAAGTTCCCTGTCATGTGCCTAGAGCATCCACTGTCTATAATCCAGATATTTTCATTTTTGTCATGTAGATGTCCCTTAGTGTCTTCAGTTCGAGCCATGAGAGCTTGAGGAGGAGTGACATCTTGCACCATGAAGCTCCAATCAACTTCTTGAGCAATAGTTGTAGTTTGTTGCTTAGTGGATTTGGTTGCAGCTTTAGGGGTAGCAGGATGTTGGGAGCCTTGAGTTGCTATAGGATTAGATCTAGGAGCTTTGCATTCCCTTGCAAAGTGACCAAACTGGTTGCAGGTGTTGCACTTGGCCTTTGTCTTGTCAAACCCAACTTTGCTGTTGGTTGGGTTCTGAGGGAACTACCATCTAGTTCTTTTGAAGAACTTCTTTTCTCTGTAGGTTAGGAGAGCCATTTGTTGGACAATGTCCATGTATTCTACATCATCTGGGCTGAAACACTCCAGATCATCAAAACAGAACTGAAAATCTCCAAAGTGCTCACTCCCTAAAACAAAAGCACAACTATCTTGGAAAGGATTTTAATGAGCCTGTTAAGACTAGGGTGTCTCAGGAAATGTGATGTAAGGCCCAAAAGAAAAGGATGATTATTAATGGTAGTTCAGGTACAGCTGGGGCTGGGGAGTTCTTGAACCTTCAGCAACGTGTAAAGCATTGCTGAATGAAGGATTGGTGATACTATTCTTCTGATGGCTTTTCTGAGATTCCATCTCCATATGGTATCCATTAAGGATTCCATATGGTTCAGTTATGGTGAGAGTGTTCAGATTCTCAGTTCTCTTGAACCTCAAGCTAATCGATCATGATCAAAAAGCTTTCGGGGCTTTAACCTTATGTTTATCACAAGACTTCTATAATCATTTTGCTGAACACAAGAATGCAGAATCATTTTATGATTCTCTGTGTGAATTTTATGATGGAAATGAAGATCTGAAGAAAGACAAGAAAGCCCTAGCATAAAAGGAGTTCAATTCATTCATAGGAGACAAGGATGAAAGCCTTACGGATATTAATAATTGATTTTTGTCTATCTCAAACACCTTAAAGAAATACGATGAACAGTTGGGTAACCATGAACAAGTTACTAAGCTCTTGGACTCTCTTCCACCGCAATGGAGCTTGCAAGTCATGATGTTGAAGCAGGAAAGAAACTTTGCTGATTATAAACTTATGGATGTCATCAACAAACTAAAATCTTTTGATTTGGATGTGAAAAGAAGGGAATACAATCAATCCATGACGCCAGCCACAGTATATCCACAAAATGCCGGATTGATCTCATCCGCTGCAAACTCGTCCATGTATGGTTCAGCTTATGGTGGTTCTACGGGATATGGAGCAGTCTCGGATGAATGTTTTTTTGTTGGCTATTCTTCCTCACAAAGGGCGTATAGAGTGTACAACAAAAGAACGCGTATTGTGTAGGAATCGTTCTATGTTGATTGGCAGGAGTCTAATTCACCAAACATGGGGTCAGACCCAGCATGGTTTTATGACTCCAATACTGTCTTCAAATCTTTCAACCTTCCAGTATTTGACGATGATGTTGTTCATCAAACCAATGTGCAAATCATTCCTCCAACCGAACCTATTCCACCTGAATCTCATCCACAACAACCAATTGACCCTCTACCTAAACCTTCGCTTGATGTTCCACCCATACCTCCACCATAACCGATTCCTCTATCCTAACCAACTTCCCCTTCACGACCATCATAAACCACATCTTCATCTCATTCCAATCCATTAACCCTTAACACCAACTTCAAAGCCTTAAAATACCATCCACATGATTAGATCATTGGTTCCATTACAGATGGTGTGAGGACATAGAGTCAATCTGGATTGATAAATGAATGTCTCTATGCATGTTTCTTATCTCAAATCATTCCCAAAAATATCTCAGCAGCGCTTCAAGACCCAAGTTGGGTTGAATCTATTCAGATGAAGCTTTGGCGATTTAGGAAACTGAAAGTTTAGCAATTAGTTGATCTTCCTCCAAACAAGTTTCCCATTGGTACCAAATGGGTATACCAGAACAAACCAGATGATCGAGGAGTTGTAACAAGGAACAAATCAAGGTTAGTTATTCAGGGATTTACTCAGGGGGAGGGAATTGACTATACTGAAGTGTTTGCTCCAGTTGCTCGAATTGAAGGTATCAGAATCTTTCTAGCTCACGCTGCTCACAAAAACTTTAAAGTCTTTCAAATGGACGTGAAGTGTGTATTTCTCTACGGGAACATTATTGAGAAGATTTATGTTTGTCAACCACCAGGCTTCGAGGATCCAGATTTCCCAGACAAAGTATATAAACAAGATAAATCCTTAAATGGATTACATCAAGCACCTCATATCTGGTGTGAAACATTGACACAATATCTGCTCAGCAAGGGTTTCTCGCGTGGATCTATAGACAAGACTCTATTCAAGAAGGAAGTTGATGGTGAAATGCTGATTGTTCAAGTGTATGTTGATGACATGATTTTTGGGTTAACAAATGAGAAACTGTGTAGAGAGTTTGAAGAAGTAATGAAGGATCGCTTTGAAATGAGCATGATGGGGAAGCTGTGCTTTTCTTGGGGTTGCAGGTTGAACAAAAGCCTGATGGTATTCTAATTCACCAAGAAAAGTACGTTCTGGATATTCTCAAAAAGTTCAAGATGGATGATGCTTCTCCAGAACTCACCCCATTCAGTGCTCAAACCTGTTTAACTCCAAATGATAATGGGAAATCCGTGGATGCTCATCGCTATCATTCTATGATCGGTTCTCTCATGTATCTCACTGCTAGCCGTCCTGATATTACTTTCGTCGTGTGTTGCTTTGCCCGTTTTCAAGCCAACCCAAAAGAATCACCTAAAAAAGCTGTTAAATGCATCTTTCATTACATAAAGGGTTCTTCTCGTTTGCGTCTTTGGTATCCAAAAGGAGGGAACTTTGATTTACATGCTTATTCTGTAAAAACATACAATTTTTCTGTCAGGGTCTCAGCGAACTTACAATTTCTCTGCTGTAAAAACTATAATTTCGTCCTCAGCGAAACTATAGAATCGCTCAGACACATGAGTTTGTGCCTGTGTCACAGCAAATCTATACTTTTGCTTGAATGAAACTACAGTTTAAACAGGAACAAAACTATTAATCTGCGCCTTTAGTGAAACTACAGTTTCGCTTGTCAGCGAAACTGTTGAACTTTTTGCATTTTCTTGTATTTTGTTTATTTCATTGTTTATTCATACTTCAATGTTTTAAGTAACCTACTTTTGTTTAATTTTCAGTTAAGATGGCAAACCTAAAGTTGGATGAGAGAACATACATTGTTGCATTATTAGATGATAGCAACCCGAAGACCATTGGCTTTAGAGATTGCAATAAGTGGCTGAAGCAGTCCCCAATTAGTTATGCTATATCTCACATGCCCACGATCTATGATCTTCATGTAAGAGACTTTTACAGAACTGCAGAGTATGACCTTGGGTCTAATCCACATTGGATTACTATTAGAGTCCTTGGGCATGACTTTGTTATTACTGTTGAGACTGTGGCAAGAGTATTGAAGCTAGAGGAAGATTGTGGGGATGAGGTGGTAATGTCTGATGCAGAAGTACTAAACGCATTTAGAAGCATTAGGTATGAGGGACCCTCTTTTGGATCAAAGATAGAAGTCAAGAAGTCCCTCCTATCTAAGGAATACAGATACATAGCCCACGTATTTATTATGTTCTTGGATCATAGGAAAGGAGGGTCAGATGGTTTAAATTAGCACTGGGCAATAGCTATGATTGTATTTTGCAGGGGACAGAAAGCCAATATTGCTAAATTGATCTTTGATTGCACGACTAAAAATATAATTGCTTTGAAGAAGGATAAGTGGTTGCTATATACAAGGTTTGTACAGATGCTAATTAATGATTTGAAGCCAGATCTGCCTAGACATGGAGAAATTAAAAGACTGGTGCAAATGAATACAAGAATATTTGCAAATTGCTTAGCAGTGAGACATGACTTTAGCGGGAAGATAACATATCTTTTGGAAAATATGTACTCTGCTAAGAGATAGAATTACATCAAGAGATTAATTGAAAATGAAAATAAGAATGCTGAAGAGAACCGGGAGAAGCAAGATGAGGAAATAAAGAAAAGAAAAAGATATGCAAAGGAGAAGGAGTATGATTTGGAAGCAAAAAATGATGAAGTGGAGGAGGAATTAAGGACTCAAAGGGAGAGGAGAATGAAAAAGAAAGCTGATCAAGGTGAACCTGCAAATGTTGCTAAACGAAGAACCAAGCACAAACAGTAAACTTTTTCTAAAGCCCCTGAAAGAAGGGATGCAAGGTCATAGCTAGATCAAGATGTTATTTGAAATTTGAATACATCATTGGAAAATGAATTGGGGATGATTAAGACAAAGTTGGTGAATCAAGAACTGAGAAAGAAGGAGAAAGATAAGAAAATGGAGAGCATAAAAAATGATGGTAGATCAACAAGACTTAATCTGAAGACTACTCAAGGAGGTGAATGAGCTGAAAGCCAATATTGGTCTGCCCTACCAGTTAACTCAAGCTGAGATAGATGATCTTACTGATACGTCTAAGTATTCGTTTTTGAAAGTAGGGAGTTCAACTAGGATTGGAGGAGATACAAGTTGAGCTAGAGTTGATGCAAGTGATGCTGGTGTTGGTAGAGTGGGTGCTAGTGGCAGTGGTGATGGTTGTCCTGATGTTGGAGTTGATGATATTATTGGATTTGGAGTTGAGAAAGGAAGTGATGCAGGAGGTGTTGTAGGAGATGAGACTAGGGTTGTAGAAGTAGGGTTTATAGATTTGGGATTTGACATAAATACTGATTTGACTGGTGATTAAGTATTTAGAGAATAAGCAGACGGAGCAGGCAAGAAAGGAGTTGAGCTAAATCTGATAGATGATGAAGAGGAGTATGAGGAACAGCTGGTTGATTACGACTCTGAGACTGAATTCTATGAACTAGATGAGCGTCCAATGACTTATGTGGCTCAGAGAAGTTCTATCGAAGGAGATGTGTTTGAGTTGAACAAGGAGGATTGGTTCGTTAAGGGGAAAGAACCAGAACAACTGACTCCGTTATTTCAAAACATAAGTGAACCAAGTTGGAAGATATCCGACATGAAGATAGTTAGTTGGAAATATAATCATGAATTGAAAATGTTTATGATTAAAAGAAGAGGAGGGGAAATCTCATATCTACATAAAAGGAAGGCATTCAAGACCTTGTCGAGATGGGATTTGAGAAGGTTAGCTGAGATTCCCTTAATAGACTCAAGCCTAAGCGAGAGGGCAATTGTGCTAGAGAATGAGATACGAAAGGGGCTTAAGGACAACTTTGAGGCATTTGGGTATATGAAAACTAAAAGGAGGAGATCAAAGAAAGATTTGGATTGGACAACAGGGCAAGATTGTGTTGAAGCTCAAGCCAGCCAAAACTGTTAATAGAGTGAGAGTGCCTAATCCACTTCCCTTAAGATTACAAAAATTTAAGAAGTGGTTCTATGATAATAATATAGGGGAAGTGGTGATTAGACTGAAGGGTGGAGAAGAAATTAAACTATTTGATCCTATGGAAGTATTCTCCTTTTGCGATGAAGATTTGGTGGTTTTATGTGAAAATCACATCAAAGTCGGAGCCAGAGCTGAAACGAGGAATAAAGCTAGCCTATTCATGAGGGTAGCTAACAAGGCTCGTGTTGTTAGGACTAAAGTCAGGGAACTAACAGAGAAAGTACTTCAAGCTGATGAATTAAGGATGGATGTGCAAAGCTGACAAAAAAATTTGAAAAGACCAGTGCAAGGGGAGTGGAAGAGAGTACTGTTGGAGCTGATCAGGAAACTTCAGATAAAGCTGCTGAGGAAGTGGAAGATGAAGGAGAAGATCAAGGGTGAGGTCCTACCTAGGGGGAGTATTGATGATTTAGTATAGGTTGGACTCACCATAGTTGTTAGGATTATTTTGTTTTTTATGTAATAGGTTGAATGTTAGTTTGTTTCCATGCGTTTTGTATATTTATAGTTTCACTGACCCAGCAAAACTACGAGCAAAACTACAGTTTCGCTCGTAGTCAGCTGTCCTAGGTCACCCGGCGAAACTGTATTTCGCTGCCGGGTGAATCTAGTTGATGGTAAAGACAATTTCACTATCCAAAACTGTCAGCGAAACTAACTCTACTTATATATTGTCATGTTTTATCATTTTAAGCAAGTTTTTCGTAAAACCCTAATACTGAAATATTATTGTTGCAACTCTGTATTTTTGGCTGGAAGCCTATTTGTTATTACTTTTGAGCCTTTGTTTGGTGATTATTGAATAGATTCGAAAATTATCCATTATGTTATTGTGAGTATTGTGTTGATTCAGTGGAATTTCTAAGTTTATTCATCAATTGCACTGTTATATCGATCACAAGGACCAACAAGAACTAATCAAGTAATTGACTGAAATGAACCTAGTAGCATGCCAATGCCTAGCTGAACTCATTCAAAAAGTTCAAGAGATGGGCGAAGAACTCGTTTCCGTCAACCATCAGCTTGCGAAATTAAACAACCGCACTTCAAAAATGTGATGAGGCTTCTTCAAGAAGCGTTTCGTGATGTGTTATATGCGTTGCTACGAGTTAAAGAGTCTAATTTTCCGTCTTAGACTCTCAGCTTTAACATGTCATGTAACCGTAGGACCATAGGAAATGCAATTGTGTTTTGGCTTGTTTCAATTAACTTTAGGACTAATTTCGTACCTTTTTTGGTGATTTGTATGTAATAAAGCTTAACCAGAAACGTAGAAAAAAACAGAACAACAAAAACTGAAACCCGGTAGCACTAGGGACGCTCACTCCCGACACCGACACTCCATGACACATTCTAACTTATTTCAGCATTTTTTCTTGTTGCCCATCAATTCTATATGTTAAAAACCGAATGCATGCCAGTTATCTTTGGCATTCACTTCCATTTTCACCACCTTTTTCATTTTCCTTTCTTATTTTCAAGTCTTCATCCATTTCCTTTCTAGTTTGATTATCCAAGAGGTTAATATTATTAATTTGATGATGTAATGATGGTAATTCACTTGTAGTTAGGTTATTACATCTCTAAATAACTGAAATCCTAGCCATTAAACCTTGTAATCAATGTTATATGGAATGATGAATACTATGAGCTTTCTTGTTCATGTTTATATTAGTACCTATATAGTATGTTAATGATAAAGTTTAGTTGGTTTATTTTTGTTTATGTTTTTCCATAGGTTCTTAACATGACCATCTTCGTAAATCATGGTGGAATCATTGTTATGTACATTCAAGTTATAAAGGTTTAATTTGTCAAACAAATGGTGTTAACACTTTATATTTTGAGTAACAAGAATTATTAACAAGTGATTAAAATGATACATGTGTAATCTTTGATTTTCACACAAGAAAACGTTAAACCCATGGTTAATCAAAGGTTTACAAACAAAACCACACGTGCTTGAGTCAAAATTTCACACCTCAAAATGTTGATCACACCCCCATATTTCACAAGCACACCCCTATGTTTAACAGTTTTTCTTGAATATCAAAATTTTAACTATTTTAAACATGTATCCAACAAATGTGGTGTGATGTCTCATCAAACCCGTGCTTCTTTACTAACATAATGAAACTATTCCAGAAATTCATTTTGGTATATTTTAACTTATTTTTTTAAACTTTCAGGAATATGAATTATCCTTATCTACAATTTGAGGGAAGCCATGAAAGATGGTGTCATGACAGGTTATAACGACTATTACAGAGAGCCAAAAAATCACATCTGCAAGCCAATGAAGACTCCTTGGTGGCTTTTGGACAAGTAGAAAGATCTAATAACTTATTGAGTGTTCAATAAAAATATGGAAATTCTATAATCATTGGATTGAATATTGTCATCGTATTGTTGCCGTTTATCCTCTCGATAGAGGTATTGCATGGAAGTTTCACTCCTAAATCAATAACACATGTAAATCTACCAAAAGTAAGAAAAATACTAGAAATGACAAATCTTTTTGGAATTTTAGATTTTTCAAAATTATGATATTTACATTCATGAATCCTTCAACTGCAATGAGATCATACTAATCCAAAATCCTCTACATCTAAAAATTTAAAGATGGAATAGACATAGACATAGACAAAGAACAAAGTTGATTGTAAGTATGTTTGTCCACTTAAACTCTTTCAAGGATCTAATTTTATCAATTTGTGATATTTATTATGTTTTGGTTTGATTAGATATGTTAATTGAGTACCCCACACTCAGAAGTATGGAAGAATAACCCTCCTCATGAAATGCAAGGTGGCACTTTATCACAACTTGAACCAGGCTACTTAGAGTATAAATTCTCATGATATGATCCACTTTAGGATTGTTTTACATTTCACTTTGGATGTTGATCCTCATTAGGATTCTTTTAGCTTTGATCCATATTGGGATTCTTTTCTTTGCCTTTTTGGCATGCATCAATACTTTTTGTGCAAGGTCAACTAGGTCTATGCTCAGCATAACAAAAATTGTCCTTATGTATACTCTAGGTCTGTATTTACGTACAATAAAGGAGAAACAGATGCTTCTATCAATGTGAAATTTATAAACCATTTTCGCATGGTGTGTTTAGGTGACCACACAAGCAAACACTTGGAAAAGTTATTACATACCAATACCCTAAGATGGTTTTGGTCCATAATGCATATTGATTTAGTTCATCACAAAAATGCTTATCTTGAATCCAAGCTGAGCCTACTTACAAATCAAACAGAGTCTTGTTAGTCTTTATTGACCTGAAAAATAGATGCAGAAGATAGTAGATGAGTGTACTATCATTTCTCATATAAATGCAGGAAGATTCAATAGTAATATTTTTGAACTTTTCTTGATTTTCTGAGTTTTAGGATTTTTGGATTTGAGAAAATAAAGAAATGGCATATGTGTTTTCAAATCAATAAAGATCATCCACAGTTAGTCCATGTAGCAATGTAATCAAACTAAGCAGATGGAATGAAACATTGGTTGTTTCTTGCATTGCCATCATAGTTTCTATGAATGATTGATGTCCTGCATTGAATCATGGTTAATTTCTGCTCTATTTGGCCTAGTTGAATCATAAGCATCATAAGCAAGAAGAACGTTCCTGTCATGGAAAGGGATCAGCCAATGCTAACTTTCCTTGGGTTTACAGGCCTCCATAACTGTCCCTAATACACTAGAAAATTAGTTATATTTTTCAACCCAGGCCATTACTGTCCTGAGTTATCCATTAGCATCTTTATATGTGACTTGCTTGTATGTGTATGATTTTGCTTTATCAGATGATGTATCAGATTCACCTCCTGAAATTGTTTTCTTTCTTCCACATTGTTTTGATTTTAAACCAACTTACTCAACCTTAGTTTGTTTAACAAAAGGAGTTTGTTTGGATTTTGAAAATCTTTTGGTTGGTTTAGAAAATCTAGTTTGCTTTTGAAAGTTTTATGGAGGTGTAGCAAAGGATCTGTGTCCTTGATCATGTTTGTTTGTTCTAGGCATGTGATCATATTCATTATAAGAATTATAATCTTGATTATAATAATTTGATGGATGTGATCTTCTGTGATAGCCATTATGCAAAGTATTATTCCTATATCTGTCATACTTATGTTGTGTGTATGACCTTGGATAATGTCTTGGTGCCCGATAATCATGAATATCATTATGTTTAAAATCATACCCATGCTGATATGATCAAGGAGAAGTGTAGCTTTGACGTCTGTTGTGGTACTCATGCTCCAATCTCGGTGAGTAAGACTCTGATGGATGATAAGATCTTTGACCTCTTCTGTGTTGGATATTGGAGAGTTGTTGTATGAACACTCTGAAGTGGTATAATTCTCCATGTCATAATTTAAGCAGTAAGGAGTAGGTCTGGATCTTCTTTCCTTAGGCTTGGATGATGAAGTTGGATTTGATTGGAACTTCACAGCCTTTTGTCTTGGTTGTTTTTGTTGCTTTCTCTTGTGAGGTCATATATATGTATCACTCTTGGTGTTTTTCCACTCAGACGTGTTATGTGAATCTAAATTCCATGTCTCATAGAGAATTAGTTGTTGTTTTGGAGTTTCTAATGTAGCTTTTGAGGTTGATGGTTGGCTTGAATCAGGTGTAGAAGACTCGGTCTATCTTCTTTCTTTTAGATCTGGTTTTCTTCCTCTTGACCTGGTCTTTGATTTCTTGTACCTCAGGCTTCTGCTTGTTTAGTAACTCCATCTTAATCTTTGTCTTTAGTTTGGCCTTTTTGAATTCTGGTTCAAGAAATCCAGATGGTTTGAATTTCTCATAGAGAACCATAGCCTTTTGTATGTTGTCAGGCTTTGCTGCTATGTATTTCTGTGGCTGTGTTTGTTTTGGATTGATTTCTTCAATGACATGGTTAGTACATGTCAATGTTGCTTTGTTTGGTTTGTTGGTTTTGTTCATCACTTTTAGCACTTGCAGGATCTTTGATCGTGTGGTCAGTGTTTAATAAACCTAAATGTAAGATTTTGCAGCATGATAAGTGAAGAACAAGTTCACTTTATTTAGTTTTGATTTATAGGAGTTGGAGTTGGAAAAGGCCTGGTTTGGAGAAAAAGGAACAGAAGATGACTACAAGGGTTGGAGCTGAAAATAAAGAAAGTTAGAAAAATGGCCAAGAAAACCCAAACCGGCGTATGATACGCCAGGTAGGGGCGTATCATACGCCGGCCAGCGTATTTCCCAGCGTATGTGTGGGCGTAATGGGCAGAAATTACAGAAGGGGGGCGTATGATACGCCCCCTTGGGCGTATCATACGCTGATCTTCAACTAATTCAACCCTAATTCGAAGGAGAACTACCCAAGCTTAATTCTTGATGATTCTAAGACGATTTTTGGTTTTCCAAAGCTCTTCAAATCATCCACAAACATTCTTCAATTCAAGATCAAAGGCATAGTGAAGATGATGCGTGGCTAGATCCTTCGTGATTGCTTTCGGGTGGATAGTTCTTTACAAGTGAAGTGGTTAGTCATACTTAGGGTTTCATGTTAAACACTTTGTGCTTGAATATAATTAGAGGTTTTGATTTAGTTAAACAATTTGTTTATAAAGAGAGTTATTTTCTTTATCGTCAGTTTTCGGTTTCCTTGCATCGTTAGCTTATTGAGACAAGTAGATAATTTGATATAGGTGAATTGGTAAACTTTGTGAATGAACGAGTCTTAAAAGATTGTTTCTTGGTTATCACTTCAATCAAAAGTTAAAATCTTTAATTGTGTTGTGCAACCCTAAAGTACACGTGTTAACCCATTGATCTTGTAGAACTTGAACCCCGAAAGTGATTGTTTCTTATTATTTAATTATGTCAGGTTCAAAGATTCTTGCTTTTTGGCAATTGTGTTCATTATCTAATTCATAGTTTTAATCTTTAGCTCAAAGTTTTTGTGTTTACGTTAATTGAGTTGTAATCGTCAAACACTTTCCACGTATTCCCTGTGGAGATGACCTTACTTACCCTTACACAATAAAGGTAGCTAAGACCGACATAATAACTTGTTTTTGATCGATTCTCGACAACCAGATCAAAATGGCGCCATTGCCGGGGAATTAGTGCGCTTAGTGTTTAATAGTTTTTATTTCCTTTCTTAAAAGTTTATAAAAAACCCAAAAAGATTTTACTTTACTGTTTTTTTTATTCGTTTTCTTGTTCAGTATTACACGAGGTATTTTGTGTTTTCTTATTTGCAGGTAACCATTATATTAATGCATACAAGATTTTCGAGAAGGACCTCACCATTGCAATTTGATCTAGAAATTGAGTAGACTGCAAGAGAGAATCATATATTTCACGAAGCACCAACGTCAAGAACTTCTCAAATCCGTAGTCAAACAAGATCGGAAGAAGGAACGTCATCAGCAACAGCTCATCGGATTCTAAGTAGACTTTTAAGAATACCTGAAAATAACCAATCAAGAAGGATGAATAATCTAGACAACCTAGGAGGGCCACAACTCAACCAACCTGAGGGAGATATCCCATTTCAAGTATTCCCTCAACCTGATGATCCTCCACCTCAACCACAACCTGTGCAACCTCAACCTCAGGGGCCGATCCCTATAAATCAAGGTGTGCAAAACCAACCTCCTCCCATAAATTTCCAACCAACGCCAAACTTACATCATAACAGAGAAGGTAGTCATCATAGCAATGAGGAATGATTTCAGTAGAAGGAAGTCATCATACTAATTACGTGGAGGATTAGGTTAAAGATCAACAAGATATGGAAGGTCTGGTTCAACAAAATTTTGAAAACTATAGGAATCAACCAGGTTATCGGAATCGTCAGCCGAACCATGATCGAGATGGTTATGCCCAACCACCCGAATTCCACAATCTAGGAGGTCAACAACTCAATGGTATACCAGCTAATCCAGGAGCTCACCAGTATGTACCTACACATGGCGTGGATAGTCATTTCCTCCCCACCATTGCAATCAACTCATCCCCTATTGTCCCACCAACACAAAGAGGGAGAGCTTTTGAAGTTAGACCACAATTCTTAGGCATTCTTCCTCACTTCCATGGGATGGCAAAGGAAGAACCGTACTTGTACATATCTGAATTTGAAGCATCATGTAGTACTATAGCTGGTCAGGGTTTTTCACCAGAAGAAGTTAAATTGGTACTTTTCAATTTACCCTAAAAGATAAAGGCAAGCAATTGTTTTTATCTTTGCCATGTGCAAGTATCCACACATGGGTTCAAATGCAACAACTATATCCATACATGGGTTCAAATGCAACAACTATTCTTAGATGAATATTACATTTCTCAAAGAACAAGTGACGCAAGACTGGCAATTCGAGGTTTTACGCTACAGTGAGGCGAACAATTTCATGAAGCTTTTCATCGATTCAAGGAGATGTTGAGAACTTGTCCACATCATGGGATAGCTAAGTGGGAATTAATTTCAGCATTTTATGATGGTCTCTCATTAGAAGATGCAAGAGATGTAAGCTCTACAAGTGCGGGCACATTTACATTGAATCAAGAGGATGACGATTGGAACATACTGGAGAGGATGAGTGTGATATCTAAAAAACATGCACAATCAAGTCGAAGGTCAAGAGGTGCAATTGTTAAGATGGTGAATGATCAAGTGGCTATGGATAGAATTGCTATTCTAGAACGAGAAATTGCAAGCCTCAAAGTAGGGAAAAGTGGTGTGTCACATATATCGAATGACTATGAGGTATGTGATATGTGCAATGATATCGGCCACACATCAATCACATGTTATTTGAATTTAGGGAAAAGTGAAGAAATACGTCAAGTTCAAGCCCAAGGAGAAAGGAAGACATATGAAATGAACTCTAACACATATTATCTTGGTCTTAGAAATCACCCAAATCTTCGATATGGTAATAATACTAACCAGTTGAATCCCTCTTTTCAGGTACAAAATCGAGGAAATAATCAATACCAAGGCCAGCAACAAAACTACAATCAAGGCAGCTATCAAAGGAACAACAACAATCAAGGAAATTATCAACAAGGAGGTCATTATCAACAAATGAATCAGCAAGGGCCTTCAACTAATAATGATAATGATAATGCCATTTTAACAGCAATTCAAGACTTAGCAAAAGATATGAAAGAATTCAAGCAATTCAAAGAAGTGCAAGAGAAGATTAACGAAGCTATTGCTAAGCAATTAGGACAACTTGTTGAACAATTGTCCGGGCGAGAAACTGGGAAGCTTCCAAGTGACACGACAAAGAATCCTCAACATGATGCTTCGAGTTCAAAAAGTTCGCATGTTGGCCAGGTAAGTATTTTAATAAGTGGTAAGACTTTTGACAACAAGGTTGTATCACCACCGCCATTGAAAGAGGGAGTGGTGGTCGACCTTGGTGAGAATGGGGAAAGCGATAGTAATTTCGAACCTGAATCACCTAAAAGAACCAAAAAAGTATCTTTTCATGAATAAAATAAAGAAAAAGAAAAACCAATCACAATTGCATCGCAAGGAGTAAGGATGGAGAATAATACCATTCCTTACCCCTCAGCATTAAAAGAAACTACCAAACCATTTCCTAAGAAACGAGGGCCTCAACAAGATGAGATATAGGAAGTTTTCAAACAAGTAAAAAATCAATCATCCATTATTACATGCAATCAAGCAAGTCTCAGCTTATGCCAAATATTTAAAGGATTTATGTACACAGAAACGACAACATAAACTATCAAAACAACTTGATTTTACTGATAATGTTAATGCCGTTTTATCGGGTATACTTCCACCAAAACTTCAACATCCAGGAGCACCTTTAATCTCAATCTAAGTAGGTTACTTTAAAATTAGCAAGGCCCTCCTCGATCTTGGAGCAAGTGTTAGTATTTTACCCGGAAGTTTATATGATCAATTTGAGTTTGGACCATGTAACACCCGAAAAAAAAATTATTAAGGAAAGCAATAAAGGCAAAAAGGAGAAGTTGCAAAAGTGGAGGGGCTAAAGTGTACAAAGGACAAAACATTATTATTTTATGTTTAAAAGAAGCATGGCCTCCCACTATCACCTTTCTACCCACTCTCTCTTGGCTGCAAAAAGTGAAAAGAAGAAAAGAGAGGTGTTTGACAGAAGAAGAAGAAGAAGACCTGCTTGAAGGTGATTTTTTGTGTGTTTTGTTCGGTTTTAGCTGAGCTTTCAGCTTCAGGACCGATTCTTATGTGATCTTTTGTGCTCGGTTTTGTGTTTTGGTGTGTTTAGGCGTTTGAACTCCAGGTTGCTCTCGGGTTTGGAGAAGTTTTACTCGAAAGCAGTAGAGGTGAGTTCTAGATCCCCTCTTTTAAATGTTTTCTGCTTATTTGGGGCAAGTTTGCATATTAGACTAATGTTTTCGAAACAAGTTATGATTTTTCATGTATGGTGCGGACGGTTTTGATGATATGGTTATGTTGTGTGATTCTCTTGTTGATCATTTAAGTTTATGATGTTCTAAGTGTTAGACTTATAGATCTAAGCTGTGTTTATGTTAGAATGATGTTTGGGAACTGTTAATGGCATAAGTTGAATTGCATGTTAGTTTTTATGCTTATCATCATTTAACAGTTAAGTCTTTTGTTCATGCGCATTTGTTAAGTCTTCAGGTGCATTTGTTAAGTCCTCATGCGCATTTGTTGTCTTTTGTTCATGTGCATTTGTTAAGTCTTCATGCATATTTGCTATGTCTTCATGCGCATTTGCTAAGTGTTCATCCACATTTGTTTTGCCCATGCGCATTTGCTATAGTGTCCATGGGTATTGCTTTAGTCATTCGCATTCGGTTCATGAACATTTCCTGACACTTAGAAAATTTCCTGAGAATGCTCATCCACATTTGTTCATCCGCATTTGTTGTGCTCATCCGCATTTGTCTAAGCTCATCCGTATTTGTCTAAAGACTTGGGGATTTTTTTAAATTTTGGGAATAGAAGTTAAGTATGGAGAACTTCTGTATAAGGAAAGATTATGATTGTTTAAGGATTATTATGCTTGGTTATTTCTTATATGCTGCTTTTACTATGTCAATAATATTTTCATGTTATGTGATTATGTAATGTGTATCATATCAAGTATTATCCATAACAAGTGGCACGAAGGAATAAAAGAAGAACAGTGAAACTTAATGAATGTTACCCCGGGCCCTTATGATGAATGAAAAGCCTTGCAAGCACAATGAATGGAAGTGCAGGACCTTGTTGTCGTTAGCTCAACTGATGTGCGGCTGTATAGCTCATGAGGATACACATCTGGGGTCTAATCCTGGGGATTGACCAATGAATGAATGGGATCCTAGTTCATGAGCGGGCTTCATGCCTAGCAGTGTGGATCAACTATAGATGTGTTAGCTACCATGATAAACGTTTGCCGACAGTGGTTCGGCATCTGTTGCCAACCAACAACGTAGGCTCTTGCTTTGTGCAATCCTAGTTAATGAAAGAGAAAGATAATGAAAGAAAGAAAGATAATGAATCACTTTATGATTGATTATGTATATTGATGAATGATCACCAAATGAAATTTACAAAGTGTATTTTCTATATTATTAAATTAGAACTCACTCAGCAACGCCGACTTTTTATATGCATATCAGTTGGCAGGTAAGGATGTTGCTGAGGATGGCACATGGGTGAGGCTACTTGGCGGGCAAAGACTGGCATCCATTCGTGCATGATGATTTGTTGTTTTGTAATACAACTGAATGATTCTTTTTGTAACTGTTAAAATTCAATGATGTATTATTTAGCAACATCAAATATTAATGCATGAATGGTTTTTGATAACTTAATCCACTATGATGTTTTTATGAAATGTATTTATCTTATAATAAAAATGTTGTGATTGTCCAACTGTGAGGTCTCCGGGACCATTGCAAAAAGCCGATACTATAGTGGTATTAGCTGATTTATCCCTTAATCTTCCACGTGGAATAGTAACAGATGTGATGGTAAAGGTGAAAGTTTTTTATTACCCAGTGGACTTTCTCGTGTTAGACAATGCAAGTCTTACAAATGATAAGCAACCTAACATTATTTTGGGAAGACCATTCTGAAAACTGCCCAATGATTGATCAATTGTATGACTGGCATAGTAGACATGGCATTTTCAATAGAAGGTTGAGATTAAATGTATTTTCATCTGTTCCAAAACCTATATTTAATGATGAATGTTTGATGATGGATATTATTGACGAGTGCCATAATCATGAAAATGAGGATAGCACTATAGAGTTGTGTGTTTTATATGGCAGGGAAGAAGCAAAGTTAGTGATTAAAATAGAAGCACAAGAATAGGAGTGGGAAGTGAAGGCAATGCAAGAATGCAAACCGATGTGGACACACCACAAGTGGAATTAAAGGAATTGCCTAAACATTTAAAATATGCTTTTGTAGGTGATAACAAGACTTTACCAGTAATCATTGCATCCAACTTAACGAAGGATCAAAAAGAGGCTTTGATGGAAGTGTTAATTGCTCACAAAGCAGCCATTGGGTGGAGTATTGCTGATTTGAAGGGAATAAGTCCATTAATTGTAATGCATAAGATCATCACTGAAGAAGGAGCCAAACTATCATGTGACACACAAAGGAGATTAAACCCTAACATGAGAGAAATCGTTAAAAAAGAAGTGCTAAAGTGGCTTGATGCAGGAATTATCTATCCAATCTTGGATAGCACGTGGGTAAGTCAAACACAAATAGTTCCGAAGAAGGCTGGCATTCAAATTATGAAGGATGATAAAGGTAATGAGGTAGCCACTCAGCCGGTAACTGGGTGGCGTATTTGTATGTATTATAGAAAACTGAATGCAGCTACTTCTAAGGATCACTTCCCGTTACCATTTATTGATCAGATAATAGAAAAGCTCGCAGGTCAGAAATTTTATTGTTTTCTAGATGGGTATTCTAGGTATAACGAAATTGCTATTCATCCTGACGATCAACAAAAGACCACATTCACTTGTCCATATGGGACATTCGCGTTTAGGCAAATGCCATTGGACTGTGAAATGCAACAACCACCTTTCAAATGTTTATGATGAGTATCTTTTCAAATATGGTTGGGGAGTCATTGGAAATCTTCATGGATGATTTTTCTATTTTCGGCACGTCTTTTGAGTCATGTTTAGCTCAATTAACAAAAGTACTAAAATAGTGTGTTGAAACAAACTTGGTTCTAAGTTGGGAAAAAAGTCACTTTATGGCTCAAGAAGGAATTGTATTAGGTCATGTGATTTCTAGTAGGGGAATTGAGGTGGATCATGTGAAAATCAAGTGATCTCGACATTACCTCCACCCACTAGCATTAAAGGGGTACACTCTTTCCTAGGGCATGCCTGTTTTATCGAAGATTTATAAAAAATTTTAGTGTCATTACAAAACCTGTATGTAACCTCCATCTAAAAGATGTTCCTTTTGTGTTTGATGATGGGTGTGTCCAAGCTTTTAATGTGTTAAAACAAAAACTAATCGAGACCCCAATCGTACGATCACCAAATTGGTCTTTACATTTTGAAATTATGTGTGATGCAAGTGATTATGCAGTCGGGGCAGTTTTAGGACAACGAGTGGATAAGAAACCCGTCGCTATATACTATGCAAGTAAAACTCTTTCTGGCACTCAACTAAACTATACAACTGGAGAAAAAGAGTTACTTGCTGTAGTATATGCCTTAGACAAGTTTCGGTCTTATATTTGGGGAAGTAAAGTTATCATTTATTCTGACCATAGTGCAGTGTGATATTTGATGGAAAAGAAAGATGCTAAACCAAGGCTAATTCGATGGATTCTCCTGTTACAAGAATTAACTAGGAAATTCGTGATAAGAAAGGAAGTGACAATATGGTAGCTGATCATTTGTCACGTGTCATGCACCAAAGCGATGTTCAGAAAGAAGACATCAAAGAAACATTCCCAGATGAACATTTATTATCTGTTTCAACCATTCCATGGTATGCTAACTTTGCTAATTACTTGGCTGTAGGTACACTTCCCGATCATTGGACTAAGAAGAAAAACCAACAATTCATGTCACAAGCAAAGCATTATATATGGGATGAACCAGACTTATTTAAAGTGGGGGCGGATCAAATTATCAGACGTTGTGTACCCGACAATGAGATACAATCAGTTTTGGAGCATGTGCATGCATTTACATGTAGTGGTCACTTTAGTGGCCAGAAAACGGGGCATAAAGTATTATCATGTAGACATTATGGCCAACTTTGTTTAAAGAATCCATTGAATTCTCAAAAAACTATATAAATTTCCAAAAGATGGGCAGTGTTTCCAAACGGAATGAGATGCGTATGCAACCGATTCTCGTAGTCGACATTTTCGATGTTTGGGGAATCGATTTCATGGGACCTTTCCCCAATTCATATGGAAATTTATATATTTTAGTGGCAGTTGATTATGTGTCCAAGTGGGTCGAGGCCATTGCCACCAAAATAAAGGATCCTGCTGTAGTTTGCAAATTTGTTCAATCAAATATATTTTCACAATTTGGAATCCCTCGTGTGATCATTAGTGATGGGGGATCACATTTCAAAAACTTTAAATTTGGCAAATTACTTAAATGATATGGAGTTGATCATCGGATAGCTACACCGTATCACCCTCAAACAAGTGGCCAAGTAGAAGTGTCTAATAGGAAAATTAAAGAAATTTTACAGAAAACTGTGTGAGCTGACCGTAAGGATTTGTCTACAAAGTTAGATGATGCTTTATGGGCGTATCGCACAGCTTTCAATACACCTATTGGCACAACACCTTATCGATTAGTCTATGGTAAAGGATGTCATCTACCGGTTGAATTAGCTCATCGAGTGTTGTGGGCTGTTAAGAAAGTTAACATGCATTATGATATTGCAGGTAAAGCATGGAAGCTTCAAATATGTGAGTTGGAAGAATTGCGAGACGAAGCTTAAGAATGCGCTTCTGCTTATTAAGAGAAAATGAAAGCAATGCATGACATGAGGATAAGGAAAAAGACTTTTGAAGAAGGATAGAAAGTGTGGTTATACAATTCTTGGTTAATACTCTTTCCCGGGAAACTCAAAAGTAAAACTCTTTCCCTTGTGTAAGGCCCTATTCCCGGGAGGCTTACGGTCGGTCATTCATTGCATAAAACATTTAAAACACATCATTTGCAGTGGAATTAAAACTTTTCATTAATAATTAAAAGCATGTCAAATCATCATATCATTTCTTTTACATTCCCAAAATGCATTAATACAAAACATTCTCCAAAATACGAATGCCAGACTTGAACCATCCCCAGTAGCTTAGGCATCCATGCCTGCACCTCCTCCGCATCAACAAATACCTGCCAACTATTATGCATACAAAAGGTCAGCGACGCTGAGTGAGTTCTAGCTTTAATAATAAATTACTTTACATTACGTTAAAACATATCCTTTACTTTCGTTCATGATCACACATCATACGTACATCTAGATAATAATTATCATCTTCATCATCGTTCATCATCATTCGTCTTTTACTTCTTTATGGATCCTGCCTCATTTCATACCCCCGACTCATGCTAAAAGCTGGTACTATGCTGGGGTTTACAAATAAACCCCCGACTCATGCTCGAAAGCTGACACAGCACCGGAGTGCGCATCAAGGATCCCATCTCAACTCATATGCTACTCCCCTGACTCATGCTAGAAGCTGATACTGTGCCAGGGTTCGTAAACAAACCCCCACTCATGCCGAAGCTGACACAGTATCGGGGTCATCAACAAAGATCTCATCGTTCATTACTTCCATTTTCATCATTCGTTATCTTTCACTTTCGTTACATAATACTTTACTTACATACATAAGTATAACATACGTAAAGTCACATCACATAGATAGCATGGAACAACATCATCATCATAACAGCACACAATGCATACATATCATAAACAAGCATAAGCCACCTCAAGACATCATTTCTTAGCACTTAAATTCTACTTCCCAAAATTCTAGAAAATCCTAAGTACCCAAAAAATGTGGATGAACATAAGCCAATACGGCTGAATGTTCATCAAATGCAGACAAGCAAATGTGGATGAAAGTCTTCAGAAAATATTCTAAGTGTCTAAAGAAATGCTGGTAGAACAAATGTGGATGAGTATAAATGAAACTGTAGCAAATGCGGATGAACAAAGTCCAATGCGCGCAACATGCAAAATTATCTAAGTGTCCATAGCGGACAGCCAACTCTCACAGCGAACGACCAAGGTCCCACAGCGGACGACCAAGGTCCCATAGCGGACAGGCTAAATACCTAAGTTTCCACAGCGAACAACATGCAAAATACACGAAGTGTCCACAGCGGACACCATGCATGACTTTTCCAAGTGTCCACAGCGGACATCATGCATACATTTACAATGCATCAATCATACCTACAGTCCCCAAACATCATTCTAACTTAAACTAAGCATAGATCTAACATGTTACACACACGTAAAACATACTAAACATCATACAGCAACTTAGAAATCATCTAAAAACATACATCAACAGCACACAGTCGCACATCATCTCAAAATTAATAGTTTGGTTAGAAACCTTCTATCCAGTATGCATAACAGCCTTAAACATGTAGAAAACCAGTAAAAGAGGGGATCTAGAACTCACCTTGAATAGCTTTCGAGTAGAACACCTCAAACCCGAGAACCCACTTGAAGTTCCAGCACCTAAAACATACAAAAACGAGCACTTAACACCAGAAACTCGGTCCAAAAGCTGAAACCCCACTAAAAACCGAGAAGAATTACCTTAAAATCTCACCTTCAAGAAAATCTTCCTCCTTCTCTCCCGATGGCAGCTTCTTCTTCTCTTCTTGCAGACGAAAGCATATGTGGGGAAATAGGGGTGTGGGCGGCCATCCTCTGCTTTTTGAACCCAGTGGTAAGTTTGCCACTTGCACGCTTTAACCCCCTTTACTTTTGAAAAATGTTATCTTTCCCCTTTTTCTCTTCTTTTCCTTTCCTTTTTATAAATTTCCGGGTGTTACACCATGTTATGCGGGTAGGAAACTATGGGGACGTGGAGATTGAGGATTTTGAGGATCATCTCCGCCAAGTGGTGAATGGTCATCGCCTAAAACCATATTTGGAAGCTAATGATATCAATGGACCATCTCACGCATCTGAAAGCTTTTTATTAAGCACGTTGGAGAACCTTCCCCCTACGTAAACGAACAAGGTAATAAGTCCTGCTGAAGACTTTGAACTTAGTGCTAACGGGAGGCAACCAACGAACTTTATGGGTGTGTTCACTACAAACCCTCAGGAGACTATAACTCTTCTACTCGGGACTACCGAGTGTTTTAAAGGCTTATTGCATACGCTAAATGTAACCGTGATTCCTACGGCAGTGAGTTAGGTTGTATTGCTTTGAATTTTTGTTTACTTGCTTACATGTTATTTCTTTTATTTTCTCATTAAGTGCATTGTTAGTTATACTCCCAAACTTCTCCTAATTCACATCCATTCTATGGCAAACCATAAGGTTGGGATTAATAGCAAAACTCAGGTATGTTATATGTCCTTTTTGTGCCTCGGGATGAAACACGGCTACACGGGGGGGGGGGGGGGTGGCGGATAAACAAGTGAAACAATTAAGCAAATAAGGGAAAATTGACTTACACCGGTGTATGATACGCCGGGGTGGGCGTATCATACGCTGGCCCCATAAAAACATGCTAAAATTTTATGCACATACGCCACTCAATACACCCATCAATACGCCAGGTGGCGTATGATACGCCGGGTATGTGCCATCCCAAAAAAGTTGACTTTTTGACCGAATTTCAACCACACAATTCACATCCAACACCACATACATGAATTAAGCACCACTTTCACCCATTTTCCACCATTTCTTCATCTTTCACAACCAACCATCCCTCTCCTCACCAAGAACCCTAACCTTCCATTAAACACATTTTTTTCAATTCTCAACCAAATCAAACGTTGTTAATATGCATTTCAGATAATTTTTCGAGAGAAACATGAATCTTGGGTTAGTTTTTGATCTCTCACAAGGTTTGTAAGAATTGACAAGTTGAACATTCGGGAAAATTGGTGGTTTCTACAATACAACACAAGTTCACTACTTTCAATAATTTAACACCCTTCAGGTATGTTCTTTATCATTAAACTCAAGGCACATGACTTATAATTTGTTATATGATGATTTGTATATGATTCCCTTGGATATGAATATGAATCTAAGCATATGATATATTGTCACACCTTTAGAAGTGATACATGCTTATAAACATGAAGGGGGATACGTTTCGGGATGAAAAGTTAGGATCTTGATAATGTTAGGACAACTTATGGAAAAACATGAATTAAAAGTTCACATGAACATGATTCTAAACATCAAACAATTGAATAAATCCATGTTTTAAAGTAAGAGTATGATTTCAGGATAATGGATGTCATAGTTACAAGATTTCAAGTAGACATGACACCATAAGAACACACTAATGAACCAATGCAAAAAGGTTGGCCAAACACTTAAACATCTTGAATCATTGTGTTTTGTGTGTTTCGCAGGAACTATGCATCTCTTTAGGAGCAAGTCAAAGGGCAAACAACCCAAATGGTCAAGGTCTTCCAAGAAACAGAAGAAGCAAAGTCAAGGTGAGTTGCAAGATGAAGACATGACAACAGTTGATCAAGGTAGGGGGCCAAGACCAAGCTTCACTCATGAAAAGAAGCTGCTCGAGCACAACCCACAGTGGCAAAAGGAGCTTTACATGGGGAAATTTGAAAAAGGGGTGAAGAACATTGATAACATCTTTGTGTGTGAACTGGTTGCACTGTTAGAAGATTTTGATGCCTTGGGTCTGGTGGACAAGTTTAGAAGGTTAGGATGAGTAGCAGCATTGACATTCCATGATGAAGGCCATAATGAGCTGATTCAAAGCAAGGCTATTCTGGAATGGATGTCAACATTAGATAGGGAAGATGGTGACAACCCCCTTTACACAACCATATTGAGGGGGTGGGTAGGTAAAAACGAGATGGTCATGTCATTCGACACCATTCGACAGTTTGCGAATTATGATTCAAGACCTGCAGATCAGTATGAATACCCCATTGAAGTGGTCATTTGGAACAACGAGTTTGTCACCAAGGAAGATATGGCCATATTGCAAGACATGTTCTTAGACAGTAGCGGGGATCGGTTTGTAGGGACTCAGATGCATATCATGCCTAAAATCTTGAACATGATCAGCATGTTCAACATAATACCAAAGATGGGAGATAAGAACACCATAAGGAAAACAGATGTGCGTATAATACACGCATTGTTAACAAGAAGAAAATTATGGTTGAAACTCAATACATTGTCAAGCCATACAAGTTCTTTATGGTTGACAAATTTAGGAAATTATTTTGGTACTACAAGAAGACCAATAACCAAGTTATGTTGAAGGATAAAGGAACCAAAGAAGTACTCACAGGAAGGAGGCCAAATGCTCCACCCTTACGTTCAGGTGAACAACTAGAGCCAATGTCTTCAGGGGAAGATGATGATGCAAGGAAAAGGAAGATGACGAGGAGGATGAAGGATTCACTAAAAAGGGAATGGATCAGAACACACACGTATTCCCATTCGAAGAAAGTCTGAAGCACCATCAATAGAAGAAAGGATAAGAAGGATGCGGCCTAATGAGTATGGGCAATGGTTTACCAGTGCTCGATACCAATGTGCATGACCAACTGGGAATCAATCTTTGCAAAAGATAGAGATGAAGAGGCAATGGCACTACAACGGGAAGCAATAATGAGGCAAAATTTATATGCTAGTAATCAGGCGTATCAGTATCAGTTGTTCCTCAACCAAATGTATAATGATTTAACTCAACAAAGATATTACCATGATTTTTATGCAGGAAGAGAATACGTGCCATATCTAAGAGAAACTTACTGGAGCCAAACCGGTATCTATGACGGGCATGCAATATACCCATATCCAGCTTCACAACCATCTCAGTGGGTCCCTCTACAACCACAAGAGCCACCAGCAGAAGGAACCACTGATCCATACAGCTTCCAGCAGATGCAGAATTTGATGACCGAATGGTAAGGGCCAATATTACCACCACCGCAGGTTGATGATCCATATGATGATCCTAACCAGAATCATCGTGGCACTTGCTAATCGAGTGTTACACACTGATCAGGTCCATGTGCTCCACCCTTTCTAACTATGAACAATATTATGTGTGTGACTTAGACAACTTATTAAATAATTGTATTAAGTGGGCGGATGATGAATGAGGGGCGGGGAATGAGTTGGTAACTTTGATTATTAAATAGTTGTATTAAGTGAACTTCTAATTATGGTTTTCTTTATGTCATGCGATTAACTACCATACATTGAGGACAATGTACCTCAAGTGAGAGGATTTGGTAAAAGTTTTCAGAAAAAGTTAAAAAATTAAAATTTTTTTTTGCAAATCTTTAGGTGAATTTATGTTGTTTAAAGATTAAAACTTTCAATGTAAGTACCTAGATTTTTGCTTATCAAAAGATTGGTATAGATCCTAGGTCATGATCATATTCTTTAAGTCGCATGATAAAGTATTTCTAGCAGGTCATTTTTGAAAATATTGAGGATGCCTAATTAGGGTTAACAAGCTTTTGATGTAATAAACTCATGTGCATATGTAACACCTAGAAATTTATTAAAAGGAAAGGAAAAGAAAAGAAAAAGTGAAAGATAGCATTTTTCAAAAGAGAAGGGGGTTAAAGTGTGCAAGCGGAAAACTTGCCTCTAGTGGGTTTAAAAGTTGGGGATGGCCGCCCACACCCCCATTTCCCACATTTGCTTTAGGCTTCAAGGAGAGAAGAAGAAGCTGCCATCGGTTTCTAGAGAGAGAAGGAGGAAGATCTACTTGAAGGTGAGATTTTAAGGTAATTCTTCTCATTTTCAGTCGGCTTTCAGCTTCTGGACTGAGTTTCTGGTGTTTAGTGCTCGTTTTCGTGGGTTTTAGGTGCTGGAACTTCAACTGGGCTCTCGAGTTTGAGGTGTTCTACTCGAAACTGTTCAAGGTGAGTTCTAGATCCCCTTTTTTACTGGTTTTCTATGTGTTTGGGGCTATTATGCATACTGGACAGAAGGTTTCTAAGCTAAACTACGAATTTTAAGATGATGTGCGACTGTGTGCTGTTGATGTATGTTTTTAGATGATATCTAAGTTGTGTATGATGTTTAGTATGTTCTAAGTGTGTAGCATGTTAGATCTAAGATAAGAATATGCTTAAAATGATGTATGGAGACTAGAAATTGAGTAAGTTAGATCGCTGGTGCTATAAGCTGTCTGCTGTGGACACTCACTTTCCGCTGTGGACACTTGGACATTATTAATGTGTTCACTAGAGACACTTAGGTATTTAGCCTGTTCGCTGTGGAGTTTGGCTGTCCGCTATGGGCATTGTTCATCCGTTGTTAACCCTTCTGTGATAAGTTGCCCGCTAGGAGTAGGAAGATTGATGAGCCATTCAATGTAGAAACTGTCATTGGTAAGTCAATCAGGATTTCTATTACGGTAGAATACTGTGGCATAGAGTTGAAAGGCCATAGGTTCTTTGCTAGGTTGCTCGTTATGCCCTTAGGCGGATTTGATGTATTGCTAGGGATAGATTGGCTAGCAGCCCATGAGGCAAACATCATGTGTCGCAAGAAGATGATTTGATTGACCGCGCCCGATGGGAGTTCGGTGACGATTTATGGTGATAGAGTTAGTACGATCTTGAAAGTAATTTGGATGGTTGTGGCAGAGTAGTGTATGAGACGTGGAAGTGGTGCCTATCTAGCCTACGTGAAGGATGTGGATGCATCAGTACCATGATTGACGGATGTACTGGTCGCATGTGACTTCCCAGACGTGTTCCAGAAGGATCTACCAGGTGTGCCACCTGACCGCGAGATCAAGTTCCAGATCAGTTTGATGCCTAATGCCTAACCTGTTGCTAAGGCGTCCTATCGTCTAGCTCCCTCCGAGATGAAGGAATTGATGACTCAGCTGCAAGAGGTGTTAGATAAGGGGTTCAACCAACCGAGCATCTCTCCATGGGGTGCTTCGGTCTTATTTATGGAGAAGAAGGATGATAGCATGAGGATGTGTATCGACTACCATGAGTTGAACAAGTTGACGGTGAAGAACTGGTATCCCTTACCAAGGATTGATGACTAGTTTAATCAACTTCAAGGTGTCAGTTGGTTCTTGAAGATATATCTCCGATCTGGTTACCGTCAATTAAGGTGGAGGAGTGGGATATTCTTAAAAAAACTTTTCATACGTATTATGGACACTACGAGTTCCTCTTGATGTCCTTTGGTTTAACCAACGCGCCAGCTACTTTATGGATTTGATAAATCAGGTGTGCCGACCTATGTTAGATAAGTTAGTGACTGTGTTCATTGATGATGTTTTGATTCTTTCGTAGAGTGTAGAAGAACATGTCGGTCACATCTGGGAAGTGTTGGATACACTTCGAAGGGAGAAGTTGTACGCCAAGTTCTCCAAGTGTGTGTTCTAGTTATGCAGGGTTTAGCTTTTGGGACAGGTGACTAATCCTGAAGGGATTATGGTAGACCTGACAAGGGTTGAGGCAGTGATGCAATGGAACTCTCCAAAGACGCCATCCGAGATTCGGATTTTCTCGGGTTTGGTGAGTACTATAGGGTAGTTATCCAAAACTTCTCTAAAGTGGCGACTATGGTCTTTGCGTTGAAGGAATGGAGGCCACTTGGGGAATCAGAGGAAGAAATGAAATGACATTACCCAGATCTCTTAAAGGAGTGATAGGTTTCGGGGACGAAACACATTTAAGGGGGGTGGACTTGTAACACCCGGAAATTTATAAAAAGGAAAGGAAAAGAAGAGAAAAAGGGAAAGATAACATTTTTCAAAAGTAAAGGGGGTTAAAGTGTGCAAGTTGTAAACTTGTCTCTAGTGGGTTCAAAAGCAAGGGACGGCCGCCCACACCCCCATTTCCCCACATCTGCTTTCAACGGCAAGGAGAGAAGAAGAAGCTGCCATTGGTTTCTAGAGAGGGAAGGAGGAAGATCTGCTTGAAGGTGAGATTTTAAAGTAATTCTTCTCGTTTTCAGTCGGGTTTCAGCTTCTGGACCGAGTTTCTGGTGTTTAGTACTCGTTTCGTGGGTTTAAGGGGCTGGAACTTCAAGTGGGCTCTCGGGTTTGAGTTGTTATACTCGAAAGCTATTCAAGGTGAGTTTTAGATCCCCTCTTTTACTGGTTTTCTACGTGTTTGGGAATGTTCTGGACAGAAGGTTTCTAAGCCAAACTATGAATTCTAAGATGATGTGTGACTGTGTGCTGTTGATGTATGTTTTTAGATGATTTGTAAGTTGTGCATGATGTTTAGTATGTTCTAAGTGTGTATCATGTTAAATCTAAGCTAAGCATATGCTTAAAATGATGTGTGGATATTAGAAATTGAGTAAGTTGGATCGCAGGTGCTATAAGCTGTCAGCTGTGGACACTTACTGTCCGCAGTGGACACTTGGACATTATTAATGTGTCCGCTGTGGACACTTAGGTATTTAGCCAGTCTGCTATGGACTTTGGTTGTCCGCTGTGAACCTTTTAACCATCCTTTGTCAGCACACTTAGTGTTTTACTCATTCGCTGTGGACATTGGCTGTCCCCTGTGGACTTTGCATGTCCATTGTAGACCTTGCTTGTCTGCTGTGGACCCTTGAGAAAATCTTGGCTGTCCACTGTGGACTTGGCCATCCGCTATGGACCATTAGCCGTCCGCTGTGGACACTTGGATAATTTTGCATCTTGCGCACTTTGGACTTTGTTCATCCATAGTTGGACTTGTTCATTCGTATTTAGACTTGTTCATCCGCATTTGGCACATGTTCATCCGCATTTGGTTCACCCGCATATCTTTAGACACATAGAACACTTTCTGAGACTTTCATCCGCATTTGCTTGTCCGCATTTGCTGAACATTCAGCCGTATTGGCTTATGTTCATCCGCATTTCTTTGGGCACTTATGATTTTCTGGAATTTTGGGAGGTAGAATGCAGTGTTAAGTTCTGATGTGTTGTGGTGGATATACTTGTTGATGTTATATGCTTGTGGGCTGTTGTTATCATGTGCCTTTAACATTGCATGATATGTATGAGTACATAAGTAAACTATTATGTAATGAAAGTGAAAGATAATGAATGACGAAAATGGAAGTAATGAACGTTGAGATCTTTGTTGCTGTAACATCCCACATTGGTTGGGAAGGAAAACGAAGGCTTCTTTATAAGGGGCTTGAGACCTTTCCAACTGTGACGCGTTTTGCCTAGGCAATGGTGGTACGTCCAGGTCCAGGTGAAAACAAAACCGTGAGGCGATGGTGGTTCGTCCCGGCCAAAGCGGACAATATCATGGTACGGTTATGCTGGGCTGTTACAGATGGTATCAGAGCCAGGGCTGGGCCGATGTGCCAGCGAGGACGCTGGGCTCCCTAAGGGGGGTGGATTGTAACATCCCACATTGGTTGGGAAGGAAAACGAAGGCTTCTTCATAAGGGGCTCGAGACCTTTCCCACTATGACGCGTTTTGCCTGGGTGATGGTAGTACGTCCCGGTCTAGGTGAAAACAAAACCGTGAGGCGATGGTGGTTCATCCCAGCCAAAGCGGACAATATCATGGTGCGGTTACGCTGGGCAGTTACAGATGGTATCAGAGCCAGGGCCGGGTCGGTGTGCCAGCGAGGACGCTGGGCTCCCTAAGGGGGATGGATTGTAACATCCCATATTGGTTTGGAAGGAAAACGAAGGCTTCTTTATAAGGGGCTCGAGACCTTTTCCACTATGACGCGTTTTGCCTGGGTGATGGTGGTACGTCCCGGTCCAGGTGAAAACAAAAACGTGAGGCGATGGTGGTTCGTCCCAGCCAAAGCGGACAATATCTTGGTGTGGTTACGCTGGGCTGTTGCAGTTGCTAACCCCAGTACTGTGTCAGCTTCTGCATGAGTGGGGGTTTGTTTACGAACCCTGGCACAATATCAGCTTTTTAGCAGGAGTCAGGGGTGTAGCAAATGAGTTTAGATGAGATCCTTGTCGCGTACCCTAGTGTTGTGTCAGCTTTTTAGCATGAGTGGGGGCCTGTTTAAGAACCCCGGCATAGTACCAACTTTGAGCATGAGTCGGGGATATAGCATGAGGCAGGATCCATAAAGAAGTGAGAGACGAATAATTATGAATGATGATGAAGATAATAATTATTATCAAGATGTACGTATGATGTGTGATCATGAACGAAAGTAAAGGATATGTTTTAACGTAATGTAAAGTATTTTATTATGAAAACTAGAACTCACTCAGCGTCGCTGACTTTTTGTATGCATAATAAGTTGGCAGGTTACCGTTTGATGCTGAGGAGGTGCACGCATGGATGCATAAGCTACTGGGAATGTTTTGAGTCTGGCTTCTACATTTTGAAATAATATTGTATTAATACATATTTTGTGATGTAAATTAAAGATATGATGTATTGACTTATTTTTAATTATCGATGAAAAGTTTTAATTCCGCTGCAAATGATGTGCTTTAAAAGTTTTATGCGATGATTGACCAACTGTAAGCATCTCGGAAACGGGGCCTTACAGCATATCGGTAGCCTAAAGTCCAACATGGTGAGATGTTGAGCCTATTACTTAAAATACAAATATATATATTCATTTGTTGAGGGTAGGCCATATACTACTTTTGTTGCAGAACTTGTATTGTTTGATGCATACCAAGATCATAAGCAAGACGTTTGCACATAAATGAAAAAGGCAAGTTAGGAACCCCTTTACTTGTTATCGTTGTTTATTGTTATCCATCCTAACCCTTAGTAGCCATGTTGATCCTTAAACCATTCTTTTGTTAAACCCGATATATAAAGCCCAAGTTGTTAGTTGATAACCAACCATTCAAAAATAAACCCTTAGTTAGAGGAGTGAATTATTATGAGGGGTGTGTACATGAGACTAAAAATCAAAGGCACACCAAGCTTAGTTGGGTGATTCTTGTTTTAATTACTTATATTTGACTTGCTAGAATGTAAATCTATTGAACGATGTAAGTCTTGTGAATAAGGGTATGACCTTGGACCTTAATTGAACCTTGATAAGTTATTAGTAATGTGTAATGCAAGGTTGGTTTTATAAATTACAATTGAACTTTGCTTGAGGACAAGCAAAAGGTTAAGTGTGGGGATGTGATCGCGTGGCAATAATTCTGTGTTTAGTTAACCTAAATGCAAGATTTTGCAGCATGATAAGTGTACAACAACTTCACTTTGTTTTTGTTTTGATTTGTAGGAGTTGGAGTTGGAAAAGGCCTGGTTTGATGAAAAAGGAATAGAAGATGAAACTACAAGGGTTGGAGCTGATAATAAAGAAAGTTACAAAAATAGCCCAGAAAACCCAAACCGGCGTATGATACGCCTGGTAGGGGCGTATCATATGCCTGCCAGCGTTTTTGTCAGCGTATATGTGGGCGTATTGGGCAGAAATTACAGAAGGGGGGCGTATGATACGCCGCTCTTGGGCGTATCATATGCCAGTCTTCAACTAACTTCCAGATTTTTTGGAATTTTAAGCTACTTTAACATAATTCAACCCTAATTCAAGGGAGAACTTCCCAAGCTTAATTCTTGATGATTCTAAGGCGATTTTTGGTGTTCCAAAGCACTACAAATCATCCACAAACATTCTTCAATTCAATATCAAAGGCATAGTGACTATGACGTGGCTAGATCCTTCGTGGTTGCTTCCAGGTAGATAGTTCTTTACAAGTGAAGTGGTTAGTAATACTTAGGGTTTCATGTTAAATAGTATTTCCTTGAATGTAATTAGAGGTTTTGATTGAGTTAAATAGTTTGTTTATAAAGAAAGTTATTAGTTTTATCATCAATTTTCGGTTTCCTTGCATCGTTAGCTCATTGAGACAAGTAGATAACTTGATATAGGTGAATTGGTAACTTTGTGAATGACCGAGTCTTAAAAGATTGTTCCTTGGTTATCACTTCAATCAAAAGTTAAAATCTTGAATCATGTTGTGCAACCCTAAAGTACACGTGATAACCCATTGATCTTGTAGAACTTGAACCCCGGAAGTGATTGTTTCTTATTATTTAATTTAGTCAGTTTCAAAGATTCTTACTTTTCGGCAATTGTGTTCATTAACTTATTAAAAGTTTTAATCTTTGGTTCAAAGTTTTTGTCTTTATGTTAATTGAGTTGCAATCGTTAAACACTTTCCACATATTCCCTGTGGAGATGACCTTACCTACACTTATACAATAAAGGTAGCTAAGATTGACATATTAACTTGTTTTTAATCTAGTCTCAACAACTAGATCAATCTCCATCTTGATCATCACATGAATGAAAGGTTTCATTCTGTGGTGAATTTGGTTTGAGGTACAGCTTTGATAATGTTTCAGGAGAAGTGATTTGAGTGATAGTGGATGGTGGATGAACATGCATATTTGAATCTTCTTTGACCGGACTTGTCCTTGAAGTTGGCATTTCTATGTAGTTATCATTTTAAGGAGGAGGAACAATATGGTATGTAGTTCCAGCACTCTTCTTCTGATCTCTTTATGCATCAAGTAGTTCTTCCAACTTGCTAGCAGTCAGCTTTAAATTCTCAAGTTCAACTTCTATTAGATCTAGGAATAATAGGTCTAGATCATTTTGTATAGGCTTAGAACTTTAATCAATACATGTAATGAATATTTGTAATTCATTATTTTGATGCTTGCATTATGTATATAGGTTAACCCATATGTGCATTGATTTATGTGTATGATTACAGGTACAAACATTATACTTGGTCAATTTCTGAAATTGACTAAGTGAAGAAACATCACGGATGAACATTTTTGTTCTTCCGTAGATATCTTTCTTACAAGACATTCATCAAAAGATCTTCTACGGATGAATATGGGTATTCACTGATGAACAAACACCACACATGAAGAAACTGAAGTACCTTCGGAAGAACAAAGTAGTTGCGGAAGAACCAGACGCACTTATATCATACAAGTGTTTCAAGTCAACAAGTCAACAAGTCAATCACAGACTCCAAGAGATTCGTTGTTTCCTTAACAGAAACACGCGTGTCTATAAATATGAGTCCTTGTTTCACATCAAGAAGGAGTAAGAGACGGTGACAAAAATACCATCACATCGTTTCGCACGATCAACACAAACCCTAGCAGCCGTCACATCAACACACCAAAAATCATAAACACAATCATAGCATAGAATTTTGTTAGCAATTATTATTTGATTCTTTGTAATCATTAATCAGTTTTAATGAATTACATTTGATTCAAAACATTATTCTTTGCATATTGTTGATATCGTTTGAGCATTTATTGTTTTATTTTCTCTGGCATCTATATTTATTAATTAATCAATTAAACAACGATTAATGGTAATTCCACGATCATTAATTCGAAACCAATCTAACACTGATAATTCCTGATTGTGATCCTTGGATTCACAGGTGGTATCAGAGCCAAGTGCTCATTGATCTAGATCGATTGATCTATCGGTGTTAGAATTGTTTAATTGAATAGATCTATCAGTTTTCTGACTAGATCTATAGTTTTTAAGCAAAAGTAATTTGGTGTGAAGATTTAAAATTCAATAAATCAGTGATTTGTCTTTCAGCGAGTATTGTTACATTGCTCAGTTAACATTGATCTATATTCAAATTAATTGAAATATAGATCTATGTTATTGGCTGACTTTCATTAACTGTTCATAAGAAACTTTATTTTAGTTAAAACTTCAATATTTGACTAAAATGAGTAGCTTTGTCGGTGGATCATTGTACCAGCCTCCAAAGTTGGAAACAAAAGTAGACTTTAAGTCCTGGAAGATCAAGTTCAGAAATCATGTGAACTACACTGATTCTGACTTATGGGTATCAATAACTGAAGGCCCTTATATTCCACCCACCCTTGGGCCGGATTATAATGACAAAAATCAACCCATAAGTACAAAAGATCAGTCACCTGATGATGTTAAAAAGGTTAAAGTTGATATTAGAGCATATAGTTTGCTCAGTATGGCTTTACCTGAAGAAATACTAATCAGGTGTGAGAATTATAAAACAGCAAATTCCTTGTGGACGATACTTCATACTCTTTGTGAAGGGAGTGATGAAATCAGAAGCATTAGGAAGGACACATTTTGCTCACAATATGAAACATTTCATCATATTGTGGGTGAATCAATTCCTTAACAACTCCATAGGTTTATGCAATTGGTAACCGAGATGAACATCATGGAGTTGAAATATACAAATGAGGAATTGAACGAAAAGATGCTCCATACATTGCCTGAAAGTTGGAAGCAAAGTGTGTCCATGTTCAAGAACACCATTGATCTCAAAGCAACTGGCTTAGATACATTGGTAGCTAAAGTTGAGGCTCTTGAAATGGATGAAAAAAAAAGAAACAAGAGTGTGAGAACACATGTCACACCTTATCATTTTAAAGAAACCAAAAGTGCTGGAAGTGCTTTTATCTCTAACAATGATAGTTACAACTCTTGTACTTTGAGTGAAGATGAAGAAGAAGTGAGCTTTTATGCATCAAAGCCTTCAAAGAAATCTTATCAAAGTAAATCAGGAAAAGAAAAAGGAAGACCTGATGATAGAAAAGATGCATCTACATCAGCAGCAAAGTCTTCAACAAACAACAACCAAGCAGAGCCCATTTCTGTGATTCTGGATTCTGAAGAACAAAAAGCAGCATTTGCAGCTTTTAGTTCAAGTTTTCAATCCTACTTGGGAAGCACCTTAACACCTGCAAATATCTGCCAACAAGACTTGGAAGAACTACATCCAGATGTAGTAGAGGAGATGGATCTTTAATGGCAAATGGCAATGATTGCTTATAGAGCCAAACAATACTTGAGAAGAAACAAAAATTTGGCTGCAGCAAGCAAAACATTAAAGATTGGTGTTGATAAGTCAAAGGTAAGATGTTTCAAATGCAATCTCAATGGGCACTTCTCAAGAGAATGTAATCAACAATCAAATCCTGACATGAGACAACAGCAGCAACATCAGTCTCATCAGCATCAATCTCATCAAACAATAACATCTCAGAGATCTTATAGACAACCACGGCTAACCAACTCATCCCCACCAGCCACAAATGCATCAACAGGACCTAGTAATTCTAAAGAAATTAGGCTGATCATTCTCCAAGATGGAACCTGTGCTGGAGCATGTATGAGAAGGAAGTTTTGGGAGAAAATCAAGCTTTAATGGCCCACATGGAGAACAAAGTTCCACCTATGGCTAGAGAGGTAAGAGATAGATTGTGTTCATTAGTGTGTGTTGAGGAAGTTGAAAGATATAGAGTCCATGCTCAACAACTGGCTGATAAAGTAAAAGAAATAATGATTTTGAATGAATCTCTTGTAAGAGAACATAAATTATATCAATTCAAAATTAACTCTTTACAAAAAGATTTAGATAAATTTGTTTCAGAAAATTACAGCTTAAAAGCCCAAGTTGAGCATCTGACCACTTCCTTAACTAAATCCATGGCTGATCGTGCATCAACTGAAGTGAAACTTCACAAGTTTCAACTTTCATCTCAGCAATATGAGAAATTATTGAATTCTCATATTGAATCAAAGAACAGGTATAGGTTGGGATATAATGCTGTTGCACCTCCTTTGAATAATAACTATACAACTTTACCTGAATCAATGACAAATAGCTTGTGAAATCATTTTGTGCCATGCACCAAGTTTGAAACAAAATGTACTGAACAAGTTAATAACAATGAATCTGAGGTGAGTGAAACTGAGTCTTCTGAATCAGATAAAATCAAACAAAATGAATCAGAATTTGACTTTGATGGATGTGATGACTTGGATGATTCTGATGAACATGATGATAACTTTGCGGATCAACTGAACATTGGTAAGAATGTTTCAGTTGAAACAATCATTCCCAAAGTACTTGAGCAAACAAAGTTGCCATATCCTCTAAAGCAAAGAAACATGTTGAAGACTATTTGCAAGAGAATAGCTCAGCTAAATAAAGGTCTTCAAGTACTTCATCAGCAACAAAAACCTTCAACTGAAGGGATAGAGAAGTGTACATCTACTGAAGTACACAAATCTTCCTTAGAAACAGAAAAGAAGCAAGTATCAGCAGAACTTCTCCGGAAGAAGAAACATCCTTCAGTAGTAGATCTGCGGAAAAACAAATCTACTAAATCAGTAGATGATCTGCGGAAGGCAAAATAAACAACCAAAAAGAAAACAACTCAAAAATGTGTGAGCTCAAAGCAACAAACTTCAGCTGATAAACATGAACCTTTTGACATCATGTCAGGAAAAGGAAAGGAGTTAGCTTCAGTAAAGTTTGAGAAGGAATCGAAGACTTAAAGATAGCAAAGAAGAAGAAATTGATTGAGTCTGATAATGAGTCAGAAGAAAAGTATTGCAAATGGTATGACATGAAAAATCACAACACTGAAGACTGTTACTTCAGCAGCTATTGCTCCATCTGCAATATGAACAATCATATGACTTCAAACTGTTACTTCAACAAACATTGTGATATTTGTAACAAAAATAACCATTCCACTCAGGAATGTTATTTTAACAAAAAAACAAGACAAAGAGCACAAAGAAGAAACAACCTGAGAAGGATGAATCAGAATCTCAATCAAGTGAAGATCAAAAAGATTCAAGATTAAAGAAACAACAAAAACAAAAACAAAAGGTGACAAAACCACAAGAGAAATCATCAGTTGATAGTGAACATTTGAAGAAAAGACAACCTGAACAAAATTCAAAGACTCCTCAACAATCAAAGACACCTCACAAAAAGGTGGATTTGAACAATAAGAAGTCAAATGCTAATGATACTTTCTTTGATAATTTTGAAAAAGGAACTCATGTTTCACATTCAAAATCAAAGGATGATGAAACTTTCAACAATCAAGGATCATCATCAAAGTCAAAACAACAAAAAAAGAAAGAGAAGATCCTTGAGGAAGAGTTTGAAAAATCAGAACAAAATTCCACAAGTTCATCATCAACAGAATCATCCTCACCACAAACAACACACAATGAATCAATTGAATCTAAAATTAATACTGAATCTTCAAGACTCATTCATAAGGAAGTTAAAATTTTAGACTCCACAGGATCACCCAAGATCATTAAGACTTGGGTTTCCAAATCTAATTGATTTCTTTAATTGTGCAGGAACAATCTTGGAGAGCTGACAACAAGTGGTATGTTGACAGTGGTTGTTCCAGACATATGACAGGAAACTGTTCTCTTCTCCATGACTTCAAACATAAAAATGCTTCTTATGTGGCATTTAGTGGGGATAAGAAGGGAGGTAAAATAGTTGGTGAAGGAATGGTAACTAATGGTGTGCTCAAATTTGAGAAAGTAAGTTATTGTGAAAATTTGCAATATAATTTATTGAGTGTGTCTTAAATTTGTGATCAAAATTATACCACATTATTTGATAACACTAATTGTTACATTCTTAAGCCAGGTTTTGCAGTTCCAGAAGATTGGATCCTTCTTAAAGCATCAAGAAAAAGAAACACATATGTTTTGGATATGAATAATACAGCACTCACAAACAATGAAACATGCCTGCTATCTAAGTCATCAGAAGATGAATCTCAGTTATGGCATAGAAGGCGTGTTCATTCCAACTTGAAGAACATGAATAAATTGGTGAAAAATGACTTAGTCATTGGATTTCCAAAGAAAGAATTTTCTTGTTCAAACCATTGTCCTTCATGTTATAAAGGAAAACAATATAGAGTGTCACATAAATCCAAAATAATAAATACAAATGCTACACCACTCAAATTGCTTCACATGGATCTTTTTTGTCCAACTAATGTGATGAGCATTGGAAAAAGGCAATATTGTTTAGTGGTTGTGGATGATTTCACTAGATTCACATGGGTCTTTTTCTTAAAACAAAAGAGTGAAACATCAGAAACATTAATGGAGTTTGTCACAAAGATTGAGAATCAACTTGATTTAAAAGTTAAAATTTTTAGGAGTGACAATGGGACTGAATTTGTTAATACTGTCTTAGATTCATTTTGCAGGAATAAAGGCATAGAAAGGCAATATAGTGCACCAAGAACTCCATAACAAAATGGAGTTGCTGAAAGAAGAAACAGAACTCTCATTGAAGTAGCAAGAACAATGCTAGCTGATTCATAATTGCCAATCACCTTTTGGGCTGAAGCAGTGAACACAGCATGCAATGTTCAAAACAGGACATTAATTGTCAAAGAACACAATAAAACACCTTATGAGCTTTTATTTAAAAGAAAACCTTACATAGGATATCTTAGAGCTTTTGGGTGTCATGTATCTGTTTTAAGCACAAAAGAACAATTGGGAAATTTTTTAGAGAAAGCCTATGATGGTTTCTTTGTTGGATATTCTTCAACATCTAAATCATATAGGATTTACATTCCACAACAAAACATTGTGGAAGAAACTCCTAATGTGTCTTTTGATGAATCCTTATTTCCTAAATCTATAAAAGGATCATCATGGTTGTTTTATATAGATGCACTCACAAACTCATTTAACTCTGGTTATTTGAATGCTGCAGGTACTGAGGATACATGCTATACATTTGTTCCTCCAAACATGAATGAAGTGTCATTATCTGCCGATCCTCCAAGAATACAAACTTCAAGTATCATGGAATAAGGAACACCAAATAATGTCAATAATGCAGCACAAGACCAAGCAAATGGATTTACATCCTCAGATGCAAACACTTCATCAGCAGCTGCTAACTCTGCATCCGCAGATGAGTGTCCTACATCCGAAGATATGAATATTGGATCAGCTGATGTTCCATTCACATCAGTAGATGTTCCACATATTGGAGATGGTCCATTGCATTCCAAAGAGTCATTGTCAGCAAGTCAACAAAATACATCCATAGATGTTCCTGTAACTCCTGCGGAAGCACGAAATACATCTGTAGATGTTCCTGTAACTCCTGCGGATGGCACTCACAATGCAGCTGATGTACAAAATGAAAATCATTCAGCTTCCAATGATGATCAATTTGATTACTTCATAAATTCATCATCTCAGCTGGATATATCTACATCAATGCATATGTCTAACTTGGAATCCTCTATTCCAGTTGAGTCCATTTCAACAACAAGAATTCATAAGACTCATCAAATAAACAACATCATTGGAGATCTCAATGAAAGAACCACAAGAAGCCAAGGGGGAGCTGCAAACATCTGTCTTTTCACTTGTTTTCTTTCACAAGTGGTTCCTCCAAACATTACAGCTGCATTAAAAGATAATACCTGGATTGAAGCCATGCAAGAAGAACTTTAACAATTCAGAAAGCAAAAGGTCTGGAATCTAGTTGATCTTCCTGAAGGCCAACATCCAATTGGCATAAGCTGGTTATTCAAAAATAAACTAGATGACAGAGGTATTGTTGTGAGAAACAAAGCTAGGCTAATTGCTCAAGGATATACTCAAGAAGAAGGGATAGACTATGATGAAGTTTTTGCACCAGTTGCAAGAATTGAAGCCATTAGAGTATTCCTAGCCTATGCATCATATAAGAAGTTCACTGTTTATCAAATGGATGTGAAGTGTGCCTTTTTATATGGGAAAATAGAAGAAGAAGTCTATGTAGCTCAACCTCTAGGTTTTGAAGATCCTGATTACCCACATAGAGTATACAAGCTTGACAAAGCTTTGTATGGTCTTCATCAGGAACCAAGAAAGTGGTATGAAACATTATCATCTTTCTTGTTCAAGCATGGATACAAAAGGGGAACTATTGATCAGACTCTCTTTCTCAAACATGAACATCAAGACCTCTTAGTTGTTTAAATATATGTAGATGACATTATATTTGGATCAACAAATAAGAGACTGTATGAAAGCTTTGAAGAGTTGATGAAATCTCAGTTTCAAATGAGCTCAATAGGAGAATTAACTTTCTTTCTTGGACTACAAGTTCATCAGAAAACAGATGGCATATTCATCAATCAAGAAAAGTATATTCATCAAATATTGAAGAAGTACAATCTTGCTAATACATCTTCATGCAAAACACCTGCTTTAATAATCGACAAATTCGTACCTGATATTACAGAAAAATCTATTGATCAAAGATTATATAGATCAATGATAGGATCTCTTATGTATTTAACTGCCAGCAGACCGGACATAATGTTTGCTGTATGTGTTTGTGCTAGGTACCAATCAGATCCAAAAGAGTCCCATCTAAATGCTGTAAAGAGGATTTTTAAATATCTTAAAGGGAAACCAGCCCTTGGTCTATGGTATCCAAAAGATGGAGACTTCTCTCTCTACTCTTATTCAGATAGTGACTATGGAGGATGCACAACAATAGAAAATCCACAACTGGTGGATGTCAATTTTTAGGACCAAGACTTGTTTCATGGCAGTGCAAAAAGCAAACAAATGTATCTGTATCCACAGGTGAGGCTGAGTTCATAGCTGCTTCAGCTGGTTGCTCTCAAGTCGTTTGGTTGCAAAACCAATTACTTGATTATGGTTACAATTTCCTTCAAACTCCAATTTATATTAACAATTCAGCTGCTATGTTTATCACTGCTAATCCAGTTCAACATAGTAAAACAAAGCATATTGAAATCAGATATCATTTTCTGAGATATTGCTCAGAAAAAGGTTTAATCAAGTTAGTCAAAGTGGATACAACAAATCAGCTTGCTGATCTATTCACTAAGGCCTTTGATTCAGTTAGATTTAACTTTCTAATTGAGTCTTTGGGCATGATTAACTTAGATTAATCATCATTAACAAAGAAGAGCATGTGTCAGTCCTTGTAAATAGTAATAAAGAAAATAAAAAAAAAACATTCAAAAAACATACAAATTCAAATATTGTCTTTATTTATTGTGTCTTCTATTTCTGCATGACATATGTTTGGGAAATGATAGTACACTGTGCCTTTGCTTGTTTACTGAGTTCTTAAATTTCTTTAAAAACTGATCAAAAGTTCTTTGATATGTAAGTAGATTCAACTTGAGTGAAGATTATACTAAGAGCATGCTTAACATAATAAAAAGGTGACTGTTTGTGAGAAACTTCATTTTGAGGATCAAGCAAGTGAGTCTTATCCTGATGTGATCAATTCATTCACCTAAGCACACTATGTAAAACACTTTATAACTTCTATCTTTGCAAATCATATTCCCTCTGTTTTGTGTGAACAAAGAGATGAGTTTATGAACACCATGAGATACATATGTATTCAACTGGTGAAAAGATCATGATCCTCATCATCCCTCTGTTTTGTGTAAACAAAGACCTAGGTTAAAGGCACCTCTGTTTTACGTCAGTAAAGACCTGGTGACCTGATGATGATCATATCTAAGCTCTCAAAGAATCCATAGTGATCAACTGTATATTTACATAAGAGCTTTTGTAGCAAAGCATTTATGAGACAACTCATATGTCTAAAGATAGAATTTATAACTTAATGTACATAGTTTCTAAGTGTGAAAAAGTGATGAATTGACTCACAAACGGAGGACAAACTCTAATGTGAATTGAATGTGGAGCCCATAACAGTTTATCTCTAATAAACATGAAAAAATGATAAACAGCATGTCTAGTTGATTCCATACTCTTGTTTGGATTTAAGTGGACAAACATACTTGCAATCAGGACTAGAATCAGGTCACATTTCAACAATCAACTCAATCAGGAAGAAGTTTAGTGTCATAGTATGATCCCATTATATGTGTTTATATGCATGTACATATATGTAATTCAATTTTGTTACTTTTAGTTTATTTATTGTGTGTAATCTTTGGATAGTCATGTGCCTTTCATGCTCTTTACTTCATAAATTTATGATGAATGCAACACTTTATCATTAATCACAAATTTAGGGGGAGTATTGTTAGATCTGGGAATAATAGGTCTAGATCATTTTGTATAGGCTTAGAACTTTAATCAATACATGTAATGAATATTTGTAATTCATTATTTTGATGCATGCATTATGTATATAGGTTAACCCATATGTGCATTGATTTATGTGTATGATTTCAGGTACAAACATTATACTTGGTCAATTTCTAAAATTGACTAAGTGTAAGAAACATCCACGGATGAACATTTTTGTTCTTCCGTAGATATCTTTCTTACAAGACATTCATCAGAAGATCTTCTATGGATGAATATGGGTATTCACTGATGAACAAACACCACACATGAAGAAACTAAAGTACCTTCGGAAGAACAAAGTTCATTCGGAAGAACAAAGTAGCTGCGGAAGAACCAGACGTACTTATATCATACAAGTGTTTCAAGTCAACAAGACAACAAGTCAATCACAGACTCCAAGAGATTCGCTGATTCCTTAACAGAAACACGCGTGTCTATAAATATGAGTCCAAGGTTTCACATCAACACGCTGTTTAGTTAATAACCAACCATTCAAAAATAAACCCTTAGTTAGAGGAGTGAATTATTATGAGGGGTGTGTACATGAGACTAAAAATCAAAGGCACACCAAGCTTAGTTGGGTGATTCTTGTTTTAATTACTTATAATTGACTTGCTAGAATGTAAATCTATTGAACGATGTAAGTCTTGTGAATAAGGGTATGACCTTGGACCTTAACTGAACCTTGATAAGTTATTAGTAATGTGTATTTGCAAGGTTGGTTTTATAAATTACAATTGAACTTTGCTTGAGGACAAGCAAAAGGTTAAGTATGGGGATGTATCGCATGGCAATAATTCTATGTTTAGTTAACCTAAATGCAAGATTTTGCAGCATGATAAGTGTACAACAACTTCACTTTGTTTATGTTTTGATTTGTAGGAGTTGGAGTTGGAAAAGGCCTGGTTTGATGAAAAAGGAACAGAAGATGAAACTACAAGGGTTGGAGCTGATAATAAAGAAAGTTACAAAAATAGCCCAGAAAACCCAAACCGGCGTATGATACGCCTGGTAGGGGCGTATCATATGCCAGCCAGCGTATTTGGGTGTATCCTACGCCAGTCTTCAACTAACTTCTAGATTTTTTGGAATTTTAAGCTACTTAAACATAATTCAACCCTAATTCAAGGGAGAACTTCCTAAGCTTAATTCTTGATGATTCTAAGGTGATTTTTGGTGTTCCAAAGCACTTCAAATCATCCACAAACATTCTTCAATTCAAGATCAAAGGCATAGTGACTATGATGCGTGGCTAGATCCTTCATGGTTGCTTCCAGGTAGAAAGTTCTTTACAAGTGAAGTGGTTAGTAATACTTAGGGTTTCATGTTAAATAGTTTTTCCTTGAATGTAATTAGAGGTTTTGATTGAGTTAAACAGTTTGTTTATAAAGAAAGTTATTAGCTTTGTCATCAATTTTTGCTTTCCTTGCATCGTTAGCTCATTGAGACAAGTAAATAAATTGATATAGGTGAATTGGTAACTTTGTGAATGATCGAGTCTTAAAAGATTGCTCCTTGGTTATCACTTCAATCAAAAGTTAAAATCTTGAATCGGGTTGTGCAACCCTAAAGTACACGTGATAACCCATTGATCTTGTAGAACTTGAACCCCGGAAGTGATTGTTTCTTATTATTTATTTAAGTCAGTTTCAAAGATTTTTGCTTTTTGGCAATTGTGTTCATTAACTAATTAAAAGTTTTAATATTTGGTTCAAAGTTTTTGTCTTTATGTTAATTGAGTTGCAATCGTTAAACACTTTCCACATATTCCCTGTGGAGATGACCTTACCTACAGTTATACAATAAAGGTAGCTAAGACCGACATAATAACTTGTTTTTAATCTAGTCTCGACAACCAGATCAATCTCCATCTTGATCATCACATGAATGAAAGGTTTCATTCTGTGGTGATTTTGGTTTGAGGTACAGCTTTGATAATGTTTCAGGAGAAGTGATTTGAGTGATAGTGGATGGTGGATGAACATGCATATTTGAATCTTCTTTGACCAGACTTGTCCTTGAAGTTGGCATTTCTATGTAGTTATCATTTTAAGGAGGAGGAACAACATGGTATGTAATTCCAGCACTCTTCTTCTGATATCTTTATGCATCAAGTAGTTCTTCCAACTTGCTAGCAGTCAGCTTTAAATTCTCTAGTTCATCTTCTGTTAGATCTAGGAATAATATGTCTAGATCATTTTGTATAGGCTTAGAACTTTAATCAATACATGTAATGAATATTTGTAATTCATTATTTTAATGCATGCATTATGTATATAGGTTAACCCATATGTGCGTTGATTTATGTGTATGATTACAGGTACAAACATTATACTTGGTCAATTTCTGAAATTGACTAAGTGTAAGAAACATCTACGGATGAACATTTTTGTTCTTCCGTAGATATCTTTCTTACAATACATTCATCAAAAGATCTTCTACGGATGAATATGGGTATTCACTGATGAACAAACACCATACATGATGAAACTGAAGTACATTCGGAAGAACAAAGTAGCTGCGGAAGAACCAGACGTACTTATATCATACAAGTGTTTCAAGTCAACAAGTCAATCACAGACTCTAAGAGATTTGTTGTTTCCTTAACAGAAACACGCGTGTCTATAAATATGAGTCCTTGGTTTCACATCAAGAAGGAGTAAGAGATGGCGACAAAAATACCATCACATCGTTTCGCACGATCAACACAAACCCTAGCAGCCGTCACACCAACACACCAAAAATCATAAACACAATCATAGCATAGAATTTTGTTAGCAATTATTATTTGATTCTTTGTAATCATTAATCAGTGTTAATGAATTACATTTGATTCAAAACATTATTCTTTGCATATTGTTGATATCGTTTGAGCATTTATTGTTTATTTTCTCTGGCATCGATATTTATTAATTAATCAATTAAACAACGATTAATGGTAATTCCGCGATCATTAATTCGAAACCAATCTAACACTGATAATTCCTGATTGCGATCCTTGGATTCACAACTTCTATTAATGCATGATCTACTTTTGTCTTTGTTAGAGACTCAGTGAGGCTTGTAACTTGAGCTTGAAGACTAAATCTTTCTCCAAGGAGTTTGTCTACATCCTTCAGCAGAGAATAGATTTTATCTTCAAAGGCTTTATGTTGTATCTTCAATTTTGCATTTGTAGCCTTTTCTGTATTGATTGCTTGATTTAGACACTCAATGTATTGTTTCAAGTTATTTATTGTTTTTGTTGTACTTGCATTTGATAATTCGGCTTCAACTTCAGCCTTTATGTTTGTAACTTCACAGAGAGTTCAGTTGCATGAGCATTCAGCTTGTGGTTTTCTTTAAGCAAGTCATCAACTTCTTTTTCTAGTGAACTGATGTGATTAGTAGAAGTATGTAGTTCCTCTACATGTGAAACTCTTTCCTCCTTTATCATGTATGCTAGATTGTTGCAATATTTTTGATATGCTTGTAATTCATCTATGCATGCTAATGAGCATAGAATGATCTTTCTATCTTTAGGAATTTCAAGCAATGGTGGAATGTTTGTGTTGTTCTTGTTTGTGGCTTTTGCAAGCTTGGCCGACTCTTCAAGTTTGATTTCTTGTTGAACCATTTTGTCTTGCAACTGATTCATCTCTTGAGCTAAACTGATGTTTTGTTAATTCAGTGTCTTGATTTGTGCTTGATCATTTCTTTGAGATTGTTCCATCTCTGACCTGTATTTGATCAAATCATTAGACAATATGTTGTTTGAGTTTGCAAGATCACATAAATGTAAATCCATCAGTTCTTTCTCAATGTAACTGATGTACAACTGAATATTTGTATTGTCCAACAATGAATTGTTGTTATTGTTTGATATGTTGTTGTCGTTTGGTTGATTACAACTTTTGCTTGATTTGCTACTGTTGTTTGGTTGATTGAAGCTTTTGCTTGATTTCCTGCTGTTGTTTGGTTAGTTGTAGTAGCTTGGTTTGCTCTATTTGAATTCCTGGAACCTCTTTCTCCCTGCAACAAGAAACATAGCTCGGTTTCTCGAAACACGGTATATATGTCACACCCCGGGCCTAGGTAGGGGGGGACATCACAGACTAGCAACAACATATGGCAGTGGAAACAAACCATCATAAGAGCACAAAAGGAGAGGACATCACATGGCATTAATGTTTAAAGAAAAACCAGGCTAGAAGTAGGTCTAGCCACCAATACAAGTACATAATTCATCAGTACAAATTGTTTCCAACAATAACAAATATAAATTGTTCAAATTGTTTTAAAAACAAGACAAGCCAATGCCATGGGTCACGGTGCTAGGTCGTCATAAGTCTTCTACAAAAGCCAGACCTTCATCACGGGTTACTTGAAACATGCTCAAAGAAAATTTTTGTCAACTAAAAAGTTGGTGAATTCATGAGCTTAAAGTTTAAAAACAAAAGGATTCAATAGAATTCACATTTGATTTAAAAGAATCATAGTTTCATTGTTGTGGGGGATCATAATCAACCCTGTACTCAGTCCCGGCTAGCCTCTTCAAAAGTTATGTTGTACCGGTTAATCCCGAAGGAAGAACTGAGCCTCATACAGTGGACCATACCTGCCAGATGGTTCACCCTAGTATCTTATAAAAACCTATCACATGACACAAACGACCCCGCAGGATCTCAGTGTGGTACCCTTCCCGTTCATCACGAAAGGCACTGTGTGTGGGGGATTCCCCAAGTAGATCTACCCATATAAAACAAGTGGTTCATACAAGAATTAATGATCGTGATAAAAGTAAAAGTAGGTTCTAATATTTCCACAACATATAGTATCATAATATAGCACAAAAATAGTTCAGTTTAAACAGAGCATGCTTCATCCCAAAAACAGTAGTAAAAAGAGAACACTAGAACTCACCTTAAGTTTCAAGCAACGGGTTCTTCGAGTACCGGGAAAGTTTCAAGTCTAGCACCCTACCATCAAGATTAAGTGATAAGCCACTAGTTCTAAGGTCACATGAGGTGGACAAAGTGTGTTAAGAAGTTAAATATTTAACTAGCTTATATTTGCTAAGGCTTGCATTTAAAAGTTTTCTTTTATAGAAAGCTAGGGTTTCTTAAGGGGAATTCATGTTTTCACACTATTAGGTTATCGACACAAGTTAAATTAAGTTTATCAAGTGATTACCAGTCCAAGGGGGGTTGGTTTATTGAAGTTTGGCAGATTTTACAGTTTAGTCCTTCAAGTTTCAAAATTTACATTTTCTACCCTAAAGTTTGCTTCTTTACATTTAATGACCATTATGACCCAATAACCGACCTTTGGAGTTAAATATTACATTCTTAATAAGTTAAACTCCCAAATTTTCCAGATTTTAAATTTGAGTTGGTGAACATATGTTTTAAGTTACCGGTTACGGTAAAACCGAAGGTTTTTAACGGTTAAACATTGAATCTTATAGTTTTATGGCTTAAAACTTTAAGTATTATTTTAAGGACTTTTAAAAAGCTTTATAATCTGTCAAGAATGTATTTTTAAGCCCTTTTTGTTGAAAGTCTCATTTTTAAGTTTAACTCGTTAAAACGCGTTTTTACCCGAAATTAACAGTTTAAAAACTTGTTTGACCAATTTTTCACCATCATTAAGTCTTATAGTTCCTAAATTACTGAAATAACATGGTTTTCATGGATTTTGGTTTTATACCATTATTTCCAAGGCTTTACTCCAAACGTTACCCGGTTAATACCCGTTTTTAAATAAAAATTCCATTTAAATTGTCTTTTGACCATTTAGTCAACAAATCCAATCTATATCACTTTGTTAACCCCTTTTAGAGTCTGGAATTCTTTTTAACATGGTTATACTCTAAGTTCTCTTATTTTTAAGTCATTTTACCACCTTTCGGGTCACAAAATAAGCTCAACATGTCTACAATTCATACTTTTACTATTTTTCAGCCGTTAACATCACCTCATACGCTTAATACACCCAAAAATTACTGAAATAATAACTCTAACTCATAGTTTTAACATACAACCCAAGAACAAGTTGTAGATAAGTGATTTCACCATTTAAACCCATTACACTTGTGTAAAATCTTACGGATCATGCTTAAACATTACCAAATCCTTTTGTAACTTTAAAAACAGGTTATTAAAAGGTTAGAAAATTATTTTTGAGCAGGTTACTATCTTTACTTCGGAGGGTTACAAGATGTGCAAGTTAGATGGTGCAAACATCACCCAAAAAGAGGGTTTTCATGGTGTAAATCGAGTTCCACCCATAGAATCACTAACATATCGAGTGAGATACCTTCAAGGATGTTAGAAGATCCTCAAGAACAAGGTGATAGCAGTAGACTTCTGTTAAAACAAAGAAAATAATGTTTTTGGTGGATAAAAGAAAGAATACCACATGACATAGCTTGTTTTTGGTAAGGTGAAGCTTACTCTTTGTATGGTTCACGATTTGGAGAGTGTAGAGGGACAGAACGATCTGGAAAGCTTCGAACAAGGGCTGGAGAAGTCGAACATGATGAATCCGTGTATCAAAAGCTCACAAGGTAGCACCCTCTTGCAAGTTTGATGCTTGACCGATGATGGTATGATGTTGTTCTTTGATGATTATGGCTGAAATGGTGTTAGAACCATGGGTGTGTGTGTGTTTTCTGGTGAAGGAAACCGAGAGGAAGAGAAGAGAGAATGAGAGGTGAGAATGAGGGTTGAGTGTTCAAATGTTGCATGAAATGGGAGTGGAGGGGAATGGTGGCAAGTTTGGGTGGTGTAGAAGGGAGAGGATTGGTGGAGAGGGGGGTGAAGGGGGCGGCCAAAGTTTGGAGTCTAGTGGGGGTAGTTTTGATTTAATTTTTATTGTATAAATGTTATTATGTAGTATAGTGTGTAGTATAATATAGTATTTTAGGTGGTAAATTCTAGTTAGTTGTTTAAGTATTAAGTATGTATATGTATATGTTAAACTGTGAATTTATGTGTGTATATACACATTTTAATTGTTTCAACTAAGATTTAATTTTTGCAAACTTTCCCGAAACATGAAGTTACTCTATGCTAAGGCTAGATTTAGCTAAATCATCTCAAAACGCACATGAAATAACAAAAATGACAATAATAGCAATAAAAATATTAATGCTAATGCTAATAATAATAATGATATTAACATTTATATTAATTGTATGGATAATGATGCAGGAGGTTAAAGGTTAGAATTATGACCTAGAGGTCGGTTGTTACATTCTCCCCCCGTTTAGGAAATTTCGTCCCAAAATTTTTAGCTTCGATAAACTCCAGAACGAGTGGGTTTGAAGAGGTGTGGATAACTCTTTCTCATCTCATCCTCTCGCTCCCAAGTGAATTCAGGTCCTCGCTTAGAATTCCATCTTACCTTGACCTTGGGTATGCGACTTCGCCTGAGTTTCTTGACCAACCAGTCGGTGATCTCTATAGGCTCTTCCACGAAGTTCAACTTGTCATTAATCCTCGCTTCTTTCAAAGGTAACTCCATGGTCTTATCTACCATGCACTTCTTTAAATTTGACACATGGAAGGTGTCATGTATGTAACTTAACTCTTGCGGTAGCTTTAATTTATACGCCACGGGGCCAATTCTTGCTAGTATCTCAAATGGTCCAATGTATCTCGGGCTTAGCTTTCCTTTCTTTCCAAACCTCATAGTTCCCTTCCATGGTGCCACTTTTAGCATTACTCTATCACCCACTTGAAATTCTAAAGGTTTTCGCCTTCTGTTAACATATTTCTTCTGACGGTCTCTGGCTGCTCTTAAACGCTCCTTGATTTTAAATATTTTGTTGGTGGTCTCCATCGCGATGTCGGGTCCCATTACTTGGCTATCACTGATCTCATTCCAACTCAACGGTGATCGGCATTTCCTGCCATATAGGGCCTCATACGGAGCTGCTTTTATACTTGCGTCGTAACTATTATTGTAGGAGAACTCTACTAGAGGAAGATGGTTATCTCAGTTCCCACCAAAGTCAATCACGCAAGCCCTTAGCATATCTTCCAAGGTTTGGATGGCTCTTTCACTCTGACCTTCAGTTTGTGGGTGGTATGCAGTGCTTAAATCCAGGCGGGTTCCTAGAGCCTGCTGGAGTGACTTCCAGAAACAAGAAGTGAAACGACTATCACGGTCGGAGATGATTGATAGTGGCACCCCATGCCTGGTTACTTTTTGATCGATGTACAGTTGGGGCCAGCTTTGTCAGGTCGTAGTCTTCTCGAATCGGCAAGAAGTGAGCTGATTTAGTTAACCGATCCACTATTACCCAGATAGCATCATGACCACTGAAAGTTCTGGGTAACTTTGTAACAAAATCCATCGTGACGTTATCCCATTTCCATTCTAGAATTTCGGGCTGTTGTAACATCCCTGACGGTTTTTGATTTTCAGCCTTTACCATGGCGCACGTCAGACATTCCCAACATAAATGGCGATTGATCTCTTGATTCCAGGCCACCAGAAAAGTGCCTTTAGATCTTGGTACATTTTGTCACTTCCGGGGTGAACCGAGTACCTAGATTTGTGGGCTTCGTCTAGGATCACCTCTCTAATTCCCCCGTACTTTGGTACCCACGTTCTCCCTTCATGTTTATATATACCATCGTTACTCATCTCAAATCGCTTCTCCATTCCTGTTAACGATTCCTATGCTAAGTTATCTTCCTTTAGCGCTTCACCTTGTGCTTCTTTTAGTTTCGTGATGAGGTTGGTATACACGCTCATTCTTAATGCACGGACACGGAGGGGTTTTTCTCTTTCTTTCCTGCTCAAGGCATCTGCCACTACATTGGCCTTGCCAGGATGGTAGCGAATCTTGCATTGATAATCATTCAGTAGCTCAACCCATCTTCTCTGATAGCATGGTCAAGAATGTGTTGCAAACTTCTATGGTCAGTGTAGATAATGCACTTTGTGCCATAGAGATAATGCCTCCACATTTTGAGTGCAAACACCATGGCACCCAATTCTAGATCATACGTTGTGTAGTTTTTCTCATGATCGTTTAGCAGTCTTGATGCATAAGCAATTACCTTGTTGCGTTGCATTAGCACGCATCCTAGTCCCTGACGCGAGGCGTCACAATAGACCACGAAATCTTCAACTCCTTCTGGGAGGGCGAGGATAGGTGCACTACATAGTTTTTCCTTGAGTGTTTCGAATGCTTCATTCTGCTCTTGTTCCCACACAAAAGCTGTATTCTTCTTAGTCAAGGCAGTTAACGGTTGCACAATACGCGAGAAGTCCTTGATAAACCTTCTGTAGTATCCGGCCAATCCAAGGAACTGCCTTATCTCGGTAGGAGTTTCCGGAATTTTCCAGTTCTTAATAGCCTCTATGTTTGAAGGGTCCACTTGAATTCCATCTTTATTTACGACATGCCCTAGAAGTTGGATCTCTCGTATCCAAAATTCGCATTTGGAGAATTTGGCATATAACTGCTCATTCTTGAGTAACTCAAGAATCAGCCTAAGGTGCTTCTCGTGCTCTTCCTTACTACGAGAGTAGATTAGGATATCGTCGATAAACACGATCACACATTTGTCTAGATATGGGTGGCACACTCGGTTCATGAGATCCATAAATGCCATTGGAGCGTTAGTCAGTCCAAAGGGCATGACCAAGTACTCATAATGTCCATATCTAGTTCTAAAGGCTGTTTTGGGTATGTCTTCCTCTCTTATCTTTAGTTGATGGTACCCTGATCTTAAATATATTTTGGAAAAATAGCTTGCCCCCTACAGTTGATCGATTAGGTCATCGATTCTCGGAAGAGGGTAACGATTCTTTATTGTCAGCTTGTTTAGTTCCCGGTAATCAATACACATACGTAGGGTTCCATCCTTCTTCTTCACGAATAGTACCGGGGCACCCCATTGAGAAACACTTGGTCGTATAAACCCCTTGTCGAGTAGCTCTTGGATTTGTAGCATTAGTTCTTTCATCTCGGGAGGGGCAAGTCGGTACGGTGCCTTGGCTACTGGTGCAGCACCAGGCAGTAGATCTATTTGGAACTCAACCTGACGACCGGAGGGAGTCCCGGTAGGTCTTCGGGAAATACTTCCGGATATTCAGAAACCACTGGTATATCCTCAATCTTCTTTTCCTCTTTGGCTTTCATTATATAAACTATGAAAGCTGGGTATCCCTTCATGAGACTCTTGGTCGCCTTTAAATGGGATATCATAGGATATAGAGTGTTACTTATTTCACCATGAACAACTAACACCTTCCCATCGTTCAATGGTATCTTAAGTAGGCGTTCATCACACACGATTTCGACTCTATGCCTAGCCAGCCAATCCATACCAACAACCACATCGAATCCTCCTAGCTTAATAGGCATCAAATTTATCTTAAATATGCTTCCTTCAAGATCCATTAAGCAATCTTTGATGACTTCATTAGTTTCTAAGATGTTACCGTCAGCTAATTCTACGGTAAACGTATCAGTCAGGACGCATGCACTCAAGTCAATCAAAGGCCTAAAAGTAGTAGAGACAAAACTAGCAGTTGCTCCAGTATCAAATAGAATGGTAGCAGGATGGTTGTATATAAGGAACGTACCATTGACCATATCAGGTTCCTTACGCACCGGCTGGATCCATCACGAATGCTCGTCCCTTGGGCTTGTTGGGTCTGGCGTCCTAATCTCTCCCCAGCTTAGGACACTTATTCCTCATGTGCCCTGGATCTCCACACTCATAGCATTGTTTACCTGGCGCATACGTACAATCCTTAATTAAATGACCTGGTCGTTTGCATCGGAAACAGGGCATCGGGTTGCACTCCCCTTGATGATGCAGCTTGCACTTGTTGTAGAATGGGCTTGTACCCGAGTATAGCTTCCGAGTCCTTCCACCCTGGTCATCGCGCCTCATACCTTCAAAACCCTTCTTGCTTGACCCACTACTGCTACCAATTGCTTTCTTCACATCAAACCATTTTCTCTTCTCACCCATCGACTTCCTTTTTTTGTCAGCCCTGGTTTGTTCAGTCCATCCAGCCCTGACTAAATCATCAGTCAAACTACTGGTGAAGTCAACCGCAGCTTGAAGGGTTGAGGGCCTGGAGGATCAAACCATACCCCTGACTCTAGAATGTAGTCCCCAAATGAAACGTGCTACGCCCCTGGATTCCGGTGTCACCAGGTGTGGCACTAGTCAAGACAGGGCTAAGAAGCGGTTGATGTACTCAGTGTAGTTAGGACCTTTCATTTCTAATCTCATGAATTCAGACTCCAGTTTCTTCAGTTGATTGATTGGGCAGTATTTGTTGGTTATCAATTCCCTGAATTCGGTCCAGCTCATTCGGTTAGCAGCGTTTCTTCCCCGGGGCTGAGTAACAGTCTTCCACCATTCCAATGCCGATCCCTTGAGTGATTTGGAAGCAAACCTCACCATGTGTTCCATCTTACATTCGCTGATATCTAATACGGCTTCCATTTCATCAATCCATCGGTACGTCTCTATCGCACCCTCGGTACCATAGAAATCCTTTGGCTTGCACGCCATGAAGGTTTTGTAGGAGCATCCATTCTTTAATGCTTCAGCTTCCTCATTGTTGCCTTCATCATTCCCGAATCCATCATTACCACCGAGGTTGCTCCGGTCCGCATTGATTTGAGCGATGATGGTCGGAATGGCGTTAGCAATTTGTTGTGCCACGAGGTTGGAAATTCTCTCATCATTCCCCTGATTGGCATTCTCTCCACAAGGAGTTCCTGGTGGAGTAGGGGGTTGGTTTTTGGTCTGTCTAGCTCCCTTACGATGACCTCTAGTAGCTCCTTGTATTCCAATACGGGTTCCTTGTCTGGTCGGCATTCTGATAGCATCATAGATAAATTCATTTAGCATCTCATAATTTTTGGTTTCAAGTAGCCCATGCATCACTTATCCTAATATACCGCGTTCTAATAGGAGGGAGTGTAATATACACACCACTAAATACCTCTAAATATGTTCCATTAAATTAGTTTAGGACAATTCACCCAGAATGGACACAAGTCAAAATTCCTAACGCCTAACCTGACACATTGCAAATCAATACAAATTACCCTGCGGAATTAGCATCATAGAAGTAGTTTCACAAATCGATAGGGTTAATAGTATCAGCAAAACATAAATGCATCAGAGTTATACTCTTACAAGTTGGAAGGTGCCATCACCCCCATAATAAATAATAATAGTATCTGATAATAATAAAAATTGTTTCCTTCAACTGTCTAAAAGACAGACAATCCCACTTCTTCTCCACGCTCTCACATCCACTTCTTCTTCAGCCACCCTAGCCACCTAGAGTTCTTCTTCCTTTGCTCTTGCTCCAACTGCTAGACCCCATGCGAAGCCATCATGGCCTAAAACTGGGCAGACTGAGAGGTCCGAGTGGCGTGCTGGAGTGTCAGCTCATGACGACAGACGGTCTTCAGAATCTCATCCAATGCAGCAGCAGAGGGACCTACGTCGCTTGCCCGGTGGCTAGACTGGGAGTACCGGTCACCAACTAGCACACTAGGACCATCATACATGTTGTGCCTCGGTGGCATCCAGTGCTCATCATGTGAGTGGTGACGGAGCGGGTCAAACATTAGTGGTGCAGGTGTCGGAGTCCTAACAGGTGGTGGAGGAGGAGGTGGCATCCTAAAGGAGACTGAGGGTCCTGGCCTAGTACTTTTGCGTGGACGGGTGATAACATGCGCACCCCTATCCCCGATAGGTGGGATAGGTGAGTGGGTAGGAGTTGCGACATGTGGTGAATTGGAGCACGTTCGGCTCCAGGAGGGGGATGTCGAGGAAGAGTCCTCTGATGGCTCAATGTCATCAGATGTAATGGATATCTAGCCCGTATGTCCGCATCTCCTCAGGTATTCTTCATAATCCGTCCGCGGCGTCGCCTTCTTGAGGCTCCCAGTTAGTGCAGTACCGTCAGTTGGGTATGCCGGTGCCTTCCCTTTGTCGGCCATAGCTTTGATCTCCTATAAGAAATATCATGAGTAATTTGGTTTCTCATAGCTCATGATTATAATAATAATAGTACTTATAGTAGTAGTGATGGCAATAGTATCAGATATCCCAACAGTATCAGTAACCAGAGGTATCAGAAAGCAATAGTATCAGAAATCAGTAGTCTCTTCAAATAATAACAAGTAAAGTAGTTCGTTTTAGGAAAAACCTGTAGACCACTCAAAGTAAGTTTCAGGAATCATAACTTTCAAACAAAAGATCCAATCATTACCTAAAGGTCCATGCTGGAATTTACGCATCCGGTAAATTCATGATTACATTGATCAAGTGTAATCATCAATTTACCCAACCCGATCATCCCAACACTTTCCCATAAGGATGGTCCTAAGGTATCAGGGTTGTAGCCTAGGGTCTACTATGGTATTCCTGACTTCTCTACAACCTTTGGCTCTAATACCAATCTGTCACACCCCGGGCCCAGGTAGGGTGGGATGTCACAGACTAGCAACAACATATGGCAGCGGAAACAAACCATCATAAGAGCACAAAAGGAGAGGACATCACATGGCATTAATGTTTAAAGAAAAACCAGGCTAGAAGTAGGTCTAGCCACCAATACAAGTACATAATTCATCAGTACAAATTGTTTCCAACAATAACAAATACAAATTGTTCAAATTGTTTTAAAAACAAGACAAGACAATGCCATGGGTCACGGTGCTAGGTCGTCATAAGTCTTCTACAAAAGCCAGACCTTCATCACATGTTACCTGAAACATGCTCAAAGAAAATTTTTGTCAACTAAAAAGTTGGTGAATTTAAGTGCTTAAAGTTTAAAAACAAAAGGATTCAATAGAATCCACATTTGATTTAAAAGAATCATAGTTTCATTGTTGTGGGGGATCACAATCAACCCTGTACTCAGTCCCGGCTAGCCTCTTCAAAAGTTATGTTGTACCGGTTAATCCCAAAGGAAGAACTGAGCCTCATACAGTGGACCATACCTGCCGGATGGTTCACCCTAGTATCTTATAAAAACCTGTCACATGACACAAACGACCCTGCAGGATCTCAGTGTGGTACCCTTCCCGTTCATCACGGAAGGCAATGTGTGTGGGGGATTCCCCAAGTAGATCTACCCATATAAAACAAGCGGTTCACACAAGAATTAATGATCGTGATAAAAGTAAAAGCAGGTTCTAACAATTCCACAACATATAGCATCATAATATAGCACAGAAATAGTTCAGTTTAAACAGAGCATGCTTCATCCCAAAAACAGTAGTAAAAAGGGAACACTAGAACTCACCTTAAGTTTCAAGCAACGGGTTCTTCGAGTACCGGGAAAGTTTCAAGTCTAGTACCCTACCATCAAGATTAAGTGATAAGCCACTAGTTATAAGGTCACACAAGGTGGACAAAGTGTGTTAAGAAGTTAAATGTTCAACTAGCTTATATTTGCTAAGGCTTGCATTTAAAAGTTTTCTGTTATAGAAAGCTAGGGTTTCTTAAGGGGAATTCATGTTTTCACACTAATAGGTTATCGACACAAGTTAAATTAAGTTTATAAAGTGATTATCAGTCCAAGGGGGGTCGGTTTACTGAAGTTTGGCAGACTTTACAGTTTAGTCCTTCAAGTTTCAAAATTTACATTTTCTACCCTAAAGTTTGCTTCTTTACATTTAATGACCATTATGACCCCATAACCGACCTTTGGAGTTAAATATTAAATTATTAATAAGTTAAACTCCCAAATTTTCCAGATTTTAAATTTGAGTTGGTGAACATATGTTTTAAGTTACCGGTTACGGTAAAACCGAAGGTTTTTAACGGTTAAGCATTGAATCTTATAGTTTTATGTCTTAAAACTTTAAGTATTATTTTAAGAACTTTTAACAAGCTTTATAATGTCAAGAATGTATTTTCAAGTCCTTTTTGTTGAAAGTCTCATTTTTAAGTTTAACTCGTTAAAACGCGTTTTTACCCGAAATTAACCGTTTAAAAACTTGTTTGACCAATTTTTCACCATCATTAAGTATTATAGTTCCTAACTTACTGAAATAACATGGTTTTCATGGATTTTGGTTTTATACCATTATTTCCAAGGCTTTCCTCCAAACGTTACCCGGTTAATACCCGTTTTTAACTAAAAATTCCATTTAAATTGTCTTTTGACCATTTAGTCAACAAATCCGATCTATATCACTTTGTTAACCCCTTTTAGAGCCTGGAATTCTTTTTAACATGGTTATACTCTAAGTTCTCTTATTTTTAAGTCATTTTACCACCTTTCGGGTCCAAAAATAAGCTCAACATGTCTACAATTCATACTTTTATTATTTTTCAGCCATTAACATCACCTCATATGCTTAATAACACCCAAAACTTACTGAAATAATAACTCTAACTCATGGTTTTAACATACAACCCAAGAACAAGTTGTAGATAAGTGATTTCACCATTTAAACCAATTACAATTGTGTAAAATCTTACGGATCATGCTTAAACATTACCAAATCCTTTTGTAACTTTAAAAACAGGTTATTAAAAGGTTAGAAAATTATTTTTGAGCAGGTTACTATCTTTACTTCGGAGGGTTACAATATGTGCAAGTTAGATGGTGCAAACATCACCCAAAAAGAGGGTTTTCATGGTGTAAATCGAGTTCCACCCATAGAATCACTAACATATCAAGTGAGATACCTTCAAGGATGTTAGAAGCTCCTCAAGAACAAGGTGATAGCAGTAGACTTCTGTTAGAACAAAGAAAGTAAGGTTTTTGGTGGATAAAAGAAAGAATACCATATGACATAGCTTGTTTTGGGTAAGATGAAGCTTACTCTTTGTATGGTTCATGATTTGGAGAGTGTAGAGGGACAAAAAAATCTGGAAAGCTTTGAACAAGGGCTGGAGAAGTCGAACGTGATGAATCCGTGTATCAAAAGCTCACAAGGTAGCACCCTCTTGCAAGTTTGATGCTTGATCGATGATGGTATGATGTTGTTCTTTGATGATTATGGCTGAAATGGTGTTAGAATCATGGGTGTGTGTGTGTTTTTTGGTGAAGGAAACCGAGAGGAAGAGAAGATATAATAAGAGGTGAGAATTAGGGTTGAGTGTTCAAATGTTGCATGAAATGGGAGTGGAGGGGAATGGTGGCAAGTTTGGATGGTGTAGAAGGGAGAGGATTGGTGGAGAGGGGGGTGAAGGGGGCGGCCGAAGTTTGGAGTCTAGTGGGGTAATTTTTGATTTAATTTTTATTGTATAAATGTTATTATGTAGTATAGTGTGTAGTATAATGTAGTATTTTAGGTGGTAAATTCTAGTTAGTTGTTTAAGTATTAAGTATGTATATGTATATGTTAAACCGTGAATTTATATGTGTATATACACATTTTAATTGTTTCAACTAACATTTAATTTTTGCAAGGGTGACTAATTGACTTTACCGAAACACGAAGTTACTCTATGCTAAGGCTAGATTTAGCTAAATCATCTCAAAAAGCACATGAAATAACAAAAATGATAATAATAGCAATAAAAATATTAATGCTAATGCTAAAAATAATAATGATATTAACATTTATATTAATTGTATGGATAATGATGCAGGAGGTTAAAGGTTAGAATTACGACCTAGAGGTCGGTTGTTACAATATACATGATCACAAACCTACCAAATGGACAACCGAGGTTTATGGACCGAAAGGGACAAATCTAGGATCTTGCGGATCCCAAAGAAATCATCATTGGCCTCGATATGCCGGCATAGCATGAAGAAGCCAGGGTTCCAGTTTGCACGTTGGTGAATTCCCGAGTATGTTAAACCTTTATGAGGTAATCCAAACAAAAATCACCCATGTAAGGCGATCAATTGAATACGCCCAACAAGCATTCAACCGAGTCATTAATCTGCATTCCGCAGTTAATAATTTGAGTAACGATGTCACGTATATCAGGAACCGTGTAACGCCAGGAAAATTTCAGAAAGAAGAAAAGAAAAGAAAGTAAGGGAGGAAAAGGGTATTATTTCAAAGTCAGGGTTAAAAGTATGCAAGGGGCAAACCTGCCCATAATGGGTTCAGAAAGGTGTTAAGGCCACCCATACCCCCTCTCTCTCATGCATATTATCCGGTTTTAGAAAGAAGAAGTTCCCATCTGGTTTTTAGAGAGAGAAAGTGGAAAGTTCTTCAAGAAGGTAAAATTCTAAAGAGTTTTCTTCTTGGTTTCAGCTAGGTTTTAACTTCTGGACTGATCTTTGTGTGTTTCTATGTGTTTAGTTGCTTGTTTTCGTGTGTTTAGGTGCTAGAACTCCAGGTTGCTTTTGGGTTTGAGGTGTTCTACTCGAAAGCTGTTTAAGGTGAGTTCTAGATCCCCTCTTTTATTGATTTTCTAATTGTTTGGGGCTGATATGCATACTACAAAATGATGTTACTGAATAAACTGACTTTTCTACTATTAAAATGACTTTTTACGAAAATATATGTGTTTTAAAGATTTCTATGAAGTTGTATGGTTGTTTATGTTGTTTTAAGTGTATAACTGGATGATCTAAGCTAAGAATATGATTAAAATGATGTTTGCGATTAGAAACTGCGTAAGTTGGATTTCAGGTGGAACATGTTGTCCATTATGGCCTTGGTACGTCCACTTTGAACACTTAGAGAAATTTGCATGCCGTCCGTTGTGGATACTAAGTGTCTGCTATGGACACTTAGGCACATAAACTGTCCGCTGTGGACTTTGCATGTCCGATATGGACGTTGCATGTCTGTTGTGTACATTTAGAGAAATTATGCATGTTGTCCACTGTGGACATAAACTGTCCGCTGTGGACTTTGCATGTCCGCTGTGGACGTTTCATGTCCGTTATGTACACATAGAGTAATTATGCATGTTGTCCGCTGTGGACATAAACTGTCCGATGTGGACCCTTAAGTACTTTAGACTGTCCGCTGTGGACTATGGTTGTCCGCTGTGGACATTTAGAAGAGCCATCCGCTGTATAACTTACTCATGCGGTGTGGACACTTAGAATTATTTTGAAATTTTGGGAATAGAATTTAAGTGTTAAGTATTTTGTATAAGGAAAGATTATTCTTGTTTGATGTTTCTAATGTTTGATTCTTTTCTTATGGCCTGCTGTTATGGATAATATTTATTATGTTTCATGTTATGTGATTATAAGGCAATGAATATTTAAAAAGTATTATTCATAACCAAGTGGAGACAAAGAAATAAAAGAAGATAGTGGAACTTAATGAATGTTACCCCCGGGCCCTTATGATAAATGGAAAGCCTTGCAAGCACAATGGAATGAGGTGCACGACCTTGTTGTCGTTAGCTCAAATGATGTGTGGCTGATTCTGGAGCATATCATGGGTCTAATCCTGGGGATTGACCAATAAATCAATGGGATCCGTATTCATGAGCAGGCTTCGTGCCTAGCAGTGTTGGTCAACTGTCGATGGGTTAGCAACCATAATAACCATTTGCCGATAGGGGTTCGGTATTTGTTGCCAACCAACAATATAGGCTCTTGCTTTGTACAATCCTAGTTAATAAAAGAGAAAGATAATGGAAGAAAGAAAGATAATGAATTTCCTAATGAACGATTATGTATAATGATGGATGAACACCCAGTAAAGCTTATAAAATGTATATTTTCTATATTTTCAAAACTAGAACTCACTCAGCAATGCTAAGTTTTTATATGCATATCAGTTGGCATGTAATGTTGTTGCTGGGGATGGCACGAGGTTGAAGCTACTTGGCAAATAAAGACTGGCATCCATATTATGCAGAAATGATACTTTTGTCTTGTAATACAACTAGATGTTCTTTTTAAACTTGTAACAACGATGTATTTCTTGGCAAAAGTTATTATTAATGCATGAAATGGTTTTTGTTTAATTATTCCGCTGGCATGATTTCTCACTTTAATGTATTTTAATGTATAATGTGCTATGAATGACCAACTGTGGGGCTTCCCAGGAATGGGGCCTTACAAGTTGGTATCAGAGCCAAAGTTTAAGAGAATTGGGTAAATATTTTCAAAACATAAACTGAAATGGGACCAAATGGAAGGATTCAAGCCCAAGTAGCTATGTGCCATCAGGTAATTTTCTTAAAGTTAACAGGTATTATGTACGTGTGCTATTTGATTTATGTGCTTAGTAGATTTGGATGCTGATGTAGTAAGGATAGGAAATACTTGGGGAATGAAGAGTAAATAAGTGGCTAATCACAACTGGCCACTTAATTAGGGACTTACTATTCTTGACATAATCTGAGAAATTACCTTGAATGACCTTGTTGGTGTTTGAATCTTATAGGAAGTAGATTTCATGGCGGGTAGAAAATTTGGGAAGGCAACCCGAGGTGGTGCTCATGGCGGGCGTACTACTGGGCCATGTGTCACAGGAGTAAAGCTAAGGCTCCCGAGACAGTTCAAGAGGGTATAGATATTTATAGCCACCAAGAGGGTGAAGGATCAACTACCCTCATGTCTATGATGAAGGAAGCTATTACTGACGGGGTCTATAACGTCATGCAGAATGTGTTGCCTTCGATGGTGATTGAAGTGTTGAGGGCTGTAAAGGATGGGGAATGAGCTAAGGATACGGGGAAAAATGAGGAAAGGAAATCAACAAAGTCCACTGAAAGGACTGAGGAAGCTGAAGAAGATCCATGAGCTATGGGGTGCAGCTATGGGGAGTTTCAAAAATTCAAACCCCGACCTTCAACGGTAATGGCAATGCTACTGCTGCTCACCATTGGGTTCAGGTGATGGAAGCAGTACTGGACATCAGTGAATGCCTGGAGGATTAGAAGGTGAAGTTTGCCTCCCATTCTTTTATTGACTCGGCACTATGCTGGTGGGACAAGATTGTCCAAGCCGAGGGAAAACAATCTATAGCAAAGATGAAGTGGTTAGATTTGAAGTAACTGGTGCTGGAGGAGTATTGTCCACATCGAGAATTGGACAAAATTGAAAAGGAGTTCTTGTATTTGGAGGCCGGGAACATGACTCATCAAGATTACACCTCCAAGTTCAATCAACTTGCAAGACTTATGCCATATCTAGTAACTCTGGTGTCTAAAAAGATTAAGAGATACATGCAAGGTTTGCCAGTGGACATTAGGAGGAACATGATAGCTGCTAGACCGAGCACTTTTAAGGAGAAGAGAATGAGGGTTGACGACCAAGCACTTTGGCAAGGAGATTGTACAAAGAGAGGAACCTGATGCCCATCTAGAGGAAGTTCGAGAAGAGTTGGAACAAGAATTGTAAAGGGAAGAGGTTCAAAAATGACAACTATGGAATTAAGGAGAAGAGAATGAGGGTTGACGACCGTCGCCCAGAACAGGGAAAAAGGAATGATCAAAGGGGGTGTAACAAGTATGGGAAGACCCACAAGGGTGAATGCAGAGTGGGGACGAACAGATGCTTCAAATGCGGGTGCGAGGGCCATTACACTGAGGAGTGCAAGATCCTAAGGTGTTACCAATGTGAAGAAGTAGGCCACTTGGGCTGGAACTGCAAGAAGGGTGGAGTAGGAAGCTCAGGAATCCAGACTATGGGGGAGAAAGGGAAGAGTGAGAGCACCAAATCAAGGGCAAGGGCATTCAACATGACCAGGGAAGAAGCTAGAGTAGATCCTGAGGTAGTTTCAGGTGCGTTTTTGGTAAACCAATTGTATGCTTTTGTGCTATTTCCTTCGGGTTCTAGTAAGAGCTTTGTATCTACTGCCTTTTTCGTGTAACATATGGTATGAGTAGGAAGATACATGTGCCTTTCCATGTAGAGACAGCAATAGGAAAATCTACCAAGGTGACTGATATGATAGACGATTGCCTCATAGAATTGGACGGTAATAAGTTTCCTGCTAGATTGTATGTGATGGTTTTAGGAGGTTTTGATGTGTTGTTGGAATGGATTGGTTTGTGTTGAAAGAAGATGATTTGGCTGATTGCACCCAACAATAGTTTGGTTACGGTTTACGGAGACAAGGAATGCATCCCTCCGCGAGTGATATCTATGATCACGGAAGAGAAGTTTATGAGACGAGGGTGTGGTGCTTACCTGGATTACGAGCAGGATGTGAATGCTACCATGCCTCAACCATCAGACGTGCTGGTAGTATGCGAATTCCCTGATGTGTTTCCCGATGACCTGCCAGGGGTCCCACCCGATAGAGAAATCGAGTTTCAGATTGACTTGATACTAGGAGCGCAACACGTCTCCAAGGCACCATACCGGTTGATGATGCAACTGCAAGATCTTTTGGATAAGGGCTTTATTTGGCCGAGTATCTCTCCATGGGTGCTCCGGTTCTATTCATGAAGCAGAAGGATGGTAGTATGAGAACGTGCATCGACTACCGCGAGCTGAACAAGTTGACTATGAAGAACCGGTATTCGTTACCAAGGATTAACAATTTGTTTGATTAGCTCCAAGGTGCTAGTTGGTTCTCTAGGATAAACCTTTGATCGGGGTATCATCAACTAAAGGTGAAGGAATAGGATATCCCTAAGACAGCCTTTTGCACACGTTATGGGCACTACAAGTTTCTCGTGATGTCCTTTGGTTTAACCAAAGCGCCAGCTGCTTTTATGGATTTGATGAATCGGGTGTGTCTACCCATGCTAGATAAATCAGTGATCATGTTTATTGATGACATCTAATTTAGTAAAGAGCAAAGAAGAGCATGCTAGTCACATCCGCGAGGTGTTGGAGACTGCAAGACCATTTAAAAGGGACTTTGCACTTAGTTAACACACTTAGGAGGATCTTTAGGATCACTTAACAATTCAAATGGGGAACTTAGAACTTAAACAAATGATACAATGCACAACACAAGTAATGTAAGAACAAGAACACAAGAAATAATTTTCAAGGAAGTAGATATTGCTTCTTAGGTTCTATTACAAGTGTTTGCACTGATATCTGAAATACAAGAGCCTTTGACTCTTTATACTAAACCTACAACCGTCAATATACAAAAAGATAGTTGGATGTGACTAATCTAGATAACAAGATCAGCCTAAAGTTAAAAGGTAGATTGCCTTTTGACTAGTGACTATGACAGGCCATAGCTCACTGACTTTCCTTTTACAAAAAGCCAAAAAGAAACAAATACAGAAACTTGCAGACAAAGACCTTATCTACTTTATCATAAAGCATGGAAGTTTCACCAACTTATGATAGTTGGTGAACCACCAAAGCATGCAGCGGACAGGGGGTTGCTTTATGATAAAGTTGACAGAAAAAGTGTATTTTCTCTCTCTTCTAAAGTAATCAGTCTTGTCTTTATTCAGCTTCAGAAGACTTTGTCTTGAGAGCTTCGGAAGACTTCATCTTTAACCTTCGGAAGAGTTAAGTCTTTGGCTTCAGAAGACTTGACACTTAGTGTAAAGTTTCCTCAGTAGTTTCTTCTAAACATTGGCTTCGAAAGATTTTACACTTAGCATTTTACTTGAGTGTGTAAAACTTTCGAAGCTAGTTCTTCTTTGTTCCTTAGTGCATGTTGGAAGACTTGGTTGTTTTGGTATCCTTTGGTTGCATCAACCTCATAACCTCAGAGGTTCCTACAAACTCCCCCTAGGCTGATGCTACCAAGACAGAGAGGTCTTCAGACTGGGATAGTCCATATGAGGATCTTCAAAATTCCTTTCTTCATCAGCAGATCAAGATTCTTCAGACCCATGAAGTACCTTCTCATGTCATAGAGATCATGCAGAGGGAGTTCAAGCATGTCACTGGTGAAGTAGACATGTTGTTCTCCCTGATCTCTAGTGACATACCATCTATCAGGATCTTCAGCAAAATGTCCATGATAGAATTGGTCTTCTAACAGAGAGAGGCTCTACTATGATAGGAGTTGGTTGAGAGCCCTCTTCATGCACTTCCTCAGGATGTTCTAACTCATCCTGAGTTTGGGAGGTGGATACCTTTCTTCTTTTCTTCTTCTTAGAGGATCTTCTTCTGGCCATCCTCTTTTTCCTCCCAGATGATTTTAACTAAGAGGGTTGGTCTTCAGTACCAGGTTCTTTAGTGGATTCCCTCTCAGTTGGGATCTCCTCTCTCTCAGGTTCAGAAGGAGAGGGAGGAGAACCCTGTTGTGGATCAGAAGATGAAGTTGGCTGTTGTGTAGCTTCAGGTGCAGGTTATGTTGTCTTTGTAGGTTCAAGCTTTACCTCAACTTCAGGTTGAGCTTGTTCTGATGGTGAGTGGAGATCCACAAGCTCTCCCCTTTTAATCTTCTGCTTGATCACCCTTATGTGCTCATCCATTGTGGACAGAGACATGGGACCAAGCCTCCTTCCCGAGAACCCATACAGCTTCAAGAAGCTCATCATCTTCTGCCTATCTGCAAACTTTTTCTGACTTTTCTTGATGATGGCTCTTGACTTGGCAGCTTCTTCCCTTTCCCTTTTCCTGGCAGCTTGCCTATCTCTTTTGGCTTGCTCTTCCAGCTGCTTGATGTATTCAAACAGTATGTAATCATATGGCAAGGGAAGAAGTGCATGTGCCTGGTAGAGGCCTGTGGCACTCAAGTAGTTGATCATCTTTGTCTTTTCTTCTTCATTAACTACCTGAGGTTGATCAGCAGCCACAACCTATGACTTAGGGTTTCTTGAACTGGGGAGAGGACAAGAATATTCTTGTATATTCTTTTTCTTCTCATTTCCTCTTTATGCTTGAGGGTTAAGGCTACATCCTTAGCTTCCTTCCTCTCCTTTGACAACTCAGTGTCAGCCAGTTCATTTAATTCCTCTAAGGGGAGAGAGATGAGTTCATCTATGTTATAGTTCCTGGTCCCCAGATAATTAAGTCTGGCTACCCTTAACTCATCTTCTTGAGTGTTTGGAACATGGGCAGTCAGAATTACAGCTTGCATGAATCCTAGGGAACCACTTGAACTTTCTCCCCTCAGCTTCCTCTTCCTCTCTCTTTTCTTTTCTTAAATCTCCTCAGTAGATAGTTTCTTTTGCCTTTGTCAAGTACTGATCTTGATGACTCAGGCTGAGGAGAGCTTTGGCCTTCCTTGTTTGATTCAGCAGTCAAGCACTGGCCAGAGAGAGATTCTGATGCACCATCACCAGCTGGTGCCTCACTGAGGGTATGGGGTGCTGGAGGAGATGTTGTCTCAAGGTTCACAGTCTCAGCCTTTTGGCCTTCAGTCAAGGCTTTCCCTTTGAAGCTAATCTTAGGGTCCACCTTAACATCCAGTTGACCAAAGGCTTCAACTGCTAGCCTTTGTCTATATAGTGCTGATCTCCTTTTGAATTCTTCCAGCACCCAATCTTGAATTCTACTGGCTAGTCTGGCAGCTTGTCTGTTGTTGCTTGGGTTGACAAGTGCCAGATCTACCAGATTTATACCCTCATAGAAACTCAGTTTTGAAATGTTTAAGATTTCTAGTTGACCCTGAGCTCTAGAGAGTACAAGAGCTTTCCTTTCACTGTCATGCCCCCAACCCCAGATTGGGTTCTCATAAGGGGCAGACATTGCTCTTGGTACTCCCTCCTTAAACAGTTGTTGTATTAACAAATGTAGATCATTATTTAGAGGAGGTTGCTGAGTATGGACAACTGTAGAGAGGATGGTGAGTCCTCTATGTCCATACTCTGAGAGGAACTCCCAGGTTCTGTGATTATTAGGATTTTCTCCCCCTTTTTGGTAGCATCACCCTCTTGCATAGGTGAGCTGGGAGGTTAATCCATGACATCCATAAGTTCTTATAGACCTGGATGAGTTGATCTCATTGGTCTTTCAGCTAGCTTACCCTTGAGATCGGTGATCTCAAGTTGCTGGTCATTGACCCTTTTCTGCAAGATAGTCACCTAAGATTTCAGGTGAGCTATCTTGGACACAAAGTAGGTGCATATGTTTGAAAGTTTGTGCACCTTTTGTTGCAGACTCCCCTCATATTCAGATGAAGAATCATAGGGGGATGAGAGGATTGGACTGAGTCTTCTCCCTCATCACCAGCATAGGTTTCTTGGCTGCTGGATTTCCCCTACTCTATGACAATTTCAAGAGGCTGGGTTGTTGTGGTTGAGGTCTTAGAGATGTAATCACTACCAATAGTGAAAGCCTCTGCCATATGGATCTCCTGGACAATCTGAAGGAGATCCACCTTAGTTTGTGGTGTCTGATGTGGGCTAGAAGTGGGTAAGGCAGGAGTACTCATCTCACCTTGAGTGTGGGTGGAGAGGAGAGATTCATGGTACTCACTGAAACCCAAATCTTCATCAGAGTAGAAGTCAAGGCTGGGAATGGGTTGATTAAGATCAAGAGGCTGGGGATGGTAGCTTTCCCCTAAAGGTTGATCAGCAGAGTGTTGAGACTCAGAGTGATGGCTTAAGGCTATTTGAGGAGGTGTGAGCTTATCAGGCTGAGCATGAGGAACCTCAGCACTGATTGTGTTAAGGATGGGAGTGGTTTGCTCCTCAGGGGAAGTGGGAGCTCAAGTGTCCACTTCCTCCTGTGTGGGTTATGATATGGTGGCCTGCATATGCTCAATAGCAGGTGCAGGGGTTCATTTGGATTTTCTTTGATAAGTGAGGGTAATGGTTGGCCTTGATGGTGGTTGAGATGTAGAGGGTGTTGGTTCATCACTAGCTGGTGTTGCTAGGATGTCACCCTGAGCAATGAGCTCAAACATTTTTGGGACAAGGGCTGTTTCTACCCTGAGAACCCAATAGTTGGCTTTTTCAATATTTTGAAAATGCCGGGCCTCATATGTGCAAGTTTAAGAACATTACATGTTTCCCTCAACTGTGGTCCCATTTCACAGTTGAGAATGTGTTGAACATACCGGGGGAACATGTAATATTCTAGGGAGTCCAAATTTGCAAGTAAATTTGTAAAAACAAATTGATAATACCTGAATTTGACCCCTTGAACCATCCCATGGACAATGAAGGAGAGATCTTCTAGAATCTGGTCCCATCCTCCATGTTTGATAGACAAGCTGTGGATGACAACATGGAGGAGGTACTTCCACTGGTATGAGACCTTCCCCTTCCTGAAGGTCTTGACTGTGAAGTCACCTTCATATCCCATCTGCTCAAAGGAATGGTTGACAGCAGCTTTTAGGAAGGACATTTCACCTTCTTCATCATCCAGCTGAAGATGGGTGTTGATGATGGTTGGAGTGATGAATAGTGTCCTCCCCTGCACTGTGGTAGACAGTGCCTTCTCCTCATCCAAGGTGACCTCTTGATAGGTCCGCCAGAACTCAAGCAACTGATCCTCATAGAAAGGAGGATCAATTGTAAGGGAGGTGAGATAATGAGATGAAGAAAGATACCTACAAACATCTGAGAAGCTTGGATCCTTCTCAGAGTTTAATAGAGCAACCTGGTTGTGTTGCCTGTGTAGGTGCATGGTGAAAACTAAGTTGCAAAACTTCCGAAGGTTATTTTAGCTTCGGAAGCTTTTCAGAAAAAGCTTTCGAAGGCAATTTTGCTTCGGAAGATATTTCAAAGAGTTTTGAAAGTTTTGGCTTCGGAAGAAATAAACAAGTCTTCCGAGACTTAATTGCTTTCGGAAGAAATTTATTCTAAAATGCATTTAGGAGCTTATATTCATCTTAAGCTTCAGAAGATACTTCATGAATTCCTTCCGAAGATAATTGTCAGATAAGCTGTAAGAGGGCAATTTTATTTCTTCCGAAGGTAAATTTTCATAACTCTAAAAAATATCATTTTGAAAATTTGTTTTCCTCCAAAGAGATCTGGGCTTATGAAGTGATCTAATAGACAACCTAGGACACACAATTTTAGGAAGTAAGATTGATTAAGTTATTTAGAAAAAACCTATTCAAGGTTAATCATCCCAATGGCTGATACAAGATACTTAAATCTCTGCTCATCAAAAGCTTTTATGAACAGATCAGCATATTGCTCATTTGTGTTAACCTTGATTAGTTTTATCAAACCCTTTTCAAAATTATCCCTAATTAGATGATACCTGATGTTGATGTGTTTGGTCCTTGAGTGCTGCACAGGATTCTCTGTAATAGAGATGGCACTGTTGTTGTCTATGTGAATAGGAGTCTCTTTGAAATTGAATCCATAGTCTAGCATCTGATTTTGAATCCAAAGCACTTGAGCATAGCAGCTGGCAGCAGCAATGTATTCAGCTTTAGTAGTTGATGCAGACACACAGGATTGCTTCTTGCATTGCCAAGAGACTATCCTTCCACCAAGGAACTGACACCCCCCAGATGTGGACTTTGCAGTCATGTTGCAGCCGCCATAGTCACTATCTGTATAAGCATATAGATTAAAGTCTGAATTCTTTGGATACCAAAGGCCTAGATTTGGAGCACCTTTGAGATATCTAAGAATCCTTTTGACAGTGATTAGGTGTGACATCTTGGGGTTTGTTTGATATCTTGCACATATGCATGTGGCAAACATGATATCAGGCCTGCTAGCAGTAAGATACATAAGTGACCAAATCATAGCCCTGTAGAGATGTTCTTCAACACACTCCCCCTTAAGGTCAGGACCAAAGGAATGGTTTCTGGCTATGGGTGTCTTAGCAACCTTACAATCAGTCATCTTGAACCTTGTAAGTATGTCCTGTATATACTTTGACTGGCTAATAAAGATGCCATCTTCAACCTGCTTCACTTGAATTACTAGAAAGAAATTGAGTTCCCCCATGGCACTCATTTCAAATCTATTCTTCATCAGCATCTCAAAGTCTTTGTAGAGCTTTGGATTAGTTGAACCAAAGATGATGTCATCTACATATATCTGAACTAGCAATGTGTTATTCCCTGTATCTTTGAAGAAGAGAGTCCCATCAATAGTACCACTTTTGTATCCATAATTGCAGAGGTATGTTGATAGTGCCTCATACCACTCTCTTGGAGCTTGATGCAGTCCATAAAGGCCTTTATCAAGCTTGCAGACATAATCAGGATGATCTGGGTCTACAAAGCCAGGTGGTTGTTTATTATAAACTTCTTCATCAATCACCCCATAAAGAAAGGCACACTTCACTTCGAGCTGGTAGACCTGAAATCCTTGGATGCAGCATAAGCCAGGAATATCCTTACAGCTTCAAGTCTTGCTACAGTAGCAAAGACATCAGTATAATCACTTCCTTCTTCTTGTGTGTATCCTTGGACAACCAGTCTAGCCTTGTTTTTGATGATGATCCCTCTATCATCCTTCTTGTTCCTAATTACCCACTTGGTACTAATGATACTCTTCCCTTGAAGAAGAGGGCACAAGTTCCACACCTTCTGTCTTTTGATTTGAAGCAACTCTTCTTGCATTGCTTCAATCCAGCTTCCATCCTTTAGAGCCTCATCAACTTTCTTGGGCTCAATTTGGGATAAGAAACAAGAATGTAGACAAACATGGCTGTCATGAGTTTGTCCTCTTGTTCTCACCCCTAAGTCAATATTTCCAATGATGTTTGTGGTGGGATGTGACTTGTGGATCCTGAGTTGAGGAATCACAGCAAGTTGGTTGGACAGATCAAGATTAGAGAAATTTTGATCTGGCAAAGAAGAGTCCCCCACCATATCAGCAAACTTATCAAGAGAAACTTGATCCAATGAGTGTGTGACATCATTGATGTTGTCTTTAATGGAGTGGTTATCAGCATCAAGAAATTCTTGATCACTGTCACCACCACCCGTTCCTCCTGCATTGGAGGTTCCTTCACCTGAATTCTGAGCCTCTGAACTGGAATTTGAGGGTCATTCAGTTGAATCAGTAGTATTTGTCATGCTTGTGCTGATTGGAGCCTCAATGACAGGGTTAGTCATTATTAGAGCTGAAGTAGTCTTCTTGTTTGGTCTTCTCAACTCAAATCTTGGGTCAGGATCCTCTGTTGACCTGTTATCCATAGATCCTGAAACATTCTCACAAGATTTGTTAAATCAGTTGGTAATTAAATCAAGATCAAAAAGCCAATCTGGACCAGAACCTTTCACACAGGGTGTGTGTTCATTGAAAGTCACATTGGCTGACTCCTCAATGATTCTAGTTCTGAGATTGTATACTCTATAAGCCTTGGCTTGAGAAGAGTATCCAACAAAATGTCCATCATCTGATTTCTCAACAAACTTAGCTATTTGATCTTTGGTATTCAAGATGGTGCAAGGACATCCAAATGTTTTGAGAAAACCAATAAATGGTCTCCTTTTGTGCCACAGTTCATAAGGAGTCTTACCATGTGTCTTAACTACTAAAACTCTATTCTGCACATAGTAGGCTGTGTTGACAGCCTCCACCCAGAAGGTGATGGGCAGCTTAGAGTCAGACAACATAGTTCTTGCAGCTTCTATAAGTGTCCTGTTTCTCCTCTCAGCAACACCATTTTGCTGAGGAGTCCTGGGAGCACTATATTGTCTTGAAATACCCTTTTCATCACAAAATGTATCAAGGATTTGGTTTTTAAATTCAGTTCCCTGATCACATCTAATGATTTTGACCTTGTGATCAGATTGATTCTCAATTTTCAGAATGAAATTCTTCAAGATTTCAGGGGTTTCATCCTTAGTTCTAAGGAAAAACACCCAAGTGAATCTTGTGAAATCATCTGTGATCACTAAACAGTATGAGGTCCTTCCTAAACTCATTACACTGGTGGGGCCAAATGGATCCATATGTAACAAGTGTAGGGGAGTAGTGATAGAGTTCATTTCCTTTGGCTTGTGAGACACTTTGTGTTGCTTCCCTTTCAGGCATGCAACACAGTGGTCATCACTGTAAACTCTTTCTTTTCATTCCAGTTACCAAATCATTCTTAATCAGTTTATTCATGTTTTTAAAGTTTACATGGCACATTTTCTTATGCCAATGGAAAGACTCATCACTAATTGCTTTAGATAGAAAGCAAGAAACCTCTCCAGATGGAGATGCTTCCTGCAAGTCCATCTTGTACATGTTCCCTCTCCTGGGGGCTCTAAGCAAAATATGCTCAGGAGAATGTCAACCTCGGGCTTGAGAACAATGCACTCATGCTCAGTAAAGAGCATGTGATGTTTTTGGTCACAAAATTATGACACACTCAGAAGATTGTATCCATGCTCTTTGACAAAGTTTACCTTCTCAATGCTGAGTTTACCATTTGTAACCTTGCCCCTACCAGTAATGTAACCTCCTGCATCTCCCCCAAAAGCAACTGGTCCTCCATCAATCCTTTCAAAGTTTTGAAGCAAGGACTCATTACCAGTCATGTGCCTGGAGTAGCCACTATCAACAATCCAGATATTTTTGTTGGTCTTTAGCTGTCCCTGCACAAAAAGAGATGATTTAGTTACATTTGGAAACCCAAGCCTCAATGGTCTTGGGCTTATTAGAATGAGTTAAAGGCAATGAAACAGTAATAGATCCTATGCTCAGGCTTTAGGGATCATTTACTGTTTCTGATGATGAACTTTTAGCCACATGGTCTTCCTTCATCTTCCACACCACCTTTGAAAGATTGGGCTTGACCTTCAATGCTTTGGAAGCTTTTATGGCTTCAGAAGCTTTGGAGACTGATCCTTTGAAAGATCTTGCTTTCACTATAGCAGGCCTCAGTACTTCGGAAGCATTCCTTTATTTCGAGACCAATTTTCCTTCCGAAGGCAATGGTTCATTTGCCTTTTTCTTCATTTTGGAGCTTCCGAAGGAAACAGATTTTCCTTCCGAAGCTGTTTGCTTCTTCTTCCTCACAGAAGTTTTCTTCTTGATCATGTGGATAGTACCCTTTAGATTGTATTGACAATACTTAGCCAGATGTGAGGTACTAGTACACATAACACAATCTAAATCTTTTCTTCTGAGAGCCTTCTTTTCCAAAGAAGACTAGGCTTGAACACTTTCCTTTTCCTCTTTCACCTTTTCAGATGATGCAGCAGGCTTCTTAGGGTGAAGCTTGCTTTTAGAAATGGATGGTTTAGGCTGTGTAGCAGTGACACACAGATGATCAATCTTTTTGTTGTTGCTGGAGTGAGTTGAAGCTGAAGTAGAACTCTTGGTACTAGAATTCTTGGCAGGATCTTCAGCTTTTATCACCTTGAACCTTGCAGAGACAAATACTTGTTTCTGTTTGGGATCAAAGGTGGTCTTGACCCTTGAGCTTTTCTTGATCTTCTCTTTGCTCTTCTGATCAAGTTCTTCCTTTTGTTTTTGCTCAAACCGCTTCTTTTTCCTCCTTAGGAGCATGGTGACCCTTTTTGGATTGACTCTCTTCACTCACCTCAGAGTCATCCCTCACGTTCTCCTCTTCATCCTCTTCATCACTGGGGTCTATGGATGGAAGCTCATCTTGACCAGTTCTACACCTTGGAGATCTAACTGATAGTAGAGAGTGTGGAGGAGCTATCTCACTAGATCCCAGTCCCTGCTTGTTCTGATAACACAATTTTGAATGCAGAGATAAGGATATCATGTTCTTGAAGGTTTCCTCTTCAAGAACACATTTTTCTGCACTGGCTTTGCTGATCACAAGCTCAGCCTGGCATTCAGTCAACTTGGTAATGAGATCCTTAATTTGAGTCCTGTAATTTGTTTGCTCATGTTTAAGAGTTGAAACTGTTTTCTCTAGATCTTCTATCTTAAGTTTATAAGCTCTTTTAAAATCATCTTTTAAAATATTCAAGGACTCAATGTCAGATCTCATTTCCAAGTTGTAGGACCTGTATCTGTTTACTTTAGTAATACAATCAGGAGAGCAAAGATGTTCAAGTACCTTGGCTTCATCGTGGTCAGCCATGAGTGCTTGGTTTGGAGATCCATCTTCAACTTGAAAGCTCTAGTCAAAGCCTCCTTCTTCAACAACAACTGTAGCTTGCTGTCTTGGCTTCTTATTCTGGTGCCCTCCTTCAGTGTAGTTTAGCCTGGATGAGGCTTGGCCACCATTTGATTTGGCTGCCTTGCATTGTCTCAAAGTGTCCCATCTGGTTACAGTTGTAACACTTGACTTTGCTCTTGTCCAGCCCAAACTTGCCACTGGCAGCATTGCTAGGAAACCTTCTCCCAGTCCTCTTGTAGAATTTATGGGCTCTGTGAGTGAGAAGAGCCATCTGCTGGACTATCTCCATATATTCCAGATCATCTAGATGGATACAGTCTAGGTCTTCAAGAGTAAAGAGAAAGTTGCCTGGACTTTCATCAGTGGAAACAAAAGCTTGAGAGGAGCTTGTCTCTTGGAAGGGACTTCCTTGGATGTAGCTCTCTCTGGGTGTCTCCGGGAAGGTGATGAAAGGACCCTTTTGTGAAGTCTCAGGGTAGCAGATGAGATGATGTTGTGGTTCTCTGCTATCCCTTTTAACCACATGAAGGGTTGAACTCTGGGGAGTGTTGGAGTTACCAGATGAATTTTGCATGTTCATCTCCATCTGGTATCCACTGAGTATCCCATACAGCGCAGTGAGAGTGAGGGTCTTGAGGTTTTCAATCCTTTTAATGACCACACAATAGTGTGTCCATTGTCTTGGAAGAGAGGACATGAACTTCCTCACAATATCCTTGTTCTCAATGGTCACCCCAACATCAGCCAGAGTATCCATAATCTCAACATACCTGAAGTATTTTTGAGTCATGGTTTCACCTGTTTTGAAGGTGAAATTTTCAAACTGCTGCTTTAGGAGATCTTTCTTATTCTCCTTGGCTTCATTTGAACCCTCATACATAAGTTTCAGTGCATCCCATAGCTGTTTGGCAGTCTTGCACTTCTTGAAACCTCTGTAGATGGAGTTTGGAAGAGCAGTTTGGAGGGCTATCATGGCTTTCTGATCAATATCAATTCTTTTCCATTCTTCATCAGAAAAGTTAGCCATCTCCTTTGGTATCATGCCACCACCAGTAGCAGCTGAAGTGGTGCATGGTACATGAGGTCCATGGACAACAGACTCCCACATCCTAGAATCTTGAGACTTGATAAAGCCTTCCATTCTTTGACACCAACTGTCAAAATCCTCAGGAGTGATCAGTGGGGACTTTGTTAATGTTCCAATTTCCATATCAGCTTTGGAGATAGCTGCCATTTGAAGAGTTAAGTGATGTGTGTTACTAAGAGGTTTTGAAGATGGTGTGATCTTGCAAACAAGAGCCTGGAATGCTCTGATACCAAATGCAGGACCATTAAAAGGGACTTTGCACTTAGTTAACACACTTAGGAGGATCTTTTGGATCACTTAACAATTCAAATAGGGAACTTAGAACTGAAACAGATGATATAATGCACAACATAAGTAAAGTAAGAGCAAGAACACAAGAAATAATTTTCAAGAAAGTAGTATATTGCTTCTTAGGTTCTATTACAAGTGTTTGCACTGATATCTGAAATACAAGAACCTTTGACTCTTTATACTAAACCTACAAACGTCAATATGCAAAAAGACAGTTGGATGTGACTAATCTAGACAACAAGATCAGCCTAAAGTCAAAAGACAGATTGCCTTTTGACTAGTGACTATGACAGGCCATAGCTCACTGACTTTCCTATTACAAAAAGCCAAAAAGAAACAAATACAGAAACTTGCAGACAAAGACCTTATCTACCTTATCATAAAGCATGGAAGTTTCACCAACTTATGATAGTTGGTGAACCACTAGAGCATGTAGCTGACAGGGGGTTGCTTTATGATAAAGTTGACAGAAAAAGTGTCTTTTCTCTCTCTTCTAAAGTAATCAGTCTTGCCTTTATTCAGCTTTGGAAGACTTTGTCTTGAGAGCTTCGGAAGACTTCATCTTTAACCTTCGGAAGAGTTGAGTCTTTGGCTTTGGAACACTTGACACTTAGTGTAAAGTTTCCTCAGTAGTTTCTTCTGAACATTGGCTTCGAAAGATTTTACACTTAGCAATTTACTTGAGTGTGTAAAACTTCTGAAGCTAGTTCTTCTTTGCTCCTTAGTGCATGTTGGAAGACTTGGTTGTTTTGGTATCCTTTGGTTGCATCAGCCTCATAACCTCAGAGGTTCCTATAGAGACGCTTAGAAGAGAGAAGTTGTATGCCAATTTCTCGGATTGTGCATTATGGTTGCGAGAGGTTTAGTTTTTGGGTCATGTGGTTAATCATGAAGGGATTATGGTAGACCCGGCGAAAGTTGAAGCGGTGATGCAATGGAAGTCCCCAAAGACGCCATACGAGATTCGTAGTTTCTTGGGTTTGGCGGGCTATAACAGAAGATTCATCCAGGACTTCTCCAAGATAGCTTCACCATTGACAAAATTGACCCGTAAGGATGCGAAGTTTGTATGGGGTCTGGAGCAGGAAAATGCTTTCGAAGAGTTAAAGACGAGATTGACTCAAGCTCCTGTCTTGACATTGCCCAAAGGAGCAAAGACTTGGTTGTCTATTCGAATGCTTCTTATTCGGGATTAGGTTGTGTGTTGATGCAATGGGGAAAGGTTATAGCCTATGCATCCCGACAGTTGAAGATCCATGAGGCTAACTACCCTACTCATGATTTGGATTTGGCGGCTGTGGTCTTTGCATTGAAGGTTTGGAGGCACTACTTGTGTGGGATGAAATGCACCATCTTCACTGACCACAAATGCTTGAAATACTTCTTCGAGCAAAAGGATTTGAAGATGAAGCAAAGGAGATGGTTGGAGCTTATCAAGGAAAATGATTGCGAGATCCATTCCCATCTAGGCAAGGCCAACGTGGTGGCAGATGTCCTTAGCCAAAAGGAGAGACCCTAGCCGATACGAGTGAAGGCTTAACAGTTGGTTATGACCTTCGACGTGATGAAGAAGGTCAAAGAATTTTAGGATGAAGCACTGAAAGAAGATCTGATTAACTCTGAAAAGATGAAAGGCCTAGTCGTCGAGTTGGGGGAGAACACTGCTGGTGTCAGGACCCGATCAGGGCGGGTGTGGATTCCTCGTTATGGGGATCCACATAGGAAGATCATGGATGAGGCTCATAAGACTCGATACTCGATTCACCCCGGTGCTACGAAGATGTATCAGGATAGAATAAAGATTATTGGTTGCCGGAAACGAAGCGCGACGTAGTGGAGTATGTGAGTAAGTGCCTTACTTGTTTGCAAATGAAGGTGGAGCATCAGATGCCATACGGGAAGATCCAACCCTTGGATATACATGAGTGGAAATAGGAGCACATCACCATGGACTTCATTACGAAGTTACCACGTACGGCAAGAGGATACAATGCCATATGGGTGATAGTTGATCGTCTGATGAAGAGTGCTCACTTTCTGCCGATCAGTGAGACGTATTCATCTGAGAGGTTGGCGGATCTGTTCATCAAAGAGATCGTGACACGTCATGGTGTACCAGTGTCTATCGTGTCTGACCGTGACACTCGGTTTACATCTATGTTTTGGAGGAGATTTCATGATATGATGGGGACGAGGTTAGATATCAATACCATCGTCAGACAGATGGTCAGTCGGAAAGAACCATTCAAACGCTTAAGGATATGCTACGAGCATGCGTCATTGATTTTGGTGGAAGTTGGGACGAACACTTACCGTTAGCCGAGTTCTCATATAACAACAGTTATCATGCCATCATTGGTATGCCTCCATATGAGATGCTATACGGTAGGAAGTATAGAACACCTATATGTTGGGGTGACATTGGGCAAAGGGAGTTGGGGAGCATTAAGGTGATCGAGGCTATGACCGAAAAGTTGGAAAAGATTAAGGCCATTATGAAGGAAGCGAAGGATAGACAGAAGTCGTATGCCGACATGAGACGTAGACCGATCGAATTCAAGGTGGGCGATAGAGTTATGTTGAATGTCCGCCTTGGAAAGGGATCATCCAGTTCAAGAAGCGAGGAAAGCTAAGCCCGAGATATATAGGGCCTTTCTGAATCAATGCTCTAGTAGGAGAGATGGCTTACAAGTTATAGCTACCTGATGAGTTAAGTGTAATTCATCCAACATTCCATGTATCTCATTTGAGGAAGTGCTTAGCCGATAAGGATATGATCATGCCACTCGAGGACATCGAGGTGGATGCATGGCTCAATTATGTGGAGCAGACAGTGGCCATCATTGACAGAATAGAGAAGAGACTAAGGAATAAAGTGGTCCCACTTATGCAAGTACAGTGGAGACACAGGAAGGGATCAGAGTATACATGGGAGACTGAGGAAGAGATGAGACAGTACTACCCATATCTCTTTAAAGAGTGATAGCTTTCAGGGATGAAACCTATATAAGGGGGGTGGACTTGTAACGCCTGGAAAATTTCAAAAAGAAGAAAAGAAAAGAAAGTAAGGGAGGAAAGGGTATTATTTCAAAGGAAGGGGTTAAAACTATGCAAGGGGCAAACCTACCCCTAATGGGTTCAAAAAGGTGTTAAGGCCGCCCATACCCCCTCTCTTTCATGCATATTATTTGGTTTTAGAAAGAAGAAGCTCCCATCTGGTTTTAGAGAGAGAAAATGAAAGTTCTTCAAGAAGGTATGCTTATAAAGAGTTTTCTTCTCTGTTTCAGCTAGGGTTTAAGTGGTGTTCTACTCGAAAGCTGTTTAAGATGAGTTCTAGATCCCCTCTTTTATTGATTTTCTACTTTTTTGTGGCTGATATGCATATTGAAAAATGATGTTACTGAATAAACTGTGTTTTCCACTGTTAAAATGACTTTTTATGAAAATATATGTGTTTAAAGATTTCTATGAAGTTGTATGGTTGTTTATGGTGTTCTAAGTGTATAACTGATAGATCTATACTAAGAATATGATTAAAATGATGTTTGGGATTAGAAACTGAGTAAGTTGGATTATACGTGGAACATGCCGTCCGTTTTGGGCTTTGTACATCCGCTTTGGACACTTAGAGAAATTTGCATGCCGTCAGCTATGGATACTAAGTGTCCGCTGTGGACACTTAGGCACATAAACTATCCGCTGTGGACTTTGCATGTTCGCTGGGGACGTTGCATGTCCGCTGTGTAAACTTAGAGAAATTATGCATGTTGTCCGCTATGGACATAAACTATCCGCTGTTGACTTTGCGTGTCCGCTGTGGACGTTGCATGTACGCTGTGTACACATAGAGAAATTATGCATGTTGTCCGCTGTGGACATAAACTGTCCACTATGGACCCTTAAGTACTTTAGACTGTCCGCTGTGGACTATGGTTGTCCGCTGTCGACACTTAGAATGTTTTAAGCCATCCGCTGTATAACTTACGCATGCGCTGTGGACACTTAGAATTATTCTGAAATTTTTGGAATAGAATTTAAGTATTAAGTATTTCTGTATAAAGAAAGATTATACTTGTTTAATGTTTCTAATGTTTGATTCTTTTCTTATGGCCTGCTGTTATGGATAATATTTATTCTGTTTCATGTTATGTGACTATAAGGCGATGAATATTTTAAAAGTATTATTCATAACCAAGTGGACACAAAGAAATAAAAGAAGATAATGGAACCTAATGAATGTTACCCCTGGGCCCTTATAATAAATGGAAAGCCTTGCAAGCACAATGAAATAAGGTGCACGACCTTGTTGTCGTTAGCTCAACTGATGTGTGGCTGATTCAGGATGCACATCTGGGGTCTAATCCTAAGGATTGACCAATAAATCAACTGGACCTGCATTCATGAGCAGGCTTTGTGCCTAGCAGTGTGGGTCAACATTCGTATGTGGGTTTATTTTTTAGCCTTAAACAGCTTTTGCATTTATGAAATTCTAGTTGCATTCTGGATTTAATTGAGGGTGGCTTATGATAGTGTGATTAGAACTTGCTTTGGGTATACATTTCAATACCTTAATCAGTATTTTATTCATAAAAATGATTTAGGCAAAAGGAAACTTAACCATTCAAGCCCCAACCATTTTCTTTAATTTTCCTTACCCGAACATTAACACTAGTTAACCCCGTTGAGCTTAAATGTTTTTATCTCTCGATCACCCAAACCACTAAGTCACTTAACCAAAAAGCATTCAAAAAAATCTGTTTTTCGTTAAAGACATGTTTTTGGCTTATTATAAAAAAATAAAAATAAAAAATAAAAGCACAGATAAAAGAGAAATGGTCTTTCACCGACATACCTAAAAGAACTGGAATGCATTCTTTTAATTTTAATTTACTTTGTTGCCTTGACCATACAAAACCGGGACTTCCCCCGGAAATTCGCGAACAAATTTTTAACCTTGCGTTCTATGCAAGAAAGAAATGGCCAAAAAAGGAACAAGTTCCGCCATTTTGTGGGATTTCAAAAAGCACTATAAAAAGGGGGGCAAAAAGATATGAAAGATGCCCGAACTGTGGGAATTGGTACCATGATGGAAAATGAAAAAAGAACCAAACCGAGTCCTAATACGAATACACAGAACTGATCCGATTGGGTGCTATTTGGCTTCTAGCCGAACAATCCTTACAAAAGGAGAGTTTCGTGTATCTTTGGGTGAAAGACGAAGTAAGGCTTTTGAAAGCAAAGTATGGTCTTGACAATCTGACCTTAAACAAGTCCTCAAGTTAGCATATCCCTTCTAGCTTGAAGTATTTTTAAAGGAAACCTTTTAATGCTTTCCTTGTAGTTTATGTTAGAAAAATAAGCCAAGATTGAAGTCTTTAGAATTTAGCCACTTTTTCCAAATAATACATACCCGATCCCTAGCCCTAGCCAAGTTACAACCCATCAAAGACCTAATGATATATGCAAGTAAAAATCTAAATAGGTGGAGATTTGATCCTTTAACAAGAATATGATTTCACATGTATTCATACTAGGCAATTGAGCGTATTATTCATACTTAACCTTGATTATGACTCCATATATTTAGCCGAGTATGAGTGCACCTATGAGAAGTGTGGATGGTTACATGTTAATAATCATTACCAACTAATCCATTGCTTATTAGGATGTCATTCTACATATGCTTAAAACATTTACATTTGGGCAAAATAAGCTTACTTGCTTATTTCCGGAAAGATATATTTATGATTTGATTTAATTGGTTTTTGTTGGAATTGTCATTTTAAGTGATTTTGCTTGAGGACAAGCAAAGTTCAAGTGTGGGGATGTTTGATGTGCCCTGAATTATACATAAAAATCCTATTAGAAGCACATCAATTATTCCTTAATATCTTCCTTAAAAAGATAAAAATGTACTTTATAAGGATTACACTTAGAAGTTGATGCGACCAAAGAGCTGCTTGCATGCACATGTGAAGTAAAAGGATGTTACTTCAGAAGATTTGATACAACTCTATGAAATGAAGTATCAAATCTTTCGATTACAAAAGACCAAGTTTTCTAAATCCAATGATGAAGTCTTCCGAAGACTCAAGACAAAGTCTTCAAAGCCTCAAGACAATGTCTTTCGAAGCCAAGAGATTGATTTCTTTCAAAGACAGAGAAGACATGCTTCCTCTGACTCCCTTTTGACAAATCTGAACCACTCTTCGCTGCCATCTCTAAAGTCTCACCCACTTACATAAGTTGGTGAAAAGTGCGTACTTTTGTCAACTGTAGATTATGGTCATAGTGTCTGTAACTTTCTACTTATGTACTTTTATCCTTTTTGTATTAGATAAGGATATGAGCTATGGCATGTCATAGTCACTAGTCAAAAGACAATCTGCCTTTTGACTTTTAGTTGATCTTATTGTCTAGATTAGTTGATGATCAAGAATAGGTTAGACTCACCACTATTGTTTTCGCTTATTTTGTTTTGCTTATTAATGTAATAGGACAAATGTTAGTTTACTTGTTTTGTATTTTGTATTTTCTGTTCTCAGCGAAACTACGAGTGAAAGTCCGCTGGTCTAGGACACCCGGTGAAACTATGTTTCATCGCCAGGTGAATCTAGGATTTGGTCTAGACAGTTTCGCTGAGGTGTGCTTATATATTGTATGATTCACTCATTGTAAGCAACCTTTTTGAAAACTCTAATACGAAAATCTTGTTATTGTGATTGTGTTATTTTGTGTATTGGCTGGAAGCTTATTGTTATCATATTTGAGCCTTATTTCATCTTTATTGTTCTACTTTGGAGATTATAGAGAATTACTTGAAACATGTGTTTGATAATATTGAGAGATTGTTGTTCTTCAGTGGGATTCGTTGTGTTTTCTAAATCATTTGTACTGGTTATTGATCTAATAGACCAACAATATGGTATTAGAGCCTTAGTGCTCTTGATTTGTTGAGTTTTTTATTGTGCTTTTTTTTGCTAAAACACTATTTCATTCCTTTTTGATATTATTTTGAGTGTTTTTGGTATGGAAATTGACTGAGGATCATCTACTCTTTGCAAAGGAAGCTATCCCAATCATCTGATCACAAATTCATTCTGATTTGGATGAGTTTTGGTTGATTTCATGTTCAAAAAGTTCCCAGATTCGTCTAGCAAAACTGCAGTTTCATCCAGCAAAATTACACACTGTTCTAGCGAAACTACAAAATTTGTGATTTTGGAATTTGATCTTTGTTGCTCTGTATGTAACACCCGAAAAATTTAAAGAAAAGAAAAGTAAAGAAGAAAAGATAAAAAGTCCAAAATCAAGGGGTTAAAAGTGTGCAAGAGTCAAAGTTTCCCATAATGGCTGTCAAAAGGTGGTAAGGCCGCCCATAACCCTCTCTCTCATGTACAATTCGACTAAAGGCTGGGAAAAGAGAACCCCCATCTGATTTTAGAGAGAGAAAGCTCATGTTCTTCGAAAAGGTGAGATTTCCAGAGGTTTTCTTCTCGATTTTCTGCTGGGTTCGGGCTTATCAATCTATTTTTATGTGTTTTCTTGTGTTGGTTGTTTGTTTTATGTGTTTAGGTGCTAGTTATACTTGCTAGCTCTCGGGTTTGTAGTGTTTCACTCGAAAGCTGCTAGGAGGTGAGTTCTAGATCCCCTCTTTTACTTGTTTTATATATGTTTAGGGCTGATGTGCATATTACAAGTGTTTTTAATAATCGAAACCATTATTTTGTTATATAAAGAAACCGACAGTTCATAAAAAAATGCTGCTTCAAGTGTATTATATGTTTATGTGTGATGTTTCTTATGTTTTGAAGATGTAACTTGTTAGATCTAAGCTAAATAGATGATTAACAATGGCATTTGGGAACTAGAAATCGTGTAAGTTAAGCTCTAAGTAAACAAGTTGTCCGCTGTGGATGTTGATCATCCGCTGTGGACACTTTGGCATGAATACGTTTTCCGCTATGGATGTTGGTCATCCGCTGTGGACACTATAGTATGACTGTGTGTCCGCTGTGGATGTTGGTCATCCACTGTGGACACTATCCGCTGTGAACACTTGGAAAGATTTGCCGTCTACTATGGACTTGTACATCGGCTGTGGACTTTATTCATCCATTGTACACCTTTTAGTTATCCGTTGTGGATGTTACTCATCCGCATTGGGCTATGGCCATTCGCATTAGACTATGTTCATCCACTGTGAACACACTTACTCATCCGCTGCGGACCTTGGCGGTCTGCTACGGACCTTGGCGGTCCGCTGTGGATACTTAGTACTTTAAGCCATCCGCTGTATATGCTACTCATGCGTTGTGAACACTTAGAATTTTTTTGAAATTTTAGGAATGGAGTTTAAGTGTTAAGAACTTATGCTTAATGGGAGTTTATGCTTGTTATATGTTACTAATGTTTTATTTACCTTCTTTGTGCTGCTTACTACGAATAATTATTACTGTTTCATGATATGTGAATTTAAGGTAATGAAAATTATAAAAGTATTATTCATAATAAGTGGACACAAGGAATAAAAGAAGGATAATGTAACCTAATGAATGTTACCCAGGGCCCTTATGATGAATAAAAAGCCTTGCAAGCACAATGAATGAAGGTGCACTACCTTCTTGTCGTTAGCTCAACTGATGTGCGGCTGTATAGCCCATAAGGATGCACATTTGGGGTCTAATCCTGGGGATTGACCAATGAATGAATGGGATCCTAGTTCATGAGCAGGCTTCGTACCTAGCAGTGTGGATCAACTGTCGATGGGTTAGCTACCATGATAAACGTTTGCCGACAGGGGTTCGGCATTTGTTGCCAACCAACAATGTAGGCTCTTGCTTTGTGCAATCCTAGTTAATGAAAGAGAAAGATAATGAAAGAAAGAAGGATAATGAATATCTTAATGATTGATTATGTATATTGATGAATGATCACCAAATGAAGTTTACAAAAGTGTATTTTCTATATTATTAAACTATGACTCACTCAGCAACACTGACTTTTTATATGCATATCAGTTGGCAGGTAAGGATGTTGCTGAGGATGGCACGGGACTGAAGCTACTTGGTGAATAGAGACTGTCATCCATTTATGCAATTATGATATTTTTGTCTTGTAATGCAACTAAATATTCTTTTGTAACTTTAAACAACGATGTATTATTTGGCAAAAGTAATCATTAATGCAAGAAATGGTTTTTGGTTAAATTAATCAGCTACGATTGTTTTCTTATAATAATGTGATTTAAAGTGTTTTTAATAATGAATGATGCTATGAATGACCAACTGTGATAGATTTTGTGATTTTGGAATTTGATCTTTGTTGCTCAGTGAAAGTACTGTGACATCTCGTGTTTCTAGGATAATATCCGTACGTTAATAAAATGTGATAAAATAATTAAATGCAACATAAGACTTAATTTTATGATAATTAAGGTAATTCAAGGTCTAGCAAAGCCCCTTTGTTCATAAATTCTATAATTGGTAATTTTAAGAATTACCGGGTCGCGTAGCGATAAAAGTTTTAACGAGCGTTGTTGACAATTTGGTTAAATAAATCTAGTCAATATATTTTGATTTTTATGATTTAATGTATCTTAAGTGAAAATATTATTAGTCATGAAAAATAATACTTATTATTATTTACCTTGATCGCGTAAAATTAAGAATTTTTAAATATTGCCTTGATGTAGCGTATAGTCCGTTGCATACTGTGTTATACCGTGTATATATTTATTCTTGACTTTTTTTGTCACTAGTATTAAATGTTTGAAAGCCTCAAATTAATATTTTAATTTTATAGAAAATTTTCGCTTAAAAACCCGAACGCTTAAGATTTTTACAAAAAAATATTTAAGGAGACAGACACCCGCCTTACACCTAGTGGCATCTCATTTGGAGAACCACTAGCCATTTATAATGATCTAATGGTATTATTTGCACAATATAATCACAATTAATCTTCACTATTTATAGACAACATTACACTCCACTTCTTCATTCATTACCTCACCTTTCTCTCACTAAAACTCACCTACACACTCTCCTCTCTCTTCTCTCTAAACTCACAGCCGAACCATCACCAAAACACCCTCACCACTTGAAATATTGTGAATCCAAGGATCAAAACAGGAATTATTAGTTTGATTTAGCAAATAAAGATCACAGAATTATCAATACTTGTTGTTTAATTAATTGTTTATGAAATTGAAATCGACGAAGAACAGATGAAACAAATTGAAAACAGAATAAAATAATGCAACAAAAAGATTGTTTTAATTAAGTTTCATTGACAATGAATCAGTTATAGTTGATATTGATGCATGGATGATATGATAATCTCCTATGATGTTATTCATGTTCTTGTGATTGCTTTGTTGCTATATTGATCGATTGATCGATCGATATCGTTTCTATGAATATTTGAATCTCTATTTTTGTATCGATATCTCTCAATCTCCCTTTAAATGAGTGCACCCATGCCTTATATTTATAGGCAGAGGGATTCACTTTAAAAATTACAAAGATATTCTTGATGTGACGTGGAATATTTGCTTCTGACAGATTGACTTGTTGATTTTGTGTTGAGTACTTGATGATATGAGATCATACAAGTATTTTGTTCTTCCTGTAGGAAATGAACTTTCATAGGAGTTGGTTCTTTGTTCTTGAACATCATCCTCAGGAGCAAACTTCCTTCTTCCGTAGCAGTAGCAACTTGATCTCTGAACTTGATCTTTAGCAGATGTGATTGTCCTTCTGTAGAAGATCCATTTATGCACATTGACTTGTTCCTTTATGCTCTATAGAACATCTACGGAAGAACAAACTTGTTCATCCGCAGATAGTTCTTGCACTTGTGTCAATTTTCCAAATTGACCAAGTATGTTGTTTTTCCTGCAATTACATAAAATCAACACAAATAATATTTGGTTAACATATATATCTAGCATTACAAAATGATAAAGAATTGCAGATGTTCATTAAAAGAGATTAAAAATCATCTAAACCTATACAAAAGATCTAGACCTAACAATACTCCCCTTTAGGTTTAGACTCTTGTAATCATCTGTTCAGATCTTTCAACTCTTGAACTTTGGCCAAAATCATTGTGTTGAAATATCCAACAGCATCCTTTTGGTCTTGGTATCGATACTTGATCTTCATTTTTCCCATTTTCTTCAATGTTTTAAAATTCAGCCCAAGAATGTCTTCTTCTGTGGTCAGTGTTGCCACTACACTGTTTTGAGACACCACTTCCAACTTATCTTGCTCTGACATTTTAAGCTCAGCGATTGATGGGATTTCAAATCCCATGAGCTGACCAGCCTCAAATCTTCTTCTCTTGTGTGCTTTGGCATGCAGCTTGTCCATGACTTGAATGATGTGCACACATAAGCATATGTCACTTTGAGCATCTTTATCATTCAACTTTGGGAAATACTTATCATACAGATAAGATGTGTAGCTTGGATGTAGCAATTTAATATCCAATGGATCAAATAATCTTATGCTTGATGCTTTCTTATGTGGGTCATTTCTTTGTAGCACCAACTCTTTTGTTCTTCATACATATCCCCATTCAGTGATAGGATATGAGTACTGATTTCCTTCAATTGTTTTGATTGATGCATCAGCCTAGTCTGCATATCCAATTCTCCTCAGAAATTCATCATCAACAAGTTTTGAAGAACTAGAATGAGATCTTTTCTGTCTTTTTTTTCTTCTTTTGTGTTCTGCATCCTCTCTTTTGGCTTCTTTCAGCACATCTCTCTTAAACTTGTTTCTCAGTTTTGCAATCAGAATAGAAAAATCTCTTCCCTTGGACTGATTGGGTAGTTGGAGATTTGGATGTCTTGTTGAGTAGAAAGGTCTGCATCTAGGAGTGTAAGAAGGGTCTCCATCCATTGAAATATTGAACCATCCCAGATGCCCTTTTAATTGTAGCACAATCATACTCTTGATCAAACTTCCAAGCTATAATCTTGTTGTCTGTTGCTGATATTGGTGTTGTTGTCTGATCAAACAGTTGAATCAGAGTTGTTTTCTATTCTGTTATTTCCCTCACAGCTGTTCCTAGTGGCCAAATTTTATTGGGGATTACATCCCTTGGCTCCCTGATCAGTTTCTCTTTGCCTCTATGCATATCTTTGCTTTCAACTACTATTGGCTCCGCATGAGATTATTTTGATTGTTTGTAAGCTGGATTGGGTGCTCTGGTTCTGAATCTTACTCTAGTTTCTAGTTCAACCTTCATAACATAATCCATCATTGCTCTTAGCTCACCCACTATTCTTCCCTTTAGTTCATCTGACCCATAATTATCACTTTACAGCCAACAAATCATATTATACTTGGTAAGCTGTTTGGTTTCACAATGAGCCAAATAATTCTTTATCTTCTTAATTGCTTTGTACTTCGTGAAGGTTTCATAGTTACATACTAGAAGCATTAATCTAGCAGCATCAAACTCCTTCAGTACTTGTATTATCTCATCCATATTCATCTTTTCTACAATGTCATATGGAAAGCCATTATTGATTAAGTCCATGAACATAGATGATTGTGCTCTTTCCTCAAAGATGTCATCAGTAGATAACAAGTCACTTTCCCTTGCTTCTTCATCGGACATATGAGTCTCATCTTTTGTTAAATCTACCCACTCAGCATCACTTTCTTCTTCAATGTCTTCAATGGATTTGAGAGTTAAGTGATCAACTAATGGAGTGTGCTCAGGAGACATGCTTTTTCTTTTGGGTATTCTCAATTACAATAGCTTCATCTTCAGTTCTTCCCAAATACTTTCTTTTCCTGTTGTATTTGATTGTTGGTTCTTTTGCTTTCACCAGGGGAATGTCAGCAGTTTCTTTGATTTGTTCTTTATGCACACTCACTTCCTTTTTAGTCACCTTCTTCTTTAAGATTTCTATCTCTTCATCTTTAGCTTTTAGCAGATCCAACTGCTCAGAGATAGTTTTCAATGCATTTTTTAGCTCAACCATTACTTTCTCCTTCTCTTGTTTCTCTTTCTCAGCAAATTCATAGGACTCGGTTGCAAACTGATCCATTGTGTCAATCACTGCATTGCTTGTTTCAATCTCTTCTCTTAGCTTCTTGATTGTTACTTCTAGAGATGCAATAGTTTCATCATTTTCTTTCATCTCCCTTTTGAGTTTCCTTAATTTCTCTAGTTTTTGATTACTTTTGATGATAAGATTGTTGTATTTAGCAATAAGAAAACCTTTGCTCACATTTATATCCACCTCTCTTAAATCATTTTCATCATAAGCAGTGACGTCAACAAAGTGACTATCACTCTCATCTAGTTGTTCAACCTCTTGTTCATTCTCCCCCTCAACTACTAGACATATTTCTTCTGTGCCACCATCCATAACTTCATCAAACTCATCATCATCAATATTCACTTTTTCAATGTGAGTTAGGCTTTCAGTAGGTGAGGTTGGTTCAGTAGATGGGGGTGAGAAAGTTGGTTGTGTTGTTGGATGAGAAGGTGCTTGATTGAGAATGGGTGAGATAGGTTCTGTGGCAGCAGTGTTTAATGATAATTGAGATTGGGAAGCCAAGAAAGGTTGTGTATGCTCACTGGATGGTGAATTTAGTTGAGCTGGTGGAGATTCTATTAAGTCTAACATAGGAGTTAGTGGTAGAGACTGTGGTTGTTGTTGTGGTGATGGGTGTGATGGTGATTGATGAATGTCATCAAGTGTAAATACTTCTGTTTTAGCAGTATTTTGAGATGTTTGGGAATGGGAAGGAGATAAGGGTTGTTGTGTGGTGGTTCAGGGGATACAGCTGGAGGTGTTTGTTGTTGTTGTTGTTCAGGGTGTAGGAGTTCTTGAGGAATATCAGCACTCTCATCAACTACATGTGCGAACATCTCCATTTCTTCACCTTGGTATTGCCCACTTAACTTGTTAAGCACAGATCTTCCAAGGTGAGCTTGAACAAATACATCACCTTCTCTTTCAATGTTGGGCATTAACTCATTTATGATCAGCTGAATAAACCTGGGAAACATGTACATCTTGTTTTCCTTCTATACCCTTATGTGGTCATACAGGCATCCAAGAATGTATTTAGAATAATTGTATTTCCTCCCTTCAAATACACCAACAATTCTAGAAGAAATGTGTCTTGAAAATCTATCCAACCCAAACTTTCTGTTGGACATACACTTTAAGTACGTGTGACACAGGAATATGTAGGGCTTGCATAACCTCCCCTTTTTGATTTCACCATTTCGGTAATCTCCATCATAACCCATTAAATGAAAAATTCTTTGGATGTACTCATGGTCGAACACATCTGGGTGACCCTCTTCTTCTTCTCCAAACTCTACCACCCTCCTGATAGTTCGTTCATCCACCCTCAACTCTTCATTTCTTACTGTTGCGAAAATCACCCTTTCATCATTCTCCTCTTCAATCCTGGCTGTGTGCCAAAAATCTATCATATGCGATTGATAGATGATTGGGTCCGCAGATAATGCCTAGAAAATCCTTGATCTACTCATATAGTTAATAATTTCCCTGCATCCTTCTGTTGCTGGATCGTCTGGATTAAGAAAGGCACAAACGTTATGATCTTTTACAAATATGTTGGCCATTTTGATGATTTTGTTTGAGTGGTGATTTAGGTGTGGATTGTTGTGTGGAATGAAAAATTTGAATGTTTGTGAATAAAGGGGTTTATGATATGAGCGTTTTTCTAGGTTCGAAATAGGGTTCTGAAGAAGTGAATAAAAATGACAACGGTCAAGATATCATTTATACTCGCTTAGAAAATTTAAATTCTTTTATTTAATGATGTGGGACCCTTAACCCTCATTACCCTTCTGTGGTTATCCACAAGTTAAGTCTTCCGGTGAACATCTACGGAAAGCAAAATTTTCTTTTTATCCGCAACATGTTAAGTCTTCCGCAGAACATCTACAGAAAGCAAAACCTTTCTTTTTATCCGCAATAGGTTAAGTCTTTTGCAAAACATCTTTGGAAGGCAAAACTTATGATTTTGCTATTTTATCCTTATCAAATTAATTCTTCTGCAGAACATCTACGAAAGGCAAAATTTGTTATGTTTTTGCTGTATGATCTTAACATCATGTTGTTAGATCATTTGTTGTTTGCTGTTGGACCTTGTTGACTCTCCTTCATGCCAAATGTACAAAATTAATTTAGTTAAAAAATTCAAATATCTTGCAGCCAAATTAGTGCTCAGGTTCTAATTTTCTTCAGTTAAAAGAGTTAAACCCAGTTTTCATACTGATGACTACTCCCCCTAAATTTGTGATTAATAAATGAAATTACGCATTTATCAGAAATTTATAAAGAGAATAGCATGAAAAGTAATTATCTGTCAATCTTATTAGCAAATAAAAGAACAAAAACAAAATCTTTTTATATTTTTGATAATAGGCAGAATCTTAAATATATTTACAAGCATTTACATCATACATTGGGATCATACTATGACACTAAGCAACTTCCTGAAACTGTTTTGTTTGATGATAGTAGACATAGATCTAGTGCTGATTGCAAGTATTATGATCCACATAAATTCAAGCAAGAGTATAGTTTCAACTTGTCATGATGTTTATCATGTTTTGGTACTGATTAAAGATAGACAAATATCGACTCCACATTCAATTCATATTAGAGTTTGTCCTCCGTTTATGAGTCGATTTATCACTTTTTCACACTTAAAACTATGTTCTTTAAGTTATAAGCTCTATCTTAAGATTTCTTTGATATCTGATTAATGCTGATATGATATTTGAAGCTCTTTGAGATAATATACAATTGATCACATTGGATTCTTTTAGAGCTGTTCCTTTTTGGAACTTTTTGATGATCAACATCAGGACACCAGATCTTTACTTACGTAAAACAGAGGTGCCTGTGAACACAGGTCTTTGTTTACACAAAACAAAGGGTCCATGATATGCAAAGATAGAGTTATAAAGTTTCACAACATAGTGTGCTTAGGTGAGTAAGTTGATCACAACAGAATAAGACTTACTTGCTTGTTCCTCAAAATGGAATTGTCCATAATTAGTCACCTTTGCATTATGTTATGCATGAACTTCTTTATTTTCCACTCAAGCTAAACCTACGCACATATCAAATCACATCTGATCAGTCTTTATTGTGTGAAAAAATTCAGGAAAGTAAGCAAATGTATAGTGTACAATCATTTCCCATAATATGAAATGCTTTTTCAAGAAAAACATATTAATAAGACAATATTTTTGGATTTTTATATGTTTTATAGATGTTTTTTAGCTTTTTCATATAATGAATTTGACAGACAAAACATGATTTTCTTTGTGATGAAAACTAATCTAAGTTGATTATGCCTAAGGACTCAATTAAGAAGTTAAATCTCATATAGTCAAAGGCTTTAGTGAATAAATCAGCAAGCTTGTATCCACATTGATTAACTTGATTAAACCTTTTTCTTAGCAGTCTCTTAGAAAATGATATCTGATTTCAATATGTTTTCTTTTACTATGTTGCACTGGATTAGCAGTGATGAACATAGCAGCTGAGTTATCTATATGAATTGGTGTTTAAAGAAAATTGTAACCATAATCAAGTAATTGGTTTTGCAAACATAAACTTGAGAGCATCCAGCTGAAGCAGCTAGGTATTCAGCCTCAGCTGTAGATACTGAAACATTTGTTTGCTTTTTGCACTATCCAAGAAACTTGTCTTGGTCCTATAAATTGACAACCACCAGTTGTTGATTTTCTGTTGTTGTTGCAGCCTCCAAAGTCACTATCAAAATATAAGTAGAGGTTGCAATCTCCTTCTTTAGGATACCAAAGCCCAAGAGCTGGCTTCCGTTTGAGGTATTTGAAAATCCTCTTCACTGCATTCATATATGACTCCTTGGGGTCTAATTGGTACCTAGCACAAACACACATAGGAAACATTATGTCAGGTCTGATGGCAGTTAAGTACATTAATGATCCTAAAATAGATATATATAATCTTTGATCAACTAACTTCCCTTTAGGATCCTGTACAATCTTATCTATTGTTGATGCTGGTGTTTTGCATGAAGAAGAATCTGCAAGGTTGTACTTCTTCAAGATTTGATTCACATACTTTTCCTGATTGATGAAAATGCCATCTGATTTCTAATGAACTTGCAAACCATGGAAGAATGTTAATTCTCCCATGGAACTCATTTGGAACTCAAATTTCATCAAAGATTCAAAGTCATCATACAATCTCTTGTTTGTTGATCCAAATATGATATCATACAAATAGATTTGGACAACTAAGAGGTCTTGATGTTCATGTTTAAGGAAGAGAGTATGATCAATTGTTCCCTTTTCGTAACCATGCTTGAGCAAGAAAGATGACAATGTTTCATACCACTTTCTTGGTGCCTGATGAAGACCATACAAAGCTTTGTCAAGCTTGTATACCCTGTGTGGGTAATCAGGATCTTCAAAGGCTAATGGTTGGGTAACATAGACTTCTTCATCAATTTTACCATATAAGAAGGCACATTTTACATCCATTTGGTAAACTGTGAGCTTCTTATATGAAGTATAGGCTAGAAAGACTCTAATGGCTTCAATCCTTGCAATTAGGACAAAGACTTCATCATAGTCTATCCCTTCTTCTTGAGTATAGCCTTGTGCTATCAGCCTTGCTTTGTTTATGATGATGATACCTCTGTCATCTAGTTTGTTCTTAAAAAGCCACCTTGTACCAACTGGATATTGGCCTTTAGGAAGATCAACTAGATTCCAAACTTTCTGCTTTCTGAATTGCAGAAGCTCTTCTTGCATTGCTTCAATCCAGTTGTTGCCTTTCAATGTTGTAGTTATGTTGGGAGGAACCACTTATGATAGAAAACAAGAGAACAGACAAATATTGGCAGCTCCCTCTTGACTTCTTGAGGTTCTTTCATTAAGATCACCAATAATGTTTTCTATTAGATGATACTTATGAATTCTTGTTGTTGGTATTGATTCAACTGGAATGAATGATTCTAAGTTGGTGATGTTCGTTGATGCAGATGGATCTAGCTTAGATGGGAAATCAACAAAGTGGTCAAAATTCTCATCATTTTGGTCTTCTGATGCTGAATGAAATCCATCTTCATGATTTTATGTTTCCGCAGATGTAGGTATAACTTCCACTGCAGTTACAGGAAAAACTATGGATGTTGTAGTTTGTTGATCTGTAGATGTGAATGTTGTTGGAATGTTTTCTGATGAATTGGGAACTTCAGATGAAGGAAAAGAATCATCTCCGAAAGTAGGAACATCTATGGATGTAGAAGGAACTTCTGCGGATGCATTGTTAACTTCTGCGGATGCATTGTTAACTTCTGCTGATGCATTAGTTACCTCTTCTGAAGTTGAATTTCCATTTCCACCAAAATTGTCATTGCTTGTTTGAGATGAAGGGCCTGGATCAGCAACACTTGAAGTGTGTGAATGAAATAATCTTGGAGGATCAGCAGTCAGTGGCACTTCATTAAAACTTGGAGGTACATAAGGATAACATGTATTCGTAGGACCTGCAACATTCAAATAACCAGAGTTAAATGAATTTGTTAATGCATCTATATCAAATAACCAAGATGATTCTTTTACTGATTTTGGAAATAAGGATTCATCAAAAGATACATTAGGTGTTTCCTCCATAATGTTGTGATGTGGAATGTAGACTCTATATGATTTAGATGTTGTTGAGTAACCAACAAAGAAAGCATCATAGGCTTTTTCATCAAACTTTCCTAATTGATATTTGGTGTTTAAAATAGACACATGACACCCAAAAGCTCTAAGATAGCCTATAAAAGGTTTTATTTTAAACAAAAGTTCATAAGGTGTTTTATTATGTTATTTGACAATTAATGTTCTATTTTGAACTTTGCATGCTGTGTTCGCTACTTCTGCCCAAAATGTGATTGACAATTGTAAATCAGCTAGCATTGTTCTTGCTACTTCAATTAGAGTCCTGTTTCTTCTTTCAGCAGCTCCATTTTTTTGTGGAGTTCTTGGTGCATTGAATTGTCTGGCTATGCATTTGTTCTTGCAAAAGTAATCTAAAACATGATTAACAAATTCAGATCCATTATCACTTCTTAAGATTTTGATCTTTAAATAAAGTTGATTTTCAATCTTAGTGATAAACTCCATTACTATTTCCGATGTTTCACTTTTATGTTTTAAGAAAAAGAACCATATGAATCTAGTGAAATCATCAACAATCACCAAACAATATTGCCTTTTACCAATGCTCAACACATTGGTTGGACCAAAAAGATCCATGTGAAGCATTTTGAGTGGTGTTGTGTTTGTGTTGATAGTTTTGGACTTATGTGACACCCTATGTTGTTTTACTTTATAACATGATGAACAATGATTAGAACAGTAAAATTCTTTCTTGGGAAGGCCAATGACTAAGTCATTTTTGACCAACTTGTTCGTGTTCTCTGAATGAACGATTCTTCTATGCCACAGTTGAGCTTCATCTTCTGATGACTTAGAAATCAGGCAAGTTTCATTGCTTGTTAGAGAGGTGTTGTTCATGTCCAAAACATATGTGTTGCCTTTTCTTGGTGCTTTAAGAAGGATCCAGTCTGCTGGAATTTGAAAACCTGGCTTATGAATGTAACAATAGGTGTTATCAAATAAAGTGGTATAATTTTGATCACAACTTTGAGATACACTTAACAAGTTGAATTGCAAGTTTTCATAGAAGTGTACCTTCTCAAATTTAAGTACATCATTTGTTACCATTCCTTCACCAACAATTTTACCTCTCTTCTTATCTCCACCAAATGCCACATATTAAGCATTTTTATGTTTGAAATCATAGAGGAGAGAACAGTTTCTTGTCATATGCCTGGAACAACCACTGTCAACATACCACTTGTTATCAGTCCTCCATGGATGTCCCTGCACAAATAATGAAATCAATTAGAAAGTGGAGCCCAAGCCTTGATGGTCTTGGGCTTGCTATTGTTATCTAGGGTTCTTACTCTATCATGAATGACCCTAGATGTCTCAAGATTGTTTTTACACTCAATTGATTCATTATGTTCTATTTGGGGTGAGGATGATTCTGTTGAAGATGAACTTGAAGCACTTTGATCTTGATTCTCGATCACTTTCTTTGTCACCTCTTCTTTTAGTGCCTTTTTCTTTAAACTTGATCCTGATACTTTACCTGAAAAGGTTTTTGCATCTTTTGTCTTTGGTTGAGGTACATGATTACCCTTTTCAAAGTTATCAAAGAAGGCTTCATCTTCCTGTAACACTACCTTCTTATGAGGAGTCTTGCTTTGAGATTGTTGCTTCTCCTTCTTCTTTGATTTATCATCAGCAGATGCTAGTTTCTTTATCTTTGAGATCTTCTAGTTTAGTTGTTGCTGCTTTTGCTTTGAGACCTTTAATTCATTATTCTTAGATGATTGTGAATCGGATTCAACATTCTTATCTTTTTGCTTCTTTGGAACCTTTGATTTGTTCTTTTTATTGAAGAAGCATTCTTGAGTAGAATGATTGTTTTTGTTGCAGATGGCATAGTGTTTGTTGAAGTAACAGTCAGAAGTCTTATGATTGTTCATATTGCATATGGAGCAATAGCTGTTGAAATAACAATCTTCTGTATTATGGTTGTGCATATCTCACCACTTGCAGTACTTTTCTTCAGCTACACTGTCAGACTCCACTACTGTCTTTTTCTGCTTCTTCATAATTACCGCCTTCTGCGGCCTCAATTCTTTTTCAAACTTTGCAGCTGCTGAGTCTTTACCTTTTCCTAACATGATGTCAAATGGTTCTTTTTTCTGAGGATTTACCATTCTCTGTTGTTTCTTGACTTTGTTGTCACTAGGTGATTCCGCAGATGATTTCTTCTTCCATAGATCTTCTACAGAAGTAGATGATTGTTGCTTCTGTAGTTTTTCTACGGAAGTTGAATGTTTTGGAAGAACAGTTTTCTTCCTTTGCTTTTCTACGGATGGTTCTAAATCAACCTTTTTCTTCTGCATGTGTTTTGCGGATGTGATTTTCTTTTATTCTGTAGTTCTTTTTGATGACTGATGTTTTTGCCTTTTGTTAAGCTCCTGAATCCCTTCATTCAGCTGACCAATTCTAGTATAGATGGTCTTCAACAAATTTCTTTGTTTTGGGGGATAAGGCAGCTTGATCTCATAAAGAACTTTGGGGATTAAAGGTTCAATTTCCACATTCTTTCCCTTACCCAACCCAGCATTAGGCTCATCAAATTCATTCAAGTCATCACACTCATCAAAGTCAAATTCTGAATTAGTTTGTTTTAAGCATTCTGATTCAGATGACCCAATCTCAGTTTCACTCATCTCAGTAACATCACCATTTACCAAATTATTAGTTTCAATTTCTAGTTCAATTTTGGTACTTGATACAAAATGGTTTGACAGACTGTTGGTCATTGACTCAGGTAAAGTGGTGTATTTATCATTTATAGGAGGTGCAACAGCATTAAAACCCAACCTATACCTGTTCTTTGATTCAATATGAGAGTTCAAGAGTTTTTCATATTGCTGAGATGATAATTGAAACTTCTGAAGTTTCACTTCAGTAGATGCATGATCAGACATTGATTTTGTTAAAGAGGTGGTCAGATGCTCAACTTGTGCTTTCAAATTATAATTTTCAGATACAAGTTTATCCAAATCCTTTTGTAAGGAGGTGATTTTGACCTGATATAATTTATGTTCTCTTACATGAGATTCATTCAAATTATTATTTCTTTGACTTTATCAGCCAATCGTTGTGCATGGACTCTGTATCTTTCAACCTCTTCAACATAAACAGGTGAACATAATCTATCCTTTACCTCTGTGGCCATGGGTGGAATTTTGTTCTCCATGTTTGCCATCAATGCTTGATTTTCCTCCTGAACTTCCTTCTCATACATGCTTCAATCACAAGTACCATCCTACAAAATAATCAAACTAGTTTCTTTAGTGTTACTGGTACCTGCTGAAGAGCTTCTGGCTGGTGGGGATAAGATTGTTAGTTGAGGTTGCTTGAAGCTTCTCTTATTCGCTTGTCTTGTGTCTGTTGTAGATTGCTAATTGCTGTTGCACTCCCTTGAAAAGTGACCATACAAATTGCATTTGCAACACCTCACTTTTGATTTGTCAACACTAATTTTATTTGTTCTTCTTGTAACAGATAGTCCCTTGTTCCTTCTCATATACATCTTGGCTCTATATGCAATCATGGCCATTTGCCATTACGGATCCATTTCCTCTACTTCATCAGGATGATGTTTTTCAAGGTCTTGTTGAAAGATGTGGGCAGGAGTCAAGGTACTACCCAAGTAAGCTTGAAAGCTTAAACTGAAGGCTACAAAGACTGCCTTCTATTCTTCTGAGTCTAGAACCACAGTAATTGGTTCAGATTGGGTATTGCTTTTGTTGGTTGATGATCCCTTTGCTGTTGGACTTTTCGAATCATCAGATTTCCCTTTTGCTTTCCTGTTTGAAGTGTTCTGAGAGTTTAATTTAGAGGACTTTGCAGCATAGAAACCAGTTTCCTCTTCATTATCACTCTCAACACAACAGCTTTCATCATCATCATTGGAGATGAATGCACTTCCAGCACCCTTTGTTTCTTTGAACTGATATGGTGCTATTGGTGCTTTAACACTCTTGTTTATGGTTTTCTCATCAAACTCCAAAGCTTCCACCTTTACAACCAAAGTGTCTAACCCGATTGCCTTTAGATCAAGAGTATTCTTGAACATACACAGTTTGAGTCCAACTCTCTGGCAAAGTATGAAGCATCTTTTTGTTCAGTTCCTTATTACTATACTTCAACTCAAGAATGTTCATCTCAGTAACAAATTGCATAAATCTTTGAAGTTGTTGAGGAACAGATTCACCCACAATATGATGAAAAGTCTCATACTATGAACAAAGAGTATCCTTCCTGATGCTTCTGATCTCATCACTTCCTTCACACAAAGTGTGAAGAATTTTCCATAATGAGTTAGCTGTTTTGTATGCTTCACACCTAATCAAGAGGTCTTCAGGTAAAGCCATAGTAAGCATACTATAGGCCTTAATGTTGATTTTGACTTTCTTGGCAACATCAAGAGACAGATTTTTCAAACTTATAGGCTGATTGTTGTCATTATAATCAGGTCCTAAAGCAGGTGGAATGTAAGGATCTTCATTAATGGACACCCAAAGTCAAAATCTGTATAGTTTATGTGGTTCTTGAATCTAATTTTCCATTTTTTAAAATCAGTTTTGTTCTCTAACTTTGGGGGTTGATAATCTCCAACCGTTGAATTGCTCATTTTATTTAACTTTGTTAATTATCAAAATTATCAATTGATCTAATATCCTATGAATGTGAATAGACAATGCAAACACACTAACATAGCAATAGCAAATCATTGATAATATTTATATCCAAATCAACTAAGAAAAAAATCCCTTTGAATTAATGTCTTCTGTTGTGAATGGACTAACTAATAACACACTCTTAATTAAATAAGAAGTTGTGGTCAAAATTAGTCAAATCGCTCAATATATTCTCAGTTAATTTGAAACTAAGATGTTAGATGATGATGGGTTTTGTTCAAACTTGTTTGAACAGCCTTGGGATATCGTACAATAACACAAATCCATGAATCGAAAGCGATTTTGATGCAAATCGAAATTAATCGAGTAATGGAACAGTGATTAGTGATCGATATAACAAGGTTTTGATGATTTAATGAAACAAACAACCAATTAAAATAATCAAACTGATAGATCAATTGATCTAGATCAATAAGCACGAGGCTCTGATACCACCTATGAATCCAAGGATCGAAACAAGAATTATCAGTTTGATTTAGCAAATAAAGATCGTGACATTATCAATACTTTTTGTTTAATCAATTGTTTATGAAATTGAAATCGACGAAGAACAGATGAAACAAATTGAAAACAGACTAAAATAATGCAACACGAAGATTGTTTCAATTTATTTTCATTGACAATGAATCGATTACAATTGAAAAATCTATGGATGCTCTTACTATTATTCTACAAAGTGAAGAGCAAAAGGCAGCTTATGTAACCTTTTCAACAAGCTTTGAAGAATTATTGGGAGCAAGTCTGACTCCATCATAGATCATCCAACAGGTTTTGGATGAACTTCCACCAGATATGGTAGAAGAGATGGATCTTCAATGGTCAATGGCCATGATAGCATACAGGTCCAAAAGGTTTCTGCATAGAAATAGAGGTTTAATCATGGACAAGAGAACAAGAATTGGTTTTGATAAAACCAAAGTTAGGTGCTATAACTATCAACTTTATGGGCACTTCTCCAGAGAATTTCAACAGCCCAGAGTTGATAGAAACACTCATCAGGCACAACACTCAAGTGGAATTAATTCAAACAGACAAGTGCCTCCACCAATCAGTATTCCAAATGCACAAACTCAACATCAGATCACACAATTCAGTCCAACTCAACGTCCAACATCTTCTGCAATGATAATCAAAAAGGATGGAGAATGTGACTGGAGCCTTTATGAGGCTGAAATACCATCACCTTCAGATCATGCCCTTATGGCTGATATTGAAGACAAATTAACAGACATCCTAAAAGAGGTAAAAGAAAACCTCTGCAGTCAAGCATGTATTGATGAGGTAAACAGGTAAAGATAGCATGCTGACAAGCTGTTAAAGAAAGTAATTGAAACAAACATTCTTAATGAAAGTCTAAAATTAGAACAAAAGCAGTATGCGACAAAAATACTTTCATTACAATCAGACCTAGACAAACTACTTTCTGAAAAATTAACATTGACAGCTCAGGTCGAGTAGCTCTCTATCTCATTAACTGAGTCAAAAACAATTCAAGCTGAAACTGAAGTTAAACTTCAGAAGTTTTAGGTGAGCAATAAGAAGTTCGAAGAACTTCTTGCTCAACAAAGGGCTTTTAAGGACCCTTCAGGTTTAGGATATAATAAGGTAAGTCCACCTTATAATGATAATTATATTCCTTTACCTGATTCCATGACCAACAAACAGGATGAATCTCAGGATTCTCAAGAAAAGACTGATGACTCTAAACAATCATCATCATCATCATCATCAAAATCGCTTTTAAAATCAAAATCACCATTGATAAAGTTTGTTAAAAGTTTAACACCATCATCAATCAAATCAACTGACTTTTATCAAGGAGAAAATAATGAATTTGATAATCAAACAACAGATGATGATGAGGACGATTTATTAGATGATGAGTCTGATCAGCCAATTACTGAAACTCAAAAGGTTTCAAGTGTGGCTGAAACATCAAATAAACAATCGAAACAGATTCAAGGATTTGATATCTGTTTCGGTGGAAGGAAAGCTGTAACTTCCATTGCCCCACCCAAACAGGTAAATAAAGGAAAAGGCAAAACCATAATTCAGCCAAAACAACAGTCTGTAACTTTTGAAATTCCATCAAAAACTAATTTGAAATCAAAAGTTTTCAACAAACAAACAAAAACAAAATTGCCATACTGTGAATGGTGTGATCAATTCAGACATTCAACTAAAAAGTGCAGATATGGCAAGTACTGTAAATGAATAATCACAGTACAGAAACATGTCATTTTCACAATTATTGCTCCATTTGTGAAAGAAACAATCACAGCTCGGCAAATTGTTTTTTCAACAAGAAAAACAAGAAACAAAAAAACAAGCTCAGGTTGAGAAAACTACTGAAAAACAACCTGTTGCTCAAAATAAGAGCAGAGTAGGAGTTCCTAAACATACTCCTTATCAGAAAATTGTTTTAGATAATGATAAAACTTTTTATGATAATTTTCAACACACATCAAGGAGACATAAGTCTCAGAACAGACAAATCACTGACACTAGCTCACAAAAGAGAAGAGCACAAAGCACTTCTCCAAATAGAGCTAAATCAAACCAAAGGAAATCTAGTGTGTCTAGAGCTCCAAAACATTCAGACAATGCTGTCTTGGAAGAAATTTACATTGTTGGAAAAGACGAAAACCCAAGACCATCTTGGCTTGGGTTGCTCCAACTAACTGATTTCTTTTGTTTTTCAGGGACATCCTAGAAGGACTGACAACATCTGGTATATTGACAGTGGATGCTCCCGTCATATGATAGGCAACTGTTCCCTCCTTTTGGATTTTAAGAACAAACATGGAGGCACTGTAGCCTTTGGAGGAGATAAAACAGCTGGGAAGATAACTGGCTAAGGAACAGTAACAAACGAGTTGATTAGCTTTGAGAACTTCAACTACTACTCCAATCTTCAGTTCAATCTTCTGAGTGTATCCCAAATCTGTGACAAGGGATATGTCACCCTATTTGACTCCAACAGCTTCTACATCATTAAGACGGGTTTTCAGATTCCAGAAGATCATATCCTTTTGAAAACTTCTCTTCTAAACAACACATACATTGTTGATATGAACAATGTTTCAGCATCAACCCTGAAACTTGTTTATTATCAAAACCCACAGAAGATGTATCACTATTGTGGCATAGATGATTAGGTCATTCCAATTTTAATCAAATCAACAAACTTGTTAAAAATGATCTTGTCATAGGTCTGCCACAAAAGGAATTTTTCTGTTCAGACCACTGCACAGCATGTTCGAAAGGCAAACAACATAGAGTTTCACATAAATCAAAATTGATAAACTCTAACAACACACCACTCAAATTGCTTCATATGGACCTTTTTGGCCCAACAAACATCCTAAGCATAGGAAAGAAGCAATACTGTCTTGTCATAGTAGTTGATTACTCCAGATTCACATGGTTTTTCTTTCTACTACATAAGACAGAAACAGCACAAATCATTACATCCTTTATCACAAAGATTGAGAATCAACTTGATCTTAAAGTCAAATCTTTAAGAAGTGATAATTGCACTAAATTTAAGAATGACTACATTTCTTCTTTTTGTGCAGAAAAAGGAATAAGTCATCAATTCAGCATAGCAAGAACTCCTCAGCAGAATGGAGTAGCTGAACGAAGGAACAGAACATTAATAGAAGCAGCTAGAACCATGCTAGCTGACTCTCTATTGCCCATATCCTTTTGGGCTGAAGCCATAAACACAGCATGCTACATACAAAACAGAACATTAATCATCAAAGAACATTCCAAAATGCCTTATGAATTAGTGTTTAAAAGAAAACCGTATATAGGATTTCTTAAGGCCTTTGGATGTTCTGTTTCAATATTAAACACCAGAGAACAATTATCCAAATTTGCTCTAAAAGCAAATGATGGATTCTTTGTTGGATATTCTGGAAGCTCAAAAGCTTACAGAGTATTCAATCCAAGGCTAAATATAGTGGAAGAAACAACAGATGTTGTTTTCAATGAACATTCTTTCACTAAGAAAGTCATTGGATCTAACTGGCTGTTTGATATTGATGCATTAACCAAATCATTTGACACAATATATTTTGATATTTCAGGTTCAAAGGAGAACAATGAGTATCCAATAGTTCTACCATCAACCATTGATGTTCCATTGACTGCTGATCCTCCAAGGAGAACCACTAACACACCATCAAGCACAACTGTGTCAACACCTCCTGATCAACCAAATACCTCAACAGAAACATCATCAGACACTCTAGTATCTTCATCTCCTGTACCCACTCAATCATAAGATACCAACAAAACAAAACAACCTGAAGATGATGATGACTACTATTCTCTTCCAGACACACATCATGAAGATGAAATCCCATATTTCTTTCATGATTCCCCTCAAACATTCACTGAACCTCCTCAATCAGATAATCACACATCACCCAATACTCTTGCTCAACCCTCATCATATGATCAGACAATCACCAATCTTGATTCAACAATCCATGTTGATCAGATCACCACAACAAGAATTCACAAAGATCATCCCATCGGAAACATCATAGGTGATCTCAACACCAGATTGACTCGTAGTCAATCTGATACAGCAAACACATGTTTGTATTTCTGTTTCTTATCCTTAACTATACCCAAGAACATCACTGAAACTTTAAAGGACAACAGTTGGATAGAAGCCATGCAAGAGGAACTACAACAATTCAATAAGCAAGAAGTTTGGAAGCTGGTAGATTTGCCTGAAGATTAATATACAATTGGCACAAGGTGGCTATTCAGAAACAAAGCAGATGACAGAGGGATTGTCATAAGAAACAAAGCAAGGATTATAGCTCAAGGATATACTCAAGAGGAAGGCATTGATTATGATGATGTCTTTGCTCCTGTAGCTAGATTGGAATCTATCCGAGTATTCCTTGCTTATGCCTCATCACAGAAGTTCACTGTCTACCAAATGGATGTCAAATGTGCATTTCTTTATGGTAAGATAGATGAAGAGGTGTATGTTGCTCAACCACCAGGGTTTGAAGATCTAGATTTCCCTCATAGAGTATACAAGTTAGACAAAGCTCTGTATGGTCTTCACCAAGCACCCAGAAAGTGTTATGAAACTCTAACAAAGTTTCTACTATAGAATGGTTACACCAGAGGTAAAATTGATCAGACATTGTTCTTAAAAAGCAAAGAACAATACTTGTTAGTAGTGCAAGTCTATGTGGATGACATAATTTTTGGCTCAACAAACACACAGCTTTGCAAAAGTTTGAAACTCTTATGCAATCAAAATTCCAGATGAGCTCAATGGGAGAACTCACATTCTTCTTAGATCTACAAGTCCAACAATCAACAGATGGAATTTTCATCAATCAAAGCAAATATGTGCATCAGATCCTCAAGAAGTATAACATGACTGATTGCAATTCAAGCAAGACACCATTTACAACCGGATTGAAGTTTGGACCAGATCCAGAAGGAACATCAGTTGACCAGAAACTTTACAGATCTATGATAGGTTCTCTGATGTACCTAACAGCAAGCAGACCAGATATCATGTATGCAGTATGCATGTGTGCAAGATATCAAGCAGATCCCAAGGAATCACACCTAAATGTTGTAAAAAGAATCTTCTGATACTTGAAAGGCAAACTAGCTCTTGGTTTGTGGTATCTTAAAGATGGAGACTTCTTATTATATGCATACACAGACATTGATTATGGGGGATGCAATAACAACAGGAAATCAACCAGTGGAGGCTGCCAGTTTCTTGGATCAAGATTGATCTCTTGGCAATGCAAGAAGCAGACAAATGTCTCTGTGTCAACAGCCGAAGCAGAATATATAGCTGCTTCTGCATGTTGTTCTCAAGTGTTATGCATTCAAAACCAAATGCTTGATTATGGCTTTAATTTTCTTAAAACACCCATACACATTGACAATTCTGCAGCCATGTTTATAACAAACAATCCTGTTCAACATTAACATCCGGCCCCTCATACCACCAATATTGTCCGCTTTGCCCACGAGGAGCTCACGGATTTGCTTTTGGTTGCCCGGGTGAAAACTTCCCAAGGAGGTCACCCATCCCTGGATTGCTGCCACCTGAGCACGCTTAACTATGGAGTTCTCCTCTCATCCACAGCCAATATGCCCAAAACGCGTTGGTGATATTAGAGGCAAGACATTCCTTATGAACCAGGAATCTCTCCTGTCCACGGCCGATGTGGGATTCGCCTAGAGTGTTAAAAACACCCCCCCTTTTGGACTCATCGTCCTCGATGAGGTTTGCCCCACCATCCCATCAATGGATGTGGGATTTGCCTAAGGTGTCCCTCTGAACACCCCCGGGGACTCACCAACCTTGATGAGGTTTGCCCCACCATCCCGAACGGCACAGGAGTGGCTCTGATACCATTTGTAACATCCGGCCCCTCACACCACCAATATTTTCCGCTTTGCCCACGAGGAGCTCACGGATTTGCTTTTGGTTTCCCGGGTGAAAACTTCCCAGGGAGGTCATCCATCCCTGGATTGCTGCCACCTGAGCACGCTTAACTATGGAGTTCTCCTGTCATCCACAGCCAATATGCCCAAAACGCGTTGGTGATATTAGAGGCAAGATATTCCTTATGAACCAGGAATCTCTCCTGTCCACGGCCGATGTGGGATTCGCCTAGAGTGTTACATATCACTTTCTGAGAGATTGTTTAGAAAAGGGTCTGATCAAGTTGATCAAGGTCAACACAGACAACCAATTGGCTGACCTTTTTACAAAACCATTTGATTCAACACGATTTGAATTTTTGGTTCAGTCTCTTGGTATGATCAACTATAAAACAACAAATTAATATTTTCAAAACATTCAAATTAGACATACTTGATTTTGTCAAAGTCCATGATTACCATTAGTTTTCCCTTTTTCAAAATCAAGATATCATGCAAATCATTCATTTTGATAATACACTATCATAATTCTTCACTTGAGTCTTTTTCCACTAATAAAGACTGACAAATTCTTTGTTTGATATGTGGATAGGCTCAGCATGGGACACATAAAATCAGATACAACAGTGAAGAACTAAATTCTCATGACTGTGTGGTTAACAACACATCTTGGTTTATGGTGAGTATTGATCTATCCAATATAGGTTGCTTTCAAAGTACCTACAATACACCAAGTGAAACAGATTATAAATTGCTCAATCATTCAAGTGTCTCCTTTGTTATGTAATCATAGACCTAGAGTACACCTAGGCATTCTTTGTTGTGCTAAGCACAGACCTGAATGACCTAAATCATGATCCAAAAAGATTCCCAAAGAGGAACACATCCATCTTAGATGAATCATCAATAAAGTCTTTATGACTACATTCCTTGTGAATGAATCAAAAGAATCCCAAAGAGGATCACCTTCCAAAGTGAAGTGAAAAAGAATACCAATAAGGATCAAATATCATGGATCAAATTGAGCATTTATACTCCTAAGTAACTAGGTTTTAAGTATTGAAAGTACTTTCTAGCATATCTTGAGGAGGGTTGTATTAATCATACATTCAGATGTGGGGTACATACATCTCATGTCAATCAACTCAAAACATGATAATCACTCACTGTTTCAATCAACCATTTATACCATGCTTGAGTTTAAGTGGATCACAATATCTGCAATCAACATTGTACTTGTCTATGTCTATTCTCCAAATCATACAAACAACTCAGTGAGAACTATAGACTAGTATGATCTCATGGTATGTGCAAAAGATTAATGTGTAAAACATGATAAACATCCATTTTTAGTAAGATTCACTTTTCTCTTGCTAAATGATTATCAAACAAGCAACATGGACTTTGAAAATTTCCATATTAAATCATATAAATTTTTGACATTTTATAAAAGATTTTTATAAATATGCAAAAATTTAGGGGGAGAATTTGAACATGGAATTATCAAAGGCAGCAGAATTGTGCTTTATCATACATTTCAAATTTTGATATTTTCAAATTTTGAAAAATAAACAAAGCCAAGTCAAGCCAACACTAACAAACAGCAGGTTGACACACATACACTTGTTTATTTTATTGCACAATATTGCTTATGAGTGATATCAAAACATCCATATATTGAATATGTTAAAATTCAATATTTTAACATACAATTTAATTCAAATTTTTTAAACAAATATTTTGATTTAAACAAAATTTAACATTCAGAATCTTCTTTTGCAAGAAAAATAAACAAATTTGCAATTTTATGTGCTTCTGAAGCAAGATATTTGCTTCGGAAGAAATGACTTCAAAACATACAAAATTTTAAAAAATTTTAAATTTTTGACAACTGTTCACACAACGGATGAAGAAATATAACATCCGCTATGGCAACAGTACCACACAAACATTACAAGTGTCCACAGCGCATGAAAACTGTTCATCCGCTGTGAACATCCTCTCAATAAAAGTCAAAGTGATCCACAACGCATGGACAAGGTTCATCCGCTGTGAATATTCATTTTAAAATTACCAAGTGTTCCACAGCGCATGAACATTGTTCATCCGCTGTGAACAAAGCATTCAATCCATTCAAAGTGTCCACAATGCATGAATAAGGTTCATCCGCTGTGTATATTCATTCAAACATTCAGGTGTTGCACAGCGCATGATAGTTGTTCATCCGCTGTGAACATATCAAACATATGATCCAAGGATCGACAGCGCATGAACAAATGTTCATCTGCTGTGAACAATCAGTACAATGGACAAAGGGTATACAGCGTATGAACAAATTGTTCATCCACTGTGAAAACAGTTGTCATAAGTAGCATACAAGTTATGTGCACAGCGCATGAACAAATTGTTCATCCGCTGTGTGCACAGTACTTCATACAGCGCATAGTGTAATTTGCACAGCGCATGACCACTGTTCATACAACGGATGACCTAAATTTATTTTAAGTCATTTTTGCAGAGCACATGACCACTGTTCATACAGCGGATAGTTTGCGCATAACCACTGTATCCACAGCGGATAGTTCATTGTCCGCTGTATATTTAAACAACACTTGCACATTTTTACTTTTTCACCAGTAAAGAGAGAGAAAGTAAAACATTCAAAATTTCAAACCTTGTTCAACAAAACCCTTCGTAAACCCTTGTTACTTGATTAAATCCAAACACTAACAAATACCGTTTTATCATCGTTTTGTTGATTCAAAAGGTATAATCATATGTTCGAAACTTCAAATCTTCCATTTTGACACCATTTAATCAGTTCCAGACTCATACATTGTTCGACTCAGTCAAACTAAGAACCGTTAACCAACAATAAGTAATTTGATGTAAATAATCAAATTAAACATTGAAATGATGTGTTTAGGGCTTAGTCGAATGTACTTGGGCTGTTTATTTGGTGAAATTTGATTAAGTGTTCATAATGAACATGAACAGCAGGGTGTTCATGCCAAAATTGAACAAAAACACTGTTTTGTCTTTGAAAATGTTCAAAAATGCTTATACTATGTTATAACTTGGTAAACATATTCAAAAGTTACTAACAACCACATAACAAACAGTTATTTTGGCAGAAACAACTCATACAAACATTGATTGCATATGTATTGAATGCGCATTAAATGTTATTTTGACTTCAAAAGGTCAATCTAAAGTTCAAAAATCAAATAGATATATTGAGCAATTAATGCATGTTCATGAACTTGTTAATCATGATATATCATCAAATCTAATCAGAAATCAGTTTTGAATCATAAAAGAGTACAAAACAAACAAGTTTTAAACATCAAAATCATAATCAACAAGTTCTGACATGTAAAAGTCAAAACTATTATTTTCAAGCAAAACATCAAATCATTCTTTTTATATCAAACTGTTTGTGAGGGATCACAACATCTGTGCACTCCTAGATCCTGACTCTCCCAAGTCAGAGAATTATAGAGACATGATCCAGGCCATTAGACAAAGTAGACTGGTCCATGCAATGATTGCTAGACCAGACATCTGTGAAGATCATATAGTCCAGTTCTGGACCAATGCACACTTGGGAGAGGTTGATGATCAGCAAGTAGTAATATGTACTATGCATAACCAAGAAATAATTATCAGTGAGGAAGTTATAAGGAGGGTTCTGCAATTAGGAGATATTGATGCAGAAGGCCTTGTAGAATTTGATGAGAACTATGTGCTACATGTATTTAGACTGATTGGATACGCAGGCACTATTGAAAAGAAACAGATTAAGAAATCATACATGTGTGCTCAGTTCATGTTTCTTATGCATACATATCAGAAAACTATGACCAATAGAAAAACAGGATGGGATGCTACATCTCTAAGAGCTTCATGTGCTATTGCTAGCATTATGGCAAGGAGACCATTCAATTTTGGTGCTTAGATCCTAAATGGGTTGGTTTACAACATCACAGAGGTGAGGAACAAGTTCTTAATGTTTCCAAGATTCCTGCAGATGATTATTAATGATCTGCTACCAACCATTCCAAAAGAAGGAGCCATATTTCAGCCTTTTTAGCCTGTTCACTTCAATGAACATGTATTTACCAGGATCAAATCAAGCCTCTATCAAGGAGATGTGGTACCTGTGCCTCCTCACATGATTGATCATGATCTCCCTGTTCCTGATGAGTTTATGAGGATACCATGTGAAGACGAGCCTAACATGCTATTCCAACATGCAATTCACTAAGCCCCTATCATACAGCCAGCACCAATCATCCATGCCCCTATCATACAACATGACCCAATCATTCCTCAACCAATCCAACCAGAACAACCACTTAGCCCACAACATCCACCTAGCCCTATACAATCACATAGACCAAACCTCTCTGATTAACAAACACTATCATCTTTGTTAAGAGATATAGATACAGCTCTTGAGCAACTTCCAGAAGAGCATGAAGAGGTTGGTACTTCTTTAGATGAGCCAGAAACTGCTCAAACATTCACATCTGCTGAAATGGGTGAACCAAGCAGTGAAACATTAACAGAAGAAGACATAGGCATTTAAAGGTCTTTTTATTCACTGAGTACAATAAACTCATTGAAAGATCAAACACAAGAACAAAGAAATTGAAAGACAAACTGAAGGAGAAAGATATAAAGATTGAAAAACTTAAAGCTAATGAAAATGCTTAAAAGCTGATTGTTAAGTTTGTAGAACAACAGCTTAAACAAACTCAAAATGATCTGAAAGTCAAGGATAATGAGCTTTTAATAGCTAATGCTGAAGTTGACTATTGGGCTAACCAATCAATATCAAGTGAAAATGAAATTGATAAACTGAAAAAGATAATTGAAACCCAAGCTGAAGAAATAAAGAGGCTAAACAGAGAGCTTGAGCATACAGTCTCTCAACTGAATGAAAAAGAACTTTCAGATGATTTTGTTAAAGATTTGAGTGAGTTTGAAGTAGAAGAACCACAACAAACCAAATCAGAACAAGCTGAACTAGCATTGATCATCCCCGAAGAAACATACACAATGGATCAGCTGTTTAGTGAGGCTAATACACATGAGAACATTCATTATTCTCCCATCCTGAAACAAAATTTCCATACTCCTGATCCAGTCACAGAAGAAACAAGCATAGTTCCTTACAATCCTTTCACTGCAAAACAAATGGAACTAATCAGACAATTTGCTGAATCAGCCTCTGTGCAACCTGAACAAGTTACAGCAAAAGCATCATCATCATCTCCTCAATTAATGACATATGAGAGGAAAAGGAAAAAAACCTATTTAGGTTCTTCATCAAAGGGCAAAGAACAAGCAGTAGAGCCTGAATCATTAAAATCACCTCCTTACAAGCTACTTAAGGTAAAACAAGAAGAACCTGAGTATGCTAAGCAAACACAATTGGAGGAAGGAGAGATAGTACAAACTTTTAATTAACAACCAATTATAATCATATCAGACTCTGATGAGGAAAGAGAAGAAGATGATGAAGAAGATCAAATTCAAAACATTCAGGATCTATTCTCAGATGATCCTAAAACTCTCATGGGAATTGAGTTAATATCAAGAGGTTTCCCATATGATGCATTCATGACCATGAGCGTAATTGAAGTAAAGGATCTGCTCAAGGACTTTCAAGAAGTTTTGAAGAATGAAAGTGAGCAGACCTACAAGAGATATAAAGAAATCAAAGATCAACAAGAATTACAAAAGAATCTGCCCAAGGATCCTCAAATTGACAAGATGACTTACCAACAAGTCAAGAGTTGGTTAAGTCACACAAGGACTCCCTACAGATCTTATGCTGGAAGATCTTTATCACAAATGAAAGATATGGCCAGGGAAATCTACAAGAATATGCTGTCAAATGCCCTGAAGCCATGTTTTCAAACCACATCCAGCTGCTTTTCTCTCAACATATCACCAAGCACCTCCTAAACTGCATCCAATTGAAGAACCTAGAGAGTTCATGCCCCACAGGCTATAGCCTGAAGGAAATGAGGTCAGAGAGATGATCAGTGAGAAGACTAACTTTGTTAAATTATATGACAAAATCTCTCTGACAGCCTGGGCAAATGAAACAAAGATTGTGGCTTGGAAATATGACGAAGTCTGGGATGCTGTGTTCATCAAAAGAGTATCTGGACTTGTCCAGTACTTATCATACATATCCCAATTGGGCTCCCTCTCATATGAAGATAGACTGGACCTTCTCCAATTAAGAATGGTAAATCATACAAACAATCCAAGGGAGAAGACTTCTTTCATATTCTGAGATCATACATGAACAGAAGGCATCATCAATTAAAGGCCAAAGCAGACAAAGAGGATAAACTGCATATAGAGAAATTGAGGAGAGAGCAGAGGGCAGCCAAAAAGAGGAAACAGCTCGAACCAGACCAAACAGAACAAGTTGACACTGAACTACTTGAAAGAGTAGGATATCCTCTTAGACCTTCTGATCTTAAGTTGATAATTAAGAAGATAGAAGGAAATCAATACACTTATGCTATCACCTGATGGTATTATGATGAAAACCTTTTTGAAATGGTGTTGGAGAGAAAATTGGAAGGAAAAGAAGCTGAGGACATAAGATTATTTGATCCAGTTGAGATTAAACTTCTTCACCCATCTTATGTCTCATTTTTAAAGACCAAATCATTTCCAGATATTCAAGATGTGATGTGTAAGGGTGACTGCTGCTATTTCATTCACATGCTAAGAATTCTTGGAACAGTATATGTGAAAGCAGGCTTAAAACACAGATTAGAGACAAAACAACAGCGCCTTATTCATATTAAAGGAATAACAGGAATAAGGATTTCTGAACATAACAACCTGGAAATTCTTAAAGGAAAACATGTTGTCACCACCTTGGTGAGCAACATTGACATTCAAAGCCTCGATCAATCAACCATAGAGCAGATGGTTCATTTAACTATAGAAAGAAAGTATGATGATCAAAGGAGTGTAGTTGACTATTTTGTTGAACATATAGTCAACTGCAGGAATGCATTCATGATATCTGCTCTAAAATATCAAGTTAAGGAAGCTGAAGCTTACCAAGCCATAGAACAAGACATTGAAGAAACACTCAAGGCTATGGAAGAGGCTCAAAAACAAATTGAAGAAGTAGGACCATCTCATTCATGAGGTTTCTAAACAACAACTGAGGAAACAAACAAACAAACATATTTCCTTGTCTCTTATCTTACAATCATACATCAATATTATCATACAATCATCCAATCAAACAAACATACATACATATGCTTTTATGCATATGACATCATACAAACATTCATATATGTGTTTTTGTAAACACATAGATACATACAAACATTCATGCTTGTGTTATTTTGATAACACTAGAAATCAATCAATCATTATTAAACATGCAAACATTCAAGACAAACAACAAACAACTATCATTCATAATAAACACACACACACACATTATTAAACAAAACATTTATCAAACAAACAGAAAACAGTGGCAACATCATACTTAGGGGGAGTATTGTTGGACTCAACAATTGCATTAAGAATTAATGCATGAAAAAGTATGATGCTTTCCAAAGCATACAATCAAACAAAATGTGTTTTAACATACAAAACAATCATTTATAACACATTAACATTCATAACAATTACTAACATTTGTTTAAATTTCTTATTCAGATTTGTAGATAAAAGAAATTTTGACCAAGTGTTCACAGCGGATGAAGAGTCTCCACAGTGGATGAAGATCATCAGCAGCGGATGAAGAAAATTCATCAAAGTGTGTGCAGCGGATGAAAGAATCCCACAATGGATGAAGAACATACAGCGGACAACATCTACAGCGGATGTTCATCCACAGCGGATGTTCATCCACAGCGGATGAACATTCCACAGCAGATGTTCATCCACAACGGATGAACATCCACAGCGGATGAACAACCATTCATCCACAGCGGATGAACATCCACAGCGGATGAACAACCAAGCATGCACAGCGGATGAGAAAACCTCCACAGTGGATGTCTTAATTCCACAGCGGATAGCTTAGACACTTAGGATTATTTATGTAATATTTGTTTACATAAGGGTAGTTCAGTAATTGTATATAGCTATGTGTATAGGTTATAAATAGCACACTACCCTAATCCTTTGTAAGCTTTTGAACAATCAATCAAACAAACAGTTATTATTATTTTCGAGCATTCAAACACACACAAACACACACACATAAACACTAATTTCATACACTTGAATCATGGGTTTACGCTTCATGGTTCTTGTTTGTTGATTATTGAGAGATATTGAAAAAGGTCCTTGGGGGAATCAACTTGTTCGTGTTGAATATTGTTCTAATATGTTCATGTTCAACATGTTGTTGTAAAGTTGATTTCATCATCTTATTCATCCGTAGATGTTTTTGTTCATCCTCATTTGTATGTGCTCATTCACATGACTTAGTTCATCAGCATTTGGACTTGTTCATCCGCATTTGGTTCACCCGCATACCTTTAGACACTTAGAATATTTTCTGAAGACTTTCATCCGCATTTGCTTGTCCGCATTTGCTGAACATTCAACCGCATTGGCTTATGTTCATCCGCATTTCTTTGGGGACTTAGGATTTTTTTGAAATCTTGGGAAGTAGAATGTTAAGTTCTGAAATATTTTGATGGTTTATGCCTGTTGATGTTATGTATAATTGTGGGTTGTGGTTGATGTTCTATATTACGTATTATTATGTGACTTTACATGGTGTGCTAATACTCTTGTACATAAAGTATTATCATAATAAAAGTGAAAGAATATGATAATAAAGTGGAACATAATGAACGAATGAAAAGTCTTGCAAGAAAATGAAAGGAGGTTCACAACTCATTGAGGGGTATGCACATAGGGGTCAATCTTTGTGATTAACTAATATGTACGAAATGGAACCCTTGTCGCTTGCCCTGGTACTGGCTCAGGCTTTGTGCACAATGTTAGGGGTCTATTTATATACTTCGGCCCAGTACTAGCTTCATGCACAATGTTTGGGGTATGGCATATTACATTGGTCTAGATGAAAATGGAAGATAATAATGAAAAGTACAAAAATGAATGATTATGATGGATAAATATTATCTAATTGTATGTATCATGGGTGATCACGATTAAAAGTAAAGGATAAGTTTTCACAAAAGCAAAGTATTTTATTTATAAAACTAGAACTCACTCAGCAACGCTGACTTATATATGCATTTTCAGTTGGCATGTAATGTCGTTGCTGAGGATGGCACGAATTGAAGCTACTTGGGAAGCAAAGACTGGCATCCATCTCATGCAAAAATAATATTGTTGTTTTGTATACAACTAAGTATTCTTTTGTAACTTAAATCAACGATGTATTACTTGGCAAAAGTAATTATTAATGCATGAAATGGTTTTTGATAATTCTTTCGCTGCAATATTTTCTTATGTTTATATATTTTAAATGAGTTTTAATAATGAATGATGCTATAAATGACCAACTATGGGGTCTCCAGGATCGAGGCCTTACATCATGGAACCTAACACGCGAAACACCACTAGTGCTAGAGGTACTTGTTTACCTACCACTACTGAAGAGTTAGCACAATTGATATCCCAACATGTCAACTCTGTACTCGAGCAGCATGACGCAAATGCTGGGTGTGGAAGAGGATGTGGCACCATGGGTGGTTCCAGTGGAGGCACATCCATTGGAATTCCCTCTAGGAGTCAAGCTCAGGTTTGTACCTATAAGACATTCCCAGCTTGTAATCCATGAATCTTTTCAGGAGCTGAAGGTCCTCTTGATGTTATTAGATGGAATAAGGGTTCTTCATCAATCAATCTATATATGTCAAGGACATCTTAGAGAGATTTTAGTTGAAAGATTGTAAGCCAGCCAAGACACCTATACCCAGAAATCACAATCTTTGTCCTGATTTCGAGGGGGAGGATACTGATCAGCATCAGTACAGGGCGATTATTGGATCTCTAATATGTCTCACTACAATGTTTGCAACCTGCATCTATGCAAGATATCAGGCTGCTCCCAAGGTGTCGCACCTAATTGCTGCCAAGAGAATTCTTAGATACCTTAAAGGAGCTCCCAAACTGGGTCTCTGGTATCCTAAGAATAAGGACTTCAGTCTCTATGGGTACACTGACAGAGATTATGGTGGCTGCAACATCAACAAGAAATCCACATCCGGAGGATGCCAATTTCTTGGTGGAAGGATTATCTCCTGGCAATGCAAGAAGTAATCATGTGTCTCTACATCAACTGCTGAAGCTGAATACATTGCTGCTGCAAGCTGCTGTGCTCAACTGCTATGGATTCAAAATCAGATGCTAGACTATGGTTACAACTTCATGCAGACTCCTATCCATATAGACAACAAGAGTTCCATTTCTATAACAGAAAATCCGGTCAAGCACTCCAAGACAAAGCATATCGACATCAGGTATCATTTCATTAGAAATATTCATGAGAAAAATCTAATAAAGCTAGTCATAGTAAATTCAAATGAACAATATGCTGACTTGTTCACCAAAGCCTTTGATGAACAAAGATATATATATTTAATTACAGTTATTAGGATGATTAACATTGATTAGTTCTTCTCTTTTGAAAAACTTTTTTAAAGTATGTCTTGTGTATGTTATCTAAATACAATCTAAGCCCTGTTACAAAATGGCTTTCTTCAAAAATCTAAGTGTAAATACTTCCGAAGAGAAATTTACCTCGGAAGAGATCTTTATCCATGTTCTGAAGGCAAATTCCTCTGCATAAATATTATCTTTGGAAGAGTTTTTAGCCTCGGAAGAACAATTGATCATAGATCAAATTTACTTCCAAAGCTTACCAACTTCTATTCTCGAAATTAGACTGTACTCTAGGAAGCAAACTTGTCATTGAGACATGATTTGCTTTCGAAAGTAAAAATGGCTTAGGAAGAAAATATTGAGAAACACAAGTGTTTTCTCTCAGAAGCAATTTTACCTTCGAAAGAAAACCTTTACTATGTAACGGAAATATTTAGGCCCCACTCTGTAAAAAGTAAGATTTTATTGATGATTGTAGGAATATTTTAAATGTTTTATCTTACCGCCCCTATCAAATCGAAACCTAAACAGTCCTTTCATCTTATCGGTTTGCTTTTTAACCACCATTTAAGATTTTTGACTCTCTTTCTTTACTTTCTTTACCACAACAAAAGCCCCAAATTACCACTATCTTCTTCATTCACTCTCAAATTCCTTCAATCCAACCGTACCTCTTAACAATGGCCCTAAATCCCCAACATAATCAGGGGCTATCCTTGATTCTTCAAAGGATGCCGACTTTGTCGAATTTTTGTCCCAATCAGCATATTTCACTGCCCTCACTGTTAACCCCACCATATACTCTAACATATGGCCGAATTCTGGGCCAATGGTCGAATTGAAACACTAAATGATGAAAGAGTCATCAGATCGAGGATCTGCAGGCAGGAGATCACCATTACTGAATCAACCATCACGGAGCATCTGGAGATTAATGATGAGGGCGCCCCTACTGAATTCCCCTAATCTAAGTTAGGAGACACTTACACTCAGATGGCATATGGCGGTGATGTGCGCAAGTCTACAGTCTATAAATTAAACTTCTACTACAATTGGAAGTTCTTGCTGCACTTTGTCCTACACTGCCTATCCAACAAGTTTGGGGGATGGGAACAAATCCTATATTATTTAGGCTGTGAGTCCATGGGTTGGTAAAAGGCCTGCGTTTCAACTATTCATGCTTTGTGCTGTACAACTTAAGAGGCAATCTCACCCAGGATCCATTCTACATGTGTCGATGATTCATTCAGCATATAATCAACTGTGAGCTGGACCAGGATAAATTACAATGTGTAGACGTTCTACTAGTCCATCACATGCGGCTTGGCATTTTTAAAACATGAAGAAGTTGTCCACCAACTTCTCTGGAAGATTCACTAATCTTCTTCCTGGTATGCGAGAGCCAACAGCTCCTGATGACATCCCTGCATGCCTAGCAGGTGATGAATCCATACCAGACACCACCACTCAAATGCCAATAACTTCTACCCACCCAATCAAGCTTACTACAACTAGACGCCCCAAGAGAACCCCTAATCAATCTACTCTGATTGATCAGGTCCCCTGTGTTCAAACCAAAAAGGCTCGAGTGGAACTCAAGGCTCTCACTCAGCCAGAGATCCAACCATCCTCCACCATTAACCTCAATGTTAGCATTAAGTCTCCTCATTCTCAAGTTGACGAGCCCACAACCCAAGCCTTTAGCCCTCAGGGTAAGTCTCAACACTCCCCTAAGCAGCCTAAAAGGGACACCAACATCATCGGGTCATCTGCTCTAGCAGAAGAAGCCTTAGGTGTTTACCAAGGTCCCGGATTATTAGATTTAATCTCCTTATCCCTCATTGAACCATTCACCCGACCTGATAAGGACATTATGTTTCATCCAGGCCATGATGTTGATCTACCACACCACTCTCAAGATCAATTGAGCCCCAAGGAGCCTCTAATGTCAAGCCCACATCAGCTATACATAACTAAGGTGAGTCAAACTGTGTGGAGGTGACTCATATAGGCTCAGCTTCTACTACTGAGAGTGTTTCACTAACCTCTCAGGACAGTGGTAACATAAGTGGGACTGAGTCTATGACAACCTTGCCCCTTGATGAATCTGAAAGAGACATCAGAACGCAAGGGTATCCAGGGCGTCAAGAAACCACTACTGGTTGTGATGATGAACATATTAGGTATGTTATCTCATCTCCCAATGATTCTTCAAAAGAAGATAAGGGTAGCCTGAACTCATTATCACAGACCTGCTTTCTAATGTCTTAGACCTTGAACTAAAGGTTAAGACTTTAGAGGATAGGTCTGGCACTCAACAACTTGAGATTGAAAATCTCATGGCTCAACTAGCTGAGACACAGATTGAGAAGTCTGTTAGGCATGTACATACTCATGTTGCTTTAAGTTCTTCCTCTAGCTCATCTACTTCTCAAGATGATGCTACCAAAAAGAGGGAGAATGTACAGAAACAAAGACATGAGAAACCTTGCCTTGCCATCACAACAACTTCCCTTGATACCATATCTTCTTTGTATCTTAAACAGCAACACCCTACAACCATCTTCCCTCAACCAGCTCCCATTACTATTTAAGTGGATCCAAAGATGCTTATAGACCTCAACAGGTTTTTAACCATATTTCTGATAAGCTCATCTATTGAACAACCTTCCCCTTCCCCTGTTGTAGTCGTTGCTTACTTTGGAGCTAAGGAGCTTCAAAGGCTGAGTGCACCACCTACCTCTGAATAGGAAGTTGGTCAACCTAAGGTCTCTATTGAACCTGAGATTAACTTTGAAGGGGATATACAGACTCATGCCCCAGCAAGCAATTCGGAAGGGACAGGTAGTGCAGTTCCAGTTACTTCTGAAGCAAAAATCCAAGCTGCGAAAGGAATAATTGTACTGTCTTCCTTGTCCAATGATCTATTCATCACAGAAGGCATTGTTGATCTAGCTTCTGAGGTAAATAGTGAGGACTTCCTTACAATCCCTCTCTCCTAAATATCATAAGTTTAAACCCCCTCTCCCCAACTTGAATCCTCTAAACCTGAGTCTCCAAAGGCTGAATCTTCCTCTGATCCTAAGGGGAAGAGGAAGCTCACTACTGAAGAACTTCTAGAGGAGGAAAGATTGGAAAAGCTTAAGAACAAAGAAAGAGTTGATACTGGGAAGCTGTTGGCTGCAAGAAGCAAAGCAGCAGTAGCCGTTCAAGAAAGTATCAACAACAAAAAGTGAGGGGAGGTCATTGACAGGCTCATCAGCCTGGGAGTAGCTAATGAAGAAATCCTTCTACGCCTACTTGATGAACTTGTGAAGATAGAAAAGCCTACCTTGCTGCAAAAGGAAAGAGAGGAGGTAGCAAGGTTGGCCAAAGAGGAGAAGAAGAGGAAAAGGAAGGAGGAGGCTATGGAAAGGGAGAGGATGGAAAGGATAGCCTTTCTCTGCTCTAGAGGCTATTCTCAAGAGGAGCTGGTACCTCACAATTATGATACGATCTTATTTCTTTTCCATAAAGAACAAGATCAGATCAACAAAGAAAGGAAGAAGGATGCTAGGGAGAAGCTGAGGGAGAGGAAAAAGGAGGAGGAAGAGGCACAACTTGCGGCTGCAAAGAAGGAGGGAGAAAACTTATCTCAAAGCCTTTGGCTTCTCCGGCAAGCAAGTGGGTCCCATGTCACTGAAGACCCTTCAGCGACATGTTAGCAACATCAAGGCTAACATTCGCTTAGGAAGAAAGCAGGAGGTAAGTCAAACATCAAGTGTTCAGAAGAAGGCACCCAAACCAACACCAACACCCAAACCAACACAACCTACACCCACACCTTTTCCCTTTCCCATCAAAACTGAACCAACCACTGAGCCTCTCACCCCAAAACCCACACCATTAGCCTTACCTACATCCTCACCCACTGCTTCTAAACAAACACCTCCACTACCTATCCTCAAACCCAAAACATAACCCAGAACCCAATCTCTAACCAAACTATCTTCTAAAACATCTAAGCCCCTGACCTTAGAAGAGTTCAAGGAGATCAAGAAGAAGCTCATCAACTGTATAACATTGAGTGACATCTATTATGAAGAAGAGACAATTAAGCTGAAATATAATGATGGCACTTCCAGTTCCCTCACAAGAGATGCATTCCTTGATCTACCTAGGGGAACACTGGACCCAGCTATCCAACTTCTTGCAGTCAATTCAGATGTTCTAACAGAAGAAGAGAAGAAGTTAAGAAGGAGACTAGTGACTCTGCTGGATACTAGGAAGGGGGACAAGCTTTCATCCAAACCCCTCAATCCTAGAAAACAAATAGTCCAGTGGAGGTTTGATGAATCTTCACATAGCTTTGCTGTGGAAAGAAAGAATGGTGAAGCAAATTGGGTTGATACTTCATCTCTGTTACACTCTAGCAGATTTGATATTGCTGAGTTAGCAGAAAAACCATTCTCTAATCCCACCAACTCTCTGATTGCTACTCACATAAGATATCATCTGAGCAGTCTTCATCTGGCTGAGCTTACAGAGAAAGCCAAGACTGACGAAGAGTTGAAAAAGAGAGCAAAGGATGAGGAAGAAGGCACAACTAACCGAAAGTCACCAACGGGTCTTTTTAAAAATCGATTTCAAGAAAAGTTTAGTAAGTTGGGTAAACAACTTATGTATTAGACTTTTTACTCAACAATTAATAGATCCTTTGTGTTTAGTGCGTTAATTGGTCATTTATTTTCCGGGCTCGATTTTTGCTAGATCATCCCTTGTCATATTTTAAGGTGAGTTTTCACAGCCCCTATTTTTAAATAACATTTTATTTAAGTATTTTGGGGGAAAAACATGCTATAACGTTTTATGTGTGATATGATTATGGAATATTTGCGTGATCTTTATGATGGCCTTGAGTTATTTTATTATTTGTGTAGGACTGCCCTCTTACATAATCATTAACCATTAGAGGGCCATAGGATATATTGGTAGATCTATTGGGTTTGACAACCGCCCCTCAGGATTGGTTGTATCGGTCTGGTACGGAGGGAATATATGTTGAAAGGATTTTGAGGGACTTTGTGTCTTGGTTTGATTATAGGGCTCTTGGTTGCGATCAGAGTCAGTGGACCTAGCTAGTCCTTGATGATCCAGGGGTTGATTCTAGGATAATCATATCTTTTTATAAAATTTTTTATGATAACCTCTTTATATAAACCTGTGAACTCTCCAGCTCTTTGTTGATAAACTTTTGGGCATGTTTTTCAGGTGATTAGGCATGCATCAGAATGAAAAGGGTTTTAATGGCAAACTTATGAAATCTGGATGCCCCCTTTGGGACCCAATTCTCCGCTACCATTTAAAAATTCCTTATTTATTTTTTAATTCAATGTTATGTTAGTACTAATTAAGTTTTTATGTTAAGACTTTTATTTGGATCAATGTAATAACATTTTTGTTTTATGATAATATTAACTTTTGGTATCCATGATTTGTTTGCTTGATAGTTGTTGGAAATAATCCAACTTCCGTATTCCGTCACACCCGTGCCTTTTCAGTAAGCTTTTCGGGGTGTGACGGGAGTTGGTATCAGAGCCAATGATTATAGCGAACTAGAAAATATTTTTTGAAAATCTAGACTATAACCAAAAATTCTTTTATAAGATAAAACTTTCTCATTCCCAAGTGTTTTGTGTCATTCATGCATAAGTTAATGATGTTTTTGTATATGTGCTCAATTAAAGTGAATTAAGTATAGATGTCTGTAGTTAGAAAATTTAATACGGATATTCTTGTGTTACAGATGCCTTCTCGAAACTCATTCATTCTGATCCATGACTCTGATACTGAGTACGAGGATCCCATGTTTTCTCTTCCCCCCATCACACCCTTGGAGATTTACCACTACCCGTTTACGCAGAGATGGGAGCCGACCTTTGAGTATAGAAATGGTTGGATTTTGGAATCTGATGACGAGACTCCTACTACGGTTGGGGAGCCTCGTCAGGTAGCACCTGCCATAGATGAGCTTGTTCCTGACATTCCTGATCGTGTTCCTGAGGTTCACTTTGTTTACTCAAGGATAAAAAGAGGGTGCCGAAGATAGTTACCGATGAGACTACCAGTGAGATACTAGAGGAGACTAAGCCCAAAAGGGCTAAGGTGAGATACGGGTAGTGGGGTTGGTTGAGTGGACGGTTACAGGAGTTGGCTGATGAGGGTGGTGTACCCTTAACGTTTGAGGTTGATGAGTCGTCCTCCGTCCGTCGAGACCTACCAGTGATCGATGAGCCTGTGCATCACACCCTAGCTACTCTGGCTACCCGATGCATTCACTGTGAACACCAGATTTCATCCTTACAGGGTAAGAAGGGAGTGACAAGCGAGATGTTGCAGGCGCTGGATGGAAGGATGATGACATTCGAGGAGAAGAAGGTGATTGAGAATGACATCCTGAACCAGCTGAATTTCAGGAATTGTGATTTGGAGATGAGACTGTCAGAGATGAAGGGAAACTGGAGGTGGCGGAACTGAAGGTGGAGGCTGTAGAGGCTAGATTGCTAACAGCACAACAACAGGTGACTTCTCTTGAGGAGCAAGTGGAGGCAGCATGCCGATGTGATGGCACAATTCTCTTGTTAGATTTGTAGGGTCTTTATTATGTTAGTATTTGTAATATTGAGACAACTATTTTGTAATGATGTTGATGCTACTGTAACATCTATTTTGGGTTGTTTCTGGCCATGTATACTGAACTAATTATCTCTCTCATTAAATTAGTTTGATGATTCTAATGAATGATGTGATTATCAAAATGTTGTGATCATATATGTTGGACTATTTGAAGATGATACTTACCAAAACCTAAGTGCCGAATCTCATGATGATTACCAAAACCGACACAGTGAAGCTATGCTGAAATATGATCAAAACAAAGAAAATTGACCAAAGTCAAACTTGGTCAACCGTGGTCAAAGTCAACAGTCAACATCAGTGGTCGTCCCGAATGACGTCAACACCTGGCAGTCACGCATCAGCAATGGAGAATTTATCAGACTTAGAAGAATATTTGTGTAATCATTAGGGCTTAAATCTAATTTTGTTCATTTATGTAAAGAGTATAAATAGACTAAGTGTAGTCATTTTATACGCTAAGCATTGCTAAGCATTACTAAGCATTGTAAGCACTAACAATAACAAAGAAGAGAGAAGTCTAGTGAGAGAAACAATTAGATTAAGTATGTGGGAGAGAAAATTTTCTTACAAACTCCCTTTCTAATCTCCTAGCATCATCATCCATATGAATGAATAAAATTTTTATGAATATGTGTTCTTGATTGTTCATCATTTATTCAACATCATACATTAAATCTTGCAACAGATCTTCACTTGAAATCATCAACCGGTTTATGAGATTCTGCATCACAGATCAGATAAACGACATTAATACGATTGCAATATTCGATCCATCAAGTATCGATTTTCACAGAAGTTAATTCATGTATGTCGTTTATTCTCTTTTGTTTCATCCAGAACATAAGTTAATTCATGGATCTTAACACGCGAAACACTGCTGATGCTAGAGGTACTAGTTTACCTACCACTACTGAAGAGTCAGCATAATTGATATCCTAACATGTCAACTCTACACTCGAGCAACATGACGCAAATGCTGGGCATGGTTGAGGACGTGGCACCATGGGTGGTTCCAGTGGAGGCACATCCATTGGAATTCCCTCTGGGAGTCAAGCTCAGGGTTGTACCTATAAGCCATTCCATGCTTGTAATCCACGAATCTTTTCGGGAGCTAAAGGTCCTCTTGATATTATTAGATGGATAGAGAAGATGGAATCCATGATGGATAGAGGTGTGTTGGTTAAGAAAGAGGATACTAGAAAGAAGCCCATAGAGAATGAATGAAAGGTTGTGGAATCTGATAAGAGGTCTATGGAGAATAAGAGGAAGTGGACTGGAAATTTCAAGAACCGAGCTGGGAATCAGAAGAATCAGAGGGGTGAATCAGGAAAGATGTATGCTACTAACTTGATAGAGGAAAAGAGGTAAGCTGGTGTACATCCGAGGTGTAGCAAGTGTAATCTTCATCATGTTGGAAACTGCAATGTGAATGTGTGTTTGAGGTGTAACAAGTATGGTCATCAAGCTCATAATTATCAAGTGAGGTTGATTGAGAAGCCTGAGAAGATTGGGCGAAGGTGTTTTGATTGTGGAGCTGAAGGTCACTACAAGAGGGTTTGCCCAAAGTTGAAAGGATCAAATGCAAGGGGCAGCGTGTTTGAGATGAATGCCAAGGAGGCAAGACAGGAACCATCCGTCATTACTAGTACGTTCCTTGTCAATAACCATTTCAAATCTACATTATTTGATAATGGAGCCAATATGAGTTTTGTGTCAAGGAACTTTGAACCATTACATGGCCTTAGATCTAGTAAATTAGATAAGAAATACATTGTCGTGCTAGCCAACATAAAGATAATTGAAGCATGTGATGTAGTTAGAGGGTGCACTATGCAGTTAGAAGGTCATTCCTTTAGCATCGACCTCCTACCTGTTGTGCTTGGTAGTTTTGATATTGATGTGGGCATGGATTGGTTATCAAAGCATCATAATAAAGTGGTATGTTGCGAAAAGATTATTAATCTCCCTATTCCAAGCGGTGGAACTTTGATTATCAAGGTGATAAAGGGAAACCTACCCTGAAGATCGCCAATGTAATGAAGGCTTGCAAGTATCTACGTGAAGGGTATCTGGCGTTTCATGCCAAGGCGGTGGATACTAAGAATAAGGAGCGAAAGCTTGAGGATATACCGATAGTGCTAGACTATCCAGATGTTTTCCCTAATGATCTACCTGGATTACCCCCATCTAGACAAGTGGAATGCTAAATGAATTTGGTGAACAGGTTATGGCCATTACGAGTTTCCGGTTATGCCATTTGGTCTGACAAATGGGCCTGTTGTGTTCAAGGATCTTATGAATAGAGTATGCAAACCTTATTTAGATAAGTTTGTAATAGTATTCATCGATGATATACTAGTTTATTCAAAAACCAAGAAAGATCATGAACAGCATCTGAAGAGCATCTTGGAGACACTAAGGAAAGAGAAAATGTATGCAAAGTTCTTGAAATGCGAATTTTGGATTCGAAAAGTTCATTTCCTCGAACATGTCATTAATGAGAAAGGCATACCTGTAGATCTAGCGAAGATTGAAGCAATCAAGAACTAGAAGGTACCTAAGTCCCTAACCGAGGTGCGTCATTTTCTTGGATTGGCTGGTTATTATCGAAGATTCATTGAAAACATCTCAAGGATAGCGCAGCCGTTGACGCTGTTGACTCACAAGGATAGAAAGTATGACTGGACTGATAAGTAAGAGGAAGCTTTTCAGTTACTGAAGCAAAAGTTATATAGTGCTACTATTGTATCTCTTCCTGAAGGAACAGAAGGGTTCGTTATGTATTGTGATGTGTCCTATTTAGGTCTTGGTTGTGTGTTGATGCAAAAGGATAAGGTCATAGCCTATGCATCCAGACAATTAAAGGTGCATGAGAAGAATTACACCACTCATGATTTAGAGTTGGGAGCGGTGGTTTTTACACTCAAGAGTTGGAGGCATTAACTATACGGTACAAAGTGTGTTATTTACAAGGACAACAAGAGTCTTCAGCATATCTTCGATCAAAAAGAGCTTAACATGAGGCAACATCAATGGGTAGAGTTGCTAAATGATTATGATTGTGAGATCCGCTATCATCCGGGCAACGCTAACGTTGTGGCCGATTCTTTAAGCAGGAAGGAGAATGATAAGCCTAAACGTTTCATGCTTTGGAGCTATCTATTCATTCAGGTCTTGATATTCAAATTCTAGATGCTCAAGTCGAAGCTCTAAAAGATGAGAATTTGAAGAATGAAGGATTAAAAGGCATGGTCAAGTAGTTAGTGGTTAAAACCAATAATGTGATGTACTTGATGGACCGAATCTGGGTTCCACGTTTTGGAGATCTACGTGAATTGATTTTTGATGAAGCCCATAAATCTAAGTATTCAATTCACCCTGGATCGGATAAGATGTACAAGGATGTAAAGGAACGGTATTGGTGGCCCAATATGAAGGGTGAGATAGCAACCTACGTGGGCAAGTGTTCGACCTGCTATAGAGTGAAGGCAGAATATCAAAAGCCATCAGGACTTCTTCAACAACCAAAGATTCCTTAGTGGAAATGGGAATGGATAGCAATGGACTTTGTCACAAAGTTACCAGGCACATCAAGTCGTCATGACACTATTTGGGTAATAGTCGATAGGTTGACTAAGTCTGCTCATTTCTTACCCATTAAGGAAACGGATCGGATGGAAAAGCAAACTAAAATTTACCTCAAGGAGGTGGTATCTCACCATAGAGTTCCGATCTCGATAATCTCTGACAGAGACAGTCTATTTACCTCTAGGTTTTGGACATGAGTACTGCCTACCATCCGCAAACAGATGGTCAAAGTGAAAGGACTATTCAAAAGTTGGAAGATCTGCTGCGAGCTTGTGTGATTGACTTTGGAGGAAATTGGGATACTCATCTACCCTTGGTTGAGTTTTCCTATAATAACAGTTATCACAGTAGTATCAAAGCTGCTCCGTTTGAAGCTTTGTATGGAAGAAAGTGTTGCTCATCGCTTTCCTGGGCAGAAGTTGGAGAAAAGCAACTGACTGGACCCGAGATTATCCAAGAAACTACGGACAAGATAGCTCAAATCAGGAAGAGGTTAGAAGCCGGCGTGAGTCGGCAGAAGAGTTATGCGGATAATCGAAGGAAACCACTAGAATTCCAGGTTGGAGACAGAGTTTATCTGAAGGTCTTGCCTTGGAAAGGAGTTATTCGGTTTGGAAAGCAAGGAAAGCTTAGCCCTCGATATATCGGACCATTTGAGATTGTGGCGTGAGTTGGTCCCATTGCATATCAACTTAAGTTACCTCATGAGCTTAGTGGAGAACATGATATGTTCCATGTATCTAACTCGAAGAAGTGTCTTGCTGATGAAGCTTTGGTTATTGGACCCAAAGAAGTTTGTATCGAAGAGAAACTGAATTTCACCGAAGAACCAGTCGAAATTATGGACTGGAGAATTCAAAAACTTAGGAGTCGGGTAAAGTTGGTGAAGGTTAGATGGAACTCTAAGCGTGGTCCTGAGTTCACTTGGGAGCAACAGGACCAGATGAAGCGTAAATACCCTCACCTCTTTCCATCTACATCAGAATCTGGAGCTACAACTTAAATTTCGAGACGAAATTTCCAAAACGAGGGGACACTGTGACATCCCGTGTTTCTAGGTTAATATCCATATGTTAATAAAATGTGCTAAAATAATTAAATGCAACATAAGACTTAATTTTAGGATAATTAAGCTCATTCATAGTCTAGCAAAGCCCATTTGTGCATAAATTCTATAATTGGTAATTTTGAGAATTACCAGGTCGCATAACGATAAAACTTTTAACTAGCGTTGGTGATAATTTGGTTAAATAAATCTGGTCAATATATTTTTATTTTTATGATTTAATGTATCTTAAGGGAAAATATTATTAGTCATGAAAAATAATAATTATTATTATTTACCTTGATCGCGTAAAATTAAGACTTTTTAAATATTGCATTGATGTAACGTACAGTCCGTTGCATACTGTGTTATACCGTGTATATTTTTCTTCTTGACTTTTTTGTCACTATTATTAAATGTTTTGAAATCTTGGAAAGCCTCAAACTAATACTTTAATTTTATTGAAAATTTTCGGGTAAAAAAACCCGAACGTTTAAGATTTTTACAAAAAAATATTTAGCGAGACAGACACCCGCCTTACACCGGGTGGCATCTCATTTGGAGAACCACCAGCCATTTTTAATGATCTAATGACATTATTAGCACAATATAATCACAATTAATCATCACTATTACCTCCACTTCTTCATCCATTACCTCACCTTTCTCTCACTAGAACTCAACGACATACTCTCCTCTCTCTCCTCTCTAAACTCACAACTGAACCATCACCAAAACACCCTCACCACTTCAAATATTCATCATATTAGCTTGTTTCAAGCATCAAAAATCTGATTTCAATGATCCCTTAGTGAGTTAGTGCTAGAAATTTGCATGAATCCAACTCCAAGGAGAAGAAATCATCTATAATTCTTAAGTTGATTCATCTTTTGGTATAACCTTTCTTTCAAAACCTCTTGCAACATGAGTTTTGGATGATTGTTTCAAGTTTTGTTCACCAAAAACTAGCTTTTCATGAAATCCAAGGTTCCAACAAAGGTTTTAATCAAGAAAATTTGTTGTAAAACTGTGTGAGTGTGTGTGTGCCGTATGTGTGTGTGTGAGTTTGTTGATTTTGTGTTTTGATGATCTTGTAACTTTTTCTTGATTTCTCTTGCATGCAAGATGATCAAACTTTGATTTGAGGTTATGAACATCATAAGAAACCCATCTCCAAAAGGAGTTTATCAAATGATGAAAATAGGTAATACATGATTGTATGTGAAGAATGATGTTCTTGAACCCATCTTGCTCTTGATTTCATAAAGGATTGAGATGATCCATAAATAATGGTGATCATGATCTGAAATCTTTTGATTTTAAGTATATTTTGTTGAAATGAAAACTAAGAACACAAGATAAAATCTATGATTTGGATTATATATGTATGTATATGGTTTACATTTTTGTTCTTAATTTGTTCTTCACTTATGAGTTTGGATATGATTGAAATGATCCATGTATATGGGGATCATGATCTGGAAACTTTGAAGTTTTTTTCACTTTTGATTTAAAGAAAAAGGTAAAAACAAGTTAGAATTAATGGTACTCAAGTGTAGATGGGATATGACCACTAGTGATGATTTCATAGTATTTAATTGTCAACAAGACAAGTATCTTTGTAAAATCTGGAGAAATAAGTTTAAAACCTGTAAAATATAAGTTAAAAGTTGGTAACTTACTGAAAATAAAAGTTTTGATGATTGGGTTTAATCTTGTAAACGTTTTACGTTTAAAAACGGTGTTTTCGGGTTTAAAACAAGTATTTTTGTACAAGTCCGGTTTTCGACAGAAAATAATATTTTTTTAGGTTAAAAACTTATGTTTTTAAGTTTATAACAAACCCATAACAAGCAAGGTCTTCGGTGATGACTTTATACGCGCGAAAAAGCCGAAAATCGACAATTTTGGGTTAAAAAAAATGGACTGTTTTAGAACTGAGTTTTAACAAAATATTTCAGAATGTTTTTGGTATAAAAGTGTCATTTTTAAACACTTAAAATTGTCATAAGATATAAATAGATTTATGTATGGTTTATGCGCGTAAAACCGTGTGGTTTCGGGTCAAAAATCATCATATACGGGTGAAATTTGGTCAAACATAATAGAGCATATTTTTATAATAAAAATATGTCTAAAATAGTTTTATATATATATTTCACTACTGAAAATGTAATTATTTGTTAAAAGATTATTAAATGTTGAGTTGTGTTAAATAAAGTAATAATATAAGAAATAAATTTCTTAACTAGAGCAAGAATATGGATATTTCTTATTATTAATACTAAATAAAATATTAATATGAATTAATAATTATATATTTATTTATTTATTTGTTTGTTTGTTTTTATAGTACATAACTTAGTAAATTTTACATTATATTTTTATGTACTTTCATGTGTCTATTTTGTGTGTTTTATGTGGTTGTTGTTTAAGAGTTAAATAATTTGCTTAATAAATAAGTATTTGCCACATATAACACAAATTATTAACCGAAAGTCGCCGACGGGTCTTTTTAAAAATGGATTTCAAGACAAGTCTATTAAGGTGGGTAAACAACTTACGTATTAGACTTATTACTCGATAATTAATAGATCCTCTGTGTTTAGGGCGTTAATTCGTCGTTTAATTTCCAGGATCGATTTTTGCTAGATCATCTCCTTGTCATATTTTAAGGTGAGTTTTCACAGCCCCTATTTTTAAATAACGTTTTATTTATGTATTTTAGGGGAAAAACTTGCTATAACGTTTTATGTGTGATATGTTTATGGAATAACTGCGTGATCTTTATGATGGCCTTGAGTTGTATTATTATTTGCGCATGACTGCCCTCTTACATAATCATTAACCCTTGGAGGGCCATAGGATATATTGGTAGATCTATTGGGTTTGACAACCACCCCTCAGGATCAGTTGTCTTGGTCTTGTACAGAGGGAATATATGTTGAAAGGATTTTAAGAGACTTTCTGTCTTGGTTTGATTATGGGGCTCTTTGTTGCGATCATAGTCTGTGGACCTAGCTAGTCTTAGCACAGATCTATCATACTATGCACTTAGAACAAACTAAACATCATACACATCTTGGGAAAACAACTAAAATCGTACACCCAGTCGCACATCATGTCAAAACTCATAGTTTAGTTTAGAAAACCTTCTGCCCAGTATGTATAACAACCCCAAACACTTAGAAAACTAGTAAAAGAGGGGATCTAGAACTCACTTGAATAGCTTTCGAGTAGAACACCTCAAAACCGAGAGCCCACTTGAAGTTTCAGCACCTAAAACCCACGAAAACGAGCACTAAACACCAGAATCTCGATCTAGAAGCTCGAACCAAGCAAAACAGGGAAGAAACACTTGAACTTTACCTTTCTTGAAGATCTTCTACTTTCTCACTCTAAAAACCGGTTGAGGGCTTCTCTCTCTCTCGAATTGAAGGTTGAATGTTATGGGGAAGAAAGTATGGCAGCCCTTTCTTATTTTAAACCCCACTATGTGAAAGTTTGGCTCTTGCATTCTTTTAACCCTTTGCTTTTGAATTAACTTCCTGTTTGCTCCCTTACTTTTCTTTTTATATTTTTTTTGAAATTTCCGGGTGTTACAAGTCCACCCCTCTTATATAGGTTTCGTCCCTGAAACCTGTCACTCCTTAAAGAGATCTGGGTAGTACCATCTTATTTTCTCCTCTGATTCCCCAAGAGACCTCCATCCCTTCAATGCAAAGACCTTAGCCGCCACTTTAGAGAAGTTTGGATAAATAACCTGTTGTACTCACCAAACCCAAGAAACTATGAATCTCAGATGGCGTCCTTGGAGACTTCCATTACATCACCGCCTAACCTTTGTCATGTCTACCATAATCCCTTCAGGATTAACCACATGACCCAAAAGCTAAACCTCGCATAACTAGAACGCACACTTGGAGAACTTGGCGTACAACTTCTCCCTTCGAACCGTATCCAACACTTCCCCGATATGACCGACAAGTTCCTTTTCACTCTACGAATAAATCAAACCATCATTAATGAACACAGTCACTGACTTATCTAACATAGGTCGGCACACCTGATTCATCAGATCCATAAAAGCAGCTGGCGCGTTGGTTAAACCAAAGGAAATCACGAGAAACTTGTAGTGTCCATAGCGTGTATGAAAAGTTGTTTTAGGAATATCCTGCTCCTCCACCTCAATTGATGGTTACCAGATCAGAGATATATCCTCGAGAACCAATTGACACCTTGAAGCTGATCAAACAAGTCGTCAATCCTCAGTTATGGATACCGGTTCTTCACAGTCAGCTTGTCCAACTCATGGTAGTCGATGCTCATCCTCATGCTATCATCCTTCTTTTCCATAAATAAGACCAGAGCACCCCATGGAGAGATGCTCGGTCGACTGAACCCCTTATCTAACAACTCTTGCAGCCGAGTCTTCAATTCCTTCATCTTGGAGGGAGCTAAACGATACGACGCCTTAGCAAAAGGTTGGGCACCAGGTATCAATTTGATCTGGAACACGATCTCACGGTCCGGTGGCACACTTGATAAATCCTCTAGGAATACGTCTGGGAAGTCACACACGACATGTACATCGGGCCATCGTGGTACTGACGCATCCACATCTTTCACGTAGGCTAGGTAGTCACTACTTCCACGTCTCTGCCATAACCATCCAAATTACTTTCGAGATTGTACTAACTCTATCGCCATAGATTTTCACCGAGCTCCCATCGGGCGTGGTCAATCGAATCATCTTCTTACGTCACACGATGTTTGCCTCATAGGCCGCTAGCCAATCCCTCCCTAGGACAACATCAATTTGTTTAAGGGCATCACGAACAACCTAGCAGAGAAGCCATGGCCTTTCAACTCTATGTCACAGTCCTCGACCATATACAGAAATCCTGATCGACTTACCAATGGCAGTTTCTATATCGAAGGGCTCATCAATCTTCCTACTCCTAGCGGGCAACTTATCATAGAAGGCAGTAAAAATAAAATTCCTACTAGCACCAAAATAAAAAGTACAGAGGCACAAGTCTAGTTTACCAGGAATGTACCTGGCACCGCGTCGAAGTCCACCCTAGCCTCCTCCCAAGTCATAGCGAATGCCCTGGCCTGCACCCTATTCTCTCCTTCTAAGTCCCCATCTTTATCCCGGTGCTCTCAGCCCTCGACTTCTTGCAGTTTCTGCTCATGTGCCCAGTCTCACCACAGTTGTAACATTTCACCATACGACAATCCGTTGCCATATGGCTCTCCCTTCCACACTGAAAGCAGATGTTCGATCCCCACTTACACTCCCCCACATGCTCCTTCCGGTACTTATTACAGCTCTTTATCCCCGTACCTGTCGTCACTACTCTCCGGTCATCCACCCTTGGCTTTTTGTTCTTTGGAGTGAAACCACCACAACCAAATCGTTCCCTATTCCAGTTTCTGTCACCATCACCTTTCTTACTCACCTCCACTGTAGTCACTTCCTCCCTCTCGTCATAGCAAATGCGGATGAAAGCCTTCAAAAAATATTCTGTCCAAAGAAATGCTAGTCAACAAATGCGGATGACACTGTAGCAAATGCGGATGACACTGTACCGAATACGGATGAACTGTAGCAAATGTGGATGAACAAAAACTAACCTGCAATGCAACTTATGCCATTTCTAGTCCCCAATCATCATTCTAACACATCCTTAGCACAGATATATCATACTACGCACTTAGAACAAACTAAACATCATACACATCTTGGGAAAACAACTAAAATCATACACCCAGTTGCACACCATGTCAAAATTCATAGTTTAGTTTAGAAAACCTTTTGCCCAGTATGCATAACATCCCCAAACACTTAGAAAACTAGTAAAAGAGGGGATCTAGAACTCACCTGAACAGCTTTCGAGTAGAACACCTCAAACCCGAGAGCCCACTTGAAGTTCCAGCACCTAAAACCCATAAAAACAAGCACTAAACACCAGAATCTCGGTCTAGAAGCTCGAACCCAGCAAAAAAAGGAAGAAACACTTGAACTTTACCTTACTTGAAGATCTTCTACTTTCTCACTCTAAAAACCGGTTGAGAGCTTCTCTCTCTCACTAGACCGAAGGTTGAATGTTGTGGGAAAGAAAGTATGGCAGCCCTTTCTTATTTTAAACCCCACTATGTGCAAGTTTGCCTCTTGCATGCTTTTAACCCTTTGCTTTTGAATTAACTTCCTATTTGTTCCCTTACTTTTCTTTTTATATTTTTTTTTGAAATTTCCTGGTGTTACAAGTCCACCCCCTTATATAGGTTTCGTCCCCAAAACTGTCACTCCTTAAAGAGATCTGGGTAGTGCCATCTTATTTTCTCCTCTGATTCCCTAAGTGACCTCCATCCCTTTAATGCAAAGACCGTAGCCACAACTTTAGAAAATTTTAGATAATTAACTTGTAGTACTCACCAAACCCAAGAAACTAGGAATCTCAGATGGCATCCTTGGAGACTTCCATTATATCACCGCCTAACCTTTGTCATTTCTACCATAATCCCTTCAGGATTAACCACATGACCCAAAAGCTCAACCTCGCTTAACTAGAACGCACACTTGGAGAACTTGGCGTACAACTTCTCCCTTCAAAGCGTATCCAACACTTTTCGGATGTGACTGACAAGTTCCTTTTCGCTCTACGAATAAATCAGAACATCATCAATGAACACAGTCACTAACTTATCTAACATAGGTCGGCACACCCGATTCATCAGATCCATAAAAGCAGCTGGCACGTCGGTTAAACCAAAGAAAATCACGAGAAACTTGTAGTGTCCATAGCGCATATGAAAAGTTGTTCTAGGAATATCCTGCTCCTCCACCTCAATTGATGGTTACCAGATCGGAGATATATCCTCGAGAACCAATTCACACCTTGAAACTGATCAAACAACTCGTCAATCCTCAGTAATGGATACCGGTTCTTCACAGTCAGCTTGTCCCACTCATGGTAGTCGATGCTCATCCTCATGCTATCATCCTTCTTTTCCATAAATAAGACCAGAGCACCCCATGGAGAGATGCTCGGTCGACGGAACCCTTTATCTAACAACTCTTGCAGCCAAGTCATTGATTCCTTCATCTCAGAGGGAGCTACACGATACGATGCCTTAGCAAAACGTTGGGCACCAGGTATCAATTCGATTGCCAACTCGATCTCGCGGTCCGGTGGCATACTTGATAGATCCTCTAAGAATACGTCTGGGAAGTCACACACGACCGGTACATTGGGCCATCATGGTACTGACGCATCCACATCTTTCACGTAGGCTAGATAGGCACCACTTTCACGTCTCTGCCACAACCATCCAAATTACTTTCTAGATTGTACTAACTCTATCGCCATAGATATTCACCGAACTCCCATCGGGCGCGGTCAATCGAATCATCTTCTTACATCACACGATGTTTACCTCATAGGCCGCTAGCCAATGCATCCCTAGGACTACATCAATTTGTCTAAGGGCATCACGAACAAGCTAGCAGCGAAGCCATGGCCTTTCAACTCTATGTCACAGTCTTCGACTATATACAGAAATCCTGATCAACTTACCAATGGCAGTTTCTACATCGAAGGGCTCATCAAACTTCCTACTCCTAGAGGGCAACTTATCACAGAAGGCAGCAAAAATAAAATTCCTACAAGCACCAGAATAAAAAGTACAGAGGCATAAGTCTAGTTTAACAGGAATGTACCTGGCACCGCGTCGAAGTCCACCCTAGCCTCCTCCCCAGTCATAGCGAATGCCCTGGCCAGCGCCCTCTTCCCTCCTTCTCAGTCCCCATCTTTACCCCGGAGCTCTCAGCCCTCATGTTCTTGCAGTTTCTGCTCATGTGCCTATTCTCACCACAGTTGTAACATTTCACCACACGACAATCCCTTGCCATGTGGCTCTGCCTTACACACTAAAGCAGATGTTCGATCCCTACTTACACTCCCCCACATGCTCCTTCCCGCACTTATTACACCTCTTTATCCCCGTACCTCTCATCAATACTCTCCGGTCATCCACCCTTGCCTTTTTGTTCTTTGGAGTGAAACCACCACAACCAAATCGTTCCCCATTCCAGTTTCAGTCACCATCACCTTTCTTACTCACCTCCACTATAGTCACTTCCTCCCTCTCGTCGTATAGTCTCCTTGCCGGATCGACCACCGACTTAAACGTGCCTGGCCGGGTGGAAATTAGATGTCTATGGATATCTGCCGGCAACCCCTGAATGTATCTCTTTATTCTCCGTGATATGGGTGTCACCTGCTCTGGCACCAGCCTTGCCATCTCATTAAACTTATTTGTGTACTGCTGGTGCGTCATAGTTCCCGCCTCCAATTGTAGCAAATGTGGATGACACTGTAGCAAATGCAGATGACTGTAGCAAATGCGGATGAAAGCCTTCAAAAAATATTCTGTCCAAAGAAATGTTGGTAAACAAATGCGGATGACACTGTAGCAAATGCGGATGACACTGTTTCAAATATGGATGAACTGTAGCAGATGTGGATGAACAAAAGCTAACTGCAATGCAACTTATGCCATTTCTAGTCCCCAATCATCGATCTAACACATCCTTAGCACTGATCTATCATACACACTTAGAATAAACTAAACATCATACACATCTTGGGAAAACAACTAAAATCGTACACCCAGTCGCACACCATGTCAAAATTCATAGTTTAGTTTAGAAAACCTTCTACCCTGAACAGCCCCAAACACTTAGAAAACTAGTAAAAGAGGGGATCTAGAACTCACCTGAACAGCTTTCGAGTTGAACACCTCAAACCCGAGAGCCCACTTGAAGTTCCAGCACCTAAAACCCACGAAAACGAGTACTAAACCCCAAAATCTCGGTCTAGAAGCTCGAACCCAGCAAAACAGGGAAGAAACACTTGAACTTTACCTTTCTTGAAGATCTTCTACTTTCTCACTCCAAAAACCGATTGAGGGCTTCTCTCTCTAGAACCGAAGGTTGAATGTTATGGGGAAGAAAGTATGGCAGCCCTTTCTTATTTTAAACCCCACTATGTGCAAGTTTGGCTCTTGCATGCTTTTAACCCTTTGCTTTTTAATTAACTTCCTGTTTGCTCCCTTACTTTTATTTTTTATTGTTTTTTTTTTTTAAATTTCCAGGTGTTACAAGTCCACCCCCCTTATATAGGTTTCGTCCACGAAACCTGTCACTACTTAAAGAGATCTGGGTAGTGCCATCTTATTTCTCCTCTGATTTCCCAAGTGACCTCCATCCATTCAATGCAAAGACCGTAGCCACCACTTTAGAGAAGTTTGGATGGATATTTAACCTGTAGTACTAACCAAACCCAAGAAACTATGAATCTCAGATGGTGTCCTTGGAGACTTCCATTACATCACCACCTAACCTTTGTCATTTCTACCATAATCCCTTCAAGATTAACCACACGACCCAAAAGCTAAACCTCGCATAACTAGAACGCACACTTGGAGAACTTGGCATACAACTTCTCCCTTCGAAGCATATCCAACACTTCCCGGATGTGACCAACAAGTTCTTTTTCTCTTTACGAATAAATCAGAACATCATCAATGAGCACAGGCACTGACTTATATAACATAGGTCGGCACACCGATTCATCAGATCTATAAAAGCAGCTGGCGCGTTGGTTAAACCAAAGGAAATCACAAGAAACTTGTAGTGTCCATAGCGCGTATGAAAAGTTGTTTTAGGAATATCCTGCTTCTCCACCTCAATTGATGGTTACCAGATCGGAGATATATCCTCGGGAACAAATTGACACCTTGAAGCTGATCAAACAAGTCATCAATCCTCAGTAATGGATACCGGTTCTTCACAGTCAGCTTGTCCAACTCATGGTAGTCGATGCTCATCCTCATGCTATCATCCTTCTTTTCCATAAATAAGACCGGAGCACCCCATGGAGAGACGCTCGGTCGACTAAACCCCTTATCTAACAACTCTTGCAGCCGAGTCATCAATTCCTTCATCTCGGAGGGAGCTAAACGATACGACGCCTTAGCAAAAGGTTGGGCACCAGGTATCAATTCGATCTGGAACTCGATCTCGCGGTCCGGTGGCACACTTGATAGATCCTCTGGGAATACGTATGGGAAGTCACACACGACAGGTACATCGGGCCATCGTGGTACTGAGGCATCCACATCTTTCATATAGGCTAGATAGGCACCACTTCCACGTCTCTGCCATAACCATCCAAATTACTTTCGAGATTGTACTAACTCTATCGCCATAGATTTTCACCGAACTCCCATCGGGCGTGGTCAATCGAATCATCTTCTTACGTCACACGATGTTTGGTCATAGGCCGCTAGCCAATCCATCCCTACGACTACATCAATTTGTCTAAGGGCATCACGAACAACCTTGTAGAGAAGCCATGGCCTTTCAACTCTATGTCATAGTCTTCGACCATACACAGAAATCCTAATCGACTTACCAATGGCAGTTTCTACATCGAAGGGCTCATCAATCTTCCTACTCCTAGCGGGCAACTTATCAAAGAAAGCAACAAAAATAAAATTCCTACTAGCACCAGAATAAAAAGTACAGAGGCACAAGTCTAGTTTACCAGGAATGTACCTGGCACCGCGTCGAAGTCCACCCTAGCCTCCTCCCAAGTCATCACGAATGCCCTGGCCTGCGCCCTCTTCCCTCTTTCTCAGTCCCCATCTTTACCCAGTGCTCTCAGCCCTCGACTTCTTGCAGTTTCTGCTCATGTGCCCAGTCTCACCACAGTTGTAACATTTCACAACACGACAATCCCTTGCCATGGGGCTCTCCCTTCCACACTGAAAGCAGATGTTTGATCCCCACTTACACTCCCCCACATGCTCCTTCCTGCGCTTATTACAGCTCTTTATCCCCGTACCTGTTGTCACTACACTCCGGTCATCCACCCTTGCCTTTTTGTTCTTTGGAGTGAAACCACCACAACCAAATTGTTCCCCATTCCAGTTTTCATCACCGCCACCTTTCTTACCTCCACTGTAGTCACTTCCTCCCTCTCGTCTTACAGTCTCCCTACCAAATCGACCACCAACCTAAACGTGCCTGGCCTGGCAGAAGTTAGAGATCTATGGATATCTGCCGGCAACCCCTGAATGTATCGCTTAATTCTCCGTGACACGGGTGTCACCTGCTCTGGCACCAGCCTCGCATCTCATTAAACTTAGTTGTGTACTGCTGGTGCATGATAGTTCCCGCCTCCAACTATAGCAAATGTGGATGACGCTGTAGCAAATGCGAATGACTGTAGCAAATGCGGATGAAAGCCTTCAAAAAATACTATGTCCAAAGAAATGCTAGTAAACAAATGCGGATGACACTGTAGCAAATGCGGATGACACTGTATCAAATACGGATGAACTGTAGCAAATATGGATGAACAAAAACTAACCTGCAATGCAACTTTTGCCATTTCTAGTCCCAATCATTGTTCTAACACATCCTTAGCACAGACTTATCATACTACGCACTTAGAACAAACTAAACATCATACACATATTGGGAAAACAACTAAAATCGTACTACCAGTCGCACACCATGTCAAAATTCATAGTTTAGTTTAGAAAACCTTCTGCCCAGTATGCATAATAGTCCCAAACACTTAGAAAACGAGTAAAAAAGGGGATCTAGAACTCACCTAAACAGCTTTCGAGTAGAACACCTCAAACCCGAGAGCCCCCTTGAAGTTCCAGCACCTAAAACCCACAAAAACGAACACTAAACACCAGAATCCCGGTCTAGAAGCTCGAACCCAGCAAAACATGGGAGAAACACTTGAACTTTACCTTTCTTGAAGATCTTCTAGTTTCTCACTCTAAAACCGGTTGAGGGCTTCTCCGTCTCTCTAGAACAGAAGGTTGAATGTTGTGGGTAAGAAAGTATGGCAGCCCTTTGTTATTTTAAACCCCACTATGTGCAAGTTTGGCTCTTGCATGCTTTTAACCCTTTGCTTTTGAATTAACTTCCTGTTTGCTCCCTTACTTTTCTTTTTATATTTTTTTTGAAATTTTTGGGTGTTACAAGTCCATCCCCCTTATATAGGTTTCGTCCTTGAAACCTGTCACTCCTTAAAGAGATCTGCGTAGTGCCATCTTATTTTCTCCTCTGATTCCCCAAGTGACCTCCATCCCTTCAATGCAAAGACCTTAGCCGCCACTTTAGAGAAGTTTGGATAATTAACCTGTTGTACTCACCAAACCCAAGAAACTATGAATCTCAGATGGCGTCCTTGGAGACTTCCATTACATCACCACCTAACCTTTGTCATGTCTACCATAATCCCTTCAGGATTAACCACATGACCCAAAAGTTGAACCTCGCATAACTAGAACGCACACTTGTAGAACTTGGCGTACAACTTCTCCCTTCGAACCGTATCCAACACTTTCCCGATATGACCGACAAGTTCCTTTTCACTCTACAAATAAATCAAAACATCATTAATGAACACAGTCACTGACTTATCTAACATAGGTCGGCACACCCGATTCATCAGATCCATAAAAGCAGCTAGCGTGTTGGTTAAACCAAAGGAAATCACAAGAAACTTGTAGTGTCCATAGCACGTAAAAAGTTGTTTTAGGAATTTCCTACTCCTCCACCTTAATTGATGGTTACCAGATCGGAGATATATCCTCGAGAACCAATTGACACCTAGAAGCTGATCAAACAAGTCATCAATCCTCAGTAATGGATACCGGTTCTTCACAGTCAGCTTGTCCAACTCATGGTAGTCGATGCTCATCCTCATGCTATCATCCTTCTTTTCTATAAATAAGACCAGAGCACAGAGATGCTCAATTGACTGAACCCCTTATCTAACAACTCTTACAGTCGAGTCATCAATTCCTTCATCTTGGAGGGAGCTAAATGATACGACGCCTTAGCAAAAGGTTGGGCACCAGGTATCAATTCGATCTTGAACTCAATATCGCGGTTCGGTTGCACACTTGATAGATCCTCTGGGAATACGTCTGGGAAGTCACACACGACCGGTACATCGGGACATCGTGGTACTAACGCATCCACATCTTTCACGTAGGCTAGATAGGCACCACTTCCACGTCTCTACCACAACCATCCAAATTACTTTCGAGATTGTCCTAACTCTATCGCCATAGATTTTCACTAAACTCCCATCGGGCGCGGTCAATCGAATCATCTTCTTACATCACACGATGTTTGCCTCATAGGCCGCTAGCCAATCCATCCCTACGACTACATCAATTTGTCTAAGGGCATCACGAACAACCTAGCAGAGAAGCCATGGCCTTTCAACTCTATGTCATAGTCTTCGACCATATACCAAAATCCTGATTGACTTACCAATGGCAGTTTCTACATCGAAGGGCTCATCAATCTTCCTACTCCTAGCGGGCAACTTATCACAGAAGGCATCAAAAATAAAATTCCTACTAGCATCAGAATAAAAAGTATAGAGGCACAAGTCTAGTTTACTAGGAATGTACCTGCACCGCGTCGAAGTCCACCCTAGCCTCCTCCCAAGTCATAGCGAATGCCCTGGCCTGCACCCTCTTCCCTCGTTCTCAGTCCCCATCTTTACCCTGGAGCTCTCAGCCCTTGACTTCTTGCAGTTTCTGCTCATGTGCCCAGTCTCATAATAGTTGTAACATTTCACCACACGACAATCCCTTTCCATGTGGCTCTCCCTTCCATACTGAAAGCAGATGTTCGATCCCCACTTACACTCCCCCACATGCTCCTTCCCGCACTTATTACACCTCTTTATCCCCGTACCTGTCGTCACTACTCTCCGGTCATCCACCCTTGCCTTTTTGTTTTTTGGAGTGAAACCACCACAACCAAATCATTCCCCATTCCAGTTTCTGTCACCGTCACCTTTCTTACTCACTTCCACTGAAGTCACTTCCTCCCTCTCATCGTACAGTCTCCCTGCCGGATCGACCACCGACCTAAACGTGCCTGGCCGGGCGGAAATTAGATGTCTATGGATATCTGCAGGCAACCCCTGAATGTATCTCTTTATTCTCCGTGACACGGGTGTCACCTGCTCTGGCACCAGCCTCGCCATCTCATTAAACTTAGTTGTGTATTACTAGTGCATCATAGTTCCCGCCTCCAACTGCAGGAACTCTCTCTCGAACTTGTCGAGTTCCCTATGATGATAAAACTCCTCGATCACCATCTTCTTCAGTTCACCCCATCTTATCTTCCCGATCGCCCTGCTACCCTCGACCTGGAGAATGTTGTCCTACCAGCACAAGGCCGAATCCACAAACGAGTGGGTAGCAAAATTCACTTTCTGATCCTCCCTGCACTCGCTGATATTCAACATAGCCTCCATCTCTCTCACCTATCGGTGAGCAGCAACAGCACTCCCATTCCCATCAAATGTCGAGGGCTTGCATCTCTAAAATGCCCCATAGTTGCACCCCTTTACAGTTTCCTGCACTGCTTCCTCCTCCTCATTATCACAGGAAACAACCATCTCAGTCTCTGGTTGCTCCATTTCTCTTGAACCCCCTTCTCCGTCCTCTTGCCTATTAGTATTCTCCTTCTTATATTTCTCCTTCTCCTCATTTTCCCTCACAACTTTAATAACCTCGGTCACCACAGACGGCAGAATCGTCTGCATGACCTGATGAACTTCCTCCGTTATTGCCTCCTTCCTTGAGGCCCTCAGATTAGCACTCTCGTCCTCACCGTCTTGGTGATGAGGCTCAAGCTTTTTAGGAGCCATTTCGGCAGTCTTAGCCCTATTCCTTGTGACACATGGTCCAACACCACGTCCACCACGACCTCCACCTCGAGAAGCCTCCGAAGATCTACCACCAGCCATCTCTAAGCACTACAAGATTCAAACACCAACACGGTCATTCAAGGTAATAGCTTAGATTATGTCAAGTATAGTAAGTCCCTAATTACAGTGGCCAGTTGTGATTAGCCACTTACTTTATTCTTCATTCTCCAAGCATTTCCTATCCTGATTACATCAGTATCCCAATCTACAAAGAACACATAATCCACATAGCACATGCATATAATTCCCTTTTATTAACCCTTATAAAATGTTTACATAAAACCTTTACCTGCAGGCATGTAGCTACTAGGACTGGCATCCCTTTCCCTTTTGTCCCATTCTCAGTTTAAGTTTAGGTTTTTTCAAAATATTTTACCCAATTATCTTAAACTTTGGCTCTGATACCAACTTGTAAGGCCCCGTTCCTGGGACGCTTAAAGTTGGTCAATCATCGCATAAAACATATAAAATTAATCATTTTGTAGCAGAAATTTAAACTTTTCATTAATAATTAAAAACTTGTCAATACATCAAATCTTTAAATTACATCATCAAAAATTGTATTAATACAATATCATCTCAAAATGTTGATGCCAGACTCAAAACATTCCCAGTAGCTTATGTATCCATGCCTGCACCTCCTCAGCGTCAAACGGTTACCTGCCAACTATTATGCACACAAAAGTCAGCGACACTGAGTGAGTTCTAGCTTTATATTAAAATACTTTACTTCCGTTTAAAACATTTCTTTACTTTCGTACGTGATCACACATCATACATACATCTTGGTAATAATTATTTTCTTTCATCATCGTTTATCATTCGTACTTTCTTTCATTAATATATTCCACCCTTAACTAGATCCTACCATACGTTATACCCCTACATCAAGCAAAAGCCGATACTTTGCCGGGGTTTATAAGTAAACCCCCACGTCAAGAAAAAGCCGACACAGTACCAGGGTACGTGACAAGGATCTTCTCATAACTCATACTCTATACCCCTACGTCAAGCAAAAGCCGACACAGTACCGGGGTACGCGACAAGGACTCCATCAGTCATTTCTTCCATTTTCTTCATTCGTTATCTTTCACTTTCATTACATAATACTTTACTTACGTACATAAGTATAACATACCACGTAAAGTCACATCATATCATAGCATGGAACAACATCATCATCATAACAACACACAATGCATACACATCATAAACAAGCATAAGCCACCACAAGACATCATTTCATAACACTTAAATTCTACTTCCCAAAACTTCATAAAAAAACTAAGTCCCTAAAGAAATGTGGATGACACTGTAGCAAATGCGGATGAATTGTAGCAAATGTGGATGACACTGTAGCAAATGAGGATGAACTGTAGCAAATGCAGATGAAAGCATTCAGAAAATATTCTGTCCAAAGAAATGCTGGTAAAACAAATGCAGATGACACTGTAGCAAATGCGGATGACACTGTAGCAAATGCGGATGACACTGTATCAAATACAGATGAACTGTAGAAAACATGGATGAACAAAAACTAACCTGCAATGCCACTTATGCCATTTCTAGGCCCCAGTCTTCATTCTAACACATCCTTAGCATTGAGCATTCATACTACACACATAGAACAAACTAAACATCATACACATCTTGGGAAAACATCTAAAAACGTACACCCAGTCGCACACCATGTCAAAATTCATAGTTTAGTTTAGAAAACCTTCTGCCCAGTATGCATAACAGCCCCAAACACTTAGAAAACTAGTAAAAGAGGGGATCTAGAACTCACCTTGAACAGCTTTCAAGTAGAACACCTCAAACCCGAGAGCCCACTTGAAGTTCCAACACATAAAACCCACGAAAACGAGCACTAAACACCAGAATCTCGGTCCAGAAGCTCGAACCCAGCAAACAGGGAAGAAACACTTGAAAACTTTACCTTTCTTGAAGATCGTCTACTTTCTCACTCTAAAAACCGGTTAAGGGCTTCTCTCTCTCTAGAACCGAAGGTTGAATGTTATAGGTAAGAAAGTATGGCAGCCCTTTCTTATTTTAAACCCCACTATGTGCAAGTTTGGATCTTGCATGCTTTTAACCCTTTGCTTTTAAACTAACTTCCTATTTGCTCCCTTAATTTTCTTTTTATATTTTTTTTGAAATTTCTGGGTGTTACACGTTTCTAACAAATTTTTGATTATCTTTGATTTGCATAGTCTGTAAAGCATGGTAATGTTTTGCAAGATCATCATCAAGATAATTCAAACCATTAGAAGAAACATTTTTAGAAAAATTTTGATTACCAAACTTTGTGTTGTTCATTCTCACAGATCATGGAATGAATTTTCCTTGATTATAAATCTTTGTTTTCACAGCATAGGAATCATCACAATCCGAATCAATCCTTCGAAAAGATCTCAAGCCTAAGGAAGGTTGTTTTGTTAATCTTTGAAAACCAACACTTTGATTTCTTTGAAATTGTGGATTGACATATCCATTCCTTGGCAAGTTCCTTCGAAAGTAATTCTCAGTTTTGTGATTTCTTTCATCAAAAATGGTACAATACTTGTTGAAATAACAATCAACTGTTGAATGGTTTTTCATATCACAAATGTGACATTACCTGTTAAAGAAACATTCATCAGTCTTATGATTGAACATATCACATATTTCACAGTACCTTTGTTAAAATTTAAACAACTATTGATTAACCTTAGATGTGGAAGCCACATTTAAATCCTTGTTTTGATTTAGGAGTTGCAAAGTTACTCTGTTGTTTTTTATTTGAGAGTTTGTTCTTTTGAAATTTGGGTTTTGACTTTTGTTCATTAACACCATTCCTAGACACCTTAGATACAAATCTTTTGTTGACAGCGAAAGACTTTGGACCTAAACCTATTTTCAGATTAGAGTTAGATTTGTTCTTTGAATTTGATTTGATTTCTGGAATTGTGTTCATATCAAAAGTACCCGCAGACACAAACTTCACTGGTTTAAACTGATTAGATTGATTTGTTCTTTGATTTTGATTGTTTTGATTTTTATTCTGAGAGGATTTAGCTTTAGCATTTTTCCTTCCCCTTCTCTGGTTTCTTGATCTTGATGATCTCTGCTTGCTTTATGATTGAACATCTTCAGTAGAAGACTCTTTTGCATTTTCTTTATCTTTTTGTTCTTTCTGCCATTTGATGAAGTCTGGATTGTTTACTCTATAAGAAAACGAATCTTTAGATGTTACTTCATCTTGTTTTGCTTTCTCTTTATTCTTTGGGTTTTGTTTGTCATTCTTTACAATGACTTCTTCAACAACATACTCTTTAGGAACAAACATTTTCTTATTCTTTGGTTGTGGCTTGTAAGATTTAACTTTCACTGGATGACTATTTGTTAATCTTTTTAGAATCTTGTTCCTCAAATATCTCAACATTAGTTTTCTCTTCATCACTTTCAGAATTCTTTTTCTTATTTTGAAAGGCTTTTAGCTTAGCTTTGTTTTCAGGTGAGTGATCATGTGTGTTAAAGTTTTCTAGTAAAGTGTTTCTGATAGATTCAGGCATGGGTTCATGTGTGAAACCTAGACCTGTTTTGTTTTTATCTTTCCTCTCACTTATCAACTGTTCTACAATTGTTTTAGAACTTTTAACTTTAGCTAGATCCACCTATGTTGCAGCATGAGCTATTTTTTCTTCTTCTAAATTTTTAGTCATCTCCTCAAGTTGTTCTTTGGCAAGTTCAAGTTCTTTTAGAGTTTTATTCCATTAGGTTTATAGAGATAAGATCTTTTCATCAGAGACTTTATGATCGTTTTTTAGTTTGTTGTGCATTTCTTCTTCTTGTTTAAGTTTGTCATAGATTTTAAATGAATATGCTCTGTAATACTCAACTTGATCAAAACATGCTTTTATGCACATTTTCTCTCTGACTTCAATATGAATTTCAGGATAACTTTAAGAAGTCTCAGAGTCAGATGATGGATGCTCAACCTTTGGTTGTTTAGACTGAGCCATGAGTGTAATTTCTTTGAATCCTCTTTTGGGTCAGATTTGTAATCAAATCATAATCTGCATCATCATTTTCAGAATCACCATCTGCCTTAGGATCATTTTCTTCAGACTAGTCTTCATTTTGAACTTCAGCAACAAGAGCTAAACTAGATGTTAGATCAGCTATGAATTGTTCAGCATAAGCACTCCAGTCATAGCAATCTTTTATGCTAACTACAAGATCTTTCTTTGGCTCTTCAGATGATTTTGATTCATCTTTAAGGTCTGGCTTGGGAAGACCTTGATAAGGCTTTTGAAAGGTCTTTTTAGACTGTTGTTGGTATCTTTGACTGCTAGAACCTGCTTGGCCATTTCCACCTTGATTTCTAGGAGCTTTACATTTCCTTAAGAAATAACCATAACTTTTGCAGTTGAAACACCTTGACTTTGATTTGTCAAATCCAAGAGTTTTGTTCGCACTGGGCTTGTAATTCCTGTTAACAAGTGAGTGTTTCTGTATTCTGTAACCAATCATTACCATCTGCCAATTCAAGTTCATCTCTTCCACATCACCAGGATCCATCTCAAACAAATCTTGCAAAAAAAGATCTAACTAGGTTAGATGACTACCTTGATAAGCATGAAAACTTGCCATGAAAGCAGTAAAAGTAGATTTTGACTCATCATCCTGTAACAGGATGTTAATAACATCTTTAACTTTGCTAGTTTTAATAGAATTAGAAGATGAAGTCTCAGTTTGAGGTTTAGAAGTTTGACTTTTAGGAGGAGACTGAGGTTGAGTTGTATAAATAGGAGCACTTGTGTAAGAAGAATCTATGAAGAAACCAGCTCCAATGAACAAATCACCCTTGTCTTGTTGAGAATTTTCATCTTTTGCCAGAAAAACATTCTCCACTGTGTTAGCTGAAGAAGCAACGTACTTATACGGAGATATTGATGTAGCTCTATCATTATTTCTAGAGCTCTCATCAATTTCAACTGATTCAATTTTGGCAATCAAAAGTTCCAGATCCATCAAAACTTTTCAGTATGCTTCAACAGAGTGACTGTCGGCTTCGATGAAGATGGAAGAGCATTTAGAAGTCTGTAATTTAGATCTTGAGTTTCTGCTTTTTAACATTTTAGTAGTTAATTGCACAAATCTATTCATCATTTCATTGATTGTTTCACCAGAAAGATGCTCAAATAACTCCAATTGCCTCTTGAGTTTTTGCTTTTTGAGATCTTGTATCTCTTTACCACCTTCACAAATAATCTTCAAAGCTCTATACATGGTGTAACCAGTTTGATAACCTTCAAGTCTAGTCAAGACTTCCAATGGTAACCCCTTACACATCAGTGAGTAAGCTTTGATGTCATTCTTAACCTTCCTTAAGTCATCACCTTGTAGACCATCCTCTGGATAAGATTCCGGAGAGTCTTTTGTATAAACAAATCCTCTGTCAGGACCATCTGATGTAATTGGGATATGTGGTTCTTTCTCTATTGACTTCCACAAATCAGTGTCAATGGAGTTTAGATGACGCTTCAATCTAAGATACCAATTTTTGAAATCAGCTCTATTGTTGAGCTTAGGAACCCAGTTCTCAGAATCTTCAGACATAACCATTTTGTATTTTTGAATTAATGAAAATGACTTGTTTTTCTTTTTTTTTAAATTTTAAAAAGAAACTATGAAATGAAAATATTTTTGGATTTTAGTTTTTGAAAAATTTCTAAGTGTTTATTGATAAGTCTGAATATTGATGCGCCTGAAACTTCTGAAACGCCTGACTTTGAACAATAAATGTCTAAGAGCATGCCTTTGATGAATTTTTAAACACCTGACTGATGAAGAGTCCGAACAGTTCTCAAACGCCCAAACAGTGTATAAATGCCTGAGGTAAAAATGCCCAAATAGTTCTCAAACATCTAAAATTGCAAAGTTTCAACAAAGTCTCAATGCGACCAAATAGTCACAATACGTCCCAATAGTAGAAAAACGCCTATTGTGAAAATGCCTTAACCGTGCTAAAATGCATAAACAGTTGCAAGGCGTTTGAACACTTAGCAAATTTCAGCAGTTTTTCACAACACAAGCGCCTAATTCATCGTCTTCAACAAACTCATATCTTATGAAATTCTTCAAAACTTGTTCAGTTGATCTAAAAACTTCCGATTAGGTAGTAAATAGATCGATTAACAATCTTCAATCAACATTTTGATCAAACAACAACAACAAATCTGTTTTCTGATTGAATTACAGTCCGAAAATGAAGAAAAACTTTTCGTACACAAATTTGATCAATACTCAGATCTGAATGGATTAAACACCAAATTGTCATTCAATTCATGTTTCTATAGATGAAACACAACTGAAAACAACAGTTAATCAATCAAATTGCAATCAACATAGATTTCAAGTGATTCGAAGAGCTCAATAATGCCTATAAGCTCTGATCACTGAACCGAAAGCTCTAATACCATTTGATAGGTTCAAATGGATTGATTTGTGATGATATCATAATGCAATGATCAATTCAAACACTAAGTAAACAAACATAAGCAATTACTTCAAATATTCATAGATTTCATTGATAGCAAATGCTTAGGATACAAAGTGTAAGTGTGAGTTACAGTCGTTCAGTCTGTTCTAACTGTTTCGTTGTCTACTTTTTTTACACGATACAAAAACTATCCTATTTATACAATCAAAGAAAAAAGAGGAATGTATATTTACAAAATAAGTCCCTATACTATGACAAAACACAAAAGACAAATCTTAATCTTCTAAGAGCTCTAATAATGGACATTATCAATAAGTTGAAGTCCTTTGAGTTAGACCTGAAACAACGAGAATACAATTAGGCAATGCTTCCATCCCAAGCTTACTTACAGAAAGCTGCTCTTATTCCATCTACTTCAGATTCATCAAAGCATGTGTCAGCTTATGGTGGCATGACAGGCACTTCTGACAAGACTACTGGCAGTGGATCTACATCAACATCGTCAAGTCTTTCATAGGTTCCTTCAGAAAGAATGGCCTTATTTGGTCTCTTCGTACATAGTTATAAAGCTTTGGTGGTTGGTGAACTAAAGTGAAGAGGAATGACTACAGAAGATATGTATCAGGTGGATCCTGATGATCTGGAGGAAGCTGATCTTTAATGGCAAATGACTATGATCACTTTAAGGGCAAGAAGATTCATGGAGAGAACAGGAAGGAAGAACTTTGGAAACCAGAATACAAAGGTTGGATTTGATAAGTCAATGCTGAGGTGCTTCAACTGCAAACAACTCGGGTATTTAGAAAATATAGAATTTTATCTTTCTATATCTTACGATATAGAGAATGTCCATCTCCCATCATGACTGAACCTGGAACGAGAGTTAATCGGGTTATGTCAATTGAGGATAAGGATGAAAACAAGAAGAAGAAGAAGAAACAGCTCTGCTAACTAACTTTGATTAGAGTGCTGAGTTAGCTTAAACTACAGAGGAAATCAATCATGCCCTGGTAGCTGAGATTGTAGAGGCAGTAAAGATTGAAGCAGAAAGAAAGAGGGAATGGGAAGAAAAATGAAGTGTGAAGAATGCTTGTGGAGAAAAGGAGAAGGAGAGTATTGTGGATGTTTGTGAAAAGAAAGAAAAGAGTGGACATGGAAAAGCTGTAAGAGAAGAAGAGTTGAAGGTGGAATCAAGGGTGTGCAATTGTGAGAAAGCCCTAGCTGCAGAGAAGAAGATAATGGAGATTCCATATGAGGTAGTTCAAGACATTTGTTCATCTGCTTGAAAAGTCCGTCTGTTTGGAATTTATAAAATAAATAACATATTAAAAGAAAATGGAGGGGAACTAAAAAGGGTAAATGAGGAACTTAAAAAGAATGAAGCAAATTTTTTTGTAAAACTAAATGAAGCTTTAAAAGAAAATGATTATTTAAAAAGAACTCTTTTGAAAGAAACGTGGAAGTAAATGCTTTGACAGAAAGGGTAACTTTAGCTGAACTCGAGACCACTAAACTTAAAAAAAACATGATAAATGGACTATTTCTGGAATGAAGGTAGAGGAACTCTATTGCAAACAAAGAGGAGCTAGAATTAAGACAGGGTTAGGTTTTGGTGAAACCACTCATGTTTACCAACCAAACAAAGCAGCATTGACATGTAATAACCATATCATTGAAGAAATCAAACCAAAACAAACACAGCCACAGAAATCCAAAGCAGCAAAGCCTGACTACAAACAAAAGGCTATGGTTCTCTATGAGAAATTCAAACTAGCTGGATTTCTTGAACCAGAATTAACAAAGTCCAAACTAAAGGAAAAAATTAAGATGGAGTTAAAGAACAAGCAGAAGCCTGAGGTACACGAAATCAAAGAACTGGTCAAGAGGATGAAAACCAGATCTAAAAGAAAGAAGAAAAATCAGACCAAGTCTTCTACACCTGATCCAAATCAACCATCAACCTCAAAGGCTACATTAGAAACTCCAAAACAACAACCAAATCTCTACGAGACATCCAATTCAGATTCACACAACACGTCTAAGTGTAAAAACACTGAGAGTGATACATATATATGTCCTCATAAGAGAAAGAAACAAAAACAACCCAGACAAAAGGTTGTGAAGTTCCAATCAAATCCAACTTCATCATCCAAGCCTAAGGGAAAAAGATCCAGACCTTCTCCTTACTGCTTAAATTATGACATGGAGAATCATACCACTTTAGAGTGTTCATACCACAACTCTCCAACATCACCACATAGAAAAAGGTCAAAGGTCTTATCATCCATCAGAGTCATACTCACCAAGATCAGAGCAGGAGTACTACACCAGATGTCATAGCTACTCTTCTCCTCGATCACATCGGCATGGGTATGATTTTCAACATTATGATATTAATCACTATTGGGCACCAAGACATTATCTGAGGTCATACATATAACATAAGTATGACAGATATAGGAATAATACTTGGCATAATGGCTATCATAGAAGATCACATCCATCAAATTATTATAACCATGATTATAATTCTTATGATGAATATGATCACATGCCCAGAAGAAACAAACATGATCAAGGACAAAGATCCTTTGCAACACCTCCTTAAAACTTTCAAAAACAAAATAGATTTTCTAAACCAACCAAAAGATCTTCAAAAGCCAAACAAACTCCTTTCGTTAAACCAACTAAGGTTGAGTCAGTTGGTTCAAAATCTAAACAATGTTAGAGAAAGAAAACAATTTTAGGAGGTGAGTTGATAAATCATCAGATAAAGCAAAGTCATACACATACCAACAAGTCATATATAAAGATGCTAATGTACAGCTCAGGACAGTAATGGCTTGGGTTGTAATATCTAACTGATTTGCTAGTATGATAGGAATAGTTATGGAGGCCTGCAAACCCAAGAAAAGTTACCAGTGGCTGATCCCTTCCCATGATAGGAACGTTCTTCCTGCTCATGATGTTTTTGATGTGACTGAGCCAAATGGAGCAGAAACTAACCATGATTCAATGCAGGACATCAATCATTCACAGAAACAATGATGGCAACGCAAGAAACAACCGATGTTTTATTCCATCTGCTTAATCTTATTACATTGCTACATGGACTAACTGTTGATGATCCCTATTGAATTGATAACACATATGTCATTTCTTTATTTTCTTAAAACCAAAAATCCAAAAAATTAGAAAATAAAAAAAAGTCAAAAAATATTACTATTATGTAATTAACTTTGAATCATCCTGCTTTTACATGAGAAACGATAGTACACTCATCTACTATCTTCTGCATCTATTTTTCAAATCAATAAAGACTGATAAGACTCTGTTTGATATGTCAGTAGGCTCAGCTTGGATTCAAGATAAGCATATTTATGATGAACTAAATCAATATGCATTGTGGACCAAAACCATCTTAGGGTATTGGAAAGCAATGACTTTTCCAAGTGTTTGCGTGTGAGGTTACCTAAACACACCATGTGAAAATGGTTTATAAATTTCTCATTGATAAAAGCATCTGTTTCTCCTTTGTTGTATGTAAATATAAACCTCGAGTAAAAGTGTTGATGCTGCCAAAAAGGCAAAGAAAAGAATCCCAATATGGATCAAAGCTAAAAGAATCCCAATGAGGATCAGCTTCCAAAGTGAAGTGTAAAAGAATCTCAATGTGGATCAAATACAAAAAGAATCCCAAAGTGGATCATATCATGAGAATTTATACTCTAAGTAGCCTTGTTCAAGTTGTGATAAAGTGACACCTTGCATTTCATAAGGAGGGTTATTCTTCCACACTTCTGAGTGTGGGGTACTCAATTAGCTTATCTAATCAAACCTAACACATGATAAATATCATAAAATGTTGAAAATAGATCCTTGCAAGAGTTTAAGTGGACAAACATACTTTCAATCAACTTTGTTCTTTGTCTATGTCTATTCAAACTTTAAATTCTTAGATGTAGAGGATTTTGGATTAGTATGATCTCATTGCAGTTGAAGGATTCATACTTATAAATATCATAATTTTGAAAAATCTAAAATTCCAAAAAGATTTGTCATTATAAGTATTTTTCTTAGTTTTGGCAGATTTACATGTGTTATAGATTTAGGAGTGAAACTTCCATGCAATACCTCTACCGAGAGGATTTAGACTTTTGCAGGTGATGAATTGCATAACATGCTTGAGTTTCGCATTCAGTTCAAGATGTTAAGTGAACACTCTTGCTTTCTTCAAAGATCTCCTGCCAATTGCTGAGAACTAAGAATCCTCCTCTTGGTGTCTCATAGACAAAAGTTCCTCACCCTCCAAAGCATTTGTTAAGGGAGAGTATATGTCAAGTATGAAAAATGTATGATCCTTCTCCTTCACTTCTAAAGTTGAGATAAAGCTACTGATATTGCTACCTGTACAATCCACAGTATAGGTGTATTTTCAAGTCTTCAAAATAAGACTAGAAGATCAAGCTGATGAAACATCCATCAAGTGACGAAACTAAGTTCGTATGTGCCGAAACAAATTTTTTTCTTAATGCCTTTTTCTGAAGCTTCTAAGAAGATGCTACCAAAAAGGGAAGAAGACTGCACTTCAAGACTGCACATCAATCAGCATCCAAAGTTTTGATAATCATGTGGTTTTATTGTGGAACTATTTGAAGGTGATACTTATTAAAACCTAAGTGCCGAATCTCATGATAATTACCAAAACCGACATGGTGAAGCTTTGCTGAATATATGATCAAAACAAAGAAAATTGAGCAAAGTGAAACTTGGTCAATCATGGTCAAAGTCAACAGTCAACATCAACCGACGTCCCGAATGACGTCAGCACCCGACAGTCACGCATCAGCAATAGAGAATTTATCAGACTTAGAAGAATATTTGTGTAATCATTAGGGCTTAGTTGTAATTTTGTTCATTTATGTAAATAGTATAAATAGACTAAGTGTAGTCTATACTCTAAGCATTGTAAGCACTAACAATAACAAACAAGAGAGAATTAGTCTAGTAAGAGAAACAATTAGGATAAGTGTGTGTGATAGAGAATTTTCTTACAAACCCCCTTTGTAATCTCCTAGCATCATCATCCATATGAATGAATGAAATTTTTATGAATATGTGTTCTTGAATTGTTCATCATTCATTCATCATCATACATTAAATCTTGCAACAGATCTTCACTTGAAATCATCAGCAGGTATGTGAGATTCCATATCATAGATCTGATAAACAACAACACATATGGTAAGGACAAAGAGTACAATCTAGAAGATGAAATTGATGAGGTTGAAGAGGAAATGATGGTCCAGAGGGAGAAACGGACAAAGAAGAAGGCAAATCAGGGAGAACCAGCTAATGTCACTGAAAGGAGGGATCCCAGATCAGAGCTAGACCAAGATGTCATTCGAAACCTAAATACATCATTGGCAAATGAATTGGGATGATCAAAATGAAGTTGGTGAATCAAGAATTAAGAGACAAGGAGAAAGAAAAGGAAATAGAGAGCATGAAGAGATTGATGTTAGACCAACATGATTTAATCAAGCGACTACTCAAGGAAGTGAACGAGCTGAAAGCTAATGCTGGACTGCCCAATCAGTTAACTCAAGCTGAGTTAGATGATCTTACTGATACATATAAGTATTCCATTATGAAAGTAGGGAGTGCAAATAGGGTAGGAGAAGGCACAAGTGGAGAGAGAGTTTATGCAAGTGGTGTTGATGTTGGTAGAGCGGGTGCTAGTGGCAGTGGTGATGGTGGTTCTGGTACTGGAGTTGGTGATATTAGTGGATCTAGAGTTGATAAAGGAAATGTTGGTGTTGAGGCTGGAGTAAGTAGAGCTGGAGATGAGAGAGGAAGTGGTGCACGAAGTGTTGTAGGGAATGTGAGTGAGGTTGTGGAGGCAGGAATTATAGATATGGGGTTTGAGATAAATGTTAATATGACTGGCGATGAAGTAATCCGAGATGAAGGAGTTAGAGGAGAAAAGAGAGGTGATGAGTTCAAGTTAAGAGATGAAGAAGAGGAGATTGAAGCGCAATTAGGGTATTATGATTCTGAGCCTGAATACTATGAGGTAGACGAGCGACCAATGACATATGTGGCTCAGAGGAGTTCAACTGAAGGAGATATTATAAAGTTGGACAAGGAAGATTGGTTCATCAAGGAGAAAGAACCAAAATAGCTAACTCCGTTATTTCAAAACATAAGAGAACCAAGCAGGAAGGAATCTAACAAGAAGATAATCAGTTGGAAATACGATCATGAATTAAAAATGATTATGATTAAGAGAAAATAAGGGGGAATCTCATATCTACATAGAAGGAAGGCATTTAAGACATTGCCGAGATGTGATTTGAGAAGTTAGCTGAGATTCCCTTGATAGACTCAAGCCTAAAGGAGAGGTCAATTATGCTAGAAAATAAGATTTGAAAGGGGCTTAAGGAAAACTTTGAGGCATTTGGATATATAAAGACGGAGAGAAGGAGATCTAATAAAACATGGATTAGGTGACTGGAAAAGGGAAAATTGTATTAAGATTCAAACCAGCAAAGACAGTGGACTGAGTGAGGGTACCTGCATGACCATATGAAGGGTGCTCAATACAATCAGTCTTACAATGAGGAGTGGTTTAGAACACTTAACAGTTCAAATGGGGAACTGGGTTTGAGTATGATGGTACTTTGAACACAAGTAATTAGTGAGACAAAACAAAGAACAAAAACAAACAAGTATGGTTTTCAAGGATGTTGTATATTGCTCTCAAGTTCTATAACAAGTTTTTACAAAGCATATCAAATTACAAGGACCTGAGACAATTTATACTACATCCTACAACCGTCAATACTTAGAAAGACAGTTCGAAACACTAATCTAGACAACAAGATCAATGTAGAGTCAAAAGGCAGATTGCCTTTTGACTAGTGACTAAGACATGCCATAGCTCATATCCTTTTCTAATATAAAAAGGTTTACAGGTACTAAAGTCAGAAGTTACAGACAAAGACCTTATTCTACTATTTACAAAAGCTTGGACTTTTCACCAACTCATACAAGTTGGTGAGTCTTCAGAGTTGCAGTGGAAAGTGTGTTAGCTTTCTGTAAAATAGATCAGAGAAAGCATGTCTTCTCTATCTTCGGAAGAAATCAGTTTTCATAGCAAAATGGTTTTGGAAGACTTTGTCTCTGAAGCTTCAGAAGACTTCATCTTTGGCTTCAGATGATTTGGACTTTGGCTTCAAAAGATTTTACACTTAGAGTATTTTCTGATGCAGTGGGTAAAACTTCCAAAGCACTTCTACTACCTTGTACATCCAATGCATGCATGTAGGAAGACCCTTGGTTGTTTTGGCTTCTTTGGTTGCATCAGCCTTATAATCTTCTGATATTATCTTATAAAATCCCCCTAGGCTGATGCTAACAAAATGGAGAAGTTCTTCAGATGTTGATAGTCCTTATCAAGATCAAGACCAAGCATCGTTTCATCATCTGGTCAGGATCCCTCAGACTCTCATAGTATCTTCTCATATCATAGAGATCATGTAGAGGAAGATCAACCGTGTCATGCTAAAAGTAGACATCTGGACCTCCTTGATCTCTAATGACATACCATCTGTCCAGATTAGTAGCAAAACTCCAGGACAAGATGGGTCTTCCAATGGCAACAGGCTCTACTTAAATAGGAGTTAGTTGAGTAGCCTCTTCATGCACTACCACAGGATGCTCTGACTCATCCTGAGGTGTGGAGGTGGATGCCTTGGTCTTTTTCTTCTTTGAAACACTTTTCCTGGCCATCTTTTTCCTCCTCTTTGAAGTTTTCAACTGAGAGGACTGGTCTTCAGCACCAGATTGTTCTGTTGTGTCCCTCTCAGTTGGGATCTCTTCTCTCACAGGTTCAGATGAAGAGAGAAGAGAACCCTGCTTTAGATCAGAAGACATAGTTGGCTGAGATGCAACTCTAGGATCAGGTTATCTTGTCTCAGGGGGTTCAACCTTCACCTCAACTTCAGGTTGAGTTGGACTTGGTGGAGAATGCAAGTCTACAAGCTCTCCCTTTTTGATCTTCTTCTTGATCACTCTTATATGCTCATCCATAGTGGATAGAGACATAGGACCAAGCCTCCTTCCGGAGAATCCGTACAGCTTTAAGAAGCTCATCATCCTTTGTCTGTCTTCAGACTTCTTTTGGCTTTTGTGGATGATGGCCCTTGACCTTGCAGCTTCTTCCCTTAACTTTCTTTTAGCAGCTTCTCTTTCATTTGTAGCTTGTTCCTTCAGTTGCTTTAGATATTCAAACTCAATGTACTCAAAGGATAAGGGAAGAAGTGCACCTACCTGATAGAGTCCTGTGGCACTCAGGTAGTTGATCATATTCATTCTTTCAGCTTCCCTATCTACCTGTGGTTGTGCAGCTGCCACAGTCTCTGTCTTAGGACTTTCTTGAACTGAGGAGATGACAGGAGCATGTTTGTAGAGCCTTTTCAGTCTCCTTTCTTCCTTGATCTTGAGGAGCAATGATGCATCCTCAGCCTCCCTCCTCTCCTTTGACAACTCAGTGTCAGCCAGCTCATTCAACTCTTCTAAGGGGAGAGATATGAGTTCATCAATGCTATAGTTCCTGGTCCCCAGGTAGTTTAGCCTGGCAACCCTCAACTCATCATCTTGAGTGTTTGGCATGGAGGCAGCCCAGATAGCAGCTTGCATGAAGCCTGAAGACCCTCCTGAACTCTCTCTCCTTAGCTTCCTCTTCCTCTCTCTCTTCTCCTCCTCTAACTCCTCAAAGGTCATTTCCTCTTCCTTTTGTCATGCGTAGGCCTTGGTGACTCAGGGTGGAGAGAGCTTTGGCCTTTATTGCTTGGTTCAACAGTTATACTCTGGCTAGAGAGAGGATGTGAAGCACCTTCACCAGCTGGTGCCTAACTGAGGGTACTGGGTGCTGAAGGAGATCATGTCTTAAGGTTCACAGGCTCAACTTAGGGTCCACCTCAACATCCAGTTGACCAAAAATCTCACCTGCTACCCTCTATCTATATAATTTTGATCTCATCTTGAACTCTTCAAGCACCCTTCCTTGAATTCAATCTGCTAATCTCTCAGCTTGTCTATTTTGGCTTGGGTTGACAAGTGGAAGATCAACCAGATGGATGCACTCATAGAAACTTAGGTTTGTATAATTGAAGATCTCTTATTGACCCTGAGCTTTAGAGATGACAAGAGCCCTTCTTTCTATGTCATACCTCTATACCAAGATTAGGTTCTCAGAGTGAAGAAATGGGGTAGACATGGCTCTAGTATACCCTCCTCAATTAGGCTGTATATGAGTGAGTCCATATCAACATGGACTTGAGGAGGATGCTGAGTATGGACTATTGCAAGTGAGGGTGGTGAATCCTCTAAGTCCATACTTTGAAAAGAACTCCCAGGTTCTGTGACTGTTATGACTTTCTCCCCTTTTTTGGTAGCATCACTTTCTTGCATAAGTGAGCTGGGGGTTGAGTCTATCACATTTACAGGTTCCTGTGGACCAGGTTGAGTTGTTCTTTATGGTCTCTCAGTTAGCTTTCCTTTAAGATTAGTGATCTCAAGTTGCTGGTCATTGACTCTCTTTTTTAAGATAGTCACATGAGATTCTAGGTGACTAATCTTAGAGACAAAATAGGTGCAAGTTTTAATCAATGTGTGCACCTTTAGTTTCAGACTCCCATCATCTTCATCAGAAGAATCACAGGGGGTTGAGAGAATTGGAGTAATGTCTTCTTCCTCATCACCAGCATAGTGTCCTTAGCGGCTGGATTTCCCCTGCATCATGACAATTTCAAGGGAAGTGTCAAGAGGCTGGGTTGTCATGGTTAAGGTCTGAATGATGTAATCAATTTTTAAAGTGAGAGCCTCTTCCATATGGATCTTCTAAAGGTAAATTTCTTATAAGTAGTCATTTGATTTTTAGACATAAATTTCTTCCGAAGGCAACTTGAAATCTTCCTAAGGAAAATATGTTTTAACAAAAATTTTCAAAAATCTAAAGAATATCATAAAAAAATTCTTCTAAAATAAACTGGGCTTATGAAGGTGATAAAATAGACAACTTAGGACCCACAGGTTTTAGAAATAAAGTTGATTTAAGCTTTTAAAAAATCTACTAAAAGTTAATCATCCTAATAGCTGACACAAGATATTTGAATCTTTGTTCATCAAAAGCTTTGGTGAACAGATCAGCATATTGTTCATTTGTGTTAACTTTGACTAGTTTGATTGTCCCTTCTCAAAGTTATCACTAATCAAATGATACCTGATGTTGATGTGTTTCGTCCTGGAGTACTGCACAGGATTCTTTGTAATAGAGATAACACTGTTGTTGTCTATGTGGATGGAATTCTCTTTGAAGTTGAATCCATAGTCCAACATCTGATTCTGAATCCAAAGCACTTGAGAATAGCAGCTGGCACCAGCAATGTGTTTAACTTCATCAATTGATGCAGAGACACAGGATTGTTTCTTGCATTGCCATGAGACAATCCTTCCACCAAGGAATTGACATCCCCCTGATGTAGACTTTGCAGTCATGTTGCAGCCACCATAGTCACTATCTGTATACGCAAACAGATTGAAGTCAAAATTCTTTGGATACCGAAGGCCAAGCTTGGGAGCACCTTTGAGATATCTAAGAATCCTCTTGACAGCAACCAGGTGTGACATCTTGGGGATTGCTTGATATCTTGCACAGATGCATATGACAAATATGATATCAGGCCCGCTGGCTGTGAGGTACATAAGAGACCCAATTTGCCCTGTAAAGATGCTCATCCACACACTTCCCCTCAAGATCAGGTCCAAGATAATGGTTTCTGGCTATGGGTGTCTTAGCAACCTTACAATCAGTCATGTAGAATCTTGTAAGTATGTCTTGTACATACTTTGATTGACTTATGAAGATGCCATTGTCAACTTGCTTCACTTTAATTCCTAGAAAGAAATTGAGTTCCCACATGGCATTCATTTCAAATCTATTCTTCATCAGCCTCTCAAAGTCTTTGCAGAGTTTTGGATTAGTTGACCCAAAGATAATGTCATCCATATATACTTGAACCAGCATTAAATCATTCTCTATTCCTTTTATGAAGAGAGTTCCATTTATAGTACCCCTCTTGTAACCATGTTGATAGAGATACTAAGATAGTGTCTCATACCACTTTCTGGGATCTTGGTGTAGCCTATAAATAGCTTTATCAAGCTTGCAGACACAATCAGGGTGATCTGGGTCTGCAAAGCCAGGTGGTTTTTTAGTATACACCTCTTCATTAATCACCCTATACAGAAAAGCACACTTGACATCAAGTTGGTAGACCTTGAAATCCTTGGATGCAGCTAAAGCTAGGAATATTCTTATAGCTTCAAGTCTTGCCACAGAAGCAAAAACATCTGTGTAATAAATTCCCTCTTCTTTTGTGTACCCTTGAACAACTAGTCTTTCCTTGTTCTTGATGACAAGTCCTCTATCATCTTTCTTATTCCTAAAAACCCACTTGGTTCCTATGGTAGTCTTCCCATGAGGAAGAGGACATAGGTTCCAAACCTTCTGTCTTTTGAATTGAAGCAGCTCCTCTTACATTGCTTCAACCTAGCTTCCATCTTTCAAAGCCTCATCAACTTTCTTTGGCTCTAATTGGGATAAGAAGCAAGAGTGTAGACAAACGTCATAGGCTTGTCCTCTTGTTCTCAACCCTGTATCAATATTTCCAATGATGTTTATGGTGGGGTGTGACTTCTGGATCCTTAGTTGAGGGATCACAGCAAGTTGATTGGAAAGATCCAAATTAGAAAAATTTAGATCTAGAAATGGAGTATCGCCGACCACATCAGCACACTTATCAAGTGAGACTTGATCCAATGAGTGTGTGATATCATTTATGTTGTCTTCTATGAAGTGGTTATCAGCATCAAGAAATTCTTGATCACTATCACCACCTCTATTTCCTCCTACATTTGAAGCTCCTTCACCTAAGTTTTGAACCTCTGAGCTAGAATTTGAAGGCATCTCGGATGTATCACCTGAATTTGTCCTGTTTGTGTTGATATGATCTTCATTTGCAGAGTTAGTTACCACTGGAGCTGAAGTAGTATTCTTGCTTGGTCTCAGCTCAAATCTTGGGTGAGGATCTTCTGTTGATATGTTACCTGTAGATCCTGAAACATCCTCACATTACTTGTTAAAACAGTTGTTAACTAAATAAAGATCAAATAGCCAATCCGGATAAGAACCTTTCACACTGGGTGTGTGCTCGTTGAAGGTCACATTCGGCTGACTCCTCAACTACTCTAGTTCTGAGATTGTATACTCTATAAGCCTTAGCTTGAGAATAGTATCTAATAAAATGTCCATCATCTAATTTCTCAGCAAACTTGGCTAGCTGATCTTTGGTATTCAAGATGGTGCATGAACATCCAAATGACTTAAGGAAGCCAATGAATGGTCTCCTTTTATGCCACAGCTCATAAGGAGTTTTACCATAAGTCTTAACTACTTAAACTCTATTCTGCATATAGCAGGCTGTGTTAACAGCCTCTGCCCAGAAGGTGATGGGTAGTTTAGAGTGAGACAACATGGTTCTTGCAGCCTCAATAAGTGTACTGTTTCTCCTCTCAGCAACACTGTTTTGATGAGGAGTCCTGGGAGCACTATAATGTCTTGTAATACCCTTTTCATCACTAAATGTATCAAGGATTTGGTTCTTAAATTCTGTTCCTTGATCACATCTTATGGTATTGACCTTGTGATCAGATTGATTCTCAATTTTTAGAATGAAATTCTCCAAGATCTCAGGAGTCTCATCCTTAGTTCTAAGGAAAAAGACCCAAGTGAATCTTATGAAATCATCTATGATCACTAAACAATATGAGGTCCTTCCTAAACTCATTACACTAGGGGGCCAAAGAGATCCATATGAAATAAGTGTAGGGGAGTAGTGATAGAGTTCTTTTCCTTTGGCTTGTGAGACACTTTGTGTTGCTTCCCTTTCAGGCATGCGACACAATGATCATCACTTGTAAACTCTTTCTTTGGCATTCTAGTTACCAAATCATTCTTAATTAATTTATTCATGTTCTTAAAGTTTACATGGCACATTCTTTTATGACAAGGAAAGACTAATCACTATTTGCTTTAGATAGAAAGCAAGAAACTTCTCCTGAGGGAGATGTTTCCTGCAAGTCCATCTTGTCCATGTTCCCTTTCCTGGGGGCTCTGAGCAGGATATCCTCTTAAGGAATGATCACCCCGGGCTTGAGAACAATGCACTCATGCTTAGTAAAGAGCATGTTGTGTCTCTAATCACAAAATTGGGATACACTCAGTAGATTGTATCCAAGCTCCTTAACAAAACTTACCTTCTCAATGTTGAGCTTACGATTTGTGACCATGCCCCTTCCAGTGATGTAACCACCAGCATCTCCTCCAAAAGCAACTAGTCCTCCATCAATTTTCTCAAAATTATAAAGCAAAGAACCATTGCCAGTCATGTGCCTGGAACAGCCACTATCAATGATCCATATATTTCCCTTGGTCTTTAGCTGTTCCTGCATAAAAAGAAGTGGTTAGTTACACTTGGAAACCCAAGCCTCATTGGTCTTGGGCTTTTCAAAGTGATATGAAGACAATGTAATAGTAACTTATCCTATATTCAAGCTTTGAGGATCATTAGTTGCTGTTAATGAAGAACTTTCAGTCACCAGGTCTTTCTTCATCTTCCACACCATCTTCGGAAGATTAGACTTGACCTTTAACACCTCGGAAGTTTCAACAATTTCTGATGCTTTGGAGAATAAACCATCAGAAGAACTTGCTTTCACTACAACATGCTTCAGTACTTTAGAAGCATTCCTTTCTTCCGAGACCAAATTTTCTTCCGAAGGCAAGTTTTAACTTGTCTTCTTCTTCACTTTGGAGCTTTCGAAGGAAACAGATTTTCCTTTTAAAGCTAGATTCTCCTTCTTCTTCTTAGAATTTTTCTCTTTGATCATGTGGATGGTACTTTTATGATTGTAAATGCAATCCTTAGCCAAATGAGAAGTACTACCACATATGATGCAGTCCATTTGCTTCCTTCTGAGAGTCTTCTTCTGAGAGGAAGACTGAACTTGATCACTTTCCTTATCCATCTTCACCATCACAGATGATACAGCAAGCTTCTTAGGGAGAGGCTTGCTCTTGGAGCTGGATAGTTCAGGCTGTGTAGTAGTGGTACACAGCTGATCAGTCTTCTTCTCCTTGCTGAGATGATTTGGACCTGAACTAGAACTCCTAGTACTAGAGTTCATGGTTGGGTCTTCAGCATTCACCACTTCAAACCCTGCAGAGATAAACACTTGTTTCTACTTAGAGTTAAAAGTGGCCTTGATTTCGTGAGCCTTCTTTGCCTTTATCTTGGCTTTCCTGATCAAGTTCATTCTTTGAGACTTTGTCATCCCAGCTTCTTCATTTCTCTCCTCAGGAAAATTGTGTCCCTTCTTAGGATGGTCCTCTTCACTCTTCTCAGACACATCCTTCACTATCTCCTTCTTATCCTCTTTAGCAATGGGGTCTATGAGGGGAAGCTCATCTTCACAAGTTCCACACCTTGGGGATCTTACAGATAAAAGAGTGTTTGGAGGAGCCATCTCAGTAGATCCCAGTCCTTGCTTATTTTGATAACAAACTTGTGCATGTAGGGATGAGGATACCATGTTCTTGAAGGTCTCTTCTTCAAGAACAAGTTTTTCTGCCTGGGCTTTGCTGATCACAAGCTCAGCCTGGCATTCAGTTAACTTAGCGATGAGATCTTTGATCTGAGTCTTGTAGTTGGTGTGTTCATGTTTTGGAGTTGAAATGGTTTTTTCTAGATCTTATATTTTTAGTTTATAAACATTTTTAGCTCTTTTGAAATCAGCTTTTAAGATATTTAAGGACTCAAAATTTGATCTCACGGTTGAAGCTTCTAGAAGATTAACATTTTGTCTTTATGTGTTTTTTGTCATAGTATAGGGACTTATTTTGTAAATAGATGTTCTTTTGTTTCTTGATAGTATAAATAGGATATTTTATGCATTTTATAAGAATTGATTTGATTCAAAATAGATTCACAATAGATTCAAATTGATTCAGAAAGAGAGTCAGTTAGAAAGAAAAATTAGAATAGAACGAACTGTAACCCTCACACATTATGTCCTGTGCATTTGCTATCAATGAAATCTATGAATTTTTTGATGTAATTGCATGTGTTTGATTATTTTGTGTCTGAATTGATCATTGTGTTATGTTATCATCACAAATTCGATCCTTTTGAACTGACCAATTAGTATCAGAGCCTTTGGTTCAGTGATCTTTAGCTTATCGACATTGTTGAGCTCTTTGAACAACTTGAAATCTGTGATTGATTGCAATTTGATCGATTAATTGTTGTTTTCAGTTGTGTTTCATCTATAGAAACATGATTTGAATCACAATTTGGTGTTTAATTCATTCAGATCTGAGGAATTAATCTAATTTGTGTACGAACTGTGTTAGTCATTTTCGGACTTCAATTCAATCAAAAAACTGATTTGTAGTTGTTGTTTGATCAAATTGAAGATTGAAGATTGTTAATCGACCTAATTTCTACCTAATTGGAAGATTTTTGATCAATTGAACAAGTTTTGAAGATTTTCATAAGATCTGAGTTTGTTGGAGAAGATGAATTAGGCGCATGTGGTTGAAAAACTGCTGAAAATTGACCAACTGTCTAGACGCATCACAACTGTTTGGGCGTTTTAGCACTGTTTAGGCATTTTTCAGTTCAGGCATTTTACCACTGTTGGGACGCATTGTGACTGTTTGGACGCATTGAGACTTTGTTGAAACCAAGTAATTCTAGGCGCTTGAGAACTGTTTGGGCGTTTTTAACCCAGGCGTTTCATAACTGTGTGGGCGTTTGAAGACTGTTTAGGCGCATCATCGGTTGGCGTTTTCAGAATTCATCTAAGGCATTCCCTTAGGCGTTTCTACTTCAAAGTCAGGCATTTCAGAACTATTCAGGCGCTTTACCACTATTTAGGCGCTTGATAACTATTTAGATGCTTGAGCACCCAGACTTATCAGTAAACACTTAGATAATTTTTCAAAAGCTAAAATCCAAAAAATATTATCATTTCATAGTTTTATTTCAAAACTTAAAAACAACAAAAACAAGTCATTTTCTTAAATTCAGAAATACAAGATTGTTAAGTCTGAAGATTCTGAGAACAGGGTTCCAAAGCTAAAGAATAGAGCTGATTTCAAGAACTAGTCTTTAAGATTGAAGCATCATCTGAACTCTATTGACACTAACTTGTGGAAGTCAATAGAGAAAGGACCTTATATCCCAATTACATCTGATGGTCCTAACAAAGAATTCGTGTATACAAAAGACTCTCCAGAACCTTATCCAGAGGATGGTCTGCAAGGTGATGGCTTAAGAAAGGTGAAGAATGACATCAAAGCTTATTCATTGATGTGCAAGGGATTACCATTGGAAGTCTTGACTAGACTTGAAGGTTATCAAACTGGTTACACCATGTACAAAGCTTTGAAGATCATTTGTAAAGGTGGTAAAGAGATTCATGATCTCAAAAAGCAGAAACTCAAGAGGCAATTAGAGTTATTTGAGCATCTTTCTGGGGAAACAGTTAATCAAATGATGAACAAATTTGTGCAATTAACAACTGAGATGTCAACTGCTAGTATCAAAAATCATCTCAAAGATCTAAATTACAGACTTCTCAATGCTCTTCCATCTTCATAGAAACAGACAGTTACTCTGTTAAAGCATACTGAAAAGTTTTCTATGGATCTAGATCTTTTGATTGCCAAGATTGAATCAGTTGAGATTGATGAGAGCTCCAAAAACAATGATAGAGCTTCTTTAGTGTCTCAGTATAAGTATGTTGTATCTCCAGCTAACATAGTGGAGAATGCTTTTCTGGCAAAAGATGATAACTCACCAGAAGACGAGGGTGATTTGTTCGTTGGAGCTGGTTTCTTTACAGATTCTTCTTACACAAGTGCTCCTGTTTATACAACTCAACCTCAAACTCCGTCTCCTCCTAAAACTCAAACACCTAAACCTTAAACTGAGACTTTATCTTCTAACTCTGTTAAAACTAGCAAAGTTAAAGATGTTATTAATATCCTTTTACAGGATGATGAGTCAAAATCTGCTTTTACTTCTTCTATGGCAAGTTTTCAAGCTTAACAAGGTAGTCATCTAACCCAATTAGATCTTGTTTTGTAGGATTTGCTCAATATGGGTCCTGATAATGTGGAAGAGATGGATTTGAATTGGCCGATGGTAATGATTGCTTACAGAACTCAAAAACTCTCATATGTTAACAGGAATTACAGGCCCAGTGCAAACAAGACTGTTGGCTATGATAAATCAAAATCAAGGTGTTTCAACTGCAACAGTTATGGTCATTTCTCAAGGTAATGTAAAGCTCCCAGAAACCAAGGAGGAAATGGTCAAGTAGGTTCTAGTAGTTAAAGATATCATCAGCAGTCTCAGAAAACTTTCCAAAAGCCTTATCAGAGTCTTCCTATGCCAGAACTTAAAGATGAATCAAAATCATCTGAAGAGCCAAAGAAAGCTCTTGTTGTTAACATCAAAGAGGGCTATGACTGAAGTGCTTATGCTAAACAATTCACAGCTGATCTAACATCTAGTTTAGCTCTTGTTGCAGATATTCAAAATGAAGACTGGTCTAAAGATAATGATCCTAAGGTTGATGGTGATTCAGAAAATGATGATGAAGATTATGATTGGAGTGACAAATCTGATCCAAACGGGGATTCAGAAGAAATTGCACTTATGGCTTTGTCTGACCAACCAAAGGTTGAGAATCCATCATCTGACTCTGAGACTTCATCTTCAAGTTATCCTGAAATTCCCATTGAAGTCAGAGAGAAAATGTGCACAAAAGCATGTTTTGATCAAGTTGAGCATTACAGAATATATTCATATAAGATTTGTGATAAACTTAAACAAGAAAAAGTAATGCACAACAAAATGAAAAAAGATCATAGAATCTCTGATGAAAAGATCCTATCTCTACAAAACACATGGAACAAAACTCTAAAAGAACTTGAACTTATTAAAAAACAACTTGAGGAGATGACTAAAAATTTAGAAGAAGAAAAAATTACTCATGCTGCAACTCAGGTGGATCTAGCTAAAGTTAAAAGTTCTAAAACTATTGTAGAACAGCTGGTAACTGAGAGGAAAGACAAAAACAAAACAGGTCTAGGTTTTACACATGAACCAATGCCTGAATCCATTACAAACACTCTGACAGTAAACTTTAACACACATGATCACTCACCTGAAAACAAAGCTAAGCTAAAATCCTTTCACAACAAGAAAAAGAATTCTAAAAGTGATGAAGAGAAAACAAATGTTGAGATATTTGAGGAACAAGATTCTAAAAAGATTAAAAATGGTCATCCAGTGATAGTTAAATCCTACCAACCACGACCACAGAATAAGAAAATGTTTGTTACCAAAGAGCATGTTGTTGAAGAAATCATTGTTAAGACTAAAAAACAAAACTCAAAGAATAAAGAGAAAGCAAAACTAGATGAAGTAACATCTGAAGATTCATTTTCTTATGGATTAAACAATCCAGACTTTATCAAATGGCAGAAAGAACAAAAAGATAAAGAAAATGTAAAAGAGTCTTCTCCTGAAGATGTTCAATCCCAAAGCAAACAAAGATCATCAAGATCAAGAAATCAAAGAAGGAGAAGGAAAAATGCTAAATCTAACTCCTCTCAAAACAAAAATCAAAACAATCAAAATCAAAGAATAATTTAAGTTAATCAGTTTAAACCAGTGAAATTTGTGTCTGCTGGTACTTTTGATATGAACACAATTCCAGAAATCAAATCAAATTCAAAGAACAAATCTAACTCTGATCTGAAAATAGGTTCAGGTCCAAAGTCTTCCGCTATTAACAAAAGATTTGTATCTAACGAGTCAAGAAATGGTGTTAATGAACAAAAGTCAAAAACCAAATATCAAAAGAACAAATTCTCAAATCAAAAACAACAGATTAACTTTGTAACTCCTAAATCAAAACAAGGATCAAATGTGACTTCCATATATAAAATTAATCAACAGTTGTTTAAATTTCAACAAAGGTACTGTGAAATATATGATATGTACAATCATAAGACTGAAGAATGTTTCTTTAATAGGTACTGCCACATTTATGATATGAAAAATCATTCAACAGCTGATTGTTATTTCAACAAGTATTGTACCATTTATGATGAAAGAAATCACAACACTGAGAATTGCTACTTCAGAAGGAACTTGCCAAGGAATGGATATGTAAATCCATAATTTCAAAGAAATCAAAGTGTTGGTTTTCAAAGATTGACAAAACAACCTTCCTTAGGCTTGAGATATTTTCGAAGAAATGATTCTGATTATGATGATTCTTATGCTGTAAAATCAAAGTAGTATAATCAAAGAAAATTCATTCCACAATCTGTGAGGATGAACGGTCGGAACTTTGGTAATCAAAACTTTTCTAAAAATGTTTCTTCTGATAGTTTGAATTATTTTGATGATGATCTTGAAAAACGCTATCATGCTTTGCGGATTAAACAAATCAAGATAATCAAAAATTTGTTAAAAACGGAATTGGTAAATTTACACAGCAAAAGAAGCCTGATTTGGGTTGATAACTCAACTCAAATATCTTTAAAATATAGGTACACCCAAGAAGATCTCTTAACACGTGGTATGTTGATAGTGGGTGTAGCCGGCATATGACAGGCAACCATGCGTTACTTCAAGATTTTAAGTTAAAAGATGGTACTCATGTAGCATTCGGAGGTGATGCAGGTGGAAAAATAACAGGAGAAGGAACAGTGTCCAATGGGATTATTAGCTTTGATAAAGTCAACTACTGTTCATAGTTGAACTTTAATCTCTTAAGTGTTTCCCAAATTTGTGACAAATCTTACTCTGTTCTATTTGATGATTCTTTTTGTTATATTTTGAAGCCAGGTTTTCAGATAAGCAAAGAATGGGTAGTTGTTAAAGCTGTTCGTTATCGAGATGTATACAAGTTAGATATGTCTCAAGTAGATCCATTTACAGAAACAACATGCCTAATTGCTCAAGCATCAAATGTCGAAAGCCAGTTATGGCATAGACTTCTTGGGCATTCCAAATTCAAGAACATGAACAAGCTTGTAGCAGGAAATCATGTAGTAGGTCTTCCAACAAAGAAGTTTGCTACAACAGATCATTGCTTGGCATGTTTAAAAGGAAAGCAGTACAGAGCGTCTTATAAGCCCAAACTGATAAACTCAAATTCCAAGCCTCTCCAGATGTTGCACATGGACCTATTCGGACCAACAAATGTGTAGAGTATTGGAAAGAAATCTTTTGGTTTAGTTATCATTGATGACTTTATAAGATTTTCATGGGTTTTTTTTTTGCATGCTAAATCTGAAACAGCTGAATTGTTAAAAGAATTCATCATTAAAGTAGAAAATTAATTAGATCAAAAGGTGAAAAAAATCAAAAGTGATAATGGAACCAAATTTAAAAATGCTAATGTTGACAGGTTTTGTGGAGAAAAAGGAATTGTTCGTTAATTCAGTGCTCCTAGAACTCCACAACAAAATGGAGTTGCTGAAATGAAAACCAGAACTTTGATTGAGGCTGCACGTTCCATGTTAGCAGATGCAAAGATTCCAATTACTTTCTGGGATGAAGCCATATCCACTACATGTTTTGTACAAAATCGAACATTACTTGTGAAAGATAAACATAAAACTCCTTATTAGTTGATGTTTGGTAGGAAACCTAATATAGATTTTCTTAAATCTTTTGGTTGTCTAGTTTTGATTTTAAACTCAAGTGACCAGCTAGGAAAATTTGATGTAAAATCTGATGAAGGATTTTTTGTTGGATATTCAACGGTTTCAAAAGCATTTAGAGTTTATAACTCTAGGACAAATGTTATCCTTGAAACTTTCAATGTTAAATTTCTTGAAAACTCTTTTCCATCTGTTGCAAATGGTATAGCTTGGTTATTTGATTTAGATTCTTTGTCAAAGTATTTTAATTCTAACTTGTTTGAATCTACAGGTGAGAAGAAGAAACAAGAAGGAGATCTTAGATCTTTCAGTGATAATTCTGACTCTGATGATATGGATGATTCTAGCCCAGATTATCCATTTTTCTCTTTTGTTAAATATCCTGTTTATAGTTATGAATCTCATGATCAATCTAGCTATCAACATTCCTTGTCTAAAAATACCAATGTTTCACAAAATATTCCTAATGATGGTCCTGAAATTGTACAACCTAAGTATGGAACTTCATCAGTTTCTGGTGATGTAGTTGTTACAGATAATCTTGATTACTTTATCAACTCACCGACTCAAGTTCCTAATTTGAATCAATATACTTTGAACTTATTGCATTAGCTTTTCGACATGAACCAATCTAATCTGGATGTTTATGTTCAAGGGAATGAGATTCCAAAGTCTCGTTTTCACAAGAACCATCCTACATCTCAGATTATCGGTCCATTGAATGAGAGAATGACGAGAAGTCATTCAGAACAAGCAAACCTCTGCTTATACTCGTGTTTTCTATCTCAAATTGTTCCTAAAAACATCACTGAAGCGTTAAAGGACAATAGTTGGATTAAGGCAATGCAAGAAGAGTTATTGCAATTTCAAAAACAAGAAGTGTAGAAGCTTGTGGATTTACCTGAAGGAGAAAATGCCATAGGCACAAGTCAGACGATCGGGGAATTTTTTTTCGCAACAAAGCAGACTCGTTGCACAAGGTTACACCCACGAAGAAGGAATAGATTATGATGAAGTATTTGCTCCAGTTGCAAGACTTGAATCAATTCATGTCTTCCTGGCTTATGCATCATATATACAATTCAAGGTGTATCAGATGGACGTGAAAGGTGCTTTCTTATATGGACCAATCACCGATGATGTGTATGTCAAGCAACCCCCAGGTTTTGAAGATTCAGAATATCCTCATCGTGTGTCTGCATCAAGATCCTAGAATCTGGTATGAAATGTTATCACAATATTTGATCCAACATGGATACACGTGAGGGCAAATTGATCCTACTTTGTCTATTAAGAAGGATGCTAATGATCTCTTATGTGTTCAAGTGTATGTTGATGATATCATATTTGGTTCTCCAAGTCCAAAATTGTGCAATGAATATGAAGAAATCATGAAGTCTTGTTTCCAAATGAGTTCTATGGGAGAAATTAACTTTTTCCTTGGTCTTCAAGTGAAGCAGTCTGCAGATGGAATTTTTATCAATCAAGAGAAATTTGTTGAAAAACTCTTGAAGAAATTTAAACTACAAGATTGTCAATCCATCAGAACTCCAGCTGATGTAAATACCAAGATTAAACCTGATCCGAAAGGAAAATCAGTTGACCAAACTCTATAGAGATCTATGATCAGATCTTTGATGTATCTTATTGCATCTAGACCTGATATAATGTATGATGTTTGTGTCTATACCAGGTACCAATTTGACCCAAAGGAATCTCATCTAATCGCAGTTAAACGAATATTCAGGTATCTCAAAGGAAAACCCGCGTTAGGGTTATGGTATCCTTATGAAGGAAACTTCGAGTTACATGGATATACAGATAGTGATTATGGGGGATGTTGCCAAGATCGAAAATCTACGACGGGTGGTTATCAGTTTTTAGGTCCCATATTAGTCTCATGGCAATGTAAGAAACAAACAAATGTCTCCGTTTCAACCGCAGAAGCTGAGTACATAGTTGCTTCAGCAGGATGTTCTCAAATACTTTGGTTACAAAACCAACTGCTGGATTACAAGTTCAATTTTCTTAAAACTCCTATTTACATTGATAACACCGCTGCTATGTTTATTATAGCTAATCCTGTCCAGCACTCAAAAACAAACATATCGAAATTAGATATCATTTTCTCAAAGATAACTCTGAAAAAGGTTTAATCATTTTGATTCAAATCGCAACTGCAAAACAGTTGGCTGACCTATTTACAAAAGCCTTTTTACTAGGTCGATCTGAATATTTGGTCGAGTCAATTGGACTTATTAATCATGTTTAAAAAATTGGTTTTGAGTTTAATTCAGTTGTCTGATTCATTAAAAATGATAAGAACCCTCCCTTAGCTTAATCTTGAATATAGAGAAACTGTCAAAGTTAACTGCCTGGTTGTATATATTGTGTGTGCATGTTCAATAGAAAATGAAAAAAAATACAAAAATAGAAAATTGCAAAATCAAAATAGAAAAATATAATACAAAAACACAAAAATAGAGGTTTTCTTGTTAGTTAATTGTTTAGGACTGAATCTGTCTTTGCAATTTGTGAGAAATGATAGATACATTAGTTTTGATCAGTTGCATACTTCACTCACTACTAAAGTCTGATGTGATCAGATATGATATGCTGGTAAGCTCATGCAATTATACTGAAAAAGTAAATTCTTATGATCAAACTAAATGAATCATGCATTCATGTTTGTCCATTTTAGTACCAATGAGTACTGTTGACTTCTCAGATTGATTGCTTGTAAAGTCATAAACTCACACCTGGTCACGATATGAATAACTATTGAGCTCTAATTATTTAAAGCATCTATTCACTTCTCTGTTATGTGTCAGCATAGACCTGAGGTGAGAGATATCCTTTGTTGTAAGTCATTATAGACCTGGATATTCTCTCTTTATGTAAAAGATGCCAATGTGCACAATCTAAACATGAGATCTGGTTATAAGTATATGTCAGGTTAACAAGTTAAGAAAAGTGATTTCTTGCATATCTTGATGAGAGTTGAACTCTCTATGTCTAAGTGTGACTTACATAATGTCATCTCTAATCGTACCTTAATCAATCCATGAATTGAAAAAGTAAGTGTGCTGAGTATCATGCAAAAGCACTCATTTTCTGTCCTTAGATCTCGTGTCTCCTTTGCTGTAGAAATACTGACCTGGAACACACTTGATCAGGATTTAATCATTGTCTATGACTATCCATCATTTTATTTCTTTTAATGTACTGATCTTAACTGATGTGATCTCACTGCAGGCATGTGATTCAAATGTATATAGTAGATTTTTATTCTGCTTTATTTTTGAAATTTGCATGATTTTCTGTGTGCAGGCATGTTGATAATGATTAGTTTTCTCTTCTTGCAAAGTCAAAGAAACTTCTAAGTTTGTAAAACTTAAAAGTTTAAGGGGAGTAAAAATGTAAAAGAGAAAATCAAATGGAAAATTTTCAAAAAGTGAAAAAGAAATAAAAAATAAAGTGCTTTGGATGAAAGTTGAAGCTGCAATTTCAAGCATGTGTGTGTTTGATATGATGTAAAAATGAACCTGAAAAAGAATTCAAATTCAGTGGAAAAGCTTCTTGCAAATAAAATGAGACTATTTGTCTTGTAGAAGTTATATAGAGACTAAGATGACTGGAAATTTTTTTTGAAAATAAAATAAAAATAAAATGGTAAAAAATAAAAAAATAAAAGTTTGAATGTCAAAAAATGTTAAAATTTAAGGGTCATTAATGTCAATTTTGAGTGATAGTCAAAATATTGACTGCGTGTTAAAAAAATTATGTAAACAGTACTAATGTGCTTAAATAGTGTTCAGTTGGATGGTGTGAAAATTTCAAGTGTCAAGACTCATGGAAGGGTTCTCATTTGCCTGAATAGTACTCATAAGTCTAAATCAGTAGTATGATGAATTTTAGAAAATTATGCAAGTGTTGGGCAATTCATTCTATGCTCATATGCCTAAACAGTTGTCATGTGTCTGAAAAATTGGTTAAGTGTTGGGCGTATCATCTATGCTCATGTGCCTAAACAGTACCAGACTTCCAAGTGTTAGTCTCATGCGCCTGAACAGTGTCCAAGCGCCTAAACAGTGCTTATACAACTGAACAGTGCTCATGCGTCTAAACCTCATACGCATTCACAGTGCTCATGTGTCTGAAAACTTAGGGTGAAATTTAGTCTCATGCGCCTTCACAGTGCTCATGCGCCTAAAAATTTACACTTGTATATATACAGCACTTGTTTTCATTCACTCATTCACAAACTCAAACACTCTGATTCACTCACTTGAACACCCAATACACTCATTCATTAAACATTCGATTGTTATCAGTTAATCTTTGTGATATATAGGTATCACAAGAGAATTTGATTGCCGAAGAGTCTTCACTCGAAGTTATCAAAGTTGTTGCTGATTCACCTATTCATGTGTCAGATGAACGTGGAAGATCAACAAAAATGCTACAGTCCTTTCTGAGATCTTGAATGCTGAGGAGATCATAGAATCTTTGAAAGAAGTTCAAGTCTGCATTCAAGAATGCTTTGTGAGAGTTGGAACTCTACAAAGAGAAGCCCATGTTCAAGATCAAAGATGAGACAAAAGAGTTTAATGTGGACTGAAGACAATGTAAATCTTATGGGGGGTATTGTTGAAGCTTTTAGAAGATTAACATTTTGTCTTTATGTGTTTTTTGTCATAGTATAGGGACTTATTTTGTAAATATATGTTCCTTTGTTTCTTGATAGTGTAAATAGGATATTTTATGCATTTTGTAAAAATTGATTTGATTCAGAATAGATTCAAAGAATTGATTCACAATAGATTCACATTGATTCAGAAAGAGAGTCAATAAGAAAGAAACAATTAGAACAGAACAAACTGTAACCCTCACACATTGTATCCTGTGTATTTGCTATCAATGAAATCTATGAATTTTTTGATGTAATTGCATGTGTTTGATTACTTTGTATTTGAATTGATCATTGCGTTATGATATCATCACAGATTTGATCCTTTTGAACCGATCACTCATCTTTAATTTATAGGACCTATACTTATTAACTTTAGCAATACATTCAGGTGTACAGAGATGTTCCAATACCTTGGCTTCATCATGGTCTGCCAAAAGTGCTTGGTTTGGAGCAGCATCCTCCACCTGAAAGCTCTAGTCAAAGCCTCCTTCTTCAGCAACTGCAGAATGTTGCCTGGGCTTCTCATTCTGGTGTGCTCCTTTAGTGTAGTTTGGCCTGGCTTGTGCTTCGCCACCATTTGACTTAGGTGCCTTGCACTCTCTGGCAAAGTGTCCTATTTGGTTATAATTGTAGCACTTCACCTTGCCTTTGTCCAGCTTAAACTTTCCACTGGACATATTGCTGGGAAACTTCCTTCCAGTCCTCTTGTAGAACTTCTTGGCCCTGTGAGTGAGAAGAGCCTTCTATTGGACTATTTCCATATACTTCAGATCATCTAGATGGATATAGTCCAGGTCATCAAGAGTGATGAGAAAGTTGCCTGTACTTTCTTTTGAAGACATAAAAGCTTGAGAAGAACTTATCTCCTGGAATGGGCATCTAGGGATGTAGCTCTCCCTTGGTGTCTCTGTGTAGGAGATGAAAGGCCCCTTCTATGAGGTTTCAGGGTAGCAGATAAGGTGGTGATATGGTTCACTGCTATCCTATTCAACCACATGAAGGGCTAAACTTAGTTGGATGCTGGATTTACCAGATGAATTTTGCATATTCATCTCCATCTGGTAGCCACTAAGTATGCCATATAACTCAGTAAGAGTAAAGGTCTTGAGGTTTTTAGTCCTTTTAATGACCACACAGTAGTATGTCAATTGTCTGGGAAGAGAGGACATGAACTTCCTAAAAGTATCCCTGTTCTCCAAAGTTACTCCAACATCAACAAGAGTATCCACAATCTCAACATACCAGAAGGACTGTTGAGTCATGGTTTCACCTGCGTTGAAGATGAAGTTTTCAAACTGCTGCTTCAAGAGGTCCTTCTTGTTCTCTTTATCTTAATTGGACCCCTCATACATCAGCTTCAGTGCATCCCACAGTTGCTTTGCAGTCTTGCACTTCTTGAAACCTCTATAAATAGAGTTTGGAAGAGCAGTTTGGAGGGCGGTTATGGACTTCTGATCAATATCAATTTTCTTCCGGTCTTCATTAGAATAATTGGCCACTTCCTTAGTATTATACCACCACTAGCAGCAGCTAAAGGGGTGGATGGTACATGAGGTCCAGAGACTACTGACCCCCACATCCTGGAGTCCTGGAACTTAATGAAGCCTTCCATTCTTTGACACCAAGTGTCAAAGTCTTCAGGAGTGATCAGTGAGGATTTAGTCATGGTACCTGTTTCCATGTCAGCCTTGGTGATAGCTGCCATTTGATATGTTAAGTATTTTGTGAGAGTGAAAGGATTAAAGATGGTGAGATCTTACAATCAAGAGCGTAAAATGCTCTGATACCAATTACAGGACCGTGTGAAGGGTGGTCAATATAATCAGTCTCACAATGAGAGGAGGTTTAGAACACTTAACAGTTCAAATGGGAAACTGGGTTTGAGTATGATGATACTTAGAACACAAGTAATTAGTGAGATAGAACTAAGAACAAAAACAAACAAGTATGTTTTTCAAGGATGCTGTATATTGCTCTCAAGATCTATTACAAGTGTTTACAAAGCAAATCGAATTACAAGGACCTGAGACACTTTATACTACAACCTTCAACCGTCAATACTTAGAAAGAGAGTTGGAAATACTAATCTGGACAACAAGATCAATGTAGAGTCAAAATGCAAATTGCCTTTTGACTAATTACTATGACAAGCCATAGCTCACCTCCTTTTCAAATATAAAAAGGTTTACAGGTACAAAAGTAGGAAGTTACAGACAAAGACCTTATTCTACTATTTACAAAAGCATGGACTTTTCACAAACTCATACAAGTTGGTGAGTATTCAGAGTTGTAGTGGAAAGTGTGTCATCTTTATATAAAGTAGATCAGAGAAAGCATGTCTTCTTTGTCTTTGGAAGAAATCAGTCTTCACAGCAAAATGGCTTCGAAAGACTTTGTCTCTGAAGCTTCAAAAGACTTCATCTTTGGCTTCGAAAGATTTGGACTTTGGCTTCAGAAGATTTTACACTTAGAGTATTTTCTGATGTAGTGTGTAAAACTTCCGAAGCACTTCTACTACCTTGTACATCCAGTGCATGCATGCAGGAAGACCCTTGGTTATTTTGGATTTTTTTGGTTGCATCAGCCTTATAATCTTCTGATATTATCTTACAGGACCCAATCCACAACCCCCATTGCTATAAAAGTTTGAAAAATGGTTCTATGACAATAACACTGGTGAAGATATAATAAGAGTGAAGGATGGTAAGGAAATTAAACTATTTGATCCTATGGAAGTATTCTCTTTTTGTGATGAAGATTTGCTGGTGTTGTAAGAGAACCATATCAAGGCGGGAGCCGGACCTGAGACAAAGAATGAAGCAAGTCTATTCATGAGGGTTGCAAACAAGACTCGCGAGGTAAGGGCTGAAATCAGGGAGCAAGCAGAGAAAGTACTTCAAGCTGACGAACTGACGATGGGAGTGCAGGATTTGACAAAACAATTTGAAAAGGCCAGTGCATGGGGAGAGAAGAGATTTTTGCTAGAACTGAAAAAGAAACATCCATTAAAGCTACAGAGGAGGTTCAGCAAGTCAAAGAAACAACCAGAGCTCATTCAGAAGATACAGTGGGTGAGGTCTAACCTAGGGGAGTATTGATGACCAAGAATAGGTTGGACTCACCAATATTGTTTTTGTTTATTTTGTTTTGCTTATTAATGTAATAGGAAAAATGTTAGTTTACTTATTTTATATTTTGTAGCTTATGTTCTCAGCGAAACTACGAGTGAAACTGAGTTTCGTTCGTAGTTAGACGGTCTAGGACACCCGGCGAAATGTGTGCTTATATATTGTGTGATTCACTCATTGTTAGCAACCTTTTTGAAAACCCTAATAAGAAAATCTTATTATTGTGATTGTGTTATTGTTGTGTATTGGCTGGAAGCTTATTGTTATCATATTTAAGCCTCATTTCATCTTTATTGTTCTAGTTTGGAGATTATTAAGAAATACTTGAAACTTGTGTTTGCTTATATTGAGAGCTTGTTGTTATCCAGTGGGATTCGTTATATTTTCAAAATCATTTGCACTGATTATCGATCAAATGGACCAACATTAGTGTTTCTAGATGGACTTCAAAGTATGGCTGGCTATAGGATATAGTATAAAGTATCTCAAGTACTTGTCTTTAGAACCAATCTTTGTAACACTTTGTAAAAGGAACTTGAGAGCAATATACATCATTCTTGAAAACCATCTTATTTGGTTCTTGTTCTTGTTCTTCTCTTTACTTGTGTTCTTTGTTTCACTTTAAGCCGGTTCCCTATTTGATCTGCTAAGTGTTCTAAGTCTCTTAAACCTTATGAAACTGTTGCATTGACCCCCTTCACTGGTCCTACAATTGGTATCAGAGAACTTTAGACTCTTGATTGTAAGATCTCACCATTTTTTAATCTCTTCAGTTTCACAAAACACTTACCATCTAAAATGGCAGGTATCACAAAAGTTGATATGGAAACTAGTACCACGACAAAGTCTCCACTGACCACTCCTGGTGACTTTGATACTTCGTGCCAATGTATGGAAGGGTTCATCAAGTCTCAAGATAGCAAGATATGGAGATTAGTTGTCGAAGGACCTCACATCCCAAGTACCTCTTCAGCCACTATTGGAAGTGGGATGATACGAAAGGAAATGGCTGACTATTCTAAGGAAGATTGAAAGAAGATTGACATAGATCAAAGGCCATGACCACTCTTCAAACTACTCTTCCAAAATCTATACACAGAGGCTTCAAGGAGTACAAAACTGCTAAGCAACTCTGGGATGCACTAAATCTTATGTATTAGGGGTCTGATGAAGCTAAAGAAAACAAGAAGGACCTCATGAAGTAACAGTTTTAGAACTTCACCTACAAATTAGGTGAAACTATGATTCTATAATACTTTAGGTATGTTGAGATTGTAGATACTCTCATGGATGATGGAGTTAAGCTTAAGAATAGAGACATTATGAGGAAGTTCATGTTTTTTGTTCCAAGATAATCGACTCATACTGTATGGCCATTAAGAGAGCTTAAAACCTCCCTATCCTTACTCTCACAGAGCTGTATGGTATCCGTAGTGGCTACAAGTTGGAGATGAACATGCAAAATCCATCAAGGTGGTAATTGTGATCAAGAATTGCTTGATACAGATAACCACTCCATAGAAGACACATCAATGATGTCACACACATCCCTGGATCCGAGCTATTCTTGATAAGTGTGTCAATGTGGTGGGTGACACTCAATTACCAGATCTGAATTTCACCAATTTAGATCTGTCGAACCTACTTGCTGTAATTCCTCAACTAAGAATCCATATGTTCCATCCCACCACAAACATCATTGGAAAGGTTGAGATAAGGGTGATAAAAGAGGACAAACCCATAAAAAATGTTTGTCTTTACTCTTGTTCTTGTCCCAGATTGGGCCAAAGAAGGTTGATGAAGCTCTAAAGGATGAAGTTGGGTTGATGCAACTAGGAGGAGTTGCCTTAATTCAAAAGACAAAAGGTTTGGAACCTATGCTCTCTTCCTCAAAGGAAGACACCAATAGGTACCAAGTGGGTTTTTAGGAATAAAAAGATGATAGAGGACTTGTCATCAAGAACAAGACAAGACTAGTTGTTCAAGGACATAAGAAGAAGGGATTGCCTACATAGATGTTTTTCTCCTCCGGCAAGACTTGAAGATGTTAGAATATTCCTTGCTTTCACTGCATCCAAGGATTTCAAGGTCTACTAAGTTGATGTCAAGTGTGCATTTCTATATGGAGTGATAGATGAATAAGTATATGTCAAACAACCACTTTGCTTTGCAAACCTAAATCATTCTGAATATGTCAGCAAGCTTGACAAAGCTCTCTATGGGCTGCATCAAGCTCCAAGGAAGTGGTATGAGACACTGTCATAGTACCTTGTTCCGCATGGATACAAAATAGGTACTATTGATAGCACACTCTTCAATAAAGGAGCAGGGACTGACTTGATGCTGGTTCAAGCTTATGTAGATGACATCATATTTGGGTCAACTAATCTGAAGCTTTAAAAAAAGTTTGAGAAGCTGATGAAAAATAGATTTGAAATGAGTGCCATGGGGGAAATTTATTTCTTTCTAGGAATTCAAGTGAAGCAAGTTGATAATGGCATCTTCATAAACCAATCAAAGTATGTGCAAGACATACTTAACAGATTTCATCTGACTGGGTGCAAGGTTGCTAAGTCCCCCATAGCTAGAAACCACTCCCTAGGATTTGATCTTGAGGGGTGTGTGTGTGGATGAACATCTCTACATGGCTATGATTGGGTCTCATACTTACCTCATAGATAGTAGGCCTGATATCATGTTTGCCATATGTATTGGTGTAAGATATCAAACCAACCCTAAGATGTCACACCTGGTTTCTATCAAAAAGATTCTCAAATATCTCAAATGAGCTCCCAAACTAGGGCTTTGGTATCCAAAGAATTCTGACTTCAATCTGTATGCTTATATAATAGTAACTATAGTGGCTGCACCATGACTGCAAAGTCTATATCTAGGGATGTTAATTCCTTGGTGGAAGGATAGACTCATGGCTATGCAAGAAACAATCTTGTGTGTCTGTATCAACTGCTAAAGCTGAATACATTGCTGATGCAAGCTGCTGTGCTCAAGTGCTCTGGATTCAGAATCGATTGCTGGACCATGGATTCAACATCAAAAAGACTCCCATCGACATAGACTATAATAGTGCTATCTCTATTTTAGGGAATCCTGCTCAGCACTCAAATACAAAGCACGTCAACATCAGGTATCATTTGATAAGAGATAATTTTGAAAAAGGATTGATAAAATTTGTCAAAGTTAACACAAATGAACAATATGCTCATCTGTTCACAAAAGCTTTTGATGAACAGAGATTTAAGTATCTTGTATAAGCTATTGGGATGATTAACTTCGAGTAGATTTTCTTAAACTAACTATAAGATTATTTTTTAATATATGTGTCTTAAGATGTCTATATTATCACCTATATAAGCCCAGTTTACTTTTGAAGATATTTTTCAAAATGATATTCCTTAGTATTTTGAGACCTTAGGATATGTTTATTTTTGAAAGACACTAAGTTGACTTTGGAAGAAATTATATCTTCAAAACTATTAACTACTTACTAAGAATTTTACCTTTAGAATATATATATCTTCTGAAGCTTATATATGCTTCTAAGTCGTTATATGTTTTGAAAGACAATTTCCTTCTGAAAGCAATTAAGTCTCGGAAGCTTTAGGCATCCTTTGAATAAAATTTTGAAGTGTACAATCTTCCAAAACCAAATATATCTCGAAAGCAAAATAGTCTATGTATTTTTCTTCGGAACAAATTTTTTTCAAGCTAAGGAAAACTTCCGAAGTCAAATTAGCTTTAGAAGTTTTCTCAAAACTTTCGAAGATTTTACCTTCGAAAGATTTTAGACATCCAAGAAAATTAACTTTTTGGGCACTTTTTCAGAGGTGGGACTGATATCTGGATTTCAAAGTTTATCCTTTTGCATTAACTTTGTCTCAAATCCATCATATAAATATTTGTACAATGATTCCCCGTCTTCCACCTTCCTCTTCGTCAGCAAAAGTTCTAACCCTATATTCACCCACAAACCAACATTGTTCTTAGCTTTCTTTACTTCAAAGCTTTCTAAAATGGCCATCCCTAAACCCCGAAAGCAACCTGATTTTTCCATGCATCTTTACAGGCAACATAATCAAGTTGCTCTGTTATCATCCGAGAAAGATCCAAGTTTCTCAGATGTATATCGCTTCCTTTCACAATCAAACTACCTCACCGTACTCACAATAGACCCTCCTCTATATGAAGAACAACTCCTTGAGTTTTGGAGGACATGCCAAGAGGTGATCTTGGATGGTGAGAAGACACTGTCTACCACAGCCACAATCAACTGTCATCTAAGGCTGGATGATGAAGAAGGCAAGCTGTGCTTCCTCAAATCAACTTTTAATGAGTCACTCCGACATATGGGCTATGATGGGGACTATACAGTCAGAACCTTGAAAAAGGGTAAGGTCTCCTACCAGTGGAAGTACCTCCTCCATGTCATTATACGCTCTTTATCTAACGAACATGGAGGATGGGACCAGTTCAAGTACCCATAGTTTGTCTATCAAAACTTGCTTGCAAACTTGGACTCCTTAGAGTACTACATGTTCCCAAGATATGTTCAACACATTCTTAACCGTGAACTGGGCTCATAGTTAAGGGGAACGGGTGCTACTCTTAAATTAGGACAGATGAAGCCTAACATCTTTAAAATCATGAGAAAGACCACTGTTGGCTTCTCAGGGGTAGAAACATCCCTGGTCCAAAAAATGTTAGAGCTCATCGCACAAGGTGACAACTTGGCAGCACTAACCAATGTTGAACCCATACCTTTTACATTTGCACCACCCACACAACCACAATTAACCATCACCTACACTAGTAAATCCAAACAAACCTTGCTTAGTCTACATAGATTGAGAAGGTACCCATACAACCACCCATGTAAGAGGAAGTGGAACCAAGAGCTCCCACTTCCCTTGAGGAGCAGATCACTCCCTTTACTTCATTAATCAGTGCTGAGGTTCCTCAGGCTTTAGGGGAAAGCTACAATCCCCAGCCGTTAGACTTAAACCAATCCATCCCAAGCCTCCAATTCTATGATGCTGAGGATGTAGGCTTTAGTGAGTACCATGGGTCTCTCTTCTCCTCCCTTCTTAAGGAGAGATGAGTGCTCCTGAATCACCCATGTCTAGCCTACATCATCCATCCCTTACTGAGTTGGACTTCTCTAAACATGTTCAGGAAGTCCATATGAAAGTGGCTCTTAATTTTGCAAGTGATTACATTATTAATACCTCAACCATGGCAACCAGACCCTTAACACTTCTCTTGAAGCAGTCATGGAGCAGGGGAAATTCAACAACAAAGAAACACAAGCTAGTGGTGAGGAAGAAGACTTTAGTCCAATTCTCTCATCCCTCCATGATTCTTCTGATGAAGATGAGGGGAGTCTGCAATTAAAGGTGCAAACATTGTCTAAAATCTGCACCTATTTAGTTTCAAAGGTAAGTCACTTGGAATCTCAGTTGGTTACCTTGCAAAGACAGGTCAATGACCAGCAACTTGAGATCACCGATCTTAAGGGAAAGTTAGCTGAGAGACTTGCCAGGCAAACTCAACCATGTCCACAAGAAAGTATGGATGTGGTGGACCTATCCCTTAGCTCCCCTATGCAAGAGGGTGATGCTACCAAAAAAGGGGAGAAACTCCTACCTACAATCCTAGAACCTGGGAGTTCTGCGCAGAGTATGGACATAAAGGACTCACCACCCTCACTTGCAATTGTCCATACTTAATAACCTCCTCAGGCCCACATTGATGTGGAAGCCCTGATTCGAAGCCTCTTTGAGGACGACATACCAAGGTCTATGTCTACCCTATCCTACCCTGCTGAAAATCCAATAGTAGGATGGAGGTATGATGCTGACAGAGAGCCTTGGTACTCTCTAAATCTCAGGGGCAATAAGAAGTCTTCAGTTTTCAAAACATGAGATACTATGAGAGCTTTTCTCTGGTTGGCCTGCCACTTGCCAGTCCAAGTCAAACCAAGCAAGCTGAAAGGTTAGATAAGAGAATTCAAGAAAGGGTGCTTGAAGAATTCAAGAGCAGGTCCAAATTATATAGACAGAGGCTAGCAAGCAAGAATATTGGTCAACTAGATATTGAGGCAGTCCTTAAGATTAGCTTCGAAGGGGAAACCTTGGTTCAAGGCCCGGTAGTTGAACCTGTGAACCTTGACACAGGAGATGCTTTAGTACCTAATACCCTCACGAAGACAACAGCTGGTGAAGGTGTCTCACAGCTTCTCCTAGCCAGAGCTTAGGTTCTACACCATGTGATGAAGGCCAAAGCTCTCTCCACCCTGAGTTATATAGGCCAATGGCTGACAAAGGGAAGAGGATTATGGCCTCTAAGGAGATTGAGGAAGAGAAACGGGAGAGGATGATGAAGGCAAGGGGAGAGAGAACTTGTGAGACTCCTAGCTTCATGGAAGCTACAATCAGGGATACCCCCAGACCAAACACTTAGGAGGATGAGTTAAGTGCAACTAGATTAAACTACTTGGCGTCTAGGAAGTACAATATAGGTGAAATCATCTTTCTTCCATTGGAAGAACTTAATGAATTGGTTGACACTGAAGTGTCAAAAGAGAGGAAGGAAACTGAAGCTGCAAAATTGCTCCTCAAAATTAAAGAAGAAAGAAGAAGAAAAGATTATACAAAGCTCCTACCCTCTCTCCAGTTCAAGAAAGCCCTAAGGTAGATGCTGTGGTAACTAAACAAGAAACTTAGGTAGGTAGGGAACAAGACATGCAAAACATGATAACCTACCTGAGTGCCACAGACCTTTGAACCACAAAAGACAACTCAACCTGGACCTAGTACTTCATCTCAGCAAGCTTCATCTTCTGACCCATAGTAAGGTCCTGATCCATCACTAGAATCAAGCCAACCCCAATATGTCTATGTTGGTCCTTGTGATTGATATAACAGTGCAATTGATGAATAAACTTAGAAATCCCATTACATCTACACAATACTCACAATAACACAATGGATAAGTTTCGAATCTATTCAATAATCACCAAACAAAGGCTCAAAAGTAATGACAAATAGGCTTCCAACCGAAAACACAAAGTTACAATAATAATATTTTAGTATTAGGGTTTTGCAAAACTTACTTACAATGATAGAACATGACAATACATAACAAGAGTTAGTTTCGCCGACAGTTTTGCTGGATAGTGAAACTATCTTGACCATCAACTAGATTCATCCGGCAGCGAAATACAGTTTCGCCGAGTGACCTAGGACAGTTGACTATGAGCGAAACTGTAGTTTCACTCGTAGTTTTGCTAGGTCAGTGAAACTATACAAATACAAAATACATGGAAACAAACTAACATTCAACCTATCACAAAAAAGACAAAATAATCATAACAACTATGGTAAGTTCAACCTATACTAAATCATCAATACTCCTCCTAGGTTAGACCTCACCTTTGATCTTCTCCTTCATCTTCCACTTTCTCTGTAGCTTTATCTAAAGTTTCCTGACAAGCTTCAGCTGTACTCTTTTCCACTCCCCTTGCACTGGCCTTTTCAAATTTTCTTGTCAGCTCTTGCACATCCATCATCAATTCATCAGCTTGAAGTACTTTCTTTGTATGCTCCCTGACTTCAGCCCTGACACCACGAGCCTTGTTAGCTACCCTCATGAGTAGGCTAGCTTCATTCCTTATTTCAGCTCCGGCTCTGACTTTGATGTGATTTTCACACAAAACCACCAAATATTCATCACAAAAGGAGAATACTTCCATAGGATCAAAAATTTAATTTCTTCTCCACCCTTTAGTCTAATCACTTCTTCCCTTGTATTATTATCATAGAACCACTTCTTAAATTTTTGTAATCTTGCAGGAAGTGGATTGGGCACTCTCCCTCTATTAACAGTTTTGGCTGGCTTGAGCTTCAACACAGTCTTGCCCTTTCTTGTAGCCCAATCCAAATCTTTCTTTGATCTCCTCCTTTCAGTTTTCATATACCCAAATGCCTCAATGTTGTCCTTAAGCCCCTTTGGTATCTCATTCTCTAGTACAATTTCACTCTCGCTTAGGCTTGAGTCTATAAGGGGAAACTCAGCTAACCTTCTCAAATCCCATCTCGGCAAGGTCTTTAATGCCTTCCTTTTATGTAGATATGAGATTTCCCCTCCTCTTCTTTTAATCATAAACATTTTCAATTCATGATTATATTTCCAACTATCTATCTTCTTGTCAGATTTCTTCCTACTTGGTTCACTTATGTTTTGAAATTTTTTGGTTTTTTCTCCTTAATGAACCAATCCTACTTGTTCAACTCAAACACATCTCCTTCGATAGAACTCCTTTGAGCCACATAAGTCATTGGACGCTCATCTAGTTCATAGAATTCAGGCTCAGAGTCGTAATCAACCAACTGTTCCTCATACTCCTCTTCTTCATCTATTAGATTCAGCTCAGCTCCTTTCTTGCCTGCTCCATGTACTTCTTCTCTAAATACTTCATCACCAGTCAAATCAGTATATGTATCAAGCCCCAAATCTATAAACCCTACTTCTACAACCCTAGCCTCATCTCCTACAACACCTACAACATCACTTCCTTTCTTAACTCCAGATCTAACAATATCATCAACTCCAACATCAGGACAACCATCACCACTGCCACTTGCACCCGCACTAACAACACCAGCATCAATTGCATCAAATCTTGCTCCACTTGTGTCTCCTCCGATCTCAGTTGATCTTCCATCATTTTCTTCATGCTCTCTATTTCCTTATCTTTCTCCTTCTCTCTCAATTCTTGATTCACCAACTTTGTCTTAATCATCCCTAATTCATTTGCCAACGATGTATTCAAATTTCGAATACATCTTGATCTAGCTCTAACCTTGCATCCCTTCTTTTAGGGGTTTCAGAAAAAATTTACTGTTTGGGCTTAGTTCTTCGTTCAGCAACATTTGCAAGTTCACCTTGATCAGCTTTCTTTTTCATTCTCCTCTCCCTTTGAGTCTTTAATTCCTTCTCCACTTCACCAATTTCTGCTTCCAAATCATACTCCTTCTCCTTTGCATATCTTTTTCTTTTCTTTGTTGCCTCATCTTGCTTCTCCTGGTTCTATTCAGCATTCTTATATTCATTCTCAATTAATCTCTTGATGTAATTCCATCTCTCAACAGAGTACATATTTTCCAAACGATATGTTATCTTCCGCTAAAGTCATGTCTCACTACTGAGCAATCTACAAATATTCTTGTATTCATTTGCACTAGTCTTTTAATTTCTCCATGTTAGGTAGATCTGGCTTCAAATCATTAATCAACATCTGTACAAACCTTGAATATAGCAACCACTTATCCTTTTTCAAAGCCATTATATTTTCAGTCATGCAATCAAAGATCAACTTAGCAATAGTGGCTTTCTATCCCCTGCAACATACAATCATAGCCCTTGCCCAGTGCTGATTTAGACCAACTGACCCTCCTTTCCTATAATCCAGGCACATAATAAATACGTGGGAAATGTATCTCCATTCCTTAGATAGGAGGGTCTTCTTGATTTCTTTCTTTGAGCCAAAAAACAGTCCCTCATACCAAATGCTTCTAAATGCCTTTGATACTTCTGCATCAGACATTACCACCTCATCCCCATAATCTTCCTCCAGCTTCAATACTGTTGCCACAGTCTCAATAGTAATAACAAAATCATGCCCAAGGACTCTAGCAGTAATCCGATGTGGATTAGGGCCAATGTCACACTCTGCAGTTCTCCAAAAGTCTCTTACATGTAGATCATAGATCGTGGGCATGTAAGATATAGCATAACTGATTGGGGACTGCTTCAGCTACATAATGCAATCTCTAAAGCCAATGGTCTTCAGATTGCTATCATCTAATAATGCAACAATGTTTGTTCTCTCATCAAACTTTGGGTTTGCCATCTTAAGTGAAACTTAAACAAAATAGGTTAGTTAAAACATTGAAGTATGAATAAACAATGAAATAAACAAAATACAAGAAAATGCAGAAAGTTCAACTATAGTTTCGCTAGAGTTACATATTAACATTTCACTGCTGTTTAAACTGTAGTTTCGTTCAAGCAAAAGTATAGATTCACTGTGACACAGGCACAACTCATGTGTCTGAGCGATTCTACAGTTTCGCTGACAACGAAATTATAGTTCTTACAGCAAAGAAATTGTAAGTTCGCTAAGACCCTGACACAGAATCATGTGCCTGAGCGAATCTATAATTTCGCTGTAACTATCCTGGTGAAACTTTCAAGTACACTTGAATAGCATGACTGGACAGTTTCGCTCGAAACACATGAATTTTCGTTCAGATTCGCAGGTTACTTTCGCAGTTTCGCTGAACGAATCTACGAAACTACCGACCCAGCGAATCAACCTAAAACGAAGATCCAATGTTTAAAACCTCAATAAATGCATAAGAACAGGTTCGAAACAACCACCTATGCACTTAGAAACAATTAATCTCTACGGAAATCGATTTAGAAGAATATGGGTGTGAATGCATAGAGAAACTAGGGTTTACTTTCGCCAAACAAGTGTGTGAAACTGATTTCACACTGTGCATTATATAGACACTAGTTTCACTAGCAGCGAAACTATAGTTTCGCTCAGCATCACTGATGAAATCATGTATCCCAGTGTAGAGCAAGTTTGATGGTGAATCTTTGAAACTTAGTTTTGCTGGACCCAAACACTTACTAAATTTTTTTAATTTTTTTGAAAATTTTATATATTTTAAAAATAATAAAAAATTAAGTCTTATATTTACAAAAACTTTCATGAAAAACTTCTTCATCCCATAATACCAACACAAACAAAATAAGAATAACAGAAGATTAAAATAAAATAAAATAATATTAAAAGAAGAAATAAGAGAAAAATTAAGAATAAAAGAATATAGACACTTTTTTTTCAAGAAATTGTTCCAGAGAGTCAAAGATTGGCGGGATTGCTGATATATTTCTCCTTTTAAGCCCATGCCTTATTCTTTTCAATGTGTAATCTGTAGCTGTTTTTATCATGTTTTGGTTTGATTTTAGAAACTCTAATGACTTGATTTCCATAAACATTTGGCAAAGTACTTATCTTGCCCTCATGGTTTATTGAGCAGTAAGATTAACTCTGCTTGAATTTTCTTTTGAGTTTTCAACAATGATATTAATTTAAGAAACACTGTGAAAATTCGATAATCAGTGGATCGAATATTGCAATCGTATTATTGTCGTTTATCAGATCTATGATGCGGAATCTCACAGACCCATTTATGATTTCAAATGAAGATCTATATAAGATTTAGTGTATGATGATGAATGAATGATGAACAATCAAGAACATATTCATAAATATTACATTCATTCATATGTATGTTTGATTCTAGGAGATTACAAAGGGAGTTTGTAAGAAAATTCTCTCTCACAAACACTCAACCTAATTGTTTCTCTCACTAGCCTAATTCCCAGCAATGCTTGCTTAGAGAATGCTTGCTTACTAAGAGTGTATATGACTACACTTGGTCTATTTATACTCTTTACATAAATACACAATATTACATTTAAGCCCTAATGATTACACAAATATTTTTCTAAGACTGATAAATTCACTGTTGCTGATGCTTGACTGCTGGGTGCTGACATCATTCGGGACGACCGCTGATGTTGACCGTTGGCTTTGGCCACGGTTGACCAAGTTCGACTATGGTCAATTTTCTTCGTTTTAACATATTTTCAGCGTAGCTTCACCGTGTCAGTTTTGGTAATCATCATGAGATTCGGCACTTAGATTTTGTTAAGTATCATCTTCAAATAGTACAATAATACTCCCCCTAAGATGATGTTGCCCAAACCTCATGATTATTCAAGACTGCACATCAATCAACATCCAAGGTTTTGATAATCCTGAGGTTTTGGTAGCATCATCTTAAGGGGATATTGTTGGACTATTTGAAGATGATACTTACCAAAACCTAATTGCCAAATCTCATGATGATTACCAAAACCGGCACGGTGAAGATATGCTGAAAATATGAACAAAACGAAGAAAATTGACCAAAGACAAACTTGGTCAACCGTGGTCAAAGTCAACAGTGAGCATCAGCGGTCATCCCGAATGACGTCAGCACCCAGTAGTCACGCATCGGTAACCGAGAATTTATCAGTCTTAGAATAATATTTGTGTAATCATTAGGGCTTAAATGTAATTTTGTTTATTTATGTAAAGAGTATAAATAGACCAAGTGTAGTCATTTATACTCTAAGTAAGCAAGCATTCTCTAAGCAAGCATTGCTGAGAATAGGCTAGTTAGAAAAAAAATTAGGTTGAGTGTGTGTGAGAGAGATTTTTCTTACAAACTCCCTTTGTAATATTCTAGCATCAAACATACATATGAATGAATGAAATATTTATGAATGTGTTCTTGATTGTTCATCATTCATTCATCATCATACACTAAATCTTTTATATATCTTCAGTTGAAATCATCAACGGGTCTGTGACATTCCGCATCATAGATCTGATAAACGGCAACCAATACGATTGCAATATTCGATCCATCAATTATCGAATTTTCAAAAGATGACTGCCAGCAAGTTGGAAGAACTACTTGATGCACAAAGAGATCAAAAGAAGAGTGCTAGAACTACATACCATGTTGTTCCTCCTCCTTACAATGATATCTAAACAGAAATGCCAACTTCAATGACAAGTCCTGTCAAAGAAGATTCAAATATGCATGATCATCATCCAATAGACAAACCATCCACTATCACTCAAAGCACTTCTTCTGAAATAGCACCAAAGCTGTACCTCAAACCAGAATCACCACAGAACAACCTTTCATTCTTGTGATGGTCAAGATGGAGATCCTGCAAGTGATGACAGTGATGAAGAAATCAATCCAAAACAAACATAGCCAGAGAAATCCAAAGCAGCAAAGCCTGACAACAAACAATAGTCTATGGTTCTCTGTGAAATTCAAACCAGCTAGATTTCTTGAACCAGAATTAACTAAGGCTGAACTAAAGTCAAAGATTAAGATGTAGTTAAAGAACAAACAGAAGCCTGAGGTACAAGAAATCAAAGAACAGGTCAAAAGGAAGAAGACCATATCTAAAAGAAAGAAGAAAACTCAGATCAAGTATTTTACACCTGATTAAAACCAACCATCAACCTCAAAGGCTATATAGAAACTCCAAAACAACAACCAATTCTCTATAAGACATGCAATTCAGATTCACATAACAAGTCTGAGTGTAAAAACACTGAGAGTGATACATATATATGTCCTCAAAAGAGAAAGCAACAAAAACAACCAAGACAAAAGGCTGTGAAGTTCCAAGCAAGTCCAACTTCATCTTTCAAGCCTAAGGGAAGAAGATCCAGACCTTCTCTTTACTGCATAAATGGTGACATGGAGAATCATAGCACTTCAGAGTTTTCATACAACAACTCTCCAACATCACAACACAGAAGAGGTCAAAGATCTTATCATACATTAGAGTCGTACTCACCAAGATCAGAGCATGAGTACTACAACAGACGTCATAGCTACTCTTCTCCTCGATCACATCGGCATGGGTATGATTTTAAACATGATATTCATGATTATTGGGCACCTAGACATTATCCTAGGTCATACACACAACATAAGTATGACAGATATAGGAATAATGCTTGGCATAATAGCGATCATAGAAGATCACATTTATCAAATTATTATAATTATGATTATAATTCTTATGATGAATATGATCACATGCCCAGAAGAAACAACCATGATCAAGGACAAAGATCCTTTGCTACACCTCCATAAAACATTCAAAAGAAAAATAGATTTTCTAAACCAACCAAAAGATTTTCAAAAACTAAACAAGCTCATTATGTTAAACAAGCTAAAGTTGACTCAGTTGGTTTACAATCAAAAAAATGTTAGAGAAAGAAAACAATTTCAGGAGGTGAATCTGATACATCATCAGATAAAGCAAAATCATACACATACCAGCAAGTCACATACAAAGATGCTAATGCACAGCTTAGGACAGTAATAGCCTGGGTTCAAATATCTAACTAATTTGCTAGTGTGATTGGGATAGTTATGGAGGCCTGCCAACCCAAGAAAAGTTAGTCCCTTCCCATGACAAGAACGTTCTTCCTGCTCATGATGTTTATGATGAAACTGAGCCAAATGGAGCAGAAATTAACCATGATTCAATGCAGGACATCGATCATTCACAGAAACTATGATGGCAATGCAAGAAACAACCAATGTTTCATTCCATCTGCTTAGTCTGATTACATTGCTAAATGGACTAACTGTTGATAATCTCTATTGATTTGATAACACAAATGCCATTTATTTATTTTCTCAAAACCAAAGATCCTAAAAATCAAAAAATCAAGAAAAGTCCAAAAATATTAATATTATGTAATTATTTTTGAATCTTTCTGGTTTTATATGAGAAATGATAATACACTCATCTACTATCTTCTACATCTATTCTTTAAATCAATAAAGACTCACAAGACTCTTTTGATATGTTAGTAGGCTCAGCTTGTATTCAAGATAAGCATATTTATAATGAACTAAATCAATATGCATTGTGGACCAAAACCATCTTAGGGTATTGGTAAGCGATGTCTTTTCCAAGTGTTTACCTGTGTGGTTACCTAAACACACCATGCGAAAATGTTTTATATATTTCTCATCGATAAAACATATGTTTCTCCTTTGTTGTATGTAAATATAGACCTGGAGTAAACATAAGGATAACTTCTGTTATGCTGAGCACAGACCTAGTTGTCCTTGCACTAAAAGTGTTGATGCATGCCAAAAAGGCAAAGAAAAGAATCCTAATATGGATCAAAGCTAAAAGAATCCAATGAGGATCAACTTCCAAAGTGAAGTGTAAAAGAATCCAAAGTGGATCATATCATGAGAATTTATACTCTAAGTAGCCTGGTTCAAGTTGTAATAAAGTACCACTTTGCATTTCATGAGGAGGGTTATTCTTCCATACTTCTGAGTGTGGGGTACTCAATTAGCATATCTAATCAAACCTAAACATGATAAATATTACAAAGTGTTGAAAGATGATCCTTGCATGAGTTTAAGTGTACAAACATACTTATAATCAACTTTGTTCTTTGTCTATGTCTATTCCAACTTTAAACATTCTTAGATGTAGAGGATTTAGAATTAGTATGATCTTATTGCAGTTGAAGGATTCATGCTTGTAAATATCATAATTTTGAAAAAATCTAAAATTCCAAAAAAATTTGTCATTTTTAGTATTTTTCCTCGTTTTGGCAGATTTACATGTGTTATTGATTTAGGAGTGAAACTTCCATGCAATACCTCTACCGAGAGGATTTAGACTTTTGCAGGTGATGAATTGCACAATATGCCTGAGTTTCTCGTTCAGTTCAAGATGTTAAGTGAACACTCCTGCTTCCTTCAAAGATCTCCTGCCAGTTGTTAAGAACTAAGAATCCTCCTCTTGGTGTCCCATACACAAAAGTTCCTTACCCTCCAAAGATTTTGTTAAGAGAGAGTATATGTCAAGTCTGAAGATTATCTGATGCTTCTTCTTCACTTCTGAAGTTGAGATAAAGCTGCTGATATTGCTACCTGTTCAATCCACAATGTATGTAAATGGGTGCATTTTCGAGTCTTCAAAATAAGACTAGAAGATCAAGCTGATGAAACATCCATCAAGTGTCGAAACAAATTCTATTTCTCAATGCCTTTTTCTAAAGCTTCTAAGACGATGCTACCAAAAAGGGGAGAAGACTATACTCCAAGACTGCACATCAATCAATATCCAAGGTTTTGATAATCATGAGGTTTTGGCAAAATAATCTTAGGGGGAGTATTGTTGGACTATTTGAAAATGAGACTTACCAAAACCTAAGTGCCGAATCTCATGATGATTACTAAAACTGACATGGTGAAGCTACGCTGAAAATATGATCAAAACGAAGAAAATTGACCAAAGTCAAACTTGGTCAACTGTGGTCAAAGTCAACAGTCAACATCAGCAGTCGTCCCGAATGACGTCAGCACCCGACAGTCAGGCATCAGCAACTGGGAAATTATCAGTCTTAGAACAATATTTGTGTAATCATTAGGGCTTAAATGTAATTTTGTTTATTTATGTAAAGAGAATAAATAGACCAAGTGTAGTCATTTATACTCTAAGTAAGCAAGCATTCTCTAAGCAAGCATTGCTGAGAATTAGGCTAGTGAGAAAAACAATTAGGTTGAGTGTGTGTGAGAGAGATTTTTCTTACAAACTCTGTTTGTAATCTCCTAGCATCAAACATACATATGAATGAATGAAATATTTATGAATGTGTTCTTGAATGTTCATCATTCATTCATCATCATACAGTAAATCTTGTATAGATCTTCACTTGAAATCATCAACGGGTCTGTGACATTCCGCATCACAGATCTGATAAACGGCAACAATACGATTGCAATATTCTATCCATCAATTATCGAATTTTCACAATCACTGTGCCTTTATTTGGGGAACCGATGATGAGAGCTCCAGGTCTATACTTACGTATAATAGAGGAGATGGCCATCTAAACATGATGATGAGAGCTTCTGGTCTATACTAACGTATAATAGAGAAGATCATCAAAACATGCTGATGAGAGCTCCAGGTCTATAATCACGTATAACAAAGGAGATCATCACTCCAGGTCAATGTTCACACATAGCAGAGGAGATAAGCACGAGATATATATCTAAAGAGCTAACGAGAAGCTTTAATACAGAGACTAGGTGATAGGGAGATTTTGGGAATATCAAAGCAGAGATTTAAAACTCTCAACCCATTTTTGACAAGGACTTGTAACTTTGTGGAGGCCAAAATGTCAGGAGGGTAATTCCTTAATACCTATTTCTTAAAATTTAATTTAGCTACACAATCACTGTTTACTTCGTTTTCATGTTAAGCCTACCATGCATATCCCAACACAAGGCTGTTGACCACCTTTAAACTTCTTTTTCCCGGGGTTCCTGAAAAAAGACAAAAATTGAAAAACTTAAGACTTTAATCTTTATTCTCCCCTAAAATTTCTTTTTAATTGCCATGTAATAGAATTTTCTGTTTTTTAAATTTTGTTAAAGATCATGGATGTGAAGGAATATGGGACTCAGAAGATTATGAGAAAAAGTTTATAAAAAAATAAAAAAAGAGTTGTTTACAACTATTTACACACTTTGTTAAGAAAAGAGGTTTCAAAAAGATATTAAACCCAACATAGAGATCAACCTATAAAAACGAGGTTTATCAATATTTTTCTGAAAAGATCTACTCTTTGATTTTTCGTGTCAATTGGAATAATATCTATAAAACCCTTTTCCTGAGCGTCCCGGATTGCATGAATCCTTGTTTCAATGTCCTTGGTGCGAATATGATGAATTGAATTTTTGGCAATGCCGATAGCAACTTCATTATCACAGAAAAGTGGTGTATGAAGAAAATTGATTCTGTAATCCATCATCTGGTGTTGTATCCAAAGCACTTGGCAGCAGCAACTGGATGCAACAACATATTTAGCCTCTCCTGTAGATAGAGATACTATTGTTTACTTCTTGCTTTGCCATGAAACAAGACAATTCCCGAGATATTGACATCTGCCAGTGACGGATTTCCTGTTGATCCTGCAACCACCATGATCACTGTCAGAATAAGCATATAAATCAAAGTGCCCTCCTTTTGGGTACCAAAGACCCAAACGAGAAGACCCCTTTAAGTAACAAAAGATGCGTTTAACAACTTTTTCATTGATGCTTTTGGGTTGGCTTGAAAACGGGCATAGTAGCATACGGCGAATGTAATATCAAGATGGCTAGCCATGAGTTACATGAGAGATCCGATCATAGAACGATAGCGATGAGCATCCATGGATTTCCTATTATCATATGGAGTTAAACAGGTTTGTACAGTTAATGGAATGAGTTCTGGAGAAGCATCATCCATCTTGAACTTTTTTAGAATCTCCAGAACGTACTTTTCTTAGTGAATCAGAATACCATCAGGCTTTTGTTTAACCTGTAACCCCAAGAAAAAGCATAGCTCCCCTATCATGCTCATTTCAAAGCGATCCTTCATTACTTCTTCAAACTCTCTACATAGTTTCTCATTTGTTGACCCGAAAATGATGTTATCAATATACACTTGACCAATCAGGATTTCACCATCAACTTTCTTCTTGAATAGGGTCATGTCTATAGATCCCCGAGAGAAACCCTTGCTGTGTAGATATTGTGTCAAAGTTTCATAACAGATACGACGTGCTTGATGTAATCCATATAAGGAAATATCAAGTTTATATACTTTGTCTAGGAAATCTGGATCCTCGAAAACTGGTGGTTGACAAACATAAATCTCCTCATCAATGTTCTTGTAGAGAATTGCATACTTCACATCCATTTGAAAGACTTTAAAGTTTTGTGAGCAGCATGAGCAAGAAAGATTCTGATAGCTTCAATGTGAGCAACTGGAGCAAACACTTGATTATAGTCAATTCCCTCCTCCTGAGCAAATCCCTGAACAACTAACCTTGATTTTTCCTTATTACAACTCCTCGATCATCTAGTTTGTTCCGGTATACCCATTTGGTACCAATGGGAAACTTGTTTGGAGGAAGATCAACTAATTGCCAAACTTTCAGTTTCCTGAACTACTGAAGCTCCATCTGAATAGATTCAACCCAACATGGGTCTTGAAGTGTTGTTGAGATATCTTTGGGAATGATTTGAGATAAGAAACATGCATAGAGACATTCATTTATCAATCCAGATTGACTTCATGTTCTTACACCACCTGTAATGGAACTAATGATGTAATCATGTGGGTGGTCTTTTAAGGTTTTCAATTGGTGTTAAGGTTTAATGGATTGGAATGAGATGAAGATGTGGTTTATGATGATTATGAAGGGGAAGTTTGTTGGGATAGAGGAATCGGTTGTGGTGGAGGTATGGGTGGAACATCAAGCAGAGGTTAAGATGGAGTGTTAATTGGTTGTTGTGGATGAGGTTCAAGTGGAAGAGGTTCGGTTAGAGGAATGATTTACACATTGGTTTGCTGAACAACATCATTGTCAAATACTAGAAGGTTGAAAGATTTGAGATAGTATTGGAGTCATAAAACCATGCTGGGTTTGACCCCATGTTTGGTAAATTAGACTCCTGCCAATCAACATAGAATGATTCCTGCACAATACATGTTCTTTTGTTGTACACTCTATACGCCTTTTGTGAGGAAGAATAGCCAACAAAGAAACATTCATCAGAGACTGCTCCAAACTTTGACTTTTGAGCTTAAGTGTTTAGCAAAGTACATGAGCAACCAAATGGACGAAAGAAGTCAGTCAAGGGTTTCCATTTATGAAGAAGCTCATAAGGACTCTTCATTTTGTCTTTCACAATAAGAACCCTGTTTAGTACATAAGAAGCACAATTGATAGCTTTTACCCAGAAAAAATAATTGGAAGCTTTGACTCAATCAGCATAGTTCTTGCTGCTTCAATCAAGGTCTGATTCTTTTCAGCAATACCATTTTGTTGAGGTGTCCTAGCAACACTGAACTGTCTGAGAATCCCTTTGCTAGTACAGAAAAAGTCAAAGATATGGTTTTTGAATTCAGTTCCATTATCACTTTGGATGGCTATTACGTTCTTTTTGTTGATGGTTTCAAGTGAGAGGATCAGCTTCTGAAGCTCTTCTGCAGTGTCTCCCTTGTTTGCTAGAAATCTTACCTAAGACTATCTTGAATAGTCATCTGTAATAAACAAACAATAAGATTTCATAGCAATAGATTTAACACTAATTGGACCAAATAAATCAATATGTAACAATTCAAGGGGTTTTGAAATTGTATTTTCAAGCTTAAGCTTGTGTGGCCTTTTGTGCTGTTTTCCTTGAGCACATGCCATGCACTTTTCTACCACTGAAAAATCTTTAAGTGGTAGCCTCCTTACGAGAATGTTCTTAACCAATTTATTTATATTTTTAAAATTAACATGTCCAAATCGTCTATGCCATAGAAAGGATTCAGAAAATGAAGCTTTGGACGGGAGACATGTCATAGTGGAGGTAGATTCTTGTGATCCCATATCCAGAAGATAGGTATCATTCTTTCTTGGAGCACACATGATCACTAAATCTTCTAGAATAATAAATTCTGGTTAGAGAAACAAGCATTCATTTGACATAAATAGCACTGGAATGTCTTTATCATAGATTTATGATACACTTAACAGATTGAATGCCAATTCTAGGACATAGTTCACTTTCTCCAGAGTCAAGGAACCATTTGAGACTTCTCCCTGACCAATCATCTTTTCACCCTTCTTGTCTCCAGCAAATGCAACATATCCTCCATTTATTATGTGATAATTTGTAAGTAGGTCCTTCAACCTGGTCATATGCCTTGAACATCCATTATCAACGTGATAGAAGCTATTAATAGCTTTTCTAGAATGATCCTGGCTTATAAATGAAAAGTTGTTAAGATTTGGAAATGGGGACCCAAGTCGTGACTAACTTAGGTCTCGAAATAGAGGATTTTTTACAAAAAGATATATTTACCAAATGATTTAATCTACTTTCTAATGAACTATTATTTACATTTCTACTAACAACCTGAGGACAAACTTTAATTACATGATCATCCTTCCCACATCTAAAACACCGGGACTTTAAACCTTTCTTCTTACATTTTGAAACATGAGCTTGATCTATTAATATCTATTCCTCATATTCAGACATGTGTGAATCAGAATTGCTACAAGAGTCATATGATTCTTTTAATTTTTCTTTTGTGACCTTAATTTTAGTAGATTCTAATTCATATACAATAATGTTTCTAACTTTTGAGGAAGTTGTCTCCGTTTCTTTAGGTTTAGAGATCCAAATTAGTGTAAAAGATAGGATAGGATGAGAGAGGAACTTTTCAAGAAAATTTGAGTCAGTATGTATGTCTAAGGCTTTACTTGAACACCCATTCAGTTAAAGCATCATTTAACTTGACAAAATATTTAGAATTATTTTTCTTAAGTTCCTTATTTTTTTCCATTTTCTAAATTATCTGTTTGCTTTATAAACCCCAAATAAATGGATTTTGCATGGAAGAGAACACATGTCTTGAATTACCTCATAAGGGAGACCCATAACTACTTTTTCAGCAGCTAGGGCCTTTTCGCATTGACAGACTGGAGTGTTTTTCTTGCATTCTTCCTCCTCTAATGCTTTCTTCCTGGTCTCCTCGGGTTCACTTTCCTCTTTCTTTTCTTGATTACAGACATCCAGCTTCACTCCACTTACTTTAACTTGTTGTTATTTCCCGAACTCATCAGCTTCACAAACTGTCACTTTCTCTTCAGCATACTCGTAATCACCTTTTTCTTCCTTGACTTTCCCAGTCTTCACCTCTTTAACTTGAACCTATTACTTACCACTTTCACAAATAGCTTCTTCTTGAATCTCACTCTTGAACTCCCTAAAAGGATCAAAGTCCTCAACAGAGTCAACATCACTGTTCACCAACTTAGCCACTAGAACATGATTGATTTCTTCTATAGTTTCCTTAATCTCAGTACTCCAATCAAGGTTTGAAATGAGTGCTATTTCCTTCTTTGTCTTGGTTTCTTCCTTGTCGATGATCGGGATAACTTTGGAAGTTCCATAAGTTCCTAGCTCAGTGATAATAGAAGCTGGACATTCTCTTTTAAAGTGCCCCAGCTATTTGCAATTAAAGCATCTCAATTTGACTTGTCAAAACCAAGTTTAGAGTTCTGATTTTGATTGCCAAAGTTCGTCCTTCCAGTTCCTTCCATGAATCTTCTTGCATGCAATATGAGCATGGCCATCTACCATTGGATATCAGTTTCCTCTAAGTCATCAGGATCCACCTGATACATGTCTTCAACAGTCATTCCTTTTCCCTTCGGCTCCCCCGCAACCTAAACATTCCAAATAATGCCATTATGTCAGATGGAATTTGAGTAGTGACGGATGTCTTTGAGCTTGAACCAACACTTGTAGATCCACCACTAGACTTGTTTGGTATGCCATCTCCTGTAGAGCCACCATAAGCTGAACCATACATGGACGAGTTTGCAGCAGATGAGATCAATGCAACATTTTATGGATATACTATGGCTGGCATCATGGATTGATTGTATTCCCTCCTTTGACATCCAAATCAAAAGATTTCAGTTTGTTGATGACATTCATGAGTTTATAATAAGCAAAGTTTCTTTCCTGCTTCAACATCCTGACTTGCAAGCTCCATTGTGGTTGAAAAGAGTCTAAGAGCTTAGTAACTTGTTCATGGTTACCCAACTGTTCATCATATTTCTTTACAGTGCTTAAGATAGAAACAAATCGATTGGTAATATCCGTAAGGCTTTCATTCTTGTGTGCTACGATTGAATTGAACTCCTTTTCAGCATGGGCTTTCTTGTCCTTCTTCAGATCTTCATTTCCATCATAAAATACACACAGAGAATCATATAATGATTTTACATTCTTGTGTTCAGCAAACGATTGTAGATGAAACATAAGGTTAAAGCCCCGAAAGCTTTCTCATCACGATCGATTAGCTTGAGGTCTTTTTCAGTAAAGGTTGATGGATCAGTGTTTGGTGAGGTAACTTGACCAACAGTGGCAGTTGGAGTGTGTAGACCATTTACTATTGACTCCTATTGATTATGATTAGTATAATAAAAGAAGGATTTTAAACATCGTTTCCAGTCCTCAAAGTTATCACCATTTATAAGCCACGGTGGCCTATTGGGTGCAACACTCTCCAAGTCAGAAATGGTGATATTAGTGGATGTCATTTTTTAAACAGTATTAATTTCACTGAAGAATCTCTAAATTCGCTGATAAATTCGCTGATAAATTCTCCAGTAGATTGGCTCGGAAGCTGAACTACAGTTTCGTTCGAATGAGTGCTTAGAAACTGTAGTTTCGGTGACATTTTTGCTGAAACTAGTAGGACAATTTCGGCAGCACTTTCGCTTGCTTTGGCAATCAAAGAAGGTGAACTTTTGTTCAAAATGAGGTACTTTTGCTGAGGCATAGAAACCAGATCCAAAAATCACAAATTATGTAGTTTCGCTGAATCAAGTGGTTATTTCGTTGGAAGAACTCTAGTTTCGCCCAACGTATCTGAAAAACTTTTTCAGCACTAAATCAACTCAAACTCATCCAACTCTTAATAAATTTGAGATCTGATGATTTTTATAGCTTCCCATAACAAATACGAACAAGCCTCAATCAATTTCCATATCCAAAACAAGCATATCAGAACATTATTGAATGGAACAGTGACTTTAAGCTCGAATACCATATTGTTGGTCCTTGTGATCGATATAACAGTGCAATTGATGAATACACTTTAAAATCCCACTGAATCAACACAATACTCACAATAACATAATGGATAAGTTTCGAATCTATTCAAAATCACCAAACAAAGGCTCAAAAGTAAAGACAAATAGGCTTCCCGCCGAAAACACAGAGTTGCAACAATAATATTTTAGTATTAGAGTTTTGCAATACTAGCTTACAATGATAGAACATGACAATATATAAGCAGAGTTAGTTTCGCTGACAGTTTCGCTAGATAGCGAAACTGTCTTGACCATCAACTAGATTCACCCGGCAGTGAAATAAATTTTCGCCGCTGACCTAGGACAACTGAATACGAGTGAAACTGTAGTTTCATTCGTAGTTTCGCTGGGTTAATGAAACTATACAAATGCAAAATACATGGAAACATACTAACATTCAACCTATTACAAAAAAGACAAGATAATCCTAACAACTATGGTGAGTCTAACCTATACAAAGCCTAAATCAAAATACAAGTATTTGAGATACTTTATACTACATCCTACAGCCAGCCATACTTTGAAGGCCAGCTGGAAACACTAATCCAAACAACAAGATCAGTGTAGAGTCAAAAGGTAGACTGCCTTTTGACTAGTGACTATGACATGACATAGTTTACATCCTTATCTGTTACAAAAAGGATAAAAGTATATAGATGGAAAGTTATAGACTCAACACCTTAATCTACAGTTGATAAAAGCATGGACTTTTTACCAACTCATGTTAGTTGGTGAGTCTTTAGAGATGGCAGCGGAAAGCTATTTTAGATTTTGTCAAAAGTATGTCAGGGAAGACATGCCATCTCTGTCTTTAGAAGAAATCAGTCTTTGGCTTCGGATGACTTTGTCTTTGAAGCTTCGAAAGACTTCATCTTTGGCTTTGGAAGAATTGGTCTTTTGGCTTCGAAAGATTTGATACTTAGCATAATTCACTGAGTTATATCAAATCTTCTAAAGTATTTTCATAGTATTTCACATGTGCATGCTGAGAGCTCTTGGTTGATGCTATAAAAACTAAAGAGACCTTTAAGTCTTAATCTTCATCTTTTGATAGTCCTCATCAAAATCAAGACCATTCCCTTCATCATTAGTTGTCAGTATTCCTATGACTCTTAAAGTATCTCCTTATGTCTACATGCAGAGGGAGATCAAGAATGTTATGCCATAATAACATGTCTTGACCTCCTTGGTCTCTAGTGACATACCATCTGTCTAGGTTAGTAGAAAACACCCAGGACAAGATGGGTCTCTCAGCAACAAGAGGCTCTACTATGAGTGGACTTTGCTGAGCAGCCTCTTCTTGAGCACCGTCCGGATGTTCTGACCTATCTTGAGGTATTGAGGTTGATGCCTTGGATTTCTTCTTCTTATCCCTTCTTATGGCCATCCTTTTCCATTTTCTATACTTTAACTAAGAAGACTAGCTGTAGTACCAGATTCTTCTTGTTTGTCTTTCTTAGTTAGGTCCTTCCTTGTCCTTTATAGGTTCAGAAGGAGAAGGATCAAGACCCTGCTATGGATCAGAAGATAAAGCTGGCTATGATTCAGCACAAGATACATGTTTTGTTGTCCCTTGGGGTTCAACTTTGACCTTAACTTTAGGTGCAGCCTGACTTGGTGGAGAATCCAAGTCAATCAGCTCACCCCTTTTAGTCATCTGCTTGATCACTCTAATGTGCTCATCCATAGTGGATAGAGACATTTGACCAAGTCTCTTTCCAGATAATCCATATAGCTTCAAGAATCTCACCATCATTAGTCTATCAACAGACTTCTTCAGATATGCTCTGATGGTGGCTCTTGACCTTGCAGCCTCTTCCCTCATATTTCTCTTAGCAACTTTTTGCCCTTTTAACACTTGTTGCTCAAGCTGCTTAGGATATTCAAACTCAAGCACTTGTGCTCTGGCTAAGCAGAGGCTGTGAGACACCTTCACCAGCTTGTGCTTAACTAAGGGTGATAGGTGTTTAAGCAGTTCCTGTCTCAAGGTTCAAAGGCTCAACTACAAGGCTTTCATTCCCCTTTGAAGCTAATCTTAGGGTCCACCTCAGCATCTGGTAGACCAACGGTCTTGCCTGCTAGCCTTTGTCTATATTATTTGGATCTCAGCTTGAACACTTTAAGCACCCTTCCTTGTATTCTCTCAGCTAACCTTATAGCTTGCCTGGATTGACTTGGGTTTGGTAGTGGCAAGTCAACTAGAGAGAAGCTCTCATAGTAGCTTAGGTTGAAGAAGTTAAAGATTTCTTATTGTCCCTGGGATCTAGTGAGTACCAGGGCTCTCCTTTCAGTACCATACCTCCATCTCACTATTGGATTTTTAGAAGGGTGAGATGGAGTAGGCATTGCCCTTGGGATACCCTCATCAAACAAGCTTTGAATGTGTGAGTCCACATCAATATGGACCTGAGGAGGTTATTGAGTATGGATAACTGCAAGTAAGGGTGGTGAGTCCTCCATGTCTATACTCCAGGAGGAACTCCCAGGTTCTATGATTATAGGTGAGACTTTCTCCCCCTTTTTGGTAGCATCACCCTCTTGCATAGGGGAGCTAAGGGTTAAGTCCACCATATCAATAGGTTCTTGTGGGTCTAGGTATGTTCTCCGGATAAGTATCTTAGCTAACTTGCTCTTGAGATCGGTGATCTCAAGTTGCTGGTGCATGTTTTTGATAGTTTTTGCACCTTTAGTTGCAGACTCCCATCATCTTCGTCAAAAGAATCATAGGGGAAAGAAAGGATAGAACCAAAGTCTTCTTTCTCACCACCAGCTAGTGGTTCGTGGCTGCTAGATTTCCCTTGCACCATGATAGCTGCAAGAGAAGTATCAATGTGCTAGGTTGCCATGGTTGAGGTCTTAATGATGTAATCACTTGCAAAAGTGAAAGCCACTTCCATAAGGACTTCCTGAACAAGTTTAGGGAGGTCCATGCTAGTTGTAGGTGGATGATGTGGGCTAGATATGGGTGATTCATGAGCACTCATCTCTCCTTGAGTATGGTTGGAAAAGAGAGACTCATGATAATCACTAAAGCCCATATCCTCATCATCATAGAATTCAAGGTTTAGGATTGGTTGATTGAGATCTAAAGGCTGGGGTTGGTTACTTACCCTAAAGCTTGATCACTATAGTTTTAAGACTCAGAGTGAAGGCTTAAGACTAGGGTAATGAGCTTATCAGGCTAAGCATGAGGAACCTTAGCGCTGATCAAAGAAATAATGGGAATGGTTTGCTCCCCATGAGAACTGGGAGCTCTTATTTCTACCTCTTCCTGCATGGGTGGTGATATGGGGGCCTGCATATCTTGAGTAGTTTGTGTAGGGGTTCGTTTGGATTTTCTTTGGTAGGTGATTATGATTTGTGGTTGAGTGGGTGGTACAGATGTAGAACTTGTGGGTTCAACATTAGCTAGTGTTGCCAAGTTGTCACCTTAAGCAATGAGCTCTAACATTTTTGGGACCATGGCTGTTTCTACCCATGAGAAGCCAACTATGGACTTTCTCATTGTCTTAATGATGCTAGGCTTCATCTGTCCCATTTTAAGAGTTTTACTGTTCCCCATAACTATGAACCTAGTTCACAGTTAAGAATGTGTTGAACATATCTAGGGAACATGTAATACTCTAAGGAGTCCAAGTTATCAAGCAAGTTTATATAAACAAATTAAGAGTACCTAAACTTGACCCCTTGAATCATTCCATGGACTATACAGGATAAGTCCTCAGGAATTTGGTCCCAACCTCCATATTTGTTGGACAAAGAATGGATGACCACATAGAGGAGGTACTTCCATTGGGAGGAAACTTTACCCTTTTTGAAGGTTCTTACAGAGTAGTCCTCTTCATAGCCCATCTGCCAGAATGAGTTGTTCACTGCAGATTTGGGGAAGGATAATTCTCCTTCTTCATCATGCAGCCTCAGATGAGAGTTTATGGTGGCTAGAGTGATGAAAATTATCTTCCCCTGCAATATGGCAGACAGTGTGTTCTCACCGTCCAAGATGACCTCTTGGTAGGTCCTCCAGAACTCTAAAAGTTGATCTTCGTACAAAGGTGGGTCAATAGTAAGGGCGGCGGTGAGGTAGTTTGAAAGAGACAAGAAGCGGTAGACATCTAAGAAACCTGGATCTTTCTCAGATGTTAACGGAGCAACTTGGTTGTGTTGCTTGTGTAACTACATGGAAAAATTAGGTTGGTTTTGGGGATTAGGGTTGACCATTTTTGAGCAGCCTAGGGGTGAAGGAAGATAAGAACAAAGGTTGTTTGTGGGTGAATTTAAGTTATGAACATTTGTAGATAAAGGAGAATATGAAAGAGGTGGAATAGTTAAAGGTATATTTATATGAATTGGATTTGAGACAAAGTTAATGCAAAAGTCTAAACTTTGAAATCCAGATGTCGGTCCCACCTCTGAAAAAGTGCCCAAAAAGGTAGTTTTCTTGGAAGTCTAAAATATTCCAAAGGTAATTTGTCTTCGGAAGCTTTGAGAAAACTTTCGAAGCCAATTTGGCCACGGAAGATATTCCTTAGTCTTTCAAGAAATTTGCTTTGGATGAAAAATACTTAGGGTATATTTACTTCTTAGATAAATTTTGCTTCGGAAGATATCAAATATCAGAAATTTTATTCAAAGAGAGAATAAAGCTTTCAAGACTTAATTGCTTCCAAAGAAGATAGTCCTTCAAGACATATAAGTACGTAGTGACAAATATAAGCTTTGGAAGATATAACAAATTTCTTCTCAAGATAAATTTCTCAGAAGTATTTATTTGTTTTGAAGACATAATGTTCTTTTGATGGAAACTTAATGTCTTCCGAAAGAAAATATATCCAAAATTCTTAAAATTCCAAGGGATATCAATTTTGAAAATTTTCTTCTAAAGTAAACTGGGCTTATATAGGTGATGACATAGACAACCTAAGACACACATATTTAAAAATAATCTTGAGTTTAGTTTAAGAAAAATGTACTCAAAGTTAATTATCCCAATAGCTGAAACAAGATACTTAAATCTCTGCACATCAAAAGCTTTTGAGAACAGATCATCATATTGTTCATTTGTGTTAACTTTGACCATTTTTATCAATCCTTTCTCAAAATTATATCTAATCAAATGATACCTGATGTTGAGATAGCAGTGTTGTTGTCTATATGGATGGGAGTGTCCTTGAAATTGAAACCATAGTTCAGCATCTGATTCTGAATCCAAAGTGCTTGAGCACAGCAGCTTGCAGCAGCAATGTATTCAGTTTTAACAGTTGATGTAGACACATAGGATTGTTTCTTGCATTGTCATGAGACTATCCTTCCACCAAGAAATTGACATCCCCCAAAGTAGACTTTATAGTCATATTGCATCCACCATAGTCACTATTTGTATAGTCATACAGATTGAAGTCAGAATTACTTGGATACCAAAGGCCCAGTTTAGGAGCACCTTTGAGATATCTATGAATTCTCTTGACAGCAACTAGGTATAACATCTTGGGGTTGGCTTGATATCTTGCACAAATACATATAGCAAACATGATATCAGGCCTGCTGGATGTAAGGTACATAAGAGACCCAATCAGAGCCCTGTATAGATGTTCATCAACACACTCCCCCTCAAGATCAAGTCCTAGAAGTGGTTTTTGGCAATACTGTCTTAGCAACCTTGCACTCAGTTTGATGAAATATGGTAAGTATATCTTGCATGTACTTTGACTGGTTTGTGAAGGTACCATTGTTAACCTGCTTCACTTGAATTTCCATAAAGAAATTGAGTTCTCCCATGGCACTTATTTCAAATCTATTCTTCATCAGCTTCTCAAAGTCATTGCATAGCTTTGGATTAGTTGACCCAAAGATGATGTCATCAACATAAACTTGAACCAGCATCAAGTCATTTCCTGTTACTTTAATGAAGAGTGTTCCATCAATAGTACCCCTTGTATCCATGCTGATAGAGATACTGTGATAGTGTCTCATACCACTTTCTTGGAGCTTGGTGCGACCCATAAAGAGCTTTGTCAAGCTTGCATACATAATCAGGATGATCTGGGTCTGCAAAGGTAGGTGGTTGTTTGACATACTCTTCCTCATCAATAACCCCATATAAGAAGGCACACTTAACATCAAGTTGGTAGACCTTGAAATCCATGGATTTAGCAAAGGCAAGGAAAATCCTAACAGCTTCAAGTCTTGCTACATGAGAAAAAACATCAATGTAGTTAATCCCTTCTTCTTGTGTGTTCCCTTGAACAACTAGTCTTGCCTTTTTCTTGATGACAAGTCCTCTATCATCTTTCTTATTCCTGAATACCACTTGGTACCTATAGTAGTCTTCCCTTGAGGAAGGGGACATAGGTTCCAAACCTTGTGTCTCTTGAATTGAAGTAGCTCCTCCTGCATCGCTTCATCCCAACTTTCATCCTTTAGAGCCTCATCAATCTTCTTAGGCTCAATCTAGGACAAGAAACAAGAGTGAAGAAAAACATTTTTGTCATTGGTTTGTCCTCTTGTTGTCACCCCTATCTCAATATTTCCAATGATGTTTGTGGTGGGATGTGACTTGTGGATTCTCAACTAAGGTATCTTAGTATGTTGGTTAGACAGATCTAAATTAGTGAAATTCAGATCTGGTGATTGAGTGTTATCAATCACATCAACACACTTATCAATAGAAACTTGATCCAACGAGTATGTTACATCATTGATGTTGTCTTCTATGGAGTGGTTATCAGCATCAAGAAACTCTTGATCACTATCACCACCTCCATCTCCTCCTATATTGGAAATTCCTTAATCTGAGTTTTGTGTCTCTGTGCTTTAATTTATAGGCACCTCAGATGTATCAGCTAAAGAATTTGTCATGGTTATGCTAACAGGATTTCCAACTACAGGGCTAGTCACCACTAGAGTTGAAGTAGTTTGAACATTTGGTCTTCTTAGCTCAAATCTTGGATCAAAATCTCCTTTTGATAAGGTATCTGTAGATCCTGAAACATCTTCACAAGATTTGTTAAAACAGTTGGTAACTAAATCAAGACCAAATAGCCAATCAGGGCCAGAACCTTTCACACTGGGTGTGTGTCATTGAAGGTCACATTCGCTGACTCCTTAACTACTCTAGATCTAAGATTGTATACTCTATAAGCCTTTGCTTGGGAAGAGTATCCAATAGAATATCCATCTGCTTTCTCAACAAATTTTACTATTTGATCTTTGGCATTCAAGATGGTGCAAGGACATCCAAATGATTCGACGAAACCAATGAAAGGTCTCCTTTTATGCCATAGTTCATAAGGAGTCTTACCATGAGTCTTGACTACAAAAACTCTGTTCTACACATAGCAGGTAGTGTTGACTGACTCTGCCCAGAAGGTGATGGGTAGTTTATAGTCCGATAATATGGTTCTTGCAGCTTCAATAAGTGTCCTGTTTCTCCTCTCAGTAACACCGTTTTGCTAAGGTGTCCTGGGAGCACTATATTGTCTTGTAATACCCTTCTTATCATAAAATGTATCAAGGATTTGGTTCTTGAATTTAGTTCCTTGATCACATCTTATAGTTTTGACCTTATGATCACATTGATTCTCACCAAATAATATGAGGTCCTTCATAGACTCACTACACTAGTGGGGCCAAAGAGATCCATATGTAATAAGTGTAGGGGAGCAGTGATGGAGTTCATTTCCTTTAGCTTGTGAGACACTTTGTATTGCTTCCCCTTCAGGCATGCAATACGATGGTCATCACTTGTAAACTCTTTCTTTGACATTCCAGTTACCGAATCATTCTTAATTAATTTATTCATGTTCTTAAATTTTAGTTGGCACATTCTTTTATTGAAGAGGAAAGACTCATCACTATTTTCTTTTGATAGAAAACAAGAAACTTCTCCTGAAGAAGATGTTTCCTTTAAATCCATCTTGTACATGTTCCCTTTCTTGGGGGCTCTAACTAGGATATGCTACTGTATAATGACCACCCCGGGCTTCAAAACAATGTACTCATGCTCAGTGAAGAGCGTGTTATGTCTCTGGTCATGACACTGGGATACACTCAAGAGATTATACCCAAGCTCCTTAACAAAATTTACCTTCTCAATGCTGAGCTTACCATTTGTGAACCTTCCCCTTCCAGTAATGTAACCACCTGATTCTCCTCAAAAAGAAAATGGCCCTCATCAATTTTCTCAAAGTTCTAAAGCAAGGAGCCATTGCCTGTCATGTGCCTAGAACAACCACTGTCAATGATCCATACATTTTCATTAGTCTTTAGTTATTCCTGCATATAAAGAGATGGTTGGTTACATTTGGAAACCCAAGCCTCATTGGTCTTGGGCTTGTCAAGGTGAACTAAAGATAATGCAACAGTAATTGATCGTATATGCAAGCTTTGAGGATCATCTACTATTGTTATGAAGACCTTTCAGTCACATGGCCTTCCTTCATCTTCTGCACCATCATTGGAAGACTAGACATGGCCTTCAACACTTCAAAAGTTTTGATGACTTCCGAAGTTTTGGAGACTAGACCTTCAGAAGTTTTTGCATCCACTGCAGAAGACATTAGTACTTCGGATGCATTCTTATTTTCCAAGATGAAATTTTCTTCCGAAGGTAAGTTTTCACTTATCTTCTTCTTCACTTTAGAGCTTCCGAAAGGAAGAGATTTTCCTTTTGAACTTATCTTCTTCTTCTTCTTCTTAGAAGTTTTCATCTTGCTCATATGGATAGTACTTTCGGGATTATAGATGCAATCCTTGGCAAAGTGAGAGGTACTACCAGACATGATGCATTCAGTTGGCATGCTTCTAAGAGTCTTTTTCAGAGTAGAAGGTTGAGCTTGATCACTTTCCATTTCCTTCTTCGTCTTCTCTGATGATGCAACAGGCTTCTTAGGGTGAGGCTTGCTCTTGGAACTAGATGGTTCATGCTGTGTAGCAGTGGTGCATATTTGATCAGCCTTCTTCTCCTCACCAGGATGATTTTGATATGAACTAGAACTCCTAGTACTAGAGTTCATTATTGAGTCTTTAGTCTTTACCACTTCAAATCCAGCAGAAATGAAAACTTGCTTTTGCTTGGAAATAAAGGTGGCATTGATCTCTTGGGATTTCTTTGACTTTCTTTTGGCTTCCTTTATCATGTTCTTCCTTGCAAACTTTGTCATCCCTAGTTCTTTCTTCTCTCCAGGAGAATAGTGTCCCTTTTAAAGATAACCCTTGTCACTCACCTCAAGTTCATCCTTCACTATTTCCTCTACATCTTTATCCTTCTCTTGGATAGGATCAATAGGAGGTAGCTCATCTTGACAAGTTTCACACCTTGGAGATATAACATATAGGAGTGTTTTTGTAGGAGCTATTTCACTTGAGTCCCTACCTGTTTTGGTATCAAAATTTTGCATGCAAGGATGAGGATATTATGTTCTTGAATGTTTCCTCTTCAAGAACACAATTTTATTCCTTGGCTTTGCTAATCATAAGCTTAGCCTGGCATTCAGTTACCTTGGTTATGAGATCTTTGATTTGAGTTCTAGAGTTTGTATACTCATGCTTAAGAGTAGAAATAGTTTTCTCTAAATCTTCAATTTTAAGTTTATAATCATATTCTACTCTTTTAAAATCAACTTTTAAAATGTTTAAAGACTCAAGGTCAGATCTCACTTCTATGTTGTAGGACCTGTACATATTCACTTTAGCAATGCATTCAGGAGTACAAAGATGTTCTAATACATGGCATCTTCATGATCACTCATCAGTGCTTGGCTTGGAAAAGCATCTTCTACCTGAAAGCTCCAGTCAAACCTCCTTCTTTAATAGAAACAATAGCATGTTGTTTTGGTTGGATTGGCTTCTTAGTTCTAGGAGTTGCATCAATGTAATTTGTTCTAGATTGTGCTTGGCCACCGTTTTTCATTGGTAGCTCGCAGTCTCTAGCAAAGTGTCCCATTTGGTTATAGTTGTAACACTTCACCTTACTTTCATCCAGTCTGAACGTTCCACTTGCCACATTGCTCGGGAACTTTCTTCTAGTTCTCTTGTAGAACTTCTTGGCATTGTGAGTGAGGAGACCTATTTGTTAAACAATATCCATGTACTCTAGATCATCTGGATTGATATAGTCCAAGTCTTCAAGAGTGAAGAGAAAGTTTCCATAGCTTTCATCAGTAGACACACAAGCTTGAGCAGAGCTTATCTCTTGGAATAGACTTCCTTGGATGTAGCTCTCCTTGGTGTCTCAGGAAAGGTGATGAAAATACCCTTTTGTGAGTTTTCAGGGAAGTAGTTGAGATGATGCTATGGTTCTCTGCTTTCCCTTTCAACTACATGAAGGGATGGACTCTACGGATTGTTGGAAGAGCTGCTTGATGGATTTTACAAGTTCATCCATATCTGATAACCACTAAGGATACCATATAGTTCTGTGAGAGTAAGAGAGAGGTTTTTAGTTCCCTTGATGGCCACACAGTTATGAGTCCATTGTTTGTGAAGAGAGAACATCAATTTCCTCTCTATGTCCCTATTCTCAAGCTTGACTCCAACATCCATTAGAGTATCCATAATCACAACATACTTGAAGTATTATTGAGTCATGGTTTCACCTGTCTTGTAGGGGAAGTTCTCAAACTACTACGTCATAATGTCTTTCTTGTTTTCCTTGGCTTCCTTGGCTAAAGAGGTGCATCCTAGAGCTGCTTAGTAGTTTTGCACTTCTTGAAGCCTCTGTATATGGAGCTTGGAATAGCAAATTGGAGAGCGGTCATGGCTTTCTGATCTATATCTATTTTCTTCTAGTCTTCTTCAAAGTAGTCAACTATTTCCTTTGGAATTATCCCACCTCTAGCAGTGGCTAAAGAGGTGCTTAGGATATGATGTCCTTCAACAACAGGTCTCCACATCCTGTTGTCTTAAGACTTGATGAACCCTTACATACGTTGGCACCAAGTATCAAAGTCATCAGGAGTGATTAGTGGAGACTTTATCTTGGTAACAGTTTCCATATCAATGTTAGAGATAGCTGTCATTTGAGTTGATACATGTTTTATGAAACTAAAGATACCTAAGATGGTGAGATCTTACAATCAAGAGCCTAAAAGCTCTGATACCAGTTGTATGACCATTGAAGGGTGGTCAATGAAACAATTTCACAAGGTGGAGAGGGTTGGCACACTTAGCATATCAAATAGGGAACCGACTTAGATGAAACAAAGAACACATGTAAAGAACAAGGATAAGAACAAGATAGTATGGTTTTCAAAAATGATGTATATTGCTCTCAAGTTCATACAAGTATTACAAAGCTTGAATCAAAATACAAGTATATAAGATACTTTATACTACATCCTACTGTCTGTCATACTTTAAAGGTCAGCTGGAAACACTAATCTAGACAACAAGATCAATGTAGAGTCAAAAGGCAGATTGCCTTTAGACTAGTGACTATGACATGCAATGGCTAACATCCTTATCTATTACCAAAAGGATAAAAGTACATAGTTGGAAAGATACAAACTCAACACCTTAATCTACAATTAACAAAAGCATGGACTTTTCACCAACTCATGCTAGTTGGTGAGTCTTCAGAGATGGCAGCAGAAAGGTATTTCAGCTTTTGTCAAAAGTATGTCAGGGAAGACATGTCTTCTCTGTCTTCGATAGAAATCAGTCTTTAGCTTTGGAAGACTTTGTCTTTGAAGCTTTGGAAGACTTCATCTTTGGCTTCAAAAGAATTGGTCTTTTGGCTTCATAAGATTTAATACTTAGCATAATTCATTGAGTTATATCAAATCTTCCAAAGTACTTTCCTAGTGTTTCACATGTGCATGCTGAGAGTTCTTGCTTGTTATTTGGTTGTATCAGCCTTTAAGTATATTCCTTACAAATAGAAATCATTTGCACATGACATGAGATCATACTAGTATTATATTCTTAATGAGTTGATTTGATGATTTTGAGAATAGACATAAACTAATACAATGTTCATTGTAGATGTTGTTGTCCACTTAAATTCATGCATGGTATTAACGATTCATTGAAACAGTGACAGATTATGATGTTTTGGGTATATTTAGATGATTTGAATGTACCCAACACCTGATTGTAAGTTAAGATCAACCCTTCTTAAGATATGCTAGAAAGCACTTTCAATACTTTTAACCTAGCTACTTAGGAGTATAAATGCTCGATTTGATCCATATTGGGTGATCCAAATTGGGATTCTTTTGCACTTCACTTTGGAAGGTAATCTGTTTTAGGATTCTTTCGATTCATTCACAAGGAATGTAGTCTAAAAGAGTTTATTCATTGTTCATCCAAGATGGATGTCTTCCAAATTTGGAATCTTTTGGGATCATGATGTAGGTCATTCAGGTCTGTGCTTAGCATAATAAAGAATGCCTTAGTGTACTCCAGGTCTATGATAATCATAACAAAGGAGACACTTGTATGATTGACCAGTTTATAAATTGTTTCACTTGGTGTCTATGAGTTACTTTACAGGCAGTCTATATTAGATAGACCAATACTTACCATAAACCAAGATGGGTATTGCTTACCACACAATCATGAGAATTAGTTCTTCACTATTGTATGTGATGTTAGGTGTTCCATGCTGAGCCTATCCACACATCAAACATAGTATTGTCATTCTTTATTGGTGGAAAATGATTAAAGTGAAGAAGAAATCTAGTGTACTATCATTTCTTATGATTGGTCATGTGTGATTCAAACTTGTTTGTCATTCTGAAAACATGAATGTTTGCTTGATATCTTGATTTTGAAAAGATGTGTGTTTGATGTTAAACTTGAATTTTAACAAAATCAAGCTTGTATGAAATTAATGTTTTGAAAACATTCTTACTATGAAAGATGTGCATCGACTATTGTGAGCTGAATAAGTTGACTGTGAAGAACCGGTATCCATTACCAAGAATTGCTGACTTGTTTGGTCAGCTCCAAGGTGCCAGTTGGTACTCGAGGATAGATCTCCAATCTGGTTACCACCAACTAAAGGTGAAGGAGTAGGATATTCCTAAAACAGCTTTTCGTACGTGAGATAGACACTACGAGTTTCTCTTTATGTCTTTTGGTTTAACCAACATGCTAGTTGCTTCTATAGATCTGATGAATTGGGTGTGTCAGCCTATGCTAGATAAATCAGTGATTGTGTTTATAGATGATATCCTGATTTATTTGAAGAGCGAAGAAGAGCATGCTGGTCACATTCGGGAGGTGTTGGAGACGCTTAGAAGGGAGAAGCTATGCGCCAAGTTCTCTAAGTGTGTGTTCTGGTTACTCGAAGATTAGTTTCTGGGTCATGTGGTGGTTAATCCTGAAGGGAACATGGTAGACCCAGCAAAAGTTGAGGCGATGATGCAGTGGATGTCTCCAAAGATGCCATTTGAGATTCATAGTTTCTTGGGTTTGGCGGGCTACTATAGAAGGTTCATTCAAGACTTCTCCATAATAGCTTCACCATTGACTAAGTTGACCCGTAAGGATGTGAAACTTATATGGGGTCTAGAGCAGGAGAAAGCTTTCAAAGAGCTAAAGACAAGATTGACTCAAGCTTCTGTGTTGACGGTACCCGAAGGGAGCGAAGACTTGGTGGTCTATTCGGATGCTTCTTATTTGGGATTGCGTTAAGTGTTGATGCAACGGGGAGGGTTATAGCCTATGCGTCCCGACGGTTGAAGATCCATGAGGCTAACTACCCGACTCACGATTTGGAATTGGCAGCGGTGGTCTTTGCATTGAAGATTTGGAGGCACTACTTGTACGGGACGAAGTGCACTATCTTCACTGACCACAAGAGCTTGTAGTACTTCTTCGAGCAAAAGGATCTCAATATGAGGCAAAGGAGGTGGTTAGAGTTTATCAACAATTATGACTGTGAGATCAACTACCATCGGGGCAAGGCCAATGTGGTGGCGATGCCCTTAGCCTAAAGGAGAGACCCAAACCAATTAGGGTAAAAGCTTATCAAATGTTCATGACCTCTAAAGTGACGAAGCAGGTCAAGGAATTTCAGGACGAAGCTTTGAAGAGGATCGAATTAACTCTGAGCGGATGAAGGGCCTAGTCGCGGAGTTTGGTGAGATGACTCTTGGTGTTAGAATCTGCTTTGGGCGGATGTGGATTCCTCGTTATGTGGATCTACATGGGAAGATCATGGATGAGGCTCACAAGATTCAATACTCAATTCATCCCGGTGCTACAAAGATGTATCAAGATATGAACAAAGATTACTGGTGGTTGGGAATGAAGTGTGACGTAGTGGAGTATGTAAGTGTCTTACTTGTTTGCAAGTGAAGGCGGAGCATCAGAAGCCATACGAGAAGATCCAACCCTTGGATATACCCGAATGGAAGTTGAAACACATCACCATGGACTTCATTATGAAATTGCCTCGCACGGCGAGAGGATGTGATACCATTTGGGTGGTTGTAGACCGCTTGACGAAGAGTGCTCACTTCTTGCCAATCCAAGAGACTTACTCGTCAGAAAGGTTAGCAGAGTTGTTCATCAAGGAGATCGTAACTCATCATGGCATACCAGTGTCTATTGTTTTTAACCTTGACACTCGGTTTACATCTATGTTTTGGAAGAGATTTCATGATGCGATGGGGACAAAGTTACATATCAGTATGGCTTACCATCCTCGGACAAATAGTGAGTCGGAGAGGACTGTTCAGACGCTGGAGGATATGCTACAAGCATGCGTCATTGATTTTGGTGGATGTTGGGATAAACATTTACCGTTAGCCGAGTTCTCATATAACCACAATTATCATGACAGCATTGGTATGCCTCCTTATGAGATGCTATACGGTAGAAAGTTTAGGACACCCGTGTGTTGGGGCGATATCAGCAAAAAGGAGTTGGGAGCATTGAGGTGATCGAGGCTACGACCAAAAAGTTGGATAAGATCAAGGCCTTTATAAAGGCAGCAAAGGATAGATAGAAATCGTATGCCGACAGGAGAATTAGACCGATCGAATTCAAGGTGGGTAATAGAGTTATGTTGAAGGTCTCGCCTTTGAAAGGGATCATTCGGTTCAGAAAGCGAGGAAAGCTAAGCCCGAGATATATAGGTCCTTTCCGAATCATTTCTCGAGTAGGAGAAGTAGCTTACAAGTTAGAACTACTCGATGAGTTGACTGGAATTCATCTGACGTTCCATGTATCTCATCTGACAAAGTGCTTAGCCGATGAAGATATGATCATGCCACTCGAGGTGGACGAATGGCTCAATTATATGGAGCAAGCGGTGGCCATCATTGATAGAAAGGAGAAAAGGTTAAGGAATAATGTAGTTCCACTTGTGCGAGTATAGTGGAGACATAGGAAGGGTTTCGAGTCTACTTGGGATACTGAGGAAGAGATGAGACAGCATTATCCGCTGCTGTTCGAGGAGTAACAGGTTTCGGGGACGAAACCTATATAAGGGGGGTGGACTTGTAACACCCGGGAATTTCAGAAAAAGAAAAGAAAAGAAACGTAAAGGGAGCAAATGAGTTATGATTTCAAAAAGCAAGGGTTAAAAGCGTGCAAGGGCCAAACCAGCCCATAATGGGGTTTAAAAAGAAATATGGCTACCCATACTTCCTTTCCCCACGCACAAACTTTCGGCTAGAGAGGGAGAAATAAGCTCCCACCGGTTCTGGAGTGAGAAAGTATAATAAATCTTCAAATGGTAAGATCTTATGGTGTTTTCTTCTCGGTTTCAGTCGGGTTTAAGCTTCTGGACCGATTTCTATGTGTTTTTATGTGTTTAGTTGCTTGTTTTCGTGTGTTTAGGTGCTAGAACTCCAGGTTGCTCTCGAGTTTGTTGTGGTTCACTCGAAAGCTGGTTGAGGTGAGTTCTAGATCCCCTCATTTACATGTTTTCTACTTGTTTAGGGCTGATATGTATATTAAATTAATGTTTCATAAACCAAACTATGCTTTCCATGAAAAATATGGTTTTTTTGGAAGGTGTACGTTTTAAAAGATTCTGTGATGATAAATGAGTGTTTTAAGTGTGAATCTGATAGATCTATGCTAAGTAAACGTTTAGAAGTGTTGTATGGAACTGGAATTTACATAAGAAGAACATATGCATTTGGACGACTGTCTGCTTTGGGCTTTGAATTTCCATTGTGGACACTTAGGAGGATAGTTTAGACCGTCCGCTAGGGACATTGTTTGTCCACTATAGACACTTAAGTATGCATGGCCACTGTGGACATTAAGTCGTCCGCTGTGGACATTAAGTTGTCCGCTGTGAATCCTTTAAATATTGTAGACTGTCTACTGTGGATTATGGTTGTCCGCTGTGGACACTTGCAATGTCTAATTCATCCGCTATGAACCTTAGTCATCCGCTGTGGACACACTTAGTGTCTTATTCATGCGCTGTGAACCTTTAGCCATCCGCTATGGATTTTGGTCATCCGTTGTGGACTTTGGTTGTCCGTTGTGGACACTTAGTACTTAAGTCATCTGCTGTACACCTTGTTCATGTGTTGTGAACACTTAGGTTTATTTTGAAATTTTGGGAATAGAGTTTAAATGCTAAGTACTTATGTTTAATGGAAGTTTATGCTTGTTTTAATGTTTCTTATGTTCTATATGCTTTTGGGCTGTTGTTATGAATTATAATATTTCATGTTATGTATTATGATATGACTTTATGTGGCATGATATGTATATGTACGTAAAGTATTATGTAACGAAAATGAAAGATAACGATAATGAAAAGTGGAACGCAATGAATGAATGAAAGTCATGCAAGCAAATTGAATAGAGGTTCACAACTCCTTGAGTGGTTGTTAGCTCAACTGTGTGTGGTTTAGCTAACCCATGAGGGTGCACACAGGGGGGTCAATCTTTATGATTGATCAAGATGTGCGAAAACAGGATCCTTGTTGCTTGACCCCAAGACGGTAGTTGCTTTGTGCACAATGATGGGGCATAGCATATGACGGGATCTAGATAAAAAGTGAAAGATGTTAATGAAAGAAAGTACAAAAACGAACGATTATGAATGATGATGAAAGATAATAAATAACTATTATCAAGATGTATGTATGATGTATGATCACGTATTAAACGAAAGGATATGTTTATACGAAAGCAATGTATTTTATTATAAACTAGAACTCACTCAGCAACGCTGACTTTTTATATGCATATCAGTTGGCAGGTGATGATGTTGTTAGGGATGGTAAGAGGTTTAAGCTGCTTGGCAAATATAGACTGGCATCCATGTTAAGCAAAAATGATATTTTTGTCTTGTAATACAACTAAATGTTCTTTTGAAACTTGTAACAACTATGTATTTCTTGGCAAAGTGCTATAAATGGAATGGTTTTTGTTTAACTATTTCGCTGCCATGATTTCTTACTTCCATATATTTTAAATATGTAAAGTCCTATGAATGACCAGCTGTGGGGTTTCCTAGGAACGGGGCATTACACAATGCATGCTTCAGAACAAAGATTCTCCTTTACCTCTTTTGGGATTTCAACAATCTTATCCTCAACATGTACCAAGAGGGCATGGTTAAGAGATTGAATTTATGCCTCATACATACTCAAGTCACACTTACCATCCTGTTTGATTATCATAGCAGAGGACTTGGAGTTTTGATTAGGGTTGTACTGTGTGATTTGTGTTGGTATTGTTGTAGAGGGGATGCTAATTCTGCTTGTAAGATAACCACTTGAAGTTTGTGGTTGTTAGTTGTTTCAGTCTGCCCTGGGTTGTTGACATTCTCTTGAGATCTGATCGTAGAGTTGATAGTTGTAGAATCTCACTTTGGACTTGTCAAAACCTACCTTTTTTTCTTGTCCATATTCAACCCCCCATTTCTTTGCAAAAACTTCTTTGATCTGTATGCTATCATTGCGATAGACCATTGAAGATCCATCTCTTTAACCATATCTAGTGACAATTCATCCAAGTCTTGCTAGATGATTTGTGATGGTGTGAGATTTGTACCCAAGTATGCTTCAAAACTTGTGGAGAAGGCTGAAAAGGCTGCCTTCTGCTCCTCACTTTATAGAATGATTATGAGAGCATCCATATGTTTCTCATACTTATATATTTTTTTGGTCTCTGTATGATGTTGTTTGCTGGATCTCCATATGTTTCTCATACTTATATATTTTTTTGGTCTCTGTATGATGTTGTTTGTTGGATCTGGAAGCATGTGGGTGTTGTTTGCTCTAAGGTGTTGCTTCATGTGAAGCATGAACACTAGTCTTCTTGGACTTCTATTGTTCTGTGGTGATTCAAGAGCAGAAAAGAATGAACTTTCACTAGAATCCAGAAACTCCTCTTCTTCTTCACTAGTGCATGTCAAGAGTGCACTGTCTATTTGTTGCATCTCCTTGAACTTGTATGATTCCAAATGTCTAACTGTGCTGTTGTTTCTAGACGTCTCATCTAGTTCTAGTGCCTCTACTTTGGCCAGTAGTGCATCTAGTGATAATGCTTCTAGTTCCAGTGTTGCTTTCATCAGAGAGACTGATTGAGTCCAGCTCTCTAGAACGGTATGCAACATTTTCTTGTTGATCTCCATAGATTCGTATTTGAGACCTTAAACAATCATCTTATTTACCAGTTGTACAAATCTGTGAAGCTGTTGTTGTATTGACTCTCCTTGAACATGGTGAAAGGTTTCATACTGGGTCCTAAATTTTTCTTTCTTGATTTCTTTGATTTCCTCACTTCCTTCACACATTGTGTGATGTACCCTCCATAGTTCATGTGCTATTTTGAAGTTCTCAACTCTTGTCAGTATCTCAAATGGCAGAGTCATTGCCAAAATGCTGCAAGCCTTCATTTCTATTTTAACCTTTTGCAGGTCATCACCAACTACACACTTTAAGCTTACTGGTTTTTGAATGTTGTAATCTGGACCAAGAGTCACAAGTATGTATGGTCCCTCGGTTATGGAAGTCCATAGATCCGTGTGACATCCGGTAATTTTCCGTTACCAAACTCTGTTAGTTCCGTTAGGTCTTGCATACACGTGTTGTGAGCACACACTAGTTCTCGTTGAACGTTGGTGACTTAATAATAATTAATAATGATAAACAGATAATTATTTAACTAATAATGTTGGTTATTAGTTGTGCTTACGCGATTTAAATATTATTTGTGGATTTTTTCTTGTAATGTGCCAACGTTTGTATTAAATCCGTGTATTTTGTGACGAGTGAAAATAATGCATATGATTATTATTGTTGATTAATAATATTTATATTACTAAGTTAAAACCTTTTAAAAAGTGTTTAGAAGCTTAGTATTAATAAAATGTAAAACTATAGGGGTTAAGTGGTAATATTGATAAATTAAATAAAAAAAACTAACCCTAGCCCCCACCCATACCCATTCGGCCACGATCATCATCTATACACACACTTCAAAATTCAAGCAAGAACAAGCAATTGGTGGTCGATTTTGGTTGATTCCAAGCAATACAACACGTTAGAAGTATCAATCCTTGTCCAATACTTGATTAAAGGTTAGTTTTTGTGGTTTTTCCATGGTTTTTATGTTTTGCCCGAACCCTAGTCGACTTTGATGCTTGGATGTCGATTTTTGATTAGTTTGATGAATGTATGATGTTGGTTAGATAGTATTGTTGATGGTTTACGTGGATTATGCAAGAAGTTCATGATTTTGATGCGTTGTTCATACGTTACTATTAATAGTAACTTTATTGCATGAAGTTGGTGATTAGATGATGAATTGATGATGATATGGTGTTTATGATGTCGTATGAATGTTAGAATGATGATGATTATGCTAGAAATCCAAGAATTGTTAATGTAGTTCATACCTAACTAAAAGTAGAAACTTTTGGATATGGGTTTTGTGAATTATGATGATTTAATGGTGTTGAACATGTTTAAATGAAAGATATGAGCTTGAATTGGTATATTGTTAATGAATTCATGAATGTATTAGGTGTTAGATAGATTTTGGGATGTACTTTCCAAAAAGGGAAACTTTAATTGTATAGAATCTTGGATATGTTGAATTGGGCATGTTTGTAATGTTAGGATCATGTTAGTATGTTCATTGATGGTGTCTAATGTAGTGGAATGGATTAGTTGGGTTATATGGATGCTTGTTTGGTTATTTGGAGATTTGATCTCTTAGTGGGTATACATGGTGATGGATTATGTGGGTTATGATAGGATCATGTTTGGAATTGTAATAGATCACTGTTGGATGTTTTGGTTGGCATGAATCTTGTTGAATAATGTGATGGTGATCGTCATACACGAGTGCAAATCTGAGACCCTTACTTAGTAGGATTGGCAGGGTGTAGGGTGTGAAGTCATGGGTGGCTTCATATGGCATGTTGTGCAGGATTTGATTCTATGTATGATGCATTAGTTATGGTATAGCTATGTTGAGCATGATGATTACTTGAGATTCGCATGACTTGTATGATAATCTAGTTGTATGATGATCTAGGTAGTATATGTGGCTAATGAGGTGGCATACGTGAACAACTTGTATGATAACAATGTATGATGAACTGTTATGCTTGATTAAATTGAATTTCAATTAATATGTCACCAACGGGTCAAACGGGTCAACTGGGTCAAACGTGTATTGTTTTCTAAAACCTTTAGTCAATGTGTCTATTGAGCACTTAGGGTTGTTATGGTTTTGTGTACACGTACTCATGTACTTGCGTGTTCTAGGTAACCTCTGAAGGTTATCTGTCTTCTCTTTCAAGTTAAGCTCTTAAGTTCTTTCTTGTGCACACCAGGTGAGTTCATGCCCCACTCTTTTTTCATACTCTCTTTTGGGGGAGATAGCATACTGGTTTTACAAACGCTTTATTAATATGAGTTGTTTATAGTATGATATAGTGTTGAATACCATGAAAGTGCTCACACTTTCGGATTGTTAATAATGTTAATTAGCAGGAAAACTTGGGTAGTACTACTGGGTCTAACGAGCCCCCCCTGTGCGACTCGAGGTCAAACGGGTGCAATTTTTTCCTAACACAGACATCGTCACGACCTGGTAAGTCGTGACGGGAGGCAACAAACGAAACACAGTCAGCTTCAATCACGAAATCACTATGATTATTACTTGTGAATATAGATTAGCTATCTATTTCAATGCACCTCTTATATTTTGCAATTATTATTGATTTATGATAAACGCAAACTCTTGAACTCACCAACCATTGTGTTGACTCTTTTAGTATGCTATTCTCAGGTTGAGGTTACTGTTGCCTAGGAGCACGTGCACTGGTCAACATCATTGTAGTTGTCAGCATGATTGAAACTTTGTATTTGGTTTGATTGTTAAACATTTAAGTCTTTGTTGGTACTACTTTGGGTGCGTGTGTTTGCGCATTTCACATTATGTTACTTTACTTTGGTTTTTCTGGTTTATTAAATGCTTCTGCATTATTCAAAGTTAAACTCTATCTTTGGGTGTTTGTTCATATAGAGTCCTTCTGAGTAACTAATGACTGAGATCCTGGTATGTCACACGCCTTGCGGTAAAACCTCGCACGCGGATTTTGAGGGTGTGACAGATTGGCATCAGAGCCATTGGTTATAGGGAACTACGTTGCATACACACACTACACTATAACAGCATAGTTTGTTAGTTACTCGTCACTTATTTCCTTACATTATACTCATTGGCATAAGCATCACGTACTTCGCAGCATGGCATCGTCATCCCGTGATTTGGGCAAGAGACCGGCACGATCTGAGTTACCTCCTACTTCTCCCGTACCTGATAGAGGATTTAACTGGCCCCGGCATCCTTATCCTCCTGGCGAGATAGATTGGGATTAGCCTTTCATACCACCTGAGCTCGATCCTCTACGGAACTAGGATTTCTACCACACATACATACGTCGTATGGCTTATAGGGAGCGTGTACCACCTGTAGCTCCTACCCGACCTAGGACTAGGTCATCGATAGCCTCTGCATTGCCTACTCTTCCTAGCTTGGATATCCCTCTCGAGCAGGCGTTTGCAGCTTTAGTGGCCACTCTAGACACGTAGCGACAGTGGATTAGAGGACTCACTGATGAGAACTCTGCCTTATGATCTGAGATGCGTCAGTTGTGCTACCAGGTAGAGACACTTTAGGACACTCGATGGCCATTGGTGGACATCATACCCTGGCAGGCAACGTTGTAGCACTTACTGAGCGCATGGACGCGTAGGATCACCAAAATATAGTGATAGACAATAGGTTTGAGGAACTCGAGGCACAGCTAGCAGCACTTCAGGTTGCTGAAGCCCCTGCACCTGTGGCAGACCCTGATGAGGAAGACCCAAAGAGGAACCAGAGGAAGCCCCGAAGAAGAACCAGCAGAGATGGATGAGGACAGTGACGGATCTGACCTGTTGGACTGATTCTACCTTTATATGACTTGGACTATATAGTGTTTCTTTCCTTTTGAAACCTAAGTGGGAAGGGTTGTTTCCCACCCAACTGAAAAACTGAAATTTTGACATTGATGGAATATTTTATGAACCAACTTACAATTTATTTATCTTTGGTTATTATTTTTGTAATAAATGTTGTGGTTGTGATAAATTCCTTATTTCTTATTATTTATTGTACCTTAATAAGATTAATGTGTTGGATGTTACTCATTATTGTATTTGTGAATGTAAAGTGAAATATGGACGGACGTGGAAGAGGACGGGGACGTGGAAGAGGTCTTGGACGTGGTGCCGGAGGTCGTGGTGCTGGAGCCATAAACATGACACCTGCAGAGTTGGATGCTTTAATCAATGAACATGTTCAGGCGGCAGTGGCTGTTGTACAAACTAGACAGCCAGCAGGTAAATGATACAAGTGGTCCAATCAATATCTTAGCTACTAATCTGGACTACCTAATTAATGTTTGGTTTGTCGAAATAGGACTCCCACCCTGTACCTACAAATCCTTTATGGATTGCAAACCTCATACCTACAGCGAGACTGAAGGAGCTGTGGGACTTGTACCGTGGTTCGAGAAGACCGAATCTGTCTTCGTGAGGTGTACATGTCCACCGACGGATCAGGTGAAATACGCGACCAGAACACTTGAAGGCGCCACTCTCTCCTGGTGGAATGCTTAGGTTCACATGCTAGGTTTGAACATGGCTAATGATCTACCCTAGGATGAGTTCAAGGCCATGATGACGGAGGAGTATTGCCCCCATAATGAAGTACAAAAGTTGGAGATCGAGTTCTGGCAACTCAAGATGCAAGGTTCCGAGATTGAGGCTTATACTACTCGATCACATGAGTTGGCCACAATATGTCCGGGAATGGCCAACGAGATGTACAAAAGAGTCGAGCACTACATATGTGGACTGGTGCCTGAGATTCAAAGTATGGTAACTGCTTCCAATCCTACTACCATACATCAAGCTATCCGGTTAGCCCACAGGCTGACTGACCAGGCAGTGGAACAAGGCTAGTTACCAAAGCGGGGCGCGGTGGCTAGCGTGCCCGACAACAAACGAAAGTGGGTGAACACTGGTAGCAAAGGTTCATCGTCTAGCAACCAGCAACACCAGCAATAGCAGCAACAACAGCAATATGTACAACAACATCAACCTCACCCGCAACAAAGGAAGTTTGATAACAACTAGATTTTCAACCAGTCGTCTTCTTCGTTGCAAGGACAAGGAGAATATGTTAGGAAAAATCCCAAATGCAACCTATGCAATTACCACCACACCAGCATGTGTGATAATTTCCGATGCCAGCATTGTGGTAAAGTTGGACACGCAGTGAAGGATTGCCGTGGTGAATTAACGAGGAAGCCTCAACAACCTCAAGAAACGCCAAAAGGGGGCTTCGAGTGCGGAAAAGAAGGCCATTACCGGCGTAATTGTCCACAGCTCAGAAGGAATGGAAATGGTGGGAACAACAATGGCAACAATAACGGGAACAACAACAACACTGGAAATGGCAACGACAATGGTGGCAACGACAATGGAGCCAAAGGAAGAGCCTTCGTCATTGGCTCAGGTGAGGCTCTAAAGGACCCTACAACTATAACTGGTAAATTTTCGGTTAATGGTTGTTTTGCTACCGTATTATTTGATACTGGAGCAAATAGAAGCTTTATTTCCACTAAGTTTAGTAGTCTTTTAAGTGATATGCCTTCAACATTAGAATCTAAGTACACCATAGAGTTAGCTGACACATATCCTTAGAGGCTGCAAGATAGAACTTGTTGGTCATACCTTCAACATATATCTCATGCCTATCACACTTGGGAGCTTCAATGTAGTAGTCAGAATGGATTGGATTTCTGACAAGTAAGCGGAAGTCATATGTCACGAGAAGGTTATACGGATTCCTAACGGAGAAGAAATTCTCTCGGTCCAAGGCGATAGGAGTGGTGCAGTGATGGGCATCATCTCGTTCATGAAGGCACAGAAGTTACGGAAAGGTTGACTAGCCATATTGGCACTTGTCACAGACAAACAGACAGAGGAAAAGAAGATAGAGGATATCCTCATGGTTCGCGAGTTTTCCGAGGTATTTCTGGAGGACCTTCCTGGACTACCACCGCATCATCAAGTCGAATTCCAAATTGATTTGACTCCAGGAGCAGCTCCGATTGCGAGAGCACCTTACTGGTTAGCTCCGAATGAACTACAAGAACTATCTGCTCAACTACAGGAGCTTTTGGATAAAGGGTTTAACCGACCGAGCTCGTCTCCCTGGGGAGTGCCAGTTCTATTTGTCAAGAAGAAGGATGGTACATTTCGAATGTGCATTGACTATAGGGAATTGAACAAGGTCACGATCAAGAATGGATATCTCTTACCTCGTATAGATGATTTATTTGATCAACTGTAAGGATCAAGCTATTATTCTAAGATTGACCTGAGGTTTGGGTATCATCAACTGAGAGTTCGAGAGGAAGACATCTCGAAGACAGCATTCCGTACACGTTATGGTCATTACGAGTTCTTGGTCATGCCATTTGGGTTGACAAATGCACCGACCGTATTCATGGACCTCATGAATAGCGTGTGCAAACCCTATCTTGATCAGTTTGTTATTGTCTTTATCGATGACATATTGATCTACTCAAGGACTGAGGAAGAACATGGAGAGCACTTACTGCTAATCTTGGAATTACTTAGAAAAGAACAAATGCACCCCAAATTTTCTAAGTGTGATTTCTGGATACACGAAGTGCAATTCTTGGGTCATATTGTTAACGAGAAAGGAATACATGTTGATCCGGCAAAAATTGAAGCGATAAAGAATTGGTCGGTTCCTAAGACGCCAAGTGAGATACGACAGTTTCTTGGACTGGCAGGATACTATCAACGGTTCATTGAAGGATTTTCTAAGATCGTACAACCTCTCACAGCTTTGACTTATAAAGGAACACTATATAAATGGGGTGATAGTCAAGAGTCCGCTTTCCAATTATTGAAACAGAAACTGTGTAGCGCACCGATATTGGCGTTACCAGAGGGAAGTGATGATTTCGTAGTCTATTGTGACGCTTCCATTCAAGGACTTGGGTGTGTATTAATGCAGAGGGATAAGGTGATAGCTTACGCCTCTAGACAACTAAAGGTTCATGAGAAGAACTATACCACCCATGACTTGGAACTGGATGCGGTAGTTTTTTCCTTAAAGATCTGGAGACACTACTTGTACGGTACCAAATGCATTATTTACACCAATCACAAGAGTCTTCAGTACATCTTTGGGCAAAAGGAATTGAACATGAGGCAAAGACGTTAGGTGGAGCTACTGAACGACTATGATTGTTCCATCAGATACCATCCGGGGAAAGCAAATGTAGTCGCTGACGCGCTGAGTAGGAAAGAAACTGCTAAGCCTCCTTGTGCGAGCTTGCAACTTACCATTAGCACATGGTTACCGAAACAAATCCGAGAGGCTCAGACAGAAGCTTTGATAGTAGAAAACATTGGGTCTGAATCGTTAAGGGTAATGGAAAAACAATTGGAAGTAAAGGCGGATGGAATTCGTTACTTCATGGACAGACTTTGGGTACCTCTGCACAAAAGTCTAAGAGACTTGGTTATGAGTGAGGCACACAAGTCTAAGTACTCTATACATCCTGGATCTGACAAGATGTATCATGATCTGAAGGCGCACTACTGGTTGCCTAACATGAAGGCGGACATAGCTACATATGTGAGCAAGTATCTAACCTACTCGAAAGTAAAAGTGGAATATCAAAAACCATCTGGGCTATTGCAACAACCAGAGATCCCTATGTGGAAGTGGGAACAGATCTCAATGGATTTCATTACCAAGCTTCTTCGGACTCCTACAGGTTGTGACACGATATGGGTTATTGTGGACCGATTAACGAAGTCTGCTTATTTCTTGGCAATAAGGGAAACAGACAAAATGGAGAAATTAACCCGACTTTATTCGAAGGAGATAGTTTCAAGACATGGTCTACCGGTTTCAATTATTTCCGACTACGATGCTCGTTTTACATCGCACTTCTACCAGTTGTTGCAGAAATCCTTGGGTACACGGTTAGACATGAGTACTGCTTATCACCCGCAAACCGATGGTCAAAGTGAATGTACTATACAGACATTGGAGGACATGCTACGTGCTTGTGTGATTGACTTCGGGAATAACTGGAAAGTTCACCTACCATTGGTGGAATTTTCTTACAACAATAGTTATCACACTATCATAAAGGCAGCACCTTTTGAAGCTTTGTATGGGAGAAAATGTAGATCACTAGTTTGTTGGGCTAAAATTGGTGATAGCCAGCTAACGGGTCATGAGTTGGTACATAAGACCACTAAGAAGATTGTACAAATAAGGAACCGTATGGCTGCAGCGCGCGACAGACAGAAAAGTTATGCTGATAAGCGACGGAAACCTCTAGAGTTCCAGCTTGGTGACAAAGTCTTATTGAAAGTCACACTGTGGAAAGGTGTGATTCGGTTTGTTATAAGAGGAAAGCTAAATCCAAGATACGTTGGACCATTTAAGGTATTGGAAAGAATAGGTCCAGCAACCTATCGACTAGCCCTACCTGATTCATTGAGTGGAATCCATGATGTATTTCATGTCTCAAATTTTAAGAAGTGTTTAACCGACGAAACGATGATCGCACCAATTGAGGAAGTCCAAGTAGATGAACAATTACGCTTCATTGAGGAACCAGTCGAGGTGATGGATCGTGAGGTAAAGACACTTAAGCAAAGCAAGATACCCATAGTCAAGGTTCGTTGGAACTCGAGACGTGGACCAGAATTCACGTGGGAATGTGAGGACCAGATGAAGCTTAAGTATCCTCAACTATTCGAAAAGACGATGTTAGCCGGCGAAGGTATTGAATAAATTTTGGGACGAAAATTCTTTCAACATGGGGATGATGTGACAACTCACCCGAAACTCACTCGATTACTTTGTACCAATGCAGTAGACCAGTGATGGAACACACCATGTAACGCAATTTTTGGGACGAAAATTCTTTCAACATGGGGATAATGTGACATCCGGTAATTTTCCGTTACCAAACTCCGTTAGTTCCGTTAGGTCTTGCATACACATGTCGTGAGCACACACTAGTTGTCGTTGAACGTTGGTGACTTAATAATAATTAATAATGTTAAACAGATAATTATTTAACTAATAATGTTGGTTATTAGTTGTGCTTACGCGATTTAAATATTATTTGTGGATTTTATCTTGTAACGTGCCAACGTTTGTATTAAATCCGTGTATTTTGTGACTTGAAAATAATGCATATGATTATTATTGTTAATTAATAATGTTTATATTAGTAAGTTAAAACCTTTTGGAAAGTGTTTAGAAGCTTAGTTTTAATAAAATGTAAAACTATAGGGGTTAAGTGGTAATATTGATAAATTAAATAAAAAAAAAAACTAACCCTAGCCCCCACCCATACCCATTCGGCCGCGATCATCATCTATACACACAAACACTTTGAAATTCAAGCAAGAAAATTGGTGGTCGATTTTGGTTGATTCCAAGCAATACAACACGTTAGAAGTATCAATCCTTGTCCAATACGTGATTAAAGGTTAGTTTTTGTGGTTTTTCCATGGTTTTTATGTTTTGGCCGAACCCTAGTCGACTTTGATGCTTGGAAGTTGATTTTTGATTAGTTTGATGAATGTATGTGTAAGGCCCCGTTCCTGGAGACCTCACAGTTGGTTAATCATAGCACAATATATATAGCATTTCATAGTTCATAAACCAGTGCAGGGGAATTAATATCAAAAGCCATTCACTTCATTAATAAATGTTGTTGCTAAGCAATACATTGTTAATTGTTAATAGTTACAAAAGATCATATTAATTGCATTACAAAACAACAATATTAGTATGCGTGAACGGATGCCAGTCTAGCCCCGACGAGTAGCCTCCCCGAGTGTCATCCTCAGCAATTTACCTGCCAACTGAAAATGCATAAAAGTCAGCGTTGCTAAGTGAACTCTAGTTTTAAAACGTTAAGATACCTTGAAAGATTTGTATATGAAAATACCCCTTTTAAAATAATATACTTTTCTTTCGTACGCGATCACACATCATACGTACAGTTAAGATAACATCCATTATCTTCTATACCATTTCCATCATCGTTCATTCGAACCTTTATTTTAATATTTCACTTAATCCGGACCAATGTGCTATGCCCCCGATAATGCGCACAAAACTGGTACTGGGCCGAGGTCTACAAATAGACCCTAAACTGGTGCACGAAGCGGACTCCAATACAGGGGCAGCAACAAGGGTCCCCTCAGTCTCAAAGATTGACCCTGTGTGCATCCAACGGGTTAGCTAAACCGCACATAGTTAAGCTAACAACCTAGTGGTTATGAACCTCGTGTGAATTTGCTTGCAAGACTTTCTTCCGTTCTTTATGTTCCACTTCTCATTATCATTAATCTTTCCACTTTCTTTAATGATAATACTTACGTATACGGATAAATCACACCACGTAAAGTCACATAATAATATAATAAATAGGAACACAAGAACAACCCAAAACATAAATAAAATAATCAAATAATAGCACCAAGTCAAACCAGGGTCAAACTCTAAAATTCTGATTTCCCCAAAATTCCAGAAAATTTTCTAAGTGTTTAGGCGCATGGGCACTATGCAGGCGCATGAGCCCTGCTTAGGCGCATTAACACTATTCGGGCTCATGGATCCTACACTTGGGCATTTTAGCTTACATTCTGGGCGCATGAACTGTTCAGGCGCATGGACTAGCACTTAGGCACCAGAACATGGGTTGGGCGCATGACACTATTTAGGCTCATGAGTCTTCACTTAGTATTTTCAGGCAAGGTTTTGGATGCATGGGCACTATTGGGGCGCATCAACCCCCACAGGATTTTCTAAGGCAAATTTCCAGGCGCATGGACCCTGTTTGGGCGCATGGCCTGTACTTAGGTAGTTTCATGCTATGATCCTAGGCGCATGGGCCCTGTTTGGGTGCATGACTACCAGTTATGCATTTTTACATTTCAGAATCAACCCAGACCTGTTTCATCACCTGTTTCAAGCTTAAACATACTATTCTAAGCATACCCAACACATAAATAAGTTCAGAACATAGGCATACGAATATATATACATACGGTTACAAAGAAACAAGTTGAGAAAACCCATTTATATACATTTTTAGCCCTAAAGATACTTTAAAACATATGAAAACAGGGTCTAGAACTCACCTATAGCAGCAAACAAGTAACACTCCTCCAAACTTGCCTGCACAAGAGTTCAAACACCTAAAAACAAGCATAACAAGCACCAAAACACCAAAAACACTTAATAATCAGTTTCTAAGGGTGAAACCACAAAGAAACCGAACCAATTAACAGATAAACATACTAACCTTCAAAGTTCAGCCCCTTCTTCTACTTCAAAACCAAGAGAGTCAAGTTGACAGCTCTTTTCTCCTTTTTCTTCTTCAGTCGCAGCAGGTTGGAAAGGACATGGGCGACCATGTCCTTTATAACCATACTTTTTGGCTTTTTGTGTATTTTACACATAACACCCCTTAACATTACCCCCTTCTTTTATTTTTTCTAGATACTTTTCTTTCTATTTATTTGACCAAGTTTTCGGGTGTTATAGTATGATGTTGGTTAGATAGTATTGTTGATGGTTTACATGGATTATGCAAGAAGTTCATGATTTTGATGCGTTGTTCATACGTTACTATTAATAGTAACTTTATTGCATGAAGTTGGTGATTAGATGATGAATTGATGATGATATGGTGTTTATGATGTTGTATGAATGTTAGAATGATGATGATTATGCTAGAAATCCAAGAATTGTTAATGTAGTTCATACCTTACTAAAAGTAGAAACTTTTGGATATGGGTTTTGTGAATTGTGATGATTTGATGGTGTTGAACATGTTTAAATGAAAGATATGAGCTTGAATTGGTATATTGTTAATGAATTCATGAATGTATTGGGTGTTAGACAGATTTTGGGATGTACTTGCCAAAAAGGGAAACTTTAATTGTATAGAATCTTGGATATGTTGAATTGGACATGTTTGTAACGTTAGGATCATGTTATTATGTTCATTGATGGTGTCTAATGTAGTGGAATGGATTAGTTGGGTTATATGGATGCTTGTTTGGTTATTTGGAGATTTGATCTCTTAGTGGGTATACATGGTGATGGATTATGTGGGTTATGATAGGATCATGTTTGGGATTGTAATAGATCATTGTTGGATATTTTGGTTTGCATGAATCTTGTTGAATAATGGGATGGTGATCGCCATACACGCATGCGAATCTGAGGCCCCTAATAAGTAGGATTGGCAGGGTTTAGGGTGTGAAGTCATGGGTGGCTTCACATGGGATGTTTTGCATTATTTGATTATATGTATGATGCATTAGTTATGGTATAGCTATGTTGAGCATGCTGATTACTTGAGATTCGCATGACTTGTATGATAATCTAGTTGTATGATGATCTAGGTAGTATATGTGGCTAATAAGGTGGCATATGTGAACAACTTGTATGATAACCATGTATGATGAATTGTTATGCTTGATTAAATGGAATTTCAATTAATATGTCACCAACGGTTCAAACGGGTCAACTGGGTCAAACGTGTCTTCTTTTCTAAAACCTTTAGTCAATGTGTCTATTGAGCACTTAGGGTTGTTATGGTTTTGTGTACACGTACTCATGTACTTGCGTGTTCTAGGTAACCTCTGAAGGTTGTCTGTCCTCTCTTTCAAGTTAAGCTCTTAAGTTCTTTCTTGTGCACACCAGGTGAGTTCTTGCCCCACTCTTTTTCATACTCTCTTTTGGGGGAGATAGCATACTCGTTTTACAAATGCTTTATTAATATGAGTTGTGTATAGTATGATATAGTGCTGAATACCATGAAAGTCCTCACTCTTTCGGATTGTTAATAATGTTAATTAGCGGGAAAACTTAGGTAGTACTACTGGGTCTGACGAGCCCCACCTGTGCGACTCGAGGTCAAAAGGGTTCAATTTTGTCCTAACACGAACATCGTCACGACTTGGTAAGTCGTGTCGAGAGGCAACATACGAAACACAGTCAGCTTCAATCGCGAAATCACTATGATTATTACTTGTGAATATAGATTAGCTATCTATTTCAATGCACCTCTTATATTTTGCAATTATTACTGATTTATGATTAACGTAAACTCTTGAACTCCCTAAACATTGTGTTGACTCTTTTAGTATGCTATTCTCAGGTTGAGGTTACCGTTGCCTAGGAGCACGTGCACGAGTCAGCATCATTGTAGTTTTCAGCATTATTGAAACTTTGTATTTGGTTTGATTGTTAAACATTTAAGTCTTTGTTGGTACTACTTTGGGCACGTGTGTTTGCGTATTTCACATTATGTTACTTTACTTTGGTTTTCTGGTTTATTAAACGCTTCCGCATTATTCAAAGTTAAACTCTGTGTTTGGGTGTTTGTTCATATAGAGTTGTTCTGAGTAACTAATGACTGAGATCCTGGTATGTCACACGCCTTGCGGTAAAACCCCGCACGTGGATTTTGAGGGTGTGTTCGGATCTCGAAAAATAATCCAGTTTTGGAACATTATTTTCCATTGTTTGAAGTCAGCTTTGTTCTTGAGTCTGGGTGGTTTGAGACCACCGTTTGAACCTGAAATTTCTTCTGACATGATAGTTAACTTTTGAACTTAACAGTTTAAGTCAAATTCTCGATGCTAAATTTTTTATTTATCCTAAGGCCACTAGGATTTGTTTGTTGTTTTTGTCACTATTAATTTTTACCGAATAAAAGAAATTAATTAAAATGAAATTAATTAAATAATGTCCAAGGATATGTCACAGTCAATTCTTGGTAGAATAAAAGGGAATATGTTGTTAAGGAATGTCAAAATCTGTCAAAACTCCTTTTAATGATGCCAGTCAAAGAGTCAAAACCCTTAAAACAAATAATATGTTTTAAAGGTTAACTTTTTGAATCAAAAAGGGACTTTTTAAAAAATTCAAATGAAGAATCGTTTTCTTCTTTTTTTTGATGAAAAACCAACAAAATCATAGTTGATTTTGAAGGTTTTGTATGAATGAAAAACTAGGGTTTATCCTTGTATTGTTGCGGCTGTGATGATCTTCGAACAAAACAACAATCTATTTCTTATTTGAAGAACAAAAACATGATTCAAGTATGAATATACTCGAATATGATAATTTAAACACACAAAAATGATTTAGTATGTTTAAAAACAATGTTTATTTGATGTAAACTTGATAAAACAATACTCGGTTACTGTTTTATCAAAATTTCTTGAATCGATGAGGTTTTTGAGAGTTTTTGTGATGAACATGTTTGAAAACAGTGTATGAATGATGTTTAGAGCTTTAAACACACAAAATCTTCTTCATATTGTACTATAACAGGTAATGTTTTTAAACATTTGTTGAATGTTTGGAGTGGAAGAGGGTTCTTGGGTTGATATTCAGCTCAAAAATGGTTGATATGAGGCTAATGAACCATAGATATCATTGTATTGATTGAGAGGAATAAAAATCAGTTGATTGATATGAGCCAAGGCTCTAATACCACCTGATGGAATTCGGGTTTTGAATAATAACACAAGAACAAAATGAAAGAATTCCCCCAAGGATCGTTTTCAATCTCTCAATAATAACGACAGGTTGTTATTGTATCAATACTCAATAATCATGGTGCGAAAACCCATGATTAATACTCAATAATCATTGTGTGTGTTTGAATGCTTAAATGATATAATAACTGCTTGTTTTAATTGATTGTTCAAAAGCTTACAAAGAATTAGGGTATAATGTTATTTATAACCTATACAAAGATCTATGTACAGTTACAAAAATACCATTATGTAAAAACATATTACATATAATCCTAAGTCTATAAGTTGTCCGCTATGGATGATAAACTGTCCGCTGTGGATAATTGACTGTCTACGGTGCATGTTGAACTACTTGTTCGCTGTGCTTTGGATGTTGTCCGCTGTGTATGTCATGTTGTTGTTCGCTGGGGAGTGTTCATCCACTGTGGATGTACATCCGATATGGATTATTCATCAGCTGTAGACTTGGTCATCTGTTGTATGTGATTGTTCATCCATTGTAAGAACTTAGACTTCATTCTTCATCCGCAACGCCTTCTTGTTCATCTGCTGTGGGTACGTCTTCATCCGCTGTGGACACTTGGCAAAAATTCATTTTTATCTACAAACCTGAAAAAGAAATTTAAGCAATAATTAGAGTTTGAATGTTAGTCAAAATTTGTTTGAATGTTAGAACACATTATGGTTGATTATGGCAAGCATTATCCTTTTATGCACATGTTGACTCCAACAAAATCAAGGTAACACGACCAAATAAATAATATGTACTTGTATTTTAATAGAAATTGTGCAACCATAGATTGGTGCATCAAAGTACTCACAAAAGCTTAACTAAATAAATGGGAAATGAACTAGTTATAGAAAAACAACAAACAACTATAGTTCATGCATGGGTAGTTTTTTCATTTTCGTAACAACCCCAAATGCTATGAAGTCTTGATTCTCAAGTCTTCTAAACACACTCGTGAATCATTGTAATCATATCCGATTATAATCATCAATGGAATCACATTAATCAATCATAAATGGAACATTGAAGCTATTGTATAAATTGAAACAAAAAATGTCACACCCCGGGCCCAGGTAGGGTGGGACGTCACAGACTAGTAACAATATATGACAGTGGAAACAAACCATCATAAGATCACAAAAGGAGAGAACATCACATGGCATTACAGTTTAAAGAAATACCGGGCTAGATGTGGGTCTAACCACCCATACGAGTATAAGTTTTCAATAATACAATTTGTTCCTAACCGAAATAAATAGAACTAAGTCCAAATTGTTTGAAAATCAAAACAAGCCAATGCCATGGTCACGGTGCTAGGTCAAGTCTTCTACACAGCTAGACTCCCTTTAAGGATTACCTGAAACATGCTCAAAAGAAATTTGTGTCAACTAAAAGTTGGTGAATTCAAGTGCTTAAAGTTCAAAAACTAAAGGATTCAAAAGAATCCACATTTGATTTAAAAGTCATAGATCATAGTATCATAGTTGTGGGGATCACTATCAACCCTGCACTCAGTCCCGGCTAGCCTCTTCTAAAGTTATGTTACACTGGCTAATCCCGAGGGAAGAACTGAGCCTCATATGGTGGACCATACCTGCCAGATGGTTCACCTTAGTATCTTATTAGAACTTGTCACATGCCACAAATGACCCCACAGGATCTTAGTGTGGTACCCTTCCCGTTCATCAAGGAAGGCACTCTATGTGGGGGATTTCCCAAGTAGATCTACCCATATAAAACAAGTGGTTCACACAATTAATGATCGTGATTAAATTAAAAGTAGGTTCTAACATTTCCACAACATATAGCAGCATATTATAGCATAGAAAAGTTCAGTTTAAACAGAGCATGCTTCACCCCAAAAACAATAGTAAAAAAGGGGACACTAGAACTCACCTTAGAGCTTCAAGTAACGGGTTCTTCGTGTACCGGGAAGGTTTCAAGTTTAGCACCCTACCAATAAGATTAAGTGTTAAGCCACTAATTCTAAGGTCATACGAGGTAGTTAATAATGTGTTAAGGCGTTAAATGTTCAACTAGTTTAGATTTGCCAAGGCTTGCATTAGAAAGTTTCCTTTTATAGTAAGTCATGGTTTCTTATGGATAATTATAGGTTTTTACACTATTAGGTCATTGATACTAGTTAAATTAAGTTACCAAGTGATTACATGTTCATAGGGTCGTTTTATAGAGTTTTGGCAGAATTTCCAGTTTAGCCTCTCAAGTTTCAGAATTTACAATTTCTACCCTAAAGTTTGCTTCTTTACATTTAATGGCCTTTTTGAAAAAATAACAGATTTTGGAGTTAAATAATACATCTTAATAAAGTTAAACTTCGAATTTTTAGAACTTTAGAATTTAGTTGGTAAACATGTGTTTTTACGTTACCGGTTACGGTGAAACCGGGGGTTTTTAACGGTTAAGTATTAAACCTTATAATTTTATGTCTTAAAATTTGAAGTATTATATTAAGGACTTTTAATAAGTTTTTATAATCTGTTAAGAATGTATTCTTAAGCCCTTTTGTTGAATGTCTCGTTTTTAAGTTCGACCCGTTAAAGCGCGTTTTTACCCGAAACCGATCGCTCGAAATCATGTTTGACCAAATTTTTTCACCATATTTAAGTCTTAAAGTTCTAATCTTACTGAAATAACAAGTTTCCAATAGATTTTAGGTTTATTCTTGTATTTCCATGAATTTCTTCCAAAAATTACCCGGTTAAGGCCCGTTTTTAACTAAAAATTTCATTTAAATTGTTCTTAGACCCATTTAACCACAAATTCGACCAATTTCAATTTGTTAACATTTTTAGAGCCTGGAATTATTTTTACATGGTTATACCCTATGTCCTCATATTTTCAAGTCAATTTACCACCTTTTCGGGTCCCAGAATAAGTCCAAAATGCCTATAATCCCTACTATTTTAATTGTTCAGATTTTGACAACATTTCATATGCCCAATAACATCCAAAACCTACTGAAAATCAGTTCTAATACACGGATCTAACATGTAACCATAATATAAGCTTGTATTTGGGAGATTTTTACCATTTTATCCCTTTACACATGTGTAAAACATATTAGTTGTACCCATTCACCACCAAATCGTTTTGTAACTTTCAAAATAGGTTGTTACGAGGTTTAAAAACCATTTTTAAGCAGATCCCAAGCTTTGTTTATGGAGGGTTACAAAACATAAAGTTCATGGGTGTCAAGGTCACCCAAAAGAGGCTTTTCTAGGTGTAACATGTGTTCCACTGGTAGCATGACCAATATTTCGTGTGAGATACCTCTAGTGAAGTTAAAAGCTCCTCAGGAATGAGATGATAGCAGTGGACTTCTGTTAGAACAAAGAAAGTAAGGGTTTTGGTGGATAGAAGAAAGAATAACACATGACATAGTTTGCTTCGGGTAGGATGAAGCTTACTCTAGTATGGTTCACGATTTGGAGAGTGTGTAGAGTGACAGAACGGTCTGGAAGTCTTCGAAAAAGGGCTGGAAGAGTCAAGTTTGATGAAACCGTGTGTCAAAGGCTCACAAGATAGCACCCTCTTGCTAGTATGAAGCTTGACCGATGATGCTTGATGCTTGAACTTCGACTAGGGGGCTGAAATGAAGCTAGAACCGTGGGTGTGTGTGTGTTTCAGCTAGAGAGAATTCGAGAGAAGAGGGAAGAGAGTGAGAGGTGATAAGTGAGGGTGAGTTCAAGTGTTGCATGTAATAGGAGTGGAGGGGAATGGTGGCAAGTTTGGGTGGTGTAGAAGAGAATAGATTGGTGGAGAGGAGGGGGTGAAGGGGCGGCCAATCTTGGAGCTTTATGGGGTGTAATTAGTTTTAAATTTTAAATGAAAATTTATTATTGTGTAGTATTATTAAGTGGGTAATTTTTATTAGTTGTTTAAGTATTAAGTATGTATATGTATATGTTAAACCATGAATTGTGTGTGTATGCACACATATTTAATTGTTTCAATTAAGATTAAATTTTGAAATGGACTAATTGACTTTCCGGAACATGAAGTTATTCTATGCTAAGGCTAGATCTGACAAATTCATGCAAAATGGCACATGAAATAACAAAAATGACAATAATAGCAATAGTAATAATAACACTGATAGTAATAGTAATAGTGATATTGCATTAATATTCATTGTATGGATAATGATGCGGGAGGGGTTAAAGGTTAGGGTTATGACCTGGAGGTCGGTTGTTACATTCTCCCACCATTTAGGAAATTTTGTCCCGAAATTTTAGCTTCGTTAAGTTCCGGAACGGGTGGGTCTGAAGAGATGTGGATAATTCTTTCTCATCTGGTCTTCTCACTCCTAAGTGAATTCAGGTCCTCACCTAGAATTCCATCATACCTTGACCTTGGGTATGCGACTTTGCCTGAGTTTCTTGACCAGCCGGTCAGTAATCTCTATAGGCTCTTCCATGAAGTTCAACTTGTCATTAATCCTTGCTTGCTTCAGGGGTAAATCCATGGCTTTGTCTACCATGCACTTCTTCAAATTTGACACACGGAAGGTGTCATGTATGTGGCCTAGCTCTTGCGGTAGCTTTAGTTGATACGCCACGGGGCCAATTCTCGCTAATATCTCAAATGGTCCTATATATCTCGGGCTTAGCTTTCCTTTTCTTCCAAACCTCACAGTCCCCTTCCATGGTGCTACTTTTAGCATTACCCTGTCGTCCACTTGAAACTCTAAAGGTTTTCGCCTTCTGTCAGCATATTTCTTCTGACGGTCTCTGGCCGCTCTTAAATGCTCCTTAATTTTAAATATCTTGTCGGTGGTCTCCATCAAAATGTCGGGTCCCATTACTTGACTATCCCCAATCTCATTCCAACTCAACGGTGATCGGCATTTCCTGCCATATAGGGCTTCATAGGGAGCTGCTTTTATACTTGCGTGATAACTATTGTTGTAGGAGAACTCTACTAGAGGAAGATGGTTATCCCAGTTCCCTCCAAAGTCAATCACGCAAGCCCTTAGCATATCTTCCAAGGTTTGGATGGTTCTTTCACTCTGACCGTCAGTTTGTGGGTGGTAAGCAGTGCTTAAATCCAGACGGGTTCCTAAAGCCCGCTGGAGTGACTTCCAGAAACGAGAAGTGAAATGACTATCACGGTCGGAGATGATTGATAGTGGCACCCCATGCCTGGCCACTATCTCGTCGATGTACAGTTGGGCCAGCTTCGTCAGGTCGTTATCCTCTCGAATTGGCAAGAAGTGAGCCGATTTAGTTAACCGGTCAACTATTACCCAGGATGGCGTCATGTCCTCTGAAAGTTCTGGGTAGTTTTGTAACAAAATCCATTGTGACTTTATCCCATTTCCATTCTAGAATTTCAGGCTATTGTAACGTCCCTAACGGTTTTTGATTTTCAGCCTTCACCATGGCGCACATTAAACACTTCTCAACGTATACGGCGATTGATTTCTTAATTCCAGGCCACCAGAAATGTGCCTTTAGATCTTGGTACATTTTGTCACTTCCGGGGTGAATCGAGTACCTAGATTTATGGGCTTCGTCTAGGATCACCTCTCTAATTCCCCCGTACTTTGGTACCCATGTTCTTCCTTCATATTTATATATACCATCGTTGCTCCATTCTAACCACTTCTCCATTCCTATTAACAACTCCCTGCTAAATAATCTTCCTTTAGCGCTTCACCTTGAGCTTCTTTAGTCTCGCAACAAGGTCAGTATACACACTCATCCTTAGGCACGGACACGAAGGGGTTTTCTCTTTCTTTCCTGCTCAAGGCATTCGCCACTACATTGGCCTTGCCGGGATGATAGCGGATTTCGTATTCGTAATCATTCAATAGCTCAACCCATCTTCTCTGACGCATGTTTAGCATTTTTGATCAAGAATGTGTTGCAAACTTCTATGGTCAGTGTAAATAATGCACTTCGTGCCATAGAGGTAATGCATCCACATTTTGAGTGCAATACCACGGACCAATTCTAGATCATGCATTGTGTAGTTCTTCTCATGAGCATTCACCAGTCTGGATGCATAAAGCAATTACCTTGTTACGCTGCATTAGCACGTATCCCAGTCCCTGACGCGAGGCGCGTAATAGACCACGAAATCTTCAACTCCTTCTGGGAGGGCGAGGATAGGTGCACCACATAGTTTCTCTTGAGTGTTTTGAATGCTCGTTCTGCTCTTGTTCCACTCAAAAGCTGTATTCTTCTTGGTCAAGGCAGTTAACGGTTGTAC